>CAMRHE010000614.1:52500-799688 GCA_947044405.1 Leptodactylus fallax | reverse complement strand
GGCTGTAACCCGGCCGGGTATTCTTGGTGCAGCACGCCACCTAATCCTTCAAAGCTGGCATCTACATGTAGCACATATGGCTTATGTGCATCAGCATAAGCCAGAACGGGAGCTTCTGTCAATTTCTTCTTCAACAACCCTCTTCTTTTAAGCGATGGAGTACTCTCATGAGTCGTTCTTCATGTTCTTCCAGCGTCTTTCCAAACACAATAATGTCATCAAGATATACAAGGCATTCCCCGGGGCACTAAATCACCTAACACTCTTTCCATCAACCTTTGGAACGTTGCTGGCGCACCTTTTGTACCTTGCGGCATACGAGTGAACTGGAAAGAAACCCAAGGGACATATGAAGGCTGTCTTTTCCTGATCCCCAGGTGCCATTGGGACTTGATAGTATCCCGATCTTAGGTCCAGCACTGTGAACCAACAGTTTCCATTCAGAGCTTCCAGAGCTTCTTCAATTCTCGGCAGTGTATACTGATCAGGTAAGGTTCTCCGGTTCAGAGTTCTGTAATCCACACATAGGCGAATTGCTCCAGATTTTTTTCTTACCACCACAATAGGTGAGGCATAGGGGCTCTTACTGTCCACAATGATCCCCTGACCTTTCATTTGCTGTAGAGTCTGTCTTAACTCATCAACATCCTTTGGAGCAACTCTCCGTGGTCGCTCCCGGAAGGGAGTAGAATCGGTCAATCGGAAAGTGTGTTGAGCACTTTTAGCACAACCTACATCCATATCATCCATGGAGAACACTTCCGATAATTCAGACAACTTCTGTGTCAGTCGCTGATTCCAGGCCTCTGGTAAATGTGGATCACTCAAGTCAAGATTGAGATTAGGGATTGCATCTCGGATTTGAATCCTGCACACTTCAGCGTATGGATTTACTCCAAGCACAGGGTAGCAGTGGGCCACATTCTGGTATGGTCCAATTACAATCGGATGCGGTGAACAGTTCCTCACTGTCACACAGGTAGATAACTCCACTTTATTTCTCCAGTCCTTTCTCTCTGGGATCACCATCCAGCCATTCTGGTTAATCATTTCTTCAGGGGTTTCCATAAGGACATAACTCCCCCCTTCAAGCAAATCGGGAGCAATGCTGGAGGCTACTCTCAGAATTCTCTCCCCGCCGGCAGGAACTTCCACGGTTCTCTCACCGATATGATATACCATTCCATGTCGATAGCCAGTAGACAGGGCATCACAGAGTTCTCTAAGATCAGAAGATATATTCACCGGCTGAGCTGCAGGGTTCCAATCTCTTCCAAGAAACTTCTGAAAAGCATAATGCACTGCGGGACAATTAGTGCCAAGTATCACAGGAGCTGCACAAGAATCCCCTGTATCAGGACAGACAAGAGCCGTAATCTTCATGGGAGCGACACTCTGATCTTCTAATTCAGGGACAGCTATAACTACTTGTAGGCTGCCATCTACAGGATATGATCCTGAATTAAGCCCCCACAATTTCATTTGTCCTGTAGACTGAAGAGGTATATCCCTCAGATACTTTTGGTAGAACGAGTGATAAATCAGGGTCACTTGAGATCCTGTATCAAACAGGGCAGGAGCGGCATGACCATTGACAGTGACTTTGACAACGGACCTGGAGCCCGCGATAGCGCCTCTGGTCTTTACTCGGCCCGCCTTCCTTCGGTGTCTTTGATTCTGAATAGAGAAGACAGCACTGTGTCTCAATCCCTCACTGTCCTCCGTACACTGTCTGGCACTATGGCCCGTCTGACCACATTTATAACAGGTTCTAGCATCCTTCCTCCATTGAGTGGCAGTGGGTGGAGTGGCGGACTGTCTAAGTTCTGACCGCTCCGCTGGTTTGTCCTTGTTTGAATTAGGAACAACATCTTCTTTAGAAATGCTTTTCGCTTTCTTAGGGGTACTAAAACTAATGTCAGCTTCTTGTTTCTTCACTAACTTCATTAAGTCAGGAAATGGAAGGACTCTATCAGATAGTAAGACCTTGAGTACTTGAGCAAGAGGATGATGAGGTTGTAACCCTCTCACCAACTGACTGGTTCTCATAGCGTCTACCTCTGAAGTAGATATAGCTGCGTGGTACACCAGACGTGAAAGAAGTAGCTGTAAACGGTTAATAAAAGTAGAGACATTTTCCCCTTCTTTTTGACGAACCATTCGGTAATCAGCAACCATCTGGGCAAGGTCATAGTATGGCTCAAAGTGATCAGACAGTACTTGTATATAGTCCAATGCACTCACTCCTTCATGAGAGTCTCTGTACAAGCGGATCAATTCTGCAGCAGGAGACCGCAAACTTTCACTGATACGCTGCCGCTTGCCTTCTTCAGAGCAAGACCATTCCTTCAGGCATTGGAGAGTATGTTCTTTCCATATCTCAAAGTTTTCCTCCCCTTGTGGTACTGGGACATTACCAGAGAATACTTTTAGTTTCTTGTAGTGAGTGGCCTGCAGGCCCTGAGCTAACATTTCAGTCAGCCTGGCTAAAGTGCTAATAGCACTGTCACTAGAGGAACTGCTAGCGACGGCCATACTGGGGGGGTAACTGGCTGAGCGGGGTTCTTCCTTTACCTGAACCAGGGGAGGAACAGGAGGTCGGTAATCCCATGTAGTAGCTAGTGGGAGGTTCCCCTCTGAGCTATATCGCTTCTCCATATCAATGACTATTCCCACTTCTAAATCTCAGCAGTGCCTCCAAATGTAGCCCTATTTGGGGGGGGGGTATGAGTATTATCCCTCCCGCAACAGACTCTGGCGCTGACCTGTGTGTATAATGGGACCTGAAGCCTTCGCTGAAGGGAAGAGTGGGAACATATATGAAATATATCAGTGCCTCCACCCAGGATAGAGCCTCTGTATTACAGGGAGGATCTCTTCCTGGGGACTTACCCATGAAGTACAGTTAGTAGCCTTAACAAGGATCACTGTACTAATCTCACAGTCTGAAGAATACATACAGATACCACATAAGGTTATAACAGTAGCTTTATAAGAATCAACAGGGTAATAATACATACATAAAATATACTCAGAACACAGCAATACTACAACAACCAGCAAGTCCTCAACCGTCTTAGGTTATATACCCGGGTATATATATAAATATATAGCAAGAGTCCAGTGCACAATACCTCCAGGCAACAGAAGAGATGCAGGGGCCCCTGTGGATGACTGTGGATCCTCGGATTCTTCCAGGAGATGACAGACAGCCGATCAGGAGATGATGATGATGGTGAGATTCTTCACAGGCAGCAAACAGGGCGACGGTGATGGCAGTAGATGCAGGCCTGACTACCCTAACACTGAGTCCTTAACCTGCCAGCTAAACTACTAGTGCCACCGGGCCTCTAACTAGCTAGTTGGCCTTCGGAAGCCTAACCTATCACTGCCCTGAACTATATATATATATGGATCCCTAACTACGGTTACTAGCTAGGTCCTGTGAGTATATAGGGGGTAACACATACCTAACTATATACTGTGAAGTAAAGAGGAACACGTGGCTCTTAGACTCCCCCAGACATAACATGTCTGTCTCAGCAGCTCTGCTCACATCTCTCCCCCCAGCAGCTCTGCTTCACATGTGTCTGACTCACTGTATTTACAAAACAAAACTTGCACTAAATGCCTGGGGTCTCTGAAGCCAAACTGCAGGGGCAAAGAAGCCAGATACATTATATACTAGTAGAAATGGCAGTTCCCTACACAGGTATAGTCTGGTTTACTGCCATCAAATTAATCAAAATGTCCTTGTCAGGTTTCATCCGATGACCGAAGTTTCTCTCAAAGAATTTCAAGGGCATTGTGGTTACTTCCGATCCCATGTCTATAAGATATTTCACCATTTGTCCTTCAATCAGCACTTCTAAGTAAGGGCTTTCGGCCACAAGGTCCCGAGGGTCTTTAGGGGCATCCTGGCACCTTAATTCCCCCGAGGCGTGCCCCACTACCGCTACAGTCTGCAGTCTTCCTTTCCTCCTCAGGGCGCAGCATTACAGTGTGTTGGGCATCTCCCTCCAAGGCGTTCAGCGCCACATCCGATTGCAGATCAGGAGCCAAATTATATAACCAGAGGGTGCTTTTAAGATGTGCAGCCCAGTCTTCTAGGGGCCTATTCTGCCCATCAAATCGTACTAGTTGACTCAAGATCGCCCCTGCAGGCAGACACACAATCGGAGCTGCTCCCATGGCAGGAGGGGTGACTGGAGCCACGGGCAGAGCTTCTCTGGACCCTGATGGGTTCTGCATGGTGATCAATGTACCCTGATCGCAGTGCCAAATGAAAGAGGTCCAAAGGCTGGGCTCACAGGTTCAGCAGGTACAGGATGCCACACAGACAAACACACCATTTTAATTCCCAGAACAATGTTTACTGAGTAAAGCAATGAAGAGAGATCTGGGAAAATATGCATCAAGGTATAAACAGAGAGAAAAATACAAAATGCCATGGAACAGATTATTGCAGTAAACCAATACTATACCCCTTAGTTCCCACAATTACTTAAACAAGTAATGGATTCAAGTCCTTTAAGAACGCGGTTTTCCTGGATTGGTCCCTCGTCGGGGTGCACCCTAAGTATTGCACAATACTATTTGTAATCCAATGGTTAAATTGTAATCCACAGGCAAATGCTGTCTTCCCCTTCAAGTACAGTTATAGACCTTGCTCCAGCTCCCTGTAGTGCAACACTTAAAAGATAGGCCAGTCTCTCCAATGATAAGGTGTCAGTGTAAGAGTCCCTTATATAGCTACCACCACGAGGTCTATGTAGATGCGGCCAAGCCGTATTCACAAGTCCTTGAGGCCTTTCCTTCGTGTAGTCACTTTATCTTCTGTGCTTCAGGGGTGTCTTGACTCCGTCCTCAGCCAGCCCCACAGTCACTGTGTCCTAGAACTCAGTCCTCCGCCAGCACCAAGACTTCACCTGCAGTCAGCTCAGCTCAGGCCTCCATCCAGCACAAAGCTTTCTCCAGCAGCCCAGCACAGCACACCTCAGGTTTTTAGTTCTAGATCCTTCTCCACACCACCCCTCCCTTCCTGTTTCCTGCTGAGTGATGATGCAGTTCCCTATCTCCAGTGGGAGGCATCAAAACTGCAATCCTAGCGCACTGCCATACTTGTAAAAGTCCAACACGTTCTAGTAATTATCAATAATCAGACTTTGAAAGCTAGAACAATATTTACATTAATTACATTAATTCTTATGGGCAGTTTATTACTTTGCTGCCACCTACTGACCAAAGTTAGTAACTGCAGATGTATTGCTTCACAACCCTACACCAGCACTTGGAAAGGTGAGGGCCTTCAGATTGTACCTGGCCAAACACTTTCCCAATGAAATACCTTCCACTGGGGTCAAAAGGAAGGTTCAGAAGTTAAAGCATATAAATTGTGTGCAAAATGGGGGACACTGTCAAAGGCATTGGGAAGCTGGCGAAAGGCAGGGGCTGTAAAAGCAGTAGCAGCCGCACAGTAGACCATCAGCTTGATTCGAAGGCCCAGTTATAAGTTTTTTTAATTGCTAGTTGCTAATTGCAAGTTTTAACCATGATTGGTGCATAAAATTTTCCAGATAGTATTTTTATGTTTTTTTTAAATCAATTTAGTAACAAATTTATCAAGCTTGCCTCACAGTAGATCTTATTCTAGCATAGTTCATGCATCTCAGTTGTAATAAACATGCATGTCTTTTACTAGCATATCAATTTGTACACCCTAGTTGTAATCCACAGTGGTGTACGTCTTTTTCTAGCAGCTCAATTTGTGCATCTCAGTTGTAATACACACTGGTGCAAGTCTTTTTCTAGCATATTATTGTTAGGTAGTTGGTCCAGACAGGCAGGGGTTAATTCTTGTCTGCCTGTACTTTCTGCCTTGGGGAGGGGTTTTTTTCCCTGTGCCTCTGCCCCACCCTATGTTGTGCTATATATACTTGGGCTTCACACTTTCACTCTGCTGGTTATACTTGTGTGTCCAGCCATACTTGTGCTGTGGGGTCTTGTACTCAGGTTTTGTATGTTTCTCACTGTGTATGTCCCAACACAAAATCTCCTCATGGTCTGGCTGTAACAACTCTCTGTAATCTGTGATGGTCTCAGCCCAATCTCCATAGCATAATCTCCATAGCATCATCTCCTCCCATTGCCTCTTACCTCATCTTTTATACCCTTTATGCCACCTCCCAGAATGAGGTCATCGGCGGCAGAAAGTCTGATTGAATAATGCAATCAAGTCCAGATTCTTTGTATATGGCTGATCCAAGTGAAAGGATACAATGTTTTCAGCCATATCTGATCTCCCTGCACAATGCATGTTTCTTTGATCACTCAGAGCTGTGTATGAATACAATGGAGCCCTGCTGTGATGGATACAAAGCCCTATTGTTCCAGTGCTGCTACTACTGCCAATATACACCTAGTCTTATAGCTGCGCACATTATGAGTAAATTGAACTAGAGACCAAAATACAGCTCTGAATTATAGCCATATTTAAGCAGAATCATCACACTGGTACATTTAATCAGGTAGTTAGAGAGATATAGCTGGTTGGCTAGTTCTAATTTTAACATCTTCCAAGTCAGCCTGTACTTTAGACCGCACTTTTTTCAGGCGACAGAATTTTGCTATAATTGTACCCCTAATTATGGCCTTGTGAGCATCCCAGTTAATAGCTGGATCAGTGTCCGAGGCATTGTTCTGTGCGAAAAACTCAATAAGAGATTTGTTGCCCAATTCCATGGTCTTTCAGCAGGGACTCATTTAACAGCCATAAGGAAGGAATAACGGTGGAGGTTTGGAGATTGATACCAATGAGGACTGTGTCGTGAGCAGACCAAGCAAAAGGTACATGGCAAGCACAAGTAAGAATAGGAAGCATTGAGGTGGAAAGAAGAATTCAGTCGATTCTGGTGTAATGGTGATGGGCCAGGGAGAAATAGATATAACCTCTCCTGTTCCTGTTAAATTCGCACCAGGAGTCTGACATTGAGAGACTGAAGGGCTTTACGTACCCCTCCCTTGGTCTTAGAGGAGAATTTATCCATGGAGGGGGAGGAGTGGTCTAGTACTGCATTAAAGGTGCTCCTGGAAAAATGTGACCGGGGATTCATTGGGGGCATAGGAGTTAACAAGACATAGTTGTTGGCCATAAAGGTAGCACAAAATAATAATATATTTTCCCTGGGGATCCACTGTCATAGTATTAACTGCAGAGGAACTGAGTTTCTGACCAAAACAACCACGCCTCTACTCTTAGACTGATTAGGTGAATGGTCCAAAAGACTATAGCAGGAATGGAAAAATTTAGAGAGTGAGGTGGGGGTGAAATGAGTTTCTTGAATACATAGGATATCAGGTTGTAATTTCTCATATTGTAAGAATGCCTTATGACGTTTTTGTGGGGAATTAAATCCCCTCACATTATGCGAGAGAATCTTAGACATAGAGAAGACTGAGGACAAGGCTTAATGATATGCATACTGAAGAAGTTATGTAAGTAAGGAAGCTATCGGCAGTGTTAGGCAGGGTTTCCAAGAATCTACAGATATTGGAATTGGAGTGAATAGTGCTGTGGGGAAAACAAGTTAACAGTAATTAACAGCTGCAACAAACTGAGATATATGCACCGGGAAGGGGTGTGTGTAGAGAACGCCATAACACACAATAGGGGAAATAGGGGGGGCATGGGGCTAGCTTCCTTAAAAAAACAAGAAAAGAAACCTAAACTTTATGAGCTGTCAGAGGATGTTACATATAAATCCAGTAACTTCCCTGAAAAATTAGGATAATAATAATGACACCCACTTGCAGACAAAAGCTGAATCTAAAGCTGTTTACCAGACCTAGGGGGAAAGGCGGGCCACAAGTTCAGAAAGATGCCTATGGGTGACAGAGGAATGGAGATGCCACAAACATGGTCCGTTTAATTTGTTTCCAGTAAGGGACTATTTTTTTTGCATTCCTACCAAATATGTAGGTAGGAGCCCACAGCTTTGTGACATCGTCAGCATAAAGGCGATACAGCAGGGAAATACTTGTGTAGTACCACTGGTGTTTTATACCATTTAATGACCAATTTGTTATTTGCTTCTCGAAAGCAGATACATTTGGATAGGCCAAAAGAATGTCTGAAAACAGAAGATATTTCTACTTGGGTGAAGGACAGCTGAAGTTCCGCTTCCCAAGCTCGTATATAAGAATGATGCTCCATTTCCAGGTCACATAAGAAGTTGGAGTAGAGAGCAGAAAGGGGTCTCTATGGAGGTTGTTTGCTAAGGAGCAGCTGCTCCAACCAAGAGGTGGCACGATGAGGTGTCACCGACCTCAGCGCTCCCTGGTACACAGCCTTAAGATATTGGTATGTGAGAGTATGAGTCGGGATGGAGAGTGGGAGTTGAGTGAATTGGGAAAAAGAAAGGAAAGCCCCATCCATGAGTATAGAGTCATTAGGCAGGTGGTAATTCTGTTTGGGCACTGTAGAGACAGCGTCCAAAAACTTAGATTCGGAGATAAGTCTTGTACGGACATAAGAGGGGGGCGGGCCTGGTGGTAAAGATAATGCGCTTCACCCACTGCCATTAGTCATAAACCGCTGATGTCAGGCTATTAGGCATCAACGCCTGTTTGGCCGTGTATTGGGGGAGCCAAAGTATGTCGGTGGGAGGGAAACCAATGGTATCCTCCTCAACTGGCACATGGAACCTCAGAGTATCTCTTTGAAAACAGTCAATAATCCATGAAAGTTGTGCTATATGATAATATGTCTTGATATCTGGTAATCCTATGCCAACAGACAGGCTTGGTCAGGGTACGATACGCTACTCTAGGACTGGAGTTGTGCCAAACATATTAGGAGAAGAGCCTGTGCAATGTAGAGAAGAAAGTGAGGGGAAGAGGTATAGGGAAGGTTTTGAATAGGTACAATACCTTAGGTAGGATCATCATTTTTAGAAGGTTGGATCTGCCGATCCACAAGATATACTGAATGTGCCACAGTGCTTGGGTGAGTGTGTTAAATTGAGACCTAAGTATTTAATGAAGTCAGAGAGCAACGGAAATGGGGAAGATATTTCCAGTTCAGATTTGAGTGATAGAGGGCAAGAGACGCATAAAGCTTCAGATTTTATAGTGTTAATTTTAAAGTTTAAGAGAGACCTGAAAGAAGAAAGGGTGGTGGCTACATGGGGGAAAGCAACAGACAGATTAGTAAAGATGAGCAAAAGGCCATTTTCAAATGCCGCTGTATTATGATGAATACCCTTACATGCCATTCTCTTTACTAAGTGGTCTTGCCTCATATGTTGAATCAGAGTTTCAATAGTCAGGACAAAAAGTAACGGGGAAAGTGGACAACTATCTAGTGCTGTTCTTAATAATGAATGAAGGAGAGAGGCAACCGTTAACTCTGATTTTGGTGCTAGGTCTAGAATAAAGAGCTATTATCTTTTGGATAAGCATGGGAGGGGAGACCAGAGCATTGTAACGTCATGGTCATGAAGGTCCAATCCACTCAGTCAAAAGCTTTCTCAGCGACTGTCGATAACAACACTAGAGCATGCGCATTGGATCAGATGGAGTAAGCGCTGGGTGTTGTGCTTGCCTTCCCTGCCTGGCACAAAACCTGCTTGTTCTGGGTTAATCAAGGAGGGCAACAGTGATTTCAATTGGTTAGCCACCAGTTTAACATATAGCTTGACATCTATATTTAGTAAGGAGATGGGGTACATTAAGTCCGGTCTTTACCTTCTTTAGGAATGATGGAGATATTGAGCCACCAGAGACTGGGGGAGGGAAACAACAGGCATCATCCACAGAGTTACAGGTCTGTAGAAAATGAGGGAGGAGGATCAAGCTGAATAGTTTGAAATAGGAGGCCAGCAGACCATCAGGGCTTCCCCAAGGGGATGTCGGATAGTGCAGTCTGCAGCTCAGTCAGGGTGAAGGGAAATGTAATGGTGTCTTGCTGTTAGGGTGTGAGTGAGGGCAGCATAAGAGACTAGAGGAAGGTTTGAATTTGAGTAATGCGATTCTGTAGCTCAAGAGGAGTCTCAGTGGGTCTCAGATTGTAAAGTTCTGTTTTTACCAGTCAGTAAAAAGCACAGAATTCAGAAGCAATATCCAAAGTGTCTTTGAGGCAAGCCCCAGAGATTGCGAAGTAATTTCTGCTACATGCTTTGAGAGAGTCTCTTTTATGCTAAATATGCCATCTTGACAGAAAAAAAACCCAGATATGTACATATTTTTGCAAATTTATTAAAAAAGAAAACTGAAATATCACACGGTCATAAGTATTCAGACCCTTTGCTGTGACATTCATATTTAACTCACATGCTGTCCATTTCCTTCTGATCCTCATTGAGATGGTTCTACTCCTTCATTGGAGTCCAGCTGTGTTTAATTAAACTGATTGGACTTGATTAGGAAAGGCACACACCTGTATATATAAGACCTCACAGCTCACAATGCATGTCAGAGCAAATGAGAATCATGATGTCAAAGGAACTGCCCAAGTTGCTCAGAGACCGAATTGTGGCAAGGCACAGATCTGGCCAAGGTTACAAAAGAATTTCTGCAGCACTCAAGGTTCCTAAGAGCACAGTGGCCTCCATAATCCTTAAATGGAAGAAGTTTGGGACGACTAGAACTCTTCCTAGACCTGGCCGTCCAGCCAAACTGAGCAATCGTGGGAGAAGAGCCTTGGTTAGAGAGGTAAAGAAAAACCCAAAGATCACTGTGGCTGAGCTTCAAAGATGCAGTAGGGAGATGGGAGAAAGTTCCACAAAGTCAACTATCACTGCAGCCCACCACCAGTTGGGGCTTTATGGCAGAGTGGCCCGAAGGAAGCCTCTCCTCAGTGCAAGACATATGAAAGCCTGCATAGAGTTAGCCAAAAAACACATGAAGGACTCCCAGACTATGAGAAATAAGATTCTCTGGTCTGATGAGACGAAGATTGAACTTTTTGGAGTTAATTCTAAGCGGTATGTGTGGAGAAAACCAGGCACTGCTCATCACCTGCCCAATACAATCCCAACAGTGAAACATGGTGGTGGCAGCATCATGTTATGGGGGTGTTTTTCAGCTGCAGGGACAGGACGACTGGTTGCAATTGAAGGAAAGACGAAGTACAGAGATTTCCTGGAAGAAAACCTCTTCCAGAGTGCTCTGGACCTCTGACTGGGCCGAAGGTTCACCTTCCAACAAGACAATGACTCTAAGCACACAGGTAAAATAACAAAGGAGTGGCTTCAGAACAACTCTGTGACCATTCTTGACTGGCCCAGCTATAGCCCTAACCTCAACCCAATTTAGCATCTCTGGAGAGACCTGAAAATGGCTGTCCACCAACGTTCACCATCCAACCTAACGGAACTGAAGAGGATCTACAAGGAAGAATGGCATGACCATGTGATATTTCAGTTTTTCTTTTTTAATAAATTTGCAAAAATATCTACATTTCTGTTTTTTTTTCTGTCAAGATGGGGTGCTGAGTGTACATTAATGAGAAATAAAATGAAATTTTTGCTTTTAGCAAATGGCTGCAATGAAAAAAAGAGTGAAAAATTTAAAGGGGTCTGAATACTTTCCAAATCCACTGTATAATATTTGTGAGAGGATGATAAAAAAGCTTTGGCAGTCTTCAGGTTCAAGCAGTGTTTAAGACGCTCTCCGCAAAAAATCAGGAGCTTTTGAGTTGCTAATCGCTTACCTTGACTTTCCAGGGCTGCAATACGAGAGTAAATCATTTATCTCCTTAGTCCTTACTTTTTAGGCATGAGAGCTCAGGCTAATGAATCACAGATCTCTAATCTCAGATTTATGCGCTTCCAAGATAACACTAGGCTGAACCTTGGGGGTGTTATTCTCAATTAAATAGTTAGCTAAAGCTTCAGTTATAGCCTGGCAAGTGTCACGGGAGCAAAGCAGAGTCTCATTAAGTCATAACTGCGAGGTGGGAGGGATGAGATTTGCAGTTGTAGGGAGACAGGAGTGTGGTCAGAGATGGTGATAGAGCCTATGGTGGGAGATGAGGACAAGGTTAGGAGTTGTTGGGACAAAAATATATAGTCTAGGCACTGGTACGATTTGTGCGGGTTAGAATAAAAAATTTAATCTTTTGCACTGGGGTGGAAGGTTGGTGGGGGAGTTGAGACCCTTGACATTCCATGACGTGAACTTAACACAAGACATAAGCAGCAGTTAACAATGAGTTGATATACAAGCAGTGAGAGCAAAAAAGTAATCGTACCGCAAGAGCAACAATTACTCAATTAAATGTAATGAATGCACTGAACTACACTGCGGGGTTGGTAGGGGGTCGGAGAATAGAGCAGACAGCAAGATAAACCGTATACTATGTATTAATGACAAGAATCTCTCACATTGAGGAGAGCACCAGTGAAGGTGTGTAGAGATTTTAATTGCCTTTCGCCCTCTACTTAGCATCTACATATCACAAGGCATTATGGGAAAGGAGCTGGGGAGCTCATGCGCCCTCTATTGGATGTAACAGATCCTCAAGCCTTGTGATATGTAGATGCTAAGTAGAGGGCGAAAGGCAATTAAAATCTCTACACACCTTCACTGGTGCTCTCCTCAATGTGAGAGATTCTTGTCCCTAACCCACTCATTGCCTCCCACTAAGCCAGCCAATTCACTTTGCTCTGTACTGATGAAGGACAACAATCCGGAAACAGCGCTGTATGCAGATAAGTGAAATTGGCTTGGCTAAGATCCCTTTTGCTGTCTTAAGGCTCGGTGAGTCAAAAGCAAATTGAGGATCTGTTACATCCAATAGAGGGCGCATGAGCTCCCCAGCTCCTTTCCCATAATGCCTTGTGATATATGTATTAATGAGTTATACAGGAGCTATAGACTATCTTAGAAAACTAGGGTAAACAGTATCCAAGTAAATTTCATTACGAGATGGCACAGTTGTAAAATAACAGTAAAACAAACAACATGTCAAGACCATAGGTCAGAAAAAATAAATGCAAAAAACTCAGAGCATCAAGACGAGTAGGGACTCAGTCCTGTTCCACATGAACCTTCTTCTTTTGGGACTTAGTTATAGGCTATCCCGAAAGGAAAGAGCCATTTGTATGGTTTCCTCAGTGCACAAAAGAGGTCGGTGAGAGTCTTCAGTTGTCATCTTTTAGCTAAAGTCACTGGAGAGATATCTTGGAAAAATGTAATTCTATGCCCCTCATAAGAAGTGTCAGGCGTTATTTGGGCTTTCTGTAGGATCTCTTCTTTGACCGGGAAAGACAGTAGCTTACTGTTCTTTTTGGGCGCAGAGCCCTATGAGTTCTTTCAAGCTGAACATCAGGAGGTGGGTTATTACCTAACACAGATTCCCAAATTTTCTTTGTGATGGCCATGGTGTCAGAGGGGGGGGGGGGAAAGTCTTCCGATACACCTCTTATGTGAAGGTGATTCCAACTACCTCTGTTGTCCTGATCTTCTACAGTAGGTACAGTGAGTTTAAATTAACCTGACAAGCTGTAAGAGCCATAGTAGTGGCTTCACCATGGCAAGGAGTGACATCTGTGTATCCTCCAAGTGCTCAACTCTGGAACCAATGCCCCTAACATCCTGCTTTATGTCGGCCAATTCTTCATAACTGGTTGCAGTGTTTTTCAATTAGTTTCTGTAGTTTCTTAGAAGAGATGGTGACCATGGAGGTGGAGGTAGGCATTTCCGTCATCCATAAGATGATTGTGTGGGGTTAGGAATAAAGAGAGAGCGTATTACAGGTGTGCTTCAGTAAGTCAGTAAAAAGTAGTTAGGAGTATTCAAATCAATAAAATGATAAGGGTACCCAAATTTTTGCGCTGGTCAAATTTTGGTTTAATGCATATTGCACATTTTCTGTTAGTACAGTAAACCTCATTTCAATCCTGAAATATTACTGTGTCCATCAGTTATTAGATGTATCAAATTGAAATGGCTGTTGCAAACACCCAAATATTTAGAACTAAAAATGATTAAGATTAATAGGGGTGCCCAAACTTTTTCATATGACTGTATGATAATGCACATTGAGAAGTTAGAGAGGTTTTTGATAGATATTGGGGGATATTACTCCAAGACACCGATCTGAGGGAAGTAGTGGGGCCAAAACCTCTAATTACATACAGACGAGGTAGAAGCCTGAAGGACCGTTTGGTCCATAGTCACTTTGTCAGATCAAAACCCACGGGTACATGGCTAGATCGAAAGCCTAAAGGTAACTTTACCTGCGGCAACTGCATTGCATGCGGTCAAATTAAGAAAACAAAAAGAGCAATTAGTTCAGCAACTGGGGAGTCATTTGAAATTGTAGACTTCATCAACTGCAGGAGCAGAGGGGTGATATATTTGGCCCAATGATCCTGTCCAATGAACTACATCGGCAAAACCAAATGAGAACTAAGGGTGAGGATAAGAGAACATTATAACGATATCGCCAACGCACAGGATACACCAATGGCAAAGCATGCTTGCATTTTTCATGATGGGCGACCAGAGGCTTGCCGGTTCATGGGATTTCAACTGATCCCACCCCCAATGAGGGGAGGTGACTGGAACAAGAACCTTTTGAGGTCCGAGTGTAGATGGATCCATAAATTCAGGTCGATGTCCCCTAAGTGCATTAATGAACAACTATCTTTTGCCCCGTTTTTGGAACCCTTCTAAGAAATTACAGATGTGACATTTTAGTTGTGGACCCTCATATTACGTTTTGAGTACTCCCCTGATCCAGATTTCACCCAATATTGGACAGTGTTACAGTCATATGAAAAAGTTTGGGCACCCCTATTAATCTTAATCATTTTTAGTTCTAAATATTTGGGTGTTTGCAACAGCCATTTCAATTTGATATATCTAATAACTGATGGACACAGTAATATTTCAGGATTGAAATGAGGTTTATTGTACTAACAGAAAATGTGCAATATGCATTAAACCAAAATTTGACCGGCGCAAAAATTTGGGTACCCTTATCATTTTATTGATTTGAATACTCCTAACTACTTTTTACTGACTTACTGAAGCACAAAATTGGTTTTGTAACCTCACTGAGCTTTGAACTTCATAGCCAGGTGTATCCAATCATGAGAAAAGGTATTTAAGGTGGCCAATTGCAAGTTATTCTCCTATTTGAATCTCCTCTGAAGAGTGGCATCATGGGCTCCTCAAAACAACTCTCAAATGATCTGAAAACAAAGATTGTTCAACATAGTTGTTCAGGGGAAGGATACAAAAAGTTGTCTCAGAGATTTAACCTGTCAGTTTCCACTGTGAGGAACATAGTAAGGAAATGGAAGACCACAGGGACAGTTCTTGTTAAGCCCAGAAGTGGCAGGCCAAGAAAAATATCAGAAAGGCAGAGAAGAAGAATGGTGAGAACAGTCAAGGACAATCCACAGACCACCTCCAAAGAGCTGCAGCATCATCTTGCTGCACATGGTGTCACTGTGCATCGGTCAACAATACAGCACACTTTGCACAAGGAGAAGCGGTATGGGAGAGTGATGCGAAAGAAGCCGTTTCTGAAAGCACGCCACAGAGTCGCCTGAGATATGCAAAAGCACATTTGGACAAGCCAGCTTCATTTTGGAAGAAGGTCCTGTGGACTGATGAAACAAAGATTGAGTTGTTTGGTCATACAAAAAGGCGTTATGCATGGCGTCAAAAAAACACAGCATTCCAAGAAAAACACTTGCTACCCACTGTAAAATTTGGTGGAGGTTCCATCATGCTTTGGGGCTGTGTGGCCAATGCCGGCACCGGGAATCTTGTTAAAGTTGAGGGTCGCATGGATTCAACTCAGTATCAGCAGATTCTTGAGAATAATGTACAAGAATCAGTGACGAATTTGAAGTTACGCCAGGGATGGATATTTCAGCAAGACAATGATCCAAAACACAGCTCCAAATCTACTCAGGCATTCATGCAGAGGAACAATTACAATGTTCTGGAATGGCCATCCCAGTCCCCAGACCTGAATATCATTGAACATCTGTGGGATAATTTGAAGCGGGCTGTCCGTGCTCGGCGACCATCAAACTTAACTGAACTGGAATTGTTTTGTAAAGAGGGATGGTCAAAAATACCTTCATCCAGGATCCAGGAACTGATTAAAAGCTACAGGAAGCGACTAGAGGCTGTTATTTTTGCAAAAGGAGGATCTACTAAATATTAATGTCACTTTTCTGTTGAGGTGCCCATACTTTTGCACCGGTCAAATTTTGGTTTAATGCATATTGCACATTTTCTGTTAGTACAATAAACCTCATTTCAATCCTGAAATATTACTGTGTCCATCAGTTAGATATATCAAATTGAAATGGCTGTTGCAAACACCCAAATATTTAGAACTAAAAATGATTAAGATTAATAGGGGTGCCCAAACTTTTTCATATGACTGTAGTTATCATTTTGGTAATCCCCTGACCATTATCTTGTTTTGGGACCAAAATATCTTTCCGATCACACTCAACTGCATTCACAAAGGCGCTCCTGAGAATGTGATCTGGATAGCCGCGATCTTTGAATCTGCATCTTAAGTCATCTGCCTGCTGTTTAAAGACAGATACCCTAGAACAATTCCTCCTCAGGCGGAGATATTGGCCCTTTGGGATCCCTCGTTTGAGGGCCAAGGGATGGACGCTATCCCACCTGAGGAGGCTGTTTGTAGAGGTTTCTTTTCCGTAAACCCTGGTGTATCTTGTCCCGACCACGTCTTTTGTGGTCAATACGCCAAGAAAAGGTAGCTCAGATGAACTACAGGTCTAAGTATTGACATTAAGACCCTCCACAAACTCCCTGAACGATGTATAATCACCACGCCACAGGATAAATATGTCACCGATGTACCTCAGCCAGAGGCAGATGTTATCCTGCCACCGGCTGAGGTCATCGGATCCAACAATGACCGCTTCCCACCAGCTCAGGAGTAAATTAGCATAACTAGGCGCACATGTAGCCACCCTGAGCTGGTGGTACATGCGGCCATTGAATGTAAAAAAATTGTTGGTTAGACAATATCTGAGGAGTGTCAATATAAAGAAGTTGTGGGGCTTAAGTCTAATGTCCTCATATCTAGGTAGTAGTTCACCGATCTAATCCAATGCTCATGGTGTATAGACGTGTATAGCGCTTCTACATCTATTGAGGCGAGAATCATCTCCTCCCCCGCACTGATACCATCTATTTTGAGTAAAAGATCTGAGGTATCTCTAGTGTAGGAAGGGAGGGATTCCACAAACGGTCGAAGAATTTTATCAATATAAATACCTAGATTCCGGGTGAGGCCGCCTATCCCAGATATTATAGGTCTTCCCTTCAGAGGTGAGGTCCCCTTATGAACCTTTGGGAGGGCATAGAAGGTTGGCATCACCGGGAATTGGGGGATCATAAAGTCAAACTCGTTTTTATCTATAAGTTGATCATCCAAGGCATGTTTCAGCATAACATAGCCTCCTTGGAGGCAGGCCTGAGTTGGGTTGGAGTTTACAACCCCATAAAAACCTTGTTTCTGATAACAAGGATAGGCACATCTCTCTATACTGTTCTGAGCCCATCACCACCACATTGCCCCCTTTATCTGAGGGTTTAATCTTGATGGTGGTGTCAGACTCAAGATTTTTTAGTGCCTGCCTTTCATCAGACTTTAAGTTACAATTCTCAAAATGGCCAGTTCTATGTGTCAAATTTTCCAGGTCATTGATAACCATAGACAGGAAGATGTCAGTATGTACATTGTCACCAGGTGGTGGCACTCTCAAACTCAGACATCCCAAATCGTTGTCCTCTAAAAGGCCCACTAGAGAGTGGACAGCCCCCAAATAATTTAATTCAAGGTGATGCTCCGCACAAGGTGATGTTCCGTGATGTCTCTTTTCTACTGCTAAATGGTATTTGTGCCATTGAAGTTTTCTAATAAATAGATAGCCTTCGTCCAATTAAACAAATCAAATTTCTCTTTTGAGAGAACCCGACTTTCTGGCCCTGATAATAGCCTATCTGAAAGGTTAATGATCTGTAGTCTATTTACATGGGTCTCTGTATTCGATTCCTGAGGGGATATTGAGCCTGGCCCTGTTCTATCCCCTGTGGTAAAAAAACAAGATTTGTATTTTGAATGGGTGGAGACTGACGGGAACTTCTATTGTTGAGTCCTCGTCTATTTCTATTACTCCTTCCTCTAGGACCGTGTTGGTGAACCTATGGCACATGTGCCAGAGAGGGCACGCAGAGTCCTCTCAGTTGGCACGCGTGCCGTCGCCATGATCACTTCAGTGATCGCTTCTTTCAGCTACAGTACAGACCAAAAGTTTGGACACATCTTCTCATTCCAAGTGGGATTTCTTGCCTTATAAATGGGGTTGGGATCATCAGTTGTGTTGTTCAGAAGTCAGGTGGATACACAGCTGATAGTCCTACTGAATGGAGTGTTAGAATTTGTATTATGGCAAGAAAAAAAGCAGCTAAGTAGAGAAAAACAAGTGGCCATCATTACTTTAAGAAATGAAGGTCAGTCAGTCTGAAAAATTGGGAAAACTTTGAAAGTGTCCCCAAGTGCAGTGGCCAAAACCATCAAGCGCTACAAAGAAACTGGCTCACATGAGGACCGCCCCAGGAAAGGAAGACCAAGAGTCACCTCTGCTGCGAAGGATAAATTCATCCGAGTCACCAGCCTCAGAAATTGCAGGTTAACAGTAGCTCAGATTAGAGACCAGGTCAATGCCACACAGAGTTCTAGCAGCAGACACGTCTCTACAACAACTGTTAAGAGGAGACTGTGTGCAGCAGGCCTTCATGGTAAAATAGCTGCTAGGAAACCACTGCTAAGGACAGGCAACAAGCAGAAGAGACTTGTTTGGGCTAAAGAACACAAGGAATGGACATTAGACCTGTGGAAATCTGTGCTTTGGTCTGATGAGTCCAAATTTGAGATCTTTGGTTCCAACCACCATGTCTTTGTGCGACGCAGAAAAGGTGAACGAATGGACTCTACATGCCTGGTTCCCACTGTGAAGCATGGAGGAGGAGGTGTGATGGTGTGGGGGTGCTTTGCTGGTGACACTGTTGGGGATTTATTCAAAATTGAAGGAATACTGTCCCTATCCAAGTATCCCCATGGTTTAATGTTGCCCCAGGTTAATGTCCCCCTCCAGCTACCCTAGTTTAATGTCCCCCTCTAGTTTCCCCCAGTTTAAACTGGGGCACCAGGAGAGTAGACTTCATACTGTGGGGCAATTGGAGGGAAACATTATAAAATGGATGAGAATGGGCAAAGTCAACGTAGAAGTGGGTGGGGCTAAATTTGCTGCGGCGCGCATAGCCTAATCACAGGGGTATTTTATGTAATACCCCTCTGAACATAACCAAGAAGTTATTGGTGCTATGACCCAGACTTTTAACATTGTCTAGGTTGCAGCACCAAAACACTTACACAACACAAACCCAAAGTCACCAATAAAGTTTACATTTGACCCTGTCCCTGTCCTGTCCATACCTTTATAGAGTAAAATACTCCGACCGCCTCTCTAGCGATACCTATTACACGCTAAAATAATAGCAATAACGATTATTACTAGAGATGAGCGTATAAAACGTTTCTGACAGGCGGAAAAGTTCCATCAGTCACTTAACACATTGAATGTCACCATATAAAATCTCAGTTTTTGGCAGCTTTCAGATGGGTATAATAGCAGATGGTGATGTAGGGGGGGGCCCACTTATGAAACCTTTGCACTGGGCCCACCAATATGTTAAAACGGCTCTGGCTATATGTGCAAATGTGGACCAACTGCAGAGTGTAACCTCTGCCCTGACGCAAGTCAGCAGTACCTGTGATCTGAAGAAGAAGGAGGACGCTCTTCGTGGGACTGCAGCCATACTGGGTAAGTAGCATAAACTACTCTCTGGGATCCCCCTGTGGAGCATATAATACTGTGGGGGGGAACAAAGTGGAGCATATAATACTGTGTGGGGGGCCTACTGTAGAGCATATACTACTGTGTGGGGGCCCACTGTGGAGCATATAATACTGTGCGTGGGCCCACTGTGGAAAATATAATACTGTGTGGGGGCCACTGTGGAGTGTATAATACTGTGCGGGACCCACTGTGGGTAAATAATACTGTATGGGGGCCACTCTGGAGCATATAATACTGTCAGGGGGCCACTGTGGAGCGCATTGTACTGTATGGGGGCCCTTCACTATTTATATCACACAGTATCTGTTTTATAGCAGACATGTGATATTATTACAGGCTGTAATGACATTGCACGGTCACTATAAAACAGATCCTGGTTAATTTAAGGTTAAATTGCCGTGTTGGCACTTTGCGATAATTTAGTGCAGTTTAGGCACTCGGTCTCTAAAAGGTTCGCCATCAGTGGCATAGGATGTGACAAAAATATTTCATAGAGTGATAAACTTTTTTTGTGTTTAATGCTCAGCACCTTATATGTTCAGGGCGTCAACTCAACTCTGGTAACAGCTGAGACCCAGCTGAAGCACCTACAATCAGTACTTCTATTCACAGGACATATTCTTCTATTCTTGATACAATAGTACTTTAGGAAGTGGGAACTGGTTAATTTCAGTCAGTTGCTCTGATCAGTCATAGTACCAGAGCAATGGACTGAAAATCTAACAAAATGGCAGATGCATAAGTATCACATTCTCTCTGTCTCCGTCATCATTCACTATAATTTAAAAAACAAGACGAAAGCTTTCTTCCATCTTTTCAGTGGAAGATAAAGTCCTCCATGTAGGATCAAAGATGGGCTGAAGCTTTATGTGATTATTGCACTATGAATAGTATTCTACATTTTGCAATGTAGTGTAACATACACAAGATATGTATCACAGAAAGCTCCAGGAAGCTGAGTGGTGCAAAAATTTTCTATAAAGAAAGCTATTCCCCAATGTTTTGCAATATACTAGTGAATCAAATGTTTTTAAAATTTGCTCTGAAAGTATCCATAGCCTTTAAATATATAAATACTACTGGTTTCTGCAGGCATATTTTTTTTTGTCCTTTTTTTACAGTGGGGGGTTGACAGAGACAGGACTTCTGAGGCTAGTACCATACTGCTAAGAGGTCAGTGTGTAATTATTATTATTTATAAATTACCAAAATTCTCCTGTCATGTGTGTAGATATATCAATGTGGAAATTAAGCAAATATGATACAGTGTGAGGATTGTATAAACAAGTTTAAACAAGATTTAAATGATTAAAGTAAGTAATAAAGAATGGATTGCCAAAATGAAAATAAATTTGTTTTCACATTACTGTATACCTTTTATGAGTATTAATGTCTACTATTCCCTCTTCACCTTTAAGCTGGAGCCCCATGTTGCAAAAACGCAGAGTATTACAGTACCTGCAAAGTGGCTGAAATTCTGAATAATCCCATCCATACATTGCAGCAAAAAATCAGCAGCGAAAAGCAGCATGTTAATTATACCTGCTGTAACGCTGGCATTTTCCCTATAGGTATAATAGGAGCAGAAAGTCCACAGTGGAAAACTGTGAAAATGCAAGGAAAAATGTTGGCGAATAAACCACAATGCTTTTCGCAGCATTTTTTTGTTGCGTTTTGCTACATGGGGCCTTAGCCTAAAAAGGCTTTCTTCTAGAACTTTTGGAATGCAACTGATAATTTTAAAAACACTATTACAAATCTCACCTCTGTAGGAGATATGTTGAACACCTTTGCAATTTTGGCGTAAAGTTCCTTGACATTAGTAAAGCCCTCAATTTTTCCAGTGGGGCTGCCATGAGCCAGCTGAGTATGGAAAACTAGCTTTGGTTTAGTTCTTGATGGATGAGGAGGTGCTGCATTTCCCTGTCTTAAATCAGCTGGTGTGTTTTGTCCAGTCTCCTTTGACTTATACGTTGCTTCTCTTGAACCACTGCATTCATTCTGTTCTGGGTCTTCTCTGTCCTCCATAAATTCAGTTTACAGTAGCTCTTTTTTAGCTTTCCTGCCTGATATGTGCAATATCTCTTCTTTGCCAAAAAGTGTGCTAGAGGCACAATGACAGACGGCACTGAACATATAAATAATTGATGCAAAATTGCTTAAACACCTTGTAAAATAATCCCTAGCTGAGTATGAAGAACAGTAATTCAATCTGACAGCTCTGCTGGTTCTTCACAGCACCGTCATCTTAAACACATAGGTTAAGAGAATGCTGAGGCTCAGCTAGGGATGTGTGTGGAAAAATGTTCTCTAGAGACATGTTACCTTTGTCAATTACGTGAACTTCAATTACCTTCTTTGGTCGTGGCTTCAGATGGTTTAAATGTGCCCTATATTGTATTGTTTGCTTTTGAGAAATACAAGATTGCACATTTTATAGCATAGGGGTAGGCAACCTTTTTTGTTCGGCGTGCCAATTTTAATTAAAAAATCAAAGATGAGGTACTCGGAGTGCCGATCAATAATTGTAAGTCTGACAACCCCTAAACTAAAGTCATATACCACAAACCATAACACAGAAGTGCTGCCACAAGATGCTTTAGGACCCATGCGTTTACTGCTATTTCCTGGGACACACCTGTACTTTCCCATTAGAAGCAATGAAAGTCCAAGTGCATCCTCCAATTAGTGGTAAATATATGCGTCCAAGAGCACCGTATGGCAGCACCTTATGGTGAATACACATTATGTATCTGGATTGAGCTATATTCTTAGGCCACTAGAACTTTTACTTCGATGTAAAACTGCATTCACATGGTGCATTTTTGCACAAAAAATAATAATAATAATAATAATAATATAATAATAATAATATAATAAGAGTATAATAATATTTTCTGTGCAAAAACAAATCATTAATACAGAAAACACACCGTTATACAGAATAATGTCCCATAGCGACCCCTGTACATGGTATTATGTCCCATAGTGGCCCCTGCACACGGTATTATGTCCCATAGTGGCCCCTGCACACGGTATTATGTCCCATAGTGGCCCCTGCACACGGTATTATGTCCCATAGTGGCCCCTGCACACGGTATTATGTCCCATAGAGGCCCCTGAACACGGTATTATGTGCCATAGTGGCCTCTACACACGGTATTATGTCCCATAGCGGCTGCTGCACAAGGTATTATGTCCCATAGCGGCCCCTGCACACGATATATCCCATAGCGGCTCCTGCACATGGTATTACATCTCACAGCGGCCTTTAACACGGTATTATGTCCCATAGCGGCCTCTTCACACAGTATTATGTCCCATAGCAGTCCCTGCACATGGCATTATATCCCACAGCGGCCTCTGCACATGGTATTATGTCCCATAGTTGCCCCTGCACACAGTATAATGTTCCAACTTTTATAATATTCCAATTGTCGCCACTCACTAGCTATTATTATACTCTGGGGTCTCTTCAGACCCCAGAGTATAATAAGTGCAGGGCCAAGAGAAGTGACAAACAATGAACTCACTATTCCTGCGCTCCGCAGCTGCTTTGTTCTCTTCGGGTGCTTCTGCCTGTAGCCAGCGACCGCTGATTGGGTCTCAGGGGTCACGTCTCGTCATTACTCAGCGGTCGCTGACTTCAGGCAGAAGCGCCCGAAGAGAACAAAGCAGCTGCGGACTGCAGGAATGGTGAGTTCATTGTTTTTTTATGTTTCATTACTTCTCCTGAGGCTCCGCTTATTATACTCTGGGGTCTGAAGAGTATAGTAGTTTCGTTTCGGCCGTGTTTGGTCCGATCATAACTGCTGGTTCAGTACTCGGGCTGCCGTGCCAGGGAAACAAGTCTCGCGTGCCACTCTTGGTGACTAGAGATGAGCGAATCGATTCTGCAGAAGTGGAATTTGATCCGAATTTCAGGAAATCTTCGATTCTGCACGATTCCGGATTTCCTGATGCTTCTTGGTAACGAATATTTAGGAAGGACCTTTGTGACATCAGATGGTCACAATATATTCTCTAGTGATGTGATTGGGTAGGTGTGTCTTTGCTTATTAGCAGATCCTTCCACACGAATAAAAGTTGTCCGTGCTGAAGAGAGAGAGAGAAACATGACAGCGGCATCCAAGAGCTTCCGCCATTTTGCCGCCCACCCCGGCTCTCTGCAGCCCCGAAATAGCTGTTTATTCGCTGCAAAGTGAGTTTTTTTTGAAACGTCGAATCGAACTGCCGAATCGAACTTTTGAGAAATTCGCTCATCTCTATTGCCAGCCCTGTTCTAACATATTGAAACTTTTAAATTACAAAAAAATTTATAAAATTGAAGCAGCTTTCTTAAATTTCAGAAAAAAAAACATGGTGAGGTGAAAAAAGGTCAGAAACATACAATTGCCTTTACAGAGAAACCTTCTGGGCCCCAATGCAAAGGGAGAAGTATAAGTACTTCCCATATATTTTCCATTCCTTTTATAGCCACTCTTGGCTTTGGTTTAAAAAAAACTACAGAATCTGCAACAAAAAAACCTGTATTTCCGCAACGTGCGGCCTTAGCCTAAGGCCAGGGCTCCATGTGGCATAAACGCAGCGGAAAAAAATGTGGCGTTTTACAGTCACTGTGTAGTGGATGGGATTCTAGTGACTTTCTGTGGAAAGTGCTGCAGGAAAAACCGCAATGCATTGCCGCCATGGTTTTTCCCACAGCTCTTTTTTGTTGTGGGACGCTATGTGGGGCCTTAGCCCATACCTCACAACTTTCAAAGAACAGAAAGAGGGACAGAATGTGTGGCATACACTGTGCGCCATGGCAAATTTAGCCCCACCCACTTCTACTTTGACTCTGCCCATTCCCTTCCATTTCTCTTGTTCACCCACACAGTATAATGCCCCTACAGTCACCCCCACATTATAATGTCATCCTGGTGCTCCCACAGTTTACTGTCCCCCTCCTTCTGTTCCAGTTTAATGTCCCCCTTCATCTTTCCTCAGTTTAATGTTCCCCTCATCTGACCCCCCCAGGTTAATGTCCCCCTCATCTGAAACCCCAGGTTAATGTCGTCCTCATCTGACCCCCCCAGTTTAATGTCCCTCTGATCTGACCCCACAGTTTAATGTCGCCCTCATCTGGCCCCAAACATTAATGTTCCCCCTTATCTGGCTCCCCAGTTTAATGTCCCCCTCATCTGCCCCCAAAGTTTAAGCTCTTCCTGCTGGTAACAAACAAATATAAAAAACACTGATACTCACTTCTCTTCGTTCCCCTGCTGCTCTGTATGAGGTCTCTTCTCTCAGAGTCTTCAGGGAGCTGCAGGCGCGATGTGAGTGACGTCATCACATCGCGCCTAAAACTCCCAGGTCTGGAGCACACAGGGGGAAGAGTGGTGAGGCAGGGGCTGTACGAGGACGGCTCCTGGTTCACCGCTGTATTCAACTCCGGAGAGGAGAGGATGAGTATGAATTGAAGCTGGGACATACTTCCTGCCGAGTCTTAATAGGAGACAGCACCGCATATTCCGCTTAAAATTGGTGGAGAGCAAAGTACTGCAAGGAGGAAACTTGGTGACCCTGCAGTCTAAGGGGCCTGCAGGTGTCCGCAGGTAACCGCTTTTTAAGTGGACAGGCTCTCTGTCTTTCAGGTTCCCATGCGGACCCAAACAACGGAGAACCAACACTAATGTGAACCTAGTGTCAGGTCTACAATTATTGTATAGGTACAGATTATTAATAGGCATATTGCACACTTTGGGTGGAATTAAAGTTTTGTGAAAGGCATAAAAAAAAAAAAAAAAACTATTAAATTCTAACTATCTTTTGAATGATTTAAATCGTTGTTTGATTTCGGAGCTAAATAAGTTCAGATCTTACTGAAAGGCTTTGTCCAGGATATCATTCTTTATGGCCTACCCCTTCCAGTGCTATACACAGCATGGGTTCAGAAGCAGTTAGCTCAGTGCCAGCTACAGGCTGCTGTGGGAGCCAGTCCAACTATGACCACAAAAAACAGCAGTTTTGATGTGTTTTTTAGGGCAGTGTATTTATAGGTGGAAGATAAATTTGTTTAACTTGTATATTTAGAAAACCTCACCAAAACCACATCAATAGTACATGCATTTTTTCAAACGCAATTTTGATGCAATTTGTATCACAATTGCACTGTGTGAATGCATCCTCTCAGTTTGCCATCACCATTCTCCATTAGTGGCCCCCACATAGTATATGGTTCCCCTATGTCCCAACATAGAATAATATTTCCAAGTGGCCCCCACTTTATAATGCTCCTCAGTGGACCCCAAATACCTAATAATTCTCCCTTGTGGCCCTCAGGCAAGTAGTAATGTTCCCCAGTGGCCCCTAGGCAGGAAATAATAATGTCCCCCATTGGCCTTCAGGCAAGAAATAATAATGTCCCCCAGACAAGTAATAATAATGTCTCCCATTGGTCCGCAGGCAAGTAATAATGTCCTTCAGTAGCCCCACACTGAATTTGTACTATATAAATAAAAAACAACACTTACTCCTCCCTCCTTCCCAAGAGTTCTGCTGCTCTTATCTGCAGCTCGAGTCATCAGGACTTCACCTTCTCCACTGCTCTGTTTCCTAAGGATTCTGATGTAATTAATAGGGGATGTGCAGCCATTTTCCTTCTGCATTGTTGTGGCACCCCTTGGGGGTTTCCACGCCACTTCTAGGTGCTGCAGCGCCCTGGTTGGGAATCACTGCTGTAGAGGAACTGCACCTCCTATTGAATGCAGTGAGGAGGAGTGTCATCTCTTGCCATGCATATAATACATATATGTGGTATCCACTGACAGTTATGACATATTCAAAACAATTTATGTCATATCTCTCTGAACTGGATGCATGTCATTAGCCTGCCCAGGCACCAGTGAAAGGTTACAGGAACTGGGCTGATTGGGAGTCCTTTTAACCCCTTAAGGACCCAGCCCAAAAGTCCGTTAAGGACCAGGCCTGACATGTGTCACTTTATATGGCAATAACTTTGAGACGTCTTAACTTACACAAGTGATTTTGAGATTGTTTTTTCGTGACACATTGTACTTCATGTTAGTGGTAAACACTAATGAATATTTTTGTATTTATTTATAAAAAAAATAGGAAATTTGATGGAAATTTGGGAAAAAAAAAATCACAATTTTCAAAATGTGAAATGCTCTGCTTTTCAGACAGATAGTCATACCACCCAAATACATTAATACATATTATCTACCATATCTCTGCTATATATCAGAATCATCTTTTAATCGTCCTGTAATTTATTTTGGATATTAGCAGGCTTACAAGTGTAACAGCGATTTTGCAGATTTACAAGAAAATTTCCCAAACTAATTTTTTAGGGACCACTTCAGTTCTGAAAGGGATTATAAAGGCCTATATATTAGAAACCCCCATAAATCACCCCATTTTCAAAATTGCACCCTTCAAATAATTCAAAACAGCATTTGGGAAGTTTGTTAACCTTTTAAGCATTTCACTGGAATTAAAACAATATGGAGGTGAAATTTAGACATTTAATTTTTTTCCACTAATTCCTTAATTTAGCCCTAAAATTAACACATTCACAAAGGGTTAAAGGAGAAAATGCATCTCACAGTTTGTTATGCAATTTCTCCCGAGCACGGAAATACCGCACAAGTGGGTGTAAACTGATGTTTGGGCGAATGGCAGCGCACGGAAGGGAAGGAGTGACACTGGGCGTCAGTTTGTTACACAATTTCTTCTGAACACAGAAATGCCCCATATGTGGTCATAAACTGCTGTAGGGGTACATGGTGGGGCTCAGAATGGAAAGAGCGCTATTTGGCTTTTGGAGGGCAGATGTGGCTGGAATAGTTTTTGAGTGCCATGTCGCATTTGCAGAGCCCCTAAAGTACCAATACAATGGAAACCTCTCAAAAGTGACCCCATTTTAGAAACTACACCCCTCAAGGAATGTATCAAGGGGTATTATCATTTTGAGCCTAAAAATGCTTCCCAAAAATTAATGTACAAAGTGAAAATTGAAGTTTTTGAAGAAATATCCATTTTCAGTGCCTAATATGTTGCGGCCACTTTGTGGCATCAGAGACATGAACTCCTAAAACTATTAAGTGGGCTATCCCGGGGACAAAAAAATTACATATGTGGGTATAAACTGCTGCTTGGGCACACAGCAGGGCTCAGAAGGGAAGGAGCACTGTGTTTTTTTAGCTTTTGGAGTACTTTCTGGTCGCCATGTTATTTTTGCAGAGCCCTGGAGGTGCCAGTAAATTGGAATTCCCCAAGAAGTGACCCCCATTTTGTAGGGGCAATTTTAGGGTCTCTGCAAATGTGACATGGCGTCCAAAAAAACAACAATCTAAATATGCGCTCCAAAAGCACATAGCGCTCCTTCACATTTGCGCCCTGCTGTGTGCCCAAATGACAGTTTATGCCCACATGTATGGCACTGGTGTACCCAGGATAACGTACTTAACAATGCCATATGTGGGTATAAACTGCTGTTTGGGCACAGAAGGGAAGGAGCGCTATTTTGGTTTTTGGAGCACAGTTTGCTTTTTGGACACCATGTCACTTTTGCAGAGCTCATGAATTGCCAGTAAAGTGGAATCCGCAGACATGTCACCCCATTTTGGAAACTATACCCTTCAAGGTATTTATCAAGTGGGGTAGCGAGCATTATTAACCCTTAAGTGTTGCATTCTTTTAATTTCCAGAAATGAATGCGCAGCTGATAATGAAAAGTTAAAAATGAAATTTTTCTACAGATACGCCATTTCAGTGCCCAATATGTTGTGCCCAGTTTATGTCTGCACAGACACACACTCCAAAAACTGGTGAGCGGGGATCCCGGGCACAACAGCTTTTGGAGCGTTCATCTCTGATACAAGCCAGGCACAACATATTACGCACTGAAATGGCGTATTCCTGGAAAAATTGTCATTTTCACCTTTCACCATCAGCTGCGTATTCATTTATGGATAATAAATTATAGCAACACTTGGGGGTTAAAAATGTTCACTGTACACCAGGATAAATTCCTTCAGGGGTGTAGTTTCCAAAATGGAGTGACATATCAGGGGATTCCACTTTACTGGCAATTCATGGGCTCTGCAAAAGTGCAATGGCGTCCAAAAACCAAATAGCGCTCCTTCCCTTCTGTGCTCGGCTGTGCCCAAACAGCAGTTTATACCCACATATGACATTAAGTACGTTATTCTGGGTACGACAAGTGTACATGTGGGTATAAACTGCAGTTTGGGCACACAGTAGGGCGCAGAAGGGAAGGAGCGCTATGTGGCTTTTGGAGCGCAGATTCAGATGTTTGGGATCTGGATGCCATGTCATGTTTGCAGAGCCTCTAAAGTACCAGTAAAGTGGAATCCCCTAGGGAATGACCCTATTTTGAAAAGTGCACCCCTCAAAGAATTTATCAAGGGGTGTAGCGAGCATTAGTATCCCAGATGTGACTGCACAGCGGATGGGGAAAAGTGAATATGTAAGCTGTGCGTAGAACATTGGGTACACTAAATTCCCTACTATTTCCCCAGTAGTTCCTATTATTGGGGAGGTCACTTCTGGTTTATTATCCCTCGTAAGCTCTAAATATGGTTTGTACCCTAATATACGCTCGCACCGCTTATACATTCCCTTCCTGCTGCAGCCAGTTATGTTCTAATGATTTGGCGATTTTTGAGGTTTTTGTCTTCACATTGTACGAGCTATATTTTCTTTATTTCTCTGGTGATGTAGCCATATGAGGGCTTGTTGTTTGCAGTATGAGATGTATTTTTTAATGACATCATTTTTAGGTGCTTACAACTTATTAAATAAATTTTATTAACTCTTTCTTGGTGGATTAAAAAACAACCCCATCAATTCTGGCACTGCGTTTTACCTTTTAAATTTTTCACCATGCAGCGTAGAGCGTAAGTAACATGTTATCTTTATTCTGCGGGTCGGTACGATTATGGCGATACCTCATTTATACTGTTTTTTTATGCAATACCAATTTTGCAGAACAAAAACCCATTTGGGGACATAAATGAATTTTTTTTTGCATTGCCATCTTCTAAGATGCGTAGCATTTTTATTTTTCAGTTTAGAGAGTTGGTTTAGGGCTTATTTTTTTAGGGACAACCTGTGCTTTTTATTGGTACTGTTTTGGGGTACATATGACTTTTTGATCACTTTTTATGGCATATTTTGAAAGGTGAGATGGCGAAAAATCATTACTTTTGGCGGTTTTTTTCCGTTTTTTTTTCCCCGACGTTCACCGTGTACATTAAATATGGATTAAGTTTTATTGTACAGGTTGTTACGTACGCGGCGATATCAAATATGTATTGCTTTTATTAATTTTTAGGTTTATTTTTTATATAATTCATTTTATATAGGAAAATGGCATTTTTGGAGCTTTATTCTTTTATTAATTTTTTTTCACATACTTTTTTTTTTTTTTTTTCACTTTTTTTACTTTTTCATGTGTCCCATTAGGACACCTGAGCCAGAGATGCTTTGATCTCTGGCTCAGAACTATAGACTTCCGCTGACTTCCGCTGGTCTCGGCAGGATCAACCAGGTAGTGGGGTCTCCAGGCAGCCTGGGGTCACTTGGCAGACCCCAGACTGCAGATTATAGATATCGACACCCCCCCGATCTCACCGCGGGGGATGCCCGGGGGGCGTCAAGATGGCGGAACCCCTTGGATGCCGCGGTCATGTTTGACCGCGGCATCCAAGGGGTAAAACCTCTGATCGGAACTCAGTTCCGACCGGGGGGTTATGGAGTAGGGTGTTAGCTGTCAGTTACAGCTAACACCCGGTTCCGATGCCGCCCGCTCAGATAGTGAGCGGGCGGCTGGCCTCGGGCGTAGTATTACGCCCTGGTGCGCGAAATACCTAGCGGCCAGGACGTAATAGTACGTTCAAGGTCGTTAAGGGGTTAAACCAAAAACCGTATTGAAAAATAAAAAACACAATTCAATAAAAATCACAGTTCCATAAAAACATTTATATATCTATCTGATCATTATTTGTATTAGATCAATAAAATATAGAACATCAAGTACTTAAATCTCAAAAATAAAAATGAGTAAATTAATTGAGTATCATGAGTATTCAGTCTATTACCTAAAATCTGGTATTTTAGTGATATATGAGTTTATAGTGGAAGAGTGAAGAAATCAGGAGATACCTTTTAGAGGCTGAGTATATTTGATAGTAAGCTTTCGAGAGTGCTAGCTCGCTATGTGGGAGAAACAGGCCAGAGACTTAGTCAGCGCATGAACTCATACAGATCCACCATTAATAACAGCAGAACAGATCTCCCAGTGGCCACACATTTCTCCGGAGAAGACCACTCTATTGAAGATTTGCGGGTTGTAGTTTTAATGGGACATTTTAAGATGCAAAGAGAGAGAAAGGAATGGGAATACAAGTTAATGCAAAAATTTCAAACTCTGCAATTTGGACTTAATATTCATGCCAGTTTCAGGTCACACTATGTATGAACTGTGAGGGTCACATATCAACACCTGATTACAAACAGATAACAGATCCCTCTGTCATGCACCACAAATTTTCCAGACTGTTTATTTCCTGACCTGTGGTAAATAACTTCTCTATGGTATATTGCATTTTGTTATTCCAAGATCCTTTTGAAGATCCATGTCTTCTGTGTATTAACATATTAATGTTACATCCATACATTAATAGAATAATACTGCATTTACTTATATTATAATCCTGTATTGTTGCCTGTGTGTACATGTACATATATATATAAATATATATATATATATATATATATATATATATATATATATATATTATCACTGTATAGATATACATGCACTGGGTATATGTACTGTTTTACATAAAATCATTGGTTACTATTTATAGAACACCAAGTGCAATTAAACACCCCCTTTTTTTTTATCTTTCTCCTCTACTCTTAATGCATTTAATTAGTTCCATATAGCATTGAGCTTTTTCTATATATTTTTTGAAGATATTAGCTATATGATCTTCTCTTATTTTTGCTTTTATGCATAAGCGCTAGCGTTTATGTATAATGCTCCTAGTCATAAGCACACCACTTGTACACACATGGGCGATATATGCCCCGTGTTTCTGTACTCACACATCATCACTCCATTCATCAGGCGCAAAACTAATGCAATTGCGCATTTTAAATACCGTTGATCATGAAGATTTTCATTTAGTCCAAAAAACCCCAGAAGTATCTTAAGATTCCTTGACAATGAAATCTTAAACTGAAATAAGCTGTGAAAGAAAGCAATCATCTTTCCTGTATACCTGACTCATCTAAGGAGCGGACTCACACATGCCCCGCACTTACCAAGAAGCGCTAGCGCTATACCTGACCCTTCTAAACATCGGAGCATGCGGGTGGGGGAGGGGACTCATGCATTCCCCGTACTTACCAAGAAGCAGTAGTGGACTTTCATCACTTTAGAAGTAAGTCTGAGCATGCGTGGTAAAAGTTTACTCAGGCATACCCAGTACTATTTAGGGACAAGAATCTCTCACATTGAGGAGATCACCAGTGAAGGTGTGTAGAGATTTTAATTGCCTTTTGCCCTCTACTTAGCATCTACATATCACAAGGCCTTCACCTTCACTGGTGCTCTCCTCAATGTGAGAGATTCTTGTCCCTAACCCACTCATTGCCTCCCACTAAGCCAGCCAATTCACTTTGCTCTGTACTGATGAAGGACAACAATCCGGAAACAGCGCTGTATGCAGATAAGTGAAATTGGCTTGGCTAAGATCCCTTTTGCTGTCTCAAGGCTCGGTGAGTCAAAAGCAAATTGAGGATCTGTTACATCCAATAGAGGGCGCATGAGCTCCCCAGCTCCTTTCCCATAATGCCCAGTACTATTTAGAGGACGCTGCACACGCTCTAAACATGCCTCACAGGCAAGCAACAGGAGTGGTTGTGCTTACACCTTCAGCTTTCAAAGCCCCCCCCCCCAAAAAAAAAAAAACGTATGTTCTTTTATAGATTCTTCATAGTACTCCTCTGATTAAGGGATTCTTTTTATAGACCTTTGAGCATTTGCTGAATATGAACTTATATATCACCAGATTGTAGCTAATAGACTGAATGTAGCATAATACTCATTTCATTTTCTCATTTTTATTTTTGAGACTTGAGCACTTGATGTTATATATTTTATTGATCTAATACAGATAATGATCAGATAGATAAATGTTTTTATTGAATTGTTAATTTTATTCTTCAATACGGTTTTTGGTTTATTGTATGTAGGGAACTGTATATAATGTATCTAGCTTCTCTGCCCCTGCAGTTTGGCATTCAGTGCAGGGTTTGTTTTCTAAATACAGTGAGTCAGAGACATGTGAGGCAGAGCTGCTGTGAGACAGACATGTTATGTCTGTGGGAGTCTAAGGCAAGTTGTAGGTGTAATCCTAAGGTATAGATAAGTAGATATTTATGAATCTATATCCTTGAGATCAGCTAGTGAAGCTGCTCTACCTTATTTCAGAGCCACCTGTTCCACTTTATTTCAGAGTATATAGTTTGGTATGTGTTACCCCTATATACTCACAGGACCTAGCTAGTAACTGTAGTTAGGGATTAATATATTATATATATATATATATATATATATATATATATACAGTACAGACCAAAAGTTTGGACACACCTTCTCATTCCAAGAGTTTTCTGTATTTTCATGACTATAAAAATTGTAGATTCAAACTGAAAGCATCAAAACTATGAATTAACACATGTGGAATTATATACTTAACAAAAAAGTGTGAAACAACTGAAAATATGTCTTATATTCTAGGTTCTTCAAAGTAGCCACCTTTTGCTTTGATTACTGCTTTGCACACTCTTGGCATTCTCTTGATGAGCTTCAAGAGGTAGTCACCTGAAATGGTCTTCCAACAGTCTTGAAGGAGTTCCCAGAGATGCTTTTAGCACTTGTTGGCCCTTTTGCCTTCACTCTGCGGTCCAGCTCACCCCAAAACATCTCGATTGGGTTCAGATCTGGTGACTGTGGAGGCCAGGTCATCTGGCGTAGCACCCCATAACTCTCCTTCTTGGTCAAATAGCCCTTACACAGTCTGGAGGTGTGTTTGGGGTCATTGTCCTGTTGAAAAATAAATGATGGTCCAACTAAACACAAACCGGATGGAATAGCATGCCACTGCAAGATGCTGTGGTAACCATGCTGGTTCAGTATTCCTTCAGTTTTGAATAAATACCCAACAGTGTCACCAGCAAAGCACCCCCACACCATCACACCTCCTCCTCCATGCTTCACGGTGGGAACCAGGCATGTAGAGTCCATTCGTTCACCTTTTCTGCGTCACACAAAGACACGGTGGTTGGAACCAAAGATCTCAAATTTGGACTCATCAGACCAAAGCACAGATTTCCACAGGTCTAATGTCCATTCCTTGTGTTCTTTAGCCCAAACAAGTCTCTTCTGCTTGTTGCCTGTCCTTAGCAGTGGTTTCCTAGCAGCTATTTTACCATGAAGGTCTGCTGCACACAGTCTCCTCTTAACAGTTGTTGTAGAGATGTGTCTGCTGCTAGAACTCTGTGTGGCATTGACCTGGTCTCTTATCTGAGCTGCTGTTAACCTGCGATTTCTGAGGCTGGTGACTCGGATGAACTTATCCTCCGTGACAGAGGTGACTCTTGGTCTTCCTTTCCTGGGGCGGTCCTCATGTGAGCCAGTTTCTTTGTAGCGCTTGATGGTTTTGGCCACTGCACTTGGGGACACTTTCAAAGTTTTCCCAATTTTTCAGACTGACTGACCTTAAAGTAATGATGGCGACTCGTTTTTCTTTACTTAGCTGCTTTTTTCTTGCCATAATACAAATTCTAACACTCCATTCAGTAGGACTATCAGCTGTGTATCCACCTGACTAATCAAAGCAAAAGGTGGCTACTTTGAAGAACCTAGAATATAAGACATATTTTCAGTTGTTTCACACTTTTTTGTTAAGTATATAATTCCACATGTGTTAATTCATAGTTTTGATGCCTTCAGTGTGAATCTACAATTTTTATAGTCATGAAAATACAGAAAACTCTTGGAATGAGAAGGTGTGTCCAAACTTTTGGTCTGTACTGTATATATATAGTTCAGGGCAGTGATAGGTTAGGCTTCCGACGGCCAACTAGCTAGTTAGAGGCCCGATGCAGTGGTGAACCTAGCCTCTTTGCTGCCTGAGGCGGACTATAAAAAGACGCCCCCCCCCCCCCAAAAAAAAAACAACAAAAAACTGAGTTTCCATGCTACTAGTTTAACACACTGTTATCGTCACACAATATACACAATACACAAAGTTATAAAACAGTTTTTAAGAATTCTTCTTCCTGTATTACTTCAGTATCAGATCAACAACACGGCATTAACAATGAAAGTAACGTCACATATCTTCTGCTTGGTGGATGGACGAGGCCACGTGGCCCCCATTCTCTATAATAGGAGCGCCGCAGATAGCTGAGTACTGGACTTCGGGTATCTTTGGCACTCCCATTGAAGTGAATGAGAACCACGCGGGTTCGTCCATCCACCAAGTGACACACCTACTGTATATATATGGCTGCGGTCAGGCTGAATTCCCACCTAGTGGGGGGAAAAACCCAATTCTCAGGCCCAGTGGGGGTCTCAGCAGACAGACCCCCATCACTCAGGTATTTATCCTCTATCATTTAGGTGAATACAGTGCAGTAACATTTTGTGACTTACCGGTGACGTCTCTGACTAATCGGTCACATTTCCCTTCTCTTCCCTTTGGACCGCCATGACCACTTCTTCCATCTGTGACTTGTCTCTGTAAAGGTTGCAACACAGACATCTTTGGCTCCTCACTTTTCCAGGCATCCAACCCACATTGTCCTCACCTACACAAAGCCCCCATCCTGCTGCTACCCCCAATTATAAAATATATGATATAACCCCCCATAATGAATAACTCCCAAGAACATCTTTATATTAATAATGTCCGTGTGTACCCTGTATAAATAGTGCCCCTTATTAATAATACCCCAGGTGTTAACTAATTAAAAGGTTTTCCAGGTCATTAGTAAACTAATCAGTGGGGTTCAAAAACCCAGGACCCCCCCTGATCAGCTGTTTGAATGGTACCTGTGTAAGCGCCGTGACCGCTTCTCTGTTTACATAGTGTATTTCATCTCATATCGGCCATGTAATGTAACTACAGCCTCGTCCTGTACAGTATGTGACAAGGCTACAATTACATCACACGGTCACTATAAACAGACAGCGTATAATATAAACAGGCGCCATAGCCCATGTTTATAGCGCCCCATTTACACACACTATAAAGTTCCACAGCAGCCCCTGCACACAGTATTACACAGTGTTATGGCCCGCAGCGGCCCCTGCACACTGTATTATGCCTCTCAGCGGCCCCTGCACACGGTATTATGCTCCATAGTGGCCCCTGCTCACGGTATTATGCCCCGCATTGGCCACTGCACACGGTATTATGTTCCGCAGCAACTCCTGCACACAGTTTTATGCCCCATATTGGCCCCTGCACTGGTATTATGCTCCATAGTGGCCCCTGCACTTGTATTATGCTCTATAGTGGCCCCAGCACACGGTATTATGCCCCATAGTGGCCCCTGCACTGGTATTATGCTCCAGAGTGGCCCCTGCACAGGGTATTATGCTCCATAGTGGCCCCTGCACTGGTATTATCCTCCATAGTGGCCCCTGCACCTGGTATTATGCTCTATAGTGGCCCCTGCACTTGTATTATGCTCTATAGTGGCCCCTGCACTTGTATTATGCTCCAGAGTGGCCCCTGCACAGGGTATTATGCTCTACAGTGGTCCCTGCACAGGGTATTATGCCCCATAGTGGACCACCCATGAACTATTATTATACTCTGGGGTCTTTTCAGACCCCAGAGTATAATGATTGGAGACCCAGGGGAGAATACAAACATAAAAATCAGAGTTACTTACCTATCCTGGACACCGGTGCACTCCTTGCAGCTTTCGGCCCTGTTTAATTGCGCACACACGTCACGTGATCAGGCCGGCGACGCAACCTGATGACGTCACCACAGGCCTCAAGCCTGCTCGGAGTTACATCGGATCGAAGGAGGTGAGTAACACTGTTTTTTAAGTTCCCTCACCAACCCTAGGCCTCCGATTATTATACTCCGGGGTCTGAATAGACCCCGGAGTATAATAATAGTAGTATTTGCGGCCCGCGGCCTAACTTACCGATGCCCGCGGCCGCTCACAGCGGCATCCGCTTCCCTTTCTGCGGCCCATAGCAGAAGGGAAAGCGGGGGCGGCCACGAGCAGACGCGGGTAGGTAAATAAATAGACCGTTACCTGCCGGGGATACTCCAACAGGTTACGTCCTCTTTTTTTTATTTTTACTTCACCCCCCCCCCCCCCCCCCCCCCCCCCCCCCCCCCCCCCCCCCCCCCCCCCCCCCCCCCCCCCCCCCCCCCCGCGCCCCCCCCCCCCCCCCCCCCCCCCCCCCCCCCCCCCCCCCCCCGCCCCCCCCCCCCCCCCCCCCCCCCCCCCCCCCCCCCCTTTTTTTTTTTTTTTCCCCCCCCCCCCCCCCCCCCCCCCCTTTTATTTTAAATACCCCCCCCCCCCCCCCCCCCCCCCCCCCCCCCCCCCCCCCCCCCCCCCACCCCCGGGCCCCCCCCGCCCGGATGCACTAGTAGTTTAGCTGGCAGGTTAAAGACTCAGTGTTAGGGTAGTCAGGCCTGCATCTACTACCGTTACTGTCGCCCTGTTTGCTGCCTGTGAAGAATCTCATCACCATCATCTCCTGATCGGCTGTCTGTAATCTGGAAGAATCCAAGGATCCACAGTCATCCACAGGGGCCCCTGCATCTCTTCTGTTGCGTGGAGGTATTGTGCACAGGACTCTTGCTATATATCTATATATATATACCCGGGTATATAACCTAAGACTGTTGTGGACTTGCTGGTTGTTGTAGTACTGCTGTGTTCTGTTTTTTTTTTTTTTTTTTTTTTTTTTTTTTTTTTTTTTTTTTATTTTTTTTTTATTTTTTTTTTTTTTTTTTTTTTTTTTTTTATAAAAAAAAAAAAAAAAAATATTTTATTAAAAAAAATTAAAACTAATAAAAAAAAAAAAAAAAAAAAAAAAAAAACCTCCAAAAAACAAAACCTCACACGCGGGCGGGGACAAAATTATATTTTTTTTTTTTTTTCCCCCCCCCCCCCCCCCAAAACCCCCCCCCCCCACACAAAACACAAACAGAGACAGGGCCGGGGGGGGGGGGGGAAAAAAACCCCCCCCCCCCCACAAAAAAAACAAAAAAAAATAAAAATTTTTTTTTATTTTTATAATAATTATTATAATAATAATAACAACACAAAAAAAAAAAATATTATATTAAAAAAGAAAAAAAAAAAAAAAAAAAAAAAAAAAAACACAAATTTAAAAGAAATCCCCAAGGGGGGGGGTTATATAATAAAAAGACAAACACAAAGGGGGAAGCGGGGGGGGGGGGGGTTTAACAGGCAGAGAGATTTTTCAGTTCTCTTTGTGTAATGGTCTCCGCTTAGGTTGGTGTTGTTTGTACAGCCTAACCGCGGTGGGGAGGAAAGACTTCCGATAGCGCTCCTTCTCACACTTAGGGTGGAGCAGTCGGTCACTGACAGTACTGCCCAGCGCGATCACAGTCTCATGCATGGGATGGGACTTCTTCTTCTGCATGGAGCTCACCACGGACAGCATCCTTTTGTCACCCACCACCTGCACTGGGTCCAGTGGGCTCCCCAGGACAGAGCTGGCCCTTCTAATCAGCTTGTCAAGTTTATTTCTGTCCCTGGTTGATATACTGCTCCCCCAGCAGGCCACTCCAAAGAAGATGGCTGATGCCACTACCGAGTTGAAGAAAGTCCTAAGAAGTGCCCCCCAGATTCCAAAGGCTCTCAGCTTCCTAAGCAGGTAGAGCCTGCTGTGGCCCTTCCTGTACAGGGCCTCCATATGATCTGCCCAGTCCAGCTTATTATTAAGGAGCAAACCCAGGTACTTATAGGTGTTCACAATCTCGATGCCCGTCCCCAGGATGTCCACTTGTTTAGGAGGGCATCTGCCTTTACGGAAGTCCACCACCATCTCCTTGGTCTTCCCCGCGTTAATCTTCAGGTGGTTCCGGTGGCACCAGTCCACAAAATCCCGGTTCAGTTCTCTGTACTCCCTGTCATCATCGTCTGTGATGAGGCCTACTATTGCAGTGTCGTCAGAATACTTCTGTAGGCAGCAGCTAGATGAGTTGCACCTAAAATCTGCAGTGTACAGTGTGAAGAGGAAAGGGGCGAGAACCGTACCCTGAGGTGCACCTATTACAGATCACGGTACCTGACACACAGTCTTGGGCTCTCATGTATTGAGGTCGATTTGTGAGGTAGTCTAGGATCCAGTTGGAGAGGTGGTGGTCCACTCCAGCAAGGCCCAGCTTGTCCCTCAGTAACCTGGGCTGTATGGTGTTAAAAGCACTGGAGAAATCAAAGAACATTATTCTCACCGTGTTCCCTTGTTTCTCCAGGTGAGACAGAGCACTGTGCAGAAGGTGGATGATGGCATCATCTACCCCAATGCCCGGCCGATAAGCAAACTGGAGAGGGTCCATAGCGGGGCTCACTAGAGGGCGGAGATGTGTGAGAACCAATCTCTCTAAGATCTTCATCAGGTGGGATATCAGTGCTACAGGTCTGTAGCCGTTGAGGTCCATAGGGTGAGGTTTCTTTGCAACTGGTACCACACAAGAAGATTTCCATAATTCAGGGACTATTTCCTGCCTCAGGCTCATATTATACATATATGTAATTATACCACACAGCTGGTCCCCGCAAGTCTTAATTAGCCTTGCACTGATGTCATCTGGCCCTGCGGCTTTCCTCGCCTTGATCTTTTTCATCTCCTTCCTCACCTGGGCCTGTGTGAAGGTCAGACTGTGGTCAGATAAAGACGGATTTCTGGATTTACTGGTCTGTTGGGAAGTAGCCGCATGGGGTGAAGTCATTGTGGTGGGGGGAGCTGAAGGAAATGCTGGGGTGGGAGGAGCTGGTGTGTGATCAAATCTGTTGAAGAATAGGTTTAGTTCATTAAGCCAATTAACATCTGCCTCAATCTGGCAGACAGACTGTTTATGACCCGAAATTGACTTAAGCCCCTCCCAGACCCCCCCTTATGTCTTTTCTTTCCATTTGCTTTTCCATTTTTTCCTTATAACTGGCTTTTCCCTGCCTGATTTGATGCCTCAGCTCCTTTTGTACTTCCCTCAGCCCCTCCTTATCTCTTGTCCTGAATGCCATCTTTTTCTCCTTAAGTAGTGTTTTTATATCAGAGTTAATCCATGGTTTGTTATTGGAGAAGCACCTCACCACTTTTGTGGGTACTGTGTTGTCCACACAAAAATTAATGTAGTCCGTTATGCAGTGTGTGAGTCCTTCTATATCTTCTCCATAAGAATCCTGCAGAACTTCCCATGCGGTTGTGTCAAAACAATCCCTCAGAGCCTCATCACTCTCCTCGGACCATATCCTCACTGTGCGGGTGACAGCTGGTTCTCTACGTACAAGTGGCTTGTACACAGGTCAGAGATGCACTAGATTGTGATCTGATCTTCCCAGGGGCGGTAGGGCTGATGAGTTATATGCCTCCCTCGCGTTGGCAAAGAACAAGTCCAGAGTTTTATTGTCTCTTGTGTGGCAGGTTACATACTGTGTGAAACTGGGCAGTGTGGATGATGGAGAGGCATGGTTGAAATCACCCGACACAAGAAAGAGAGCCTGGGGGTGTTTCAACTGTAAATGGCTCAGCGTGGCTTGTAGGACCTCGCAGGCAGCGTCAGCTTTCGCAGAGGGGGGGACATATGCAGCTATCACGATGACATGCGATAGTTCCCTTGGTAGATAGGAAGGTCTCATGCTCACAGCTAATAGTTCAATGTCCTTACAGCAAGTTTGCTCCTTAATCACAATGTGCCTAGGATTACACCATCTATTATTCACAAACATTGCCAGCCCTCCACCTTTCCTCTTACCGCTCTCCCTTGTCCTGTCTGCCCGAAGGAGTTTAAAACCATCCAAGGAGACCAGAGGGTCAGGAGTAACTTCAGTGAGCCAAGTCTCTGTAAGTAGCATCATGCTACACACCCGAAACTCTTGATGATGCCTGGTGAGCACTGTTAGTTCGTCCATCTTGTTTGCAAGAGATCTCACATTGCCCATAATGATGGAGGGAAGAGCTGGTCTGTAATGCCTCTTTCTAATCCTCTGAAGAGTTCCAGCTCTGCAGCCCCTCCCCCGCTTTTTCTTTCTCCAGAGCTCTCGGGGGATGTGTGGGCAAATGGTAGGCAGCCCTGCTGTGTCTCTAAGCTGCAAAAGTTTCTCTCTGGAGTAGACAAAAGAATTGTCTGCAGACACAAAAGTTCCCATTTCAAGCAGAACAAAAAGACAGATAAAAATAAAAAAGTATCACAAAGGTCCAATTCCAAGTCTTTGTGTGTTTCTTCATAGTGCAAAGTCCCTTAAGTAGAGCGATAAAAAACAAGACAAAGAAAGAAAAATAAGAGAGAGAGTCTCAGAGGTGCTCTAACAGGCTGCCACTCCAGCGGCGCCATCTTGGAAAAAAAAAAAAAAAAAAGTACTACATATGAGTTGAATCCCTCTCTTTTATGATTAGGAGTCCACTGCTATACCATAACCCACTTGAGAAAGGGGTGAAACACCCCAAAACGCAGTTTGGCGTCGTGTGATGGTTGTTGCTGGTTGTCGGAGAAGTTGGTAGCTCGAATTACGCGAAATGTGATTTTCTCCATGGAGTGAACATGACATTACTCTAGCGATTATCTCGGGCATGCAAGGTGCAATATAATTGCAAGGATAATGTCTTAAGCTCACCACTGAGATTGCATGGGGAAAAATCATCATTTGAAGAAATCTGAGCTAGCCAGGATTTTCTGCTAGATTTTGCTGGGGTGTCATGACACCTTCAACTTGGTAAAGTCTCCTGGTTGTAGCACTTTGCAAGCGTAAGATTTTTACAAGGTTAATGATTTCCTCGCGCCATAGAGTTTTCAGGTGGAAAATCAACATTTGGACAAACTGAACTAGCCTCTTCTTCTACTAGGGTTTGCTGAGCTGCTATGAGAAATTCAATCTGCTGAAATTTTACGGTTCTGGCACCTTGCACGCCACAGATATTTGCAGGGTTAATTTCATAGGTTCTTCATTGAGTAAACATAAGAAAATCATTTGGAAAAATCTGAGCTAGCCTTTTCTTCTATTAGGATTTGGTGGGGAGCCATTAGTCATTTAACCTGCTAAAAGTTCATGGTGCTGAAGAGACCAAGGAAAAATGGTGATTACTTACAAAGCTTGTGCCAGTGTTACCTTCCCCTGGGGCAAGTCAATACCTCAGGCATTCAAACTCACATTCCTAATGGCTGCAGTACTGCAGCCCAGATCCACCACAGTCTGGTTCACTGTTCATTCCTGGTGTTCTGTTAGGCCTCTGTTATCTCCCCCCACTTGCCACTCCCAGCTGTGGTGGGGAATTATTATCCAAGGTCTGTTAAGAACAGATACTATACTTCATCTTTGTTAAAAGGGAAGCAACATTAAACTTGCGAGGTCTCAATCTATAGGGAACTACCTTCCAAAAGGTGGCGCCAGGTAACCCAGCAAGGTTTTATTTGTATTCCTTACTTAGAATACTCAGCGGACCATGTATGTCTTAAAAGGACTCCTCTGTACCAGTCTCTCCCTGATGAGAGACATTACCACTTCTGACCCATATCTAGACCTGTCACATAGCCAGTACTTCGCTCTGTGGTGAAAAACAGATAAGGTCTTTGGAAATTTTGTCAAGAATAATGTCCTAAGTATTCCATATAGAAAACAAGGGGCAAAGTTTTTGTTTGCTGGAACCCGAGATCACAGCTGATTTTGCTAGGGTTTGCAGAGGTGCAATGAGGTGTTCAACCTCATGAAGCTTTCTGCTTGTGCTACCCTGCATGATGTTACAGAGGTTTAATAGGCTAGTGTTATGGGAGCTCCATAGATTAGTCATGGGGAAAATCACTATTTGGTGAAACCTGAGCAAGCGGCTTCTGCTAAGTTTTAGTAGGTTGCCATGAGACATTCAACTCCCTAAAAGTTTTCCAGTTGTTGCACCTTACACTTTGGAGATAAAAGCAAGATTAATGTTATAGGCGCTCTATAGAGAATGCATGAGGAAAATCACCATTTGGCTTAAACAGAAATTGCCTCTTCTTCTGCAAAAGCTTGGTGTGGTGCCATGAGACATTCAACCTCCTGAAGTTTCCCAGTTTTTGCAACCATGCTCCATAGAAAACACATGGGGGAAAATCACTATTTGGTCAAACCCGAGGTAGCAGCTTCTTCTGCTAGGGTTTAGTGGAGTGCCATGAGACATTCAACCTGCTGAAGTTTTCCGTTGCTGACACCTTGCACATCAGAGAAATTTACAAGGTTAATGTCATAGGCGCTTCATAGAGAACTCATGGGAAACAAAGTCACCATTTGGCAAAACCCGAGCTAGCGGCTTTTTCTAAAAGGACGAGTGCTCACAAGCTGTGAAAGGGAAGTAAAGTGCAGTGTGCCAAACTCAGTGGGATACCATCCTCAGGAATCATCGTCCCCTGGGGCACTTCATCACCTCAGACTTTCAAACTCACGAACCTAACGGCTTCGATCCTACAGCCCAAACACACTGCAGTGTGGTTCTCTACTTCTCTATTCCTGGCATTCTGTTATCTCCATACAGTAGGGCACCACTCAAGAAGGCCTAGTTAATAACTAGAGAGCTTTATTAAAAACAGGTACTATGCTTGTACTACACCAATAACAATACTTTTCAATAACTCCAAATATAACAACCCAAGAACATTAACCAAAACAACATGATAATTTCAAAAAAAAAAGAAACTCTTTTTCATTGTCAACCGTTTGAGAGCATTTTGTCAAGCACCAGTATAGTGCAGAATGCTAGTCTAGCTATGTGACAGGTCTCGATGTGGGTCATAATGGGTAATGTCTTTCATCAGGGAGAGACTGGTAAAGATTGCAATGCAAACCCTGCCAAGAATTCTGGGTAAGGAATAAAAATAAGACCTCATTGGGACTTACTAACAGGGACATCTCTTCTTGAGGAGAGCACCAGTTAAGGTGTGTAGAGTTTTGAGTTGCCTTTCGCCCTCTACTAAGCATCTACATATCACAAGGCATTATGGGAAAGGAGCAGGGAGCTCATGCACCCTCTGTTGGATGTAACAGATCCTCAGTTTGTTTTTGACTCACCGAGTCTTAAGACAGCAAAAGGGAGTTTAGCCAAGCCAGTTTCACTTATCTGCATATAGCGCCGTTTCGGGAATTTTGTCCCTCATCAATGCAGAGCAAAGTGACCTGGCTGGCTTTGTGGGGGCCAATGAGTGGGTTATGGACAGGGACATTTCTCCTTGAGGAGAGCACCAGTTAAGGTGTGTAGAGTTTTGAGTTGCCTTTCGCCCTCTACTAAGCATCTACATATCACAAGGCATTATGGGAAAGGAGCCATGCATGCCCTGATAAGAATTCTGGGTAAGAAGTATGGATGAAACTTTGTGGACGAAACAGAGGAGTTTGATCTCTCATTAGGGAGAGACTGGTACAGAGAAGTATTAAACAATGGATAATCTGCTAAGAGTTCTGGGTAGGGAATGCCACTGAGACCTCTTTACGACTTATTTGATCATTTTATGTCCTGCTGAGAATACTGGAAAAAGCATACAAATAAAACCTCATTCATGGAAAAGGAGAAATTTCCTCCTAGACTTATTTATAGAAAGAAAGGTAGCTTTCTCTACAATACCACAAGGTTTTTAAAAGAAAAAAACAAACTGCTATTGTCATAAACTGGGAAGAATAACTAAATTAGAGTTCTTCAGAAAAAAAAAATAAAAACCATAGGTCCCATTAGCAGACAAGACAGGCATGCGTTCATCACAAAGCCATTCTAAAAGAACATGGGCCTCCTAGCAACCTGCAAGCTTCCTGACCAAAAGTCAGCGAGAAGATCAAATCACAGTTATCTCCCTGTTGAAATAGGAAGACCACTAGCTCTGGCCTCCATGTAGGTTCTAACCCACATGTGTAGTAACATGTACTAACATTTGCAACCATCTCCAAATAAGTAAAGGTAGGCTGAGGAGCAAAGACTTTAAGAATCACACAACTCTTCTCCCAGAGATCAGGAGGATCCCAAAAGAGCATCCAAAACTGTAATCAACAAAGAGCAGTTTCAAAATTTTACTAAAGAAGAAGATCTCAGCCCTCCAAGTGGCTCAGACGGGGTACTGACTCTCATTAAGGAGAGACTGGTACAGATCACTATTAAAGAATGGACAACCTGCTAATAATTCTGGGTAAGGAATACAATTAAGACCTCTTTATGACTTATTAGACCATGCATGTCCTGCTGAGAATTCTGGTAAAGCATACAAATAAGACTTGGTTTATGAAAAAGGAGATATTTCCTCCTAGCCGTACTAATAGAAAGGTAGCTTTCTGTATATTACCACATGGTGGTTTTTAAACGAAAAAACACTACCATTGTCATAATCTGGGAAGAATAACAAAACCAGAGTCCTTCAGAAAACAAATAGATCATATCTGCAAACAACACAGATATTCGCTAAAAGAACATGGGCCCACAAGCAAAACCCAACATTCCAGGCCACAAAGCACCAAGAAGATCACATCGTAATAGGCAGACCACTAGCTCCGGCCTCCATATCAGCTCGCACCCTGATGTGTACTACCTTGCATTAACATCTGTACCCACCTCTACATAAACAAAGGTGTAATAGGCAACAAGGAATTTAAAAGCCATACAGCTCTTTCCCATTGATAACAGAAAAACACCAAAAGAGCATCTACATTCCCTTCACCCAATAACTAGCATAAAGAACACTAAATCAGCAGCTTAAAGAAATTATTGTCCTGCAAACAACTCAGCCGTCCAAGTGGGTCAGATGGGGTAATGACTCTCATTAAGGAGAGACTGGTAAAAGGCCTTACTAGACAAAGCATGCCGTGCTAAGAATTCTGGGTAAGGAATACAAAAAAGACCTTATTGGGACTTATTAGACCATGCATGCCCTGCAAAGAATTCTGGGTAAGGAACACAAATAAGACCTCACTGGGACTTATCAGACCATGCATGCCCTGCTAAGAAATCTGGGTAAGAAATACAAGGAAGAGTATGTATACCCTGCTAAGAATTCTGGGTAAGGAATACAAGAAAGACCTCATTGGGACTTATTAGACCATGTTAAAAATTCTTGATGAGGCATACAAATCATTGGTTAAAAAGAGAAATTTGCTCCTAACCTAGTGCCACCTATTGTTTTTCAAAGATACCTAAGGTCAAATCTGGCAATAAGAGCCAAGCCAGTATAGATTAATACTTTGCAAAATTCAAGTTATGACTGCTCCAAAGAGAATGCATGGGGAAACTCAAGCTAGGAACTTCTTCTGCTAGAGTTTGGTGGGATGTCAAGAGATATTCAACCTGCTTAAGGTTCCCGATGTTAGCACCTTGCATGCTGGAGATATTCTAAAGGTTAATAGATAAGGCACACTACATAGAGAGTAGATTAAAAAAATCACAATCTGGAAAAATCTGAGCGAGTCGCTTTTTCTGGTACACTTAGAGTGCCATGCAACATTAAACCTCCTGAATTATCCCTGTGCTGGAACCTTACACAAGGATAATGTCTTAGGCGCTACATTGAGAGCAGGTAGCAAAAATCCCCATTTAGAGAAATCTGAGCTAGCGTTCTGTTCTGCTAGGGTTTCTTGGAGTGTCATGAAACATTGCACCTGCTGAACTTTCCTGGTTCTGGCATTTTTCAGGCCAGAGATATTTCCAAGATTAACGTCATAGGCGCACCATTGAGAGTGCATGGGGAAAAATCATCATATGGAGAATTATGAGCTAGTCACTCTTTTCTGCTAGGGTTTGGTGAAGTGTCATGAGACATTACACCTGGTGAAGTTTCCCTGGTCTGGCAGTTTGCACGCCAGAGATATTTGCAAGGGTAATGTCTTTGGAGTTCTATAGCGATTGCATTAGGAAAATCGCCATTTGTTAAAATACGAGCTTGCCGCTTCTTCTGCTAGGGTTTGGTGGGGTGCCATGGAACATTCAACCTGGTGAATTTTTCCTGTGCTGGAACCTTACATGCCATAGATAATTGTAAGGATAATGTCTGAGGCGCTACATTGAGAGTAAGTAGGGAAAATCACCATTTGGAGAAATCTGAGCTAGCGCTTTATTCTGCTAGGGTTCCGTGGGGAGTCATGAGATATTCCACCTGCTGAAGTTTCCTGGTTCTGGCATTTTCCGCGCCAGAGATTTTCGCAAAGTTAATGTCTTCTGAGCTCCATAGCGTTTGCATTAGGAAAATCACCATTTTGAAAAATACGAGCAAGCCGCTTCTGCTAGGGTTTGGTAGGGTGCCATGAGACATTCAACATGCTGAATTTTCCCAGTCCTGGAACCTTGCATGCCAGAGATATTTCCAAGGACGCACCATTGAGAGTGCATGGGGAAAACCATCATTTGAAGAAATCTGAGATAGCCACTATTTTCTGCTAGGGTTTGGTGGGGTGTCATGAAACATTGCACCTGCTGAACTTTCCTGGTTCTGGCCTTTTTCAGGCCAGAGATATTTCCAAGATTAACATCATAGGCGCACCATTGAGAGTGCATGGGGAAAAATCATCATATGGAGAATTATGAGCTAGTCACTCTTTTCTGCTAGGGTTTGGTGGAGTGTCATGAGACATTACACCTGGTGAAGATTCCCTGGTCTGGCAGTTTGCACGCCAGAGATATTTGCAAGGGTAATGTCTTTGGAGTTCTATAGCGATTGCATTAGGAAAATCACCATTTGTTAAAATACGAGCTTGCCGCTTCTTCTGCTAGGGTTTGGTGGGGTGCCATGGAACATTCAACCTGGTGAATTTTTCCTGTACTGGAACCTTGCATGCTGGAGAAATTTCCAAGGATAATGTCTTAAGCTCACCATTGAGAGTGAATTTGGAAAATCATGATTTGAAGAATCTGAGCTAGACACTATTTTCTTCTAGGGTTTGGTGGTGTGTCATCAGACATTCCGCCTGCTGAAGTTTCATGATTCTGGAAATTTGCACGCCAGAGATATTGGCAAGGGTAATGTCTTCGGAGCTCAATAGCGATTGCATTAGGAAAATCACCATTTGGAAAAATACGAGCTAGCCGCTTCTTCAGCTAGAGTTTGGTTGTGTGCCATGGAACATTCAACCTGGTGAAATTTCCCTGTGCTGGAACCTTACATGCCATAGATAATTGTAAGGATAATGTCTGAGGCGCTACATTGAGAGTAAGTAGGGAAAATCACCATTTGGAGAAATCTGAGCTAGCGCTTTATTCTGCTAGGGTTCCGTGGGGAGTCATGAGATATTCCACCTGCTGAAGTTTCCTGGTTCTGTCATTTTCCGCGCCAGAGATTTTCGCAGTTAATGTCTTCTGAGCTCCATAGCGTTTGCATTAGGAAAATCACCATTTTGAAAAATACGAGCAAGCCGCTTCTTCTGCTAGGGTTTGGTAGGGTGCCATGAGACATTCAACATGCTGAATTTTCCCAGTCCTGGAACCTTGCATGCCAGAGATATTTCCAAGGATAATGTCAATGACATTACTCTAGCGATTATCTCGGGCATGCAAGGTGCAATAACAGGGAAACTTCACCAGTAAGTATAACTCGTGACACCCCATCAAACCCTAGTCGGAGAAGTTGGTAGCTTGAATTACGCGAAATGTGATTTTCTCCATGGAGTGAACATGACATTACTCTAGCTATTATCTCGGGCATGCAAGGTGCAATAACAGGGAAACTTCACCAGTAAGTATAACTCGTGGCACCCCATCAAACCCTAGTCGGAGAAGTTGGTAGCTTGAATTACGCGAAATGTGATTTTCTCCATGGAGTGAACATGACATTACTCTAGCTATTATCTCGGGCATGCAAGGTGCAATAACAGGGAAACTTCACCAGTAAGTATAACTCGTGGCACCCCATCAAACCCTAGTCGGAGAAGTTGGTAGCTTGAATTACGCGAAATGTGATTTTCTGCATGGAGTGAACATGACATTACTCTAGCGATTATCTCGGGCATGCAAGGTGCAATAACAGGGAAACTTCACCAGTAAGTATAACTCGTGGCACCCCATGAAACCCTAGTCGGAGAAGTTGGTAGCTTGAATTACGCGAAATGTGATTTTCTCCATGGAGTGAACAAGACATTACTCTAACGATTATCTCGGGCATGCAAGGTGCAATAACAGGGAAACTTCACCAGTAAGAATAACTCGTGGCACCCCATCAAACCCTAGTCGGAGAAGTTGGTAGCTTGAAATACGCGAAATGTGATTTTCTCCATGGAGTGAACATGACATTACTCTAGCGATTATCTCGGGCATGCAAGGTGCAATAACAGGGAAACTTCACCAGTAAGTATAACTCGTGGCACCCCATCAAACCCAAGTCGGAGAAGTTGGTAGCTTTAATTACGCGAAATGTGATTTTCTCCATGGAGTGAACATGACATTACTCTAGCTATTATCTCGGGCATGCAAGGTGCAATAACAGGGAAACTTCACCAGTAAGTATAACTCGTGGCACCCCATCAAACCCTAGTCGGAGAAGTTGGTAGCTTGAATTACGCGAAATGTGATTTTCTCCATGGAGTGAACATGACATTACTCTAGCGATTATCTCGGGCATGCAAGGTGCAATAACAGGGAAACTTCACCAGTAAGTATAACTCGTGGCACCCCATCAAACCCTAGTCGGAGAAGTTGGAGGCTTGAATTACGCGAAATGTGATTTTCTCCATGGAGTGAACATGACATTACTCTAGCTATTATCTCGGGCATGCAAGGTGCAAAAACAGGGAAACTTCACCAGTAAGTATAACTCTTGGCACCCCATCAAACCCTAGTCGGAGAAGTTGGTAGCTTGAATTACGCGAAATGTGATTTTCTGCATGGAGTGAACATGACATTACTCTAGCGATTATCTCGGGCATGCAAGGTGCAATAACAGGGAAACTTCACCAGTAAGTATAACTCGTGGCACCCCATCAAACCCTAGTCGGAGAAGTTGGTAGCTTGAATTACGCGAAATGTGATTTTCTCCATGGAGTGAACATGACATTACTCTAGCGATTATCTCGGGCATGCAAGGTGCAATAACAGGGAAACTTCACCAGTAAGTATAACTTGTGGCACCCCATCAAACCCTAATCGGAGAAGTTGGTAGCTCGACTTTAGAGAAAAAGTGATTTTCTCCATGGAGTGAACATGACATTACTCTAGCGATTATCTCGGGCATGCAAGGTACAATAACAGGGAAACTTCACCAGTAAGTATAACTCGTGACAACTTATCAAACCCTAGTCGGAGAAGTTGGTAGCTCGACTTTAGAGAAAAAGTGATTTTCTCCATGGAGAGAACATGACATTACTCTAGCGATTATCTCAGGCATGCAAGGTGTAATAACAGGGAAACTTCACCAGTAAGTATAACTCGTAGCACCCCATCAAACCCTAGTTGGAGAAGTTGGTAGCTCGAGTTACGCGAAATGTGATTTTCTCCATGGAGTTAACATGACATTACTCTAGCGATTATCTCGGGCATGCAAGGTGCAATAACAGGGAAACTTCACTAGTAAGAATAACTCGTGGCACCTTATCAAACTCTAGTCGGAGAAGTTGGTAGCTCGACTTTAGAGAAAAAGTGATTTTCTCCATGGTGGACTTCCGGCAAAAAGAAGACAGCTTAGCTGCAGGACTGGACCCTGCTGGGAGGACACCGGAGCACTGGAGCCAGGTGAGTATGTTTTTTACTGGACAACCTCTTTAATGTGTGGCGCATTAGGGGAGCCCTGGGGGGTATATTAAAGGGGTTGTCCAGGCATAATTTGTTATGGTTTATCCTCAAGATAGGCCATAGATACCTGATCTGTAGGGGGCTGACCCCGGACCGATCAGCCGTATGGAGCCACTTCTGGTGCCCGTCCTGTACACAATACAGGGCCAGAGGCAGAAAGCTCTGTCCACTGTGTATTAGCCAGGCACCTTCACTGCATCTCAGCACATATTGAAGTCCGTGGGAGCTGAGCTGCAGTGACGGCGCCGGGCGACTAAGCAGCAGATGGAGCTTTCTGCTTCTGGCCCTGTGTTGTGTACAGAACGGGCGCCGGAAGTGCCTCCGAACAGCTGATGAGGTCGTGTATCAGCCCCCTACCGATCAGGTATTTATGGCCTATCCTAAGCTTAGGCCATAAAAAAGATTAACCCTGGACAACCCCTTTAATATGCTTCACACAGTTAAATGTCCCTCCCCCCACAGGATGTTAACTCCCATAACTGCTCCCACACAATATAATGACCCCATCACTGTTCCCCATACAGTATGGGGGACCAGTGAAGAGGCCACTGTATGGGGGGAATCAGTGAAGTGACCATAGAAAAATTTGGCCCAGACAATCCCTTAAAAGAGGTTGTCTATAAACTGGAGTGAGAACGGTGGCGGCCGCCAGGCAGGTGTAAAAATAAGAAACTTTTTAGAAAAAAAAGCATACTCACCTGTCCCCAGCACCCCGTTGTCCCCTGCCTGTGTCTGTTCGGTCTCATGGCAGCGCCTCATTTATGGAAATCCTGTACCTAATTGGTCTTAGCGGTCACATGAGGTGCAGGACTCTCAGCAAGGAGTCGCCGGCATGAGACTGAATGGACAATGGCAGTGGACAACAGAGCATCGGGGACAGGCGAGTATGCTTTTTAATTTATTTTTTTTTTACTTTATACCTCTTTAAAGGATTTATCCATCTTTCTAATATTGATGGACTTTCCTTAGGATAGGCCATCAATATTACATCTGCGATGATAAAACAGCCAGGACCTCTGCAGATCAGCTTTTCCAGGACAGTGCGGCTACAGGTAAAGATAACTATTCTAGGAGCCATGCTGTTCACTTGCCATACAAGGTGTAGCAGTAGGTTTAGGTAGTGCAGTGGTGCACATGGAATAGTGGGTGAGCAGCATGGCTCCCGACATATTATTACCTTTAGCCGCCCTGTCTCGGTAACGCTGATCTGCAGGGGTCCTGATGGTGGGCCCCTAGAAACAATTACACTGGTGGGCCCTAGACATCCCAGTTCGACACTCCTCCAAATCATCCAAAATGTCATGATCCGGATGCTTGTGCATCGGCTATTAGCAGGGCAATGATGAACACAACTTTGGACCTATCAGTAGGGAACTGAGGAATGTGTAGAAACAATCATCCTGCAATGATTAAGAAATCCTCGGTACAAATGTCTCTTTCCACCAAATTTTTCAGGTAGTGGAATCTGATAAACTTGAGGAGTCGCACTGATAGCAGCAGAATTTGCACGCAATTCATGTACTTGTCCTTCCAATTCAATGACTTGAGTTTTCCACTTCATTTAATTGACTTTGAAGGTTGTACACAAGGTTATGCAATTCCAAGATCTGGAACACATGCTGTGACAAGGCAGACTCCGCCCCTCCGGCCTCCATGTTGGGCCTGATTATTATGTAACAATGCTAGTTATCTTATCTGGAATCCAATTGGTAAGGTAATGGCACTGTACTTAAACTGTAGTAGATGAGGAGTTAAATAGAAGGAATAGTACCTCAGGAGTAAGAAGCAACCGTGGTCAGACGTATGCAGGAGTCAGTACAAAGGAGCAGTGGTTCAATCGTAGTCAGACGTATGCAGGAGTTGGTACACAGGAGCAGTGGAGTAATGGTGAGGATCAAGTCAAACGGGAAGCAAACAGCCAGAATAATCAGGCACAGGATGGAGTAAGCTGTATAGCAATAGCTATACTGTGATTGGCCACAGAGCAGGCGAGATCCATAAGCTAATCACTCCAATAGAAAGGACCAGGCTCAGCAAAGCAAAGAACAAACAGGTTTCTACAATAGCATAATGGTCAGGGCTTCAGAACATGGTTAGGAAGTCAAGGGTTCAAGACCCAGTGAGCTCTGAAAGGTGAGATCTGAATCAAATAGAATCCCCAGTCAGCGAGCATGCAGCCTTGGGGTAATAGTAAGTCCACAGACAGAAATGGAGATATCAGGGTTAGGTTGGTTAGTAGATGGAGGGAACACAAGAAGTTCAGTTTTTGAAAGATTCAATTTCAGATAAAGAGAACACATGATGTTAGAGACAGCAGAGGGACAGTCACTGGTGTTCTGTAGTAGTGCAGGAGTGATGTCACAGGATGAGGTATATAGTTGGGTATCATCTGCATAAAGATGGTATTGAAAGCCAAATTTTGCGAATGGTTTGTCCAACTGGGGTTGTATACAGAGAAAAGAGGAGGGGACCTAGGAATGAGCCTTGAGGAACCCCAACCGCAAGGGGCAGAAGAGAAGAACTAGCACCTGCGAATGATACACTAAATGAGCGGTCAGAGAGATAAGAAGAAAACCAAGAGAGAGCAGTATCCCTGAGGCCAATACAATGGAGCATAGTGAGGAGGAATTTGTGGTCTACAGAGTCAAATGCTGCTGAGAGATCCAAAAAAATAAGTAGAGAATAGTTCCCTTTAGATTTAGCCGTCAAGATGCCTGATGCCTTTCTCGAACAGAACGATATTACGGGTTATGGGTTCTAGATTTTAAGGGCACGTTGATCCAGGGTTTTATACTGATTGCCAGATTGGATTCGGGAAGTGATTTTTTCCCATGAAATGGGGCAATTGGCATAAGCCTCATGGGGTTTTTTGCCTTCCTCTGGATCAACACTGTAGGGGACTGTAGGGTTATAGGTTGGACTTGATGGACTGATGTCTTCATCCAACCTCATCTACTATGTAACTATGTAACTATGATGCAATCGTTCTCCTGGGGGGACAAGATGAGTTTTTATGAACTGTTGGAAGCATTTAAAAAGTTGCAACGGATGGAAATTCAGGTAAGAGATACGCTAGTTGTTTCTGAGTTAAGGTACCTTTTCAACAGCCCCCTGTAAAAGAGCAGATAATTCAAAGCCAAACTTTTGAAGGGGGTTAAAAGTAAGTTTCTTGTAACATTCAGTGTTTCTTAATTGGTGCATAGCCTCCTTTTCATACATTTTCTAAGGCCATATAACTACATTTCCTCCTTTGTTGGATTGTTTAATTACAATATTGGACATGTGATAACATGGAGAGCAATTATCGTCACTAATTGTTGGTGTTACTTTCTTAAGAAAGAAGATTGGGCAGTATACTGTGTCTGCTAATTCAAGGGTCATTATACTGTACACATTGAAGACAATTTGCCATTATACAGTCGTGGCCAAAAGTTTTGAGAATGATACAAATATTAATTTTTACAAAGTCTACTGCTTCAGTTTTTCTAATGGCAATTTGCATATACTCCAGAATGTTATAAAGAGTGATCAGCTTAACAGCAATTACTTGCAAAGTCAATATTTGCCTAGAAAATGAACTTTATCCCCCAAAACACATTTCAACATCATTGCAGCCCTGCCTTAAAAGGACCACCTAACATCGTTTCAGTGATTGCTCCATTAACACAGGTGTGGGTGTTGATGAGGACAGGGCTGGAGATCAATCTGTCATGATTAAGTAAGAATGACACCACTGGACACTTTAAAAGGAGGCTGGTGCTTGCCATCATTGTTTCTCTTCTGTTAACCATGGTTATCTCTAAAGAAACACGTGCAGTCATCATTGCACTGCACAAAAATGGCCTAACTGGGAAGAGTATTGCAGCTAGAAAGATTGCACCTCAGTCAACAATCTATCGCATCATCAAGAACTTCAAGGAGAGAGGTTCCATTGGTGCCAAAAAGGCTCCAGGGCGCCCAAGAAAGACCAGCAAGCGGCAGGACCGTCTCTTAAAAGTGTTTCAGCTGCGGGATCGGGCTACCAGCAGTGCAGAGTTTGCTGAGGAATGGCAGCAGGCAGGTGTGAGTGCATCTGCACGCACTGTGAGGCGGAGACTCTTGGAGCAAGGCCTGGTCTCAAGGAGGGCAGCAAAGAAGCCACTTCTCTCCAGAAAAAACATCAGGGACAGACTGATATTCTGCAAAAGGTACAGGGAGTGGACTGCTGAGGACTGGGTAAAGTCATTTTCTCTGATGAATCCCCTTTTCGATTGTTTGGAACATCTGGAAAACAGCTTATTCGGAGAAGAAGAGGTGAGCGCTACCACCAGTCTTGTCTCATGCCAACTGTAAAGCATCCTGAAACCATTCATGTGTGGGGTTGCTTCTCAGCCAAGGGAATCGGCTCTCTCACAGTCTTGCCTAAAAACACAGCCATGAATAAAGAATGGTACCAGAATGTCCTCCAAGAGCAACTTCTCCCAACTGTCCAAGAGCAGTTTGGCGCTCAACAATGCCTTTTCCAGCATGATGGAGCACCTTGCCATAAAGCAAAGGTGATAACTAAATGGCTCAGGGAACAAAACATAGAGATTTTGGGTCCATGGCCTGGAAACTCCCCAGATCTTAATCCCATTGAGAACTTGTGGTCAATCATCAAGAGACGGGTGGACAAGCAAAAACCAACAAATTCAGACAAAATTAAAGCATTGATTCTGCAAGAATGGACTGCTATCAGTCAGGATTTGGTCCAGAAGTTGATTGAGATCATGCCAGGGAGAATTGCAGAGGTCCTGAAGAAGAAGGATCAACACTGCAAATATTGACTTGCTGCATTAACTCATTCTGTCAATATAAGCTTCTGTTACTCATAATATGAATGCAATTATATTTCTGTATGTGATAAAAACATCTGACAAACACACATAAAAACCAGAGGGCAGCAGATCATGTGAAAATATAATATTTGTGTCATTCTCAAAACTTTTGGCCATGACTGTATTTCTTTGGGGTTATTTATGGGACTGTACCACAAACAGGGACTTAAACCACATTTCCCTACATTGTATAAGACAAAAGATTATTATACTTTAGCATTGGTTAAGTAGTTGTGTACTGTATTATTTTTTTTTTCTGATATTCCTGGCAGCACATATACTTCCCTGCACTTTGAATTCATTCTAGGGATTTCAACCATCAGTTTTTACTACTTTGTGATTGTGGATATTAGAAGCCTATGGGACCTCTGTGGAACCTGGCATTTTCAGACCTTCCAGAATGGGTCAACAGATTCTTAACAACTAACTTTGCTTATGTGAAGCCCGTCCCTGGCTTGGCTCTCTTGGAACACCATCCACCTTCATCATTGTAGTCAGGGCCTCTTTAACCATAGGGTCAACGGTAGCAGGGGCCCCATTGGGACAGCGGGACATTCTTGCATATGGTGTCACGCCGGGCTGCTCCAGTTTTATACAATGATGAAGCAGGAAGACATCCACTCCCTGCTTCACCATTCATCCTCTCTTTCCCTGGAGCTGCAGGGGCAATGTGAATGATTCGTTGGTGAAAACAATGTTCGGCATTGAGATCCCAATACAGATCTCAATTCCCAACAGCGTTTTTAATAGAGAATCACTCCAAATCTGTAAGGGCTATCATGATGATCCTGAGATATGGGGCTCTAAAGTGTCCGCCTCCATCCAGCCTCAGGCAGCATCAGAATTGCGTGAAGCAGGAAGGAGGGGAAGCAGCAGAGCTGCAGACTGCACAGACAATGATCATCCTTTGTGCATAATCTGTATGTGACCCTAGGGGGATGGGTAGCAGGGACTTCTGTCCATGTTATCCCCTCTGCTATCAATCAGACTGACTGATTGACTCTCTGACTGTCACAAATAGGGATAATGTAATACCCCTCTGAGCCTAATCTGAAAAGTGGGAGGGAATAAGGAAGGGGTTTATATAGCCTCCTCAATTCATGAGAACTGTTCTATTCAATGGCCATACTTGTTTTAAGATTGATAGATATATGTATCTTCCTCTACAAAAGGATATTTCTTCTTGAACGCTTTTGAAACCTGAATTCTTTTATCTGGGTCTCTCCATGTTCTGGCAATGGTTTTCCTGACGTTGTCATGAACCAGAAATACTAATTTTCTTCTCAACAAGGCCTTGGAACATCTAGTCCTGAATGGAAAGGGGTACCTGAGAGAGTCCTCCACCTTCATGGTTGTTCTTACAGCTTTTAGCAAAAAATCTGTCTCCTTCAGGGAACAACAAGGATGCCCAGCCACATCTTTGGAGGAGTCAGTCTAATATCTCTCCTTCATTCTCACTAGAGCCTTTTAGGATAACATCATGATCTGGAAACAGCAGGAGAAACCCGAAGACGTCTGTCAAATACTTCATTGACCTCCTCTCTAATCAAAACCTTTAGAATGTCTAAGAACGATGAGAATTCTTCTGCAATGATCTTATCTGAGCACCTCTGGCAAAGGGTTATCTTTCCCCGTGCAGCAAGCAACCTTTTACATTTCTGCCTGAAACAATAACTGACAATAATAAGCAGGTGATTTCCTTGGACACCTTCCCCTTGGACACAGCATGGATGGGGAAAGGGAACCCCCAAAAATTTTTTTCCCTTTTTTCTATGGACGGGTACTGTAAAGGGAGGGCGTTCCTCACAGCTCAACTAGACTGTCCGGAACGCCCTTCTGACAGTGAACGGTGAAATTTAGACCCCCGATATCTCCAGCCCCGGGGCATATAATGTGAAAGCCAACAGTGTGTTGAATTCAGCGCTTTCTAGTGGTATGTAAAACAGCATATACATGAGGACGTGAAAGGTCCTCTTAAAGGGGTGCAAAGGGAAGTTATTAGTTTAAAGATGTACTTGGGGGTATTATTCATTATGGGGGGTTATATTATATATTTTATAATTGGGGTAGCAGCAGGATGGGGGCTTTGTGCAGGTGAGGACAATGTGGGTCAGGTGACTGGAAAAGTGAGGAGCCAAAGATGTCTGTGTTGCAAACTTTACAGAGACTGGAAGTGGTCATGGCCGTCCAAATGAAAGAGATGCGGAATGTGAACGATTAGTCAGAGACGTCACCGGTAAGTCACTAAATGCTACTGCATTCACCTAAATCGTCTGTAGAGCCGCTATATACCACTATACGCTCACCGTATACTGATAGTATCGGTATACAAACATGTCCAAGTAGGGGGCCCACTTGGACATGTTCGCCCCCCCTGTGCTAAACCCCTAGCTACGCCTCTGCACAGGAGGGATCTACCGGGCTAGGGACTTTTACAGACTCTATGCAGTTTGGACAGGTAGCAGCAGCAAACAACACCAGCATGGAATAATAGCTGCAGAGCACACAGAACAGCAAGCAATGGCAAGAACAGGGCAGACTAAGAGCAACTGACATAAAAACATTTAAATTTGGTACCAAAACAGTCCATCAGCTCACACCATGATCTAGCCCCGTGCCCCCCGCATGCCTCGACTCACCTCTGAAAAGGAGCGCCCGAAAGCCACTCCACCACTATAAGGACCAGCAAAGGAGCCAAGCTCTGTCACACCGAGGGAGAGGAGCGTATGAAAGACCCGGGGCCACCGCAACAAAGAGAGGGGAAGGCCAGGATATTAGGCCTGGGCAGGGCAGCTAGTAGGCTGTGCAAATTTTAAAGGACCCACCTTGAAGGAGGCTAAAACCCCTTTAAAGCCATGGAAAGCAGAAGCTGTACTTGTGAATTCCTTTGTTTAAAGCAGTTGTCCCTCTATAGACACTTATATCCTGCCTATAGGAGAGGGGATAAGTGTATGATTGCTGGAGCTTTGAGCCCTGAAAGCCCCAGTGCTCACATGTACCTGCAAGTTCTGGAATGTTCCATATCTATAGCCACTGCTCCAGTGAGAGAGACTGTCAGGACAGCGATCTCCAGCAGCCTAAGCATTCACACATCTGAGTTTCACCCGTGTAACTGCCTGAACATCATCCTGGGATAGGAACTCCTAGCATAATAGTTATCTATGGTGCAAGGAATTCCTGCCTCCCATTGACATACTGTCCCGTACCATAATCAAATGATGTTCTGATACTTAAATCCAATGCACATACAGACCAGTTGTGTGAATCTAGCCTTATAGAATGAATGTAGCAGTGACCACGTGTGTACACTACTACTCCATTGACATGGAGCATTTAGGGAAAAGGGAATCCCACAACTTCCCTTGACCACTGTGGTCCCATCAGGCAGAAACCCAGAGGTCACCCTTTTCTGTGGAAAAATGATGAGTAAAAAGTCAGAAAACCTCTTCAAGTTTCATGTTCCCTTCCTGCTTCAGCCATCTTGCTTAGTTCTGACAACAGTACCAACCTACTTTAGAGCTCGTCTGTGATGTATTATATAAAATTATATCCTTGCATCAAAGAATCAGTTGTGGTAAATAGTTGTTGGAATCTTCCCATACTCCTTAGGCCTTGTGTTATGCAGCGGGGTGCGGACCCATTGTGTCACTGAAATTACTTGACTTCAGGCTACTCCTAAGAACATTTATGGCAGTTCTGCTGGACCTCCTTGCCTCTGACTGAGCTCTCAAATGCTATAGGCAGCTTTTAATAGAAGTGAATGTACTTTACAATTATGTGAAAGTCTTAAATGGTCACCAACTTTTCAGACAACTTAGTCTCAGTTCATAGAGCATGTGATTCTAGACCCACATGTAAAGCACTTTAAATAAAAATTATGCTGCTTTTTTGCCTGAAAAACCTCCCTAAAGTTCCTGCCACTTCTAGCTAATTTACAGTTGACTCCTTTGTTACTAAGGAAGTACATCCCTAGAAGAAAGACGGAAAGACAGTGAAATAAGGGGGAAGGAGTTTTTCTCCCTTCACACAGTGAATATAGATGGGAGCGGTTGATTCTGTTCACAGCCTTACATACGTCTGTGAACTGCAAGAACTGAACATTCTGCACATCTCACAATTTAAAATGTAAGAAAAAAAGTCTTCTATGCACTAATATAACTTCTGGCTGCTTGTGTGGTTACTGATAGGATATTATTCACAGACAGCAAGCAGCTTTCCTGACTGTGCTCATTGATTGACCTTCTTCTGTGTCATGCCTACATGGTAGATGCTAAAAAAATTGAGTAGGTACCTGCATGTATTTGCCCTATATTTTGATCACTTGGACTTTTCTCAGCTATTTGTTTGCTCTTGTACAGTTACTCCTGGCAGAATTACATGTAAACAAAACCACTATTTATAATGGATAGGGCAGGGGTCAGACTGCTCCTTATTGTACATGCCCACAGCCTCAACGCAAAATGCAAAATGTGCTTCAGCCAAAATGAGGCTATTAGCAGCAGAAAAACTGATATTGCACTAGGTATGAAGGATTATACAGTAATAGAACAGACTGACCAGCAAGACCCTGTACATATTTCAACTTTTCATTAAAACTATATAAATTTGGTGTGCTTACTTTGATTCCAAATTATTATGCAAATAAGATTTAAGTGTCATAAAGATTAAATTTTTTGTTTTTCAAATAAAACCCTGTCACATTAAAATTGCAAAAACCCTCCAGAAATTGTCACTTTTTTATTGCATATTTTGCATTTATTGCTGAAATAAATATTACTGACACATAACTCTGGTGCCTTATGTGCATTTTAACCCTTTAGCGATCTAACATTTTAGCATATATGCACCATCACTTTAACCAGTGATATTTCAAAATCTATGTGGGCTTCAGACATGATCTTGGTCTTATTTTAAAGCCATGATTCGTGGCTCTAGCCCCCGCGGCTCTGGAGTTAGAGTTGTTTAAAATTACAGTATCCCTGAACATGTCCTACTTGGGGTTAACAAGCCTTGGACAATGTATGAAAACATTAGATATTTCACAAAAACTTAAAGGGGTTTTCCAGGCAAAAAAAAATATTTTTAAAAAAGGTTTGTTAGTGCTATCAATGGGTTAATAAGTGCACCCAAATCACCCAAGTGTTTTGAGTGATTTCTGGCTTTCCTCTGGTATCCTCTGCATTTGTTTACATGGGTAGCTTCCTGTCTTAGCCTACAACTACCATGATGCATTGCAGTTCAGTCAGATCCCCCCTCTCACTTCCTCCCTTACAACACCCCCCTGTTTCCTTAGCTATCCTGCGGACTACTAGCCCTACCTATCTAGCTAACTAACTCAGTCCCCCAACACCCACCCCATACTTTCCTGTCTTCTCGTCCTGGAGATGACTTTCGTCGATTCCGCTGTCCCCTCTTCTGCCTGCACCTGGGAGCTGGCACCTGCGCAATAGAATGCCGGCAGAAGCGAAGAGACGCAGCGGGCCTACCACGCATGTGCAATATAAAGCTGCTTCTCTTCGCTTCTGACGGCATTCTATTGCGCAGGCGCCAGCTCCGGATCCCTTGTGAAGGAAGCGACGCCTAGCAGAAGAAGAGGACGTGAACATTGGTGAGTATGATGGGGATGGGGGTGAGAGAGAGGAATACAGGTGACCTCCCGTCTCCGGAAACAGCGAAACGAAACGTCACCAGGAAATCAGAAAATGTGTCTGGGGCGGTCACATGAACGCCCCAGGCATATGGGTAAATATACATTTTTTTTAACAGGAGTAAATTAGAAGTAGGTAGGTGGGGGAGGGTGTTTAGCTTAGTGTTTAAAGTTTTAGTTTATGCCAGACAACCCCTTTAAGCGTGATCATCGCACTGGCTGGTTCAATGCACAGGTGAGTTTGTACAGTTAAGGTAGAAAGGTTTCTGACAGACAAATTCATTGGATTAAGAGAGCAGCTGCTAAAATACCATTAAAAAGCAACAAACAGGTGTTTGAAGCTGCTGGTGCCTCTGGAGTCCCATGAAACCCTAGGTGTGGGATCCTCCAGAGGCTTGCAGTAGTGCATAAACCTTCTATTTGCCACCCCCAAACAGTGCTCACAAGCAGAAACGGTTGCAGTGGACCCAGACGTACATGAAGACTAATTTTGAAACAGTATTGTTTACTGATGACTGCTGTGTAGCCCTGGATAGTCCAGATGGATGGAGTAGTGGATGGTTGTTGGATGATCACCATGTACCAACAAGGCTACAACGTCAGCAAGCAGTTTTGGCCTGGAATCATGGGGTGAGAGCTAGCAGGCCTCTTTAGGGTCCTTAAAGGAATGAAAATGACCTCTACAAAGTATATGGCGTTTCTGACTGACCACTTTCTTCCATGGTAAAAAAAGAAGAACCGTGCCTCCCGTAGCAAAATCATCTTCATGCATGACAATTCATCATCTCGTACAGCAAAGAAGATCTCTGAGTCATTATCTGCTATGGGCATAAAAGGAGAGTAGCTCATGGTGTGGCCTCCATCCTCCCCTGACCACAACCCTATTGAGAACCTTTGGAGTTCTTTTGGACATTTTGCAAAGAAATTAAAGCAGAAACTATCCAAAAGCTCACAAGTTCAATGGATACAAGAATTGTGAAGGTGATATTAAAGAAGGGGTCCTATGTTAACATGTAACTTGGCCTGTTAAGATATTTTTGATTGAAGTAGTTTTTGATTTCAGTAAATGTGACCTCTTAATGCTGCAAATTCAACAATTTTCAGTTCTTTATAACCTATTGTGATGATTCTGCTGAAATATGGCTAAAACTCAAAGCTATATTTTGGTCTCTGGGTAGCGTATTTCTCTCTACTTCCATTTATTCATACTGTGCGCAGCTATAAGCCTAGGTGTATATGGGCAGTAGTGGCCAGGCTGGAACAATACGGCTTTGTATCCATCCCAGAATAGCTATTGTATTCCTATGCAACCCTGAGTGATCAAACAATAGGGCATTGTTCCAGCCTGGGCTGTTAGATCAGATATGCCTGATAATATTGTATCATTCCATTTGGTCTCATCTACATACAAAGGGTCTGGATGTGATTGAATTAACACATCAGACGTGCTGCCGCCGGTGACCTCATTCTGGGAGGTGGCATAAAGGGTATAAAAGATGAGGTAAGAGTCAGTGGGAGGAGATTTATGCTATGGAGATTATGCTATAGAGTTGATGCTATGGAGATCATGCTAGGGAGTTGACACAGACAGACCATGAGGAGAGGCTGCTGTGATGAGATTCTGGAGAGACTATTGGACTAATGCTGAGAGACTGTTATGAGAGCATGCAGGCTGGATTACTGTTGTTGATGCCACATGCTGAAAAGCCTCCACTGGTGATCTCACACGTACCAGAGCATGTGCGAGTGTTGGACTACAGAACCACATCAAGGACATGTGTGGTAAAGTAATTATTTCACCTTTATCCCTTTTATTTTATTTGTACTGTATCTTGTAACTAGTAACTGTTAATGCTTGTATACATCTGCATATCTGTTCTGAACTGTATATGTTAGATTTTAATACCGACCCATTTAGGGGTTAATAAATATATAAACTTTAGAAGGCTTGTCTTGTATTTATCTTGGGAACCCGACATTCACTGGCAGTGAGTGTGGTTTTTTATATGAAAGAGGACTCAGGTGTGGCCAAAAGCGGTTTGGCGCACGGAGGATCTTTCACACCTATAAAATGTTTAGAAACTCTGTTTTGCAAAAAAAAATTTAATATGAACATTACACTGACTGTCATTTGCATGAATCATTTAGGAAAATCAGAGAAAAATATCATTTGCATAATAATTTGGAATGCAGTGTATATACTAAAATTGGAATGATACAGAGATTAGCATGGCCCCAGCACATGCAACTTCATGAAGGATTCCATATAAGAAAAAACTATATAAATTTGATATTGCTGTAATCTTACCATCCCACAGACTATAGCTAACATGTTATTTTAAGTGCACAGTGAATGCTATAAAAACAAACAAAAAAGGGTTAAAATGAACATTATGCTACGAGAAACTAAATTCAACATCTGGAATAAAAAAAACTTCTGGAGCGTTTTTGCAATTTTATTGTGACTGTTAGAAGGTTAAAGATGACCCTATCATCTAGTATGGCAAGATAAGGCTGTCTTATGGACAGGGCCTGAATCTCTCCGATCCTTCTAGCAAATGTGATTGCTACCAAAAATGCTGTTTTCCAGGATAGATGTCTAATATCTAGCTGAAGAAATGGTTCAAAGGTTGATCCAGTAAGACCCCTGAGAACGATGTTCAATTCCCAGGAAGGGGATGGTTTATGATTCTTGAGGGACAGTTTGTAGGTGGCCCTGAAAAACCTCTTTATCCAAATATGATTGGCCAAGTTAAGATAGGAAAAAAAAACACTCTAGGCTGACACCTGAACCTTCAGTGTACTAGGCTTGAGGGCCCTATCAAACCCCGCTTGCAAAAAATCTAAAATTTGTGAAACATTAGGGTGAAAGGGATTCTGATCTGACTCAGGACACCAGGTTGTAAAGGTGTTCCACACCTTCTGATATATCGACTAGGTGGCTGGTTTACTGCTTGCCATCAGTGTAGTGATGACTTTGTCCTCTGGCCTTCAAAACGTCTTTTTCAAAAGCCAGGCTGCTAACTTTAGATGACTTGGGTCAGGGTGGGAAATCGGACCTTGGCTGAGAAGGTTCTGATGAACTGGTAGATGAAGTGGACCGTCTATGTTCAGTTAGTTGAAAAGCCCAAACCAACTCCATTTTGGCCAAAATTGTGCTACAAGAATTAGTGTCCTATTGACAGAATGGGAATAGGAGAAAAAGCATAGGCTAAATAATAATCCCAGTAATGTGCCAGAGCATCTACACCCAACTGATCTTTTGGGTTTAAGGAGAAAAATGTTGGTACCTTGTGATTCTGTCAAGAGGCGAAGAGGTCCACATGTGGAAGGCCCCATTTATCTGTTATAAGCTGGAATTCTTGGTCCGATAGGGACCATTTTCCTGAGTGAATGTCCCTGCAACTTAAGTAGCCCGCTTGTAAATTTTCTGTCCCTTTTAGGTGGACCGCTGATAGGGATAGAAAATTCTTCTCTGCCCATGCAAACATTTTTGCTGAAAGTTGTTGAAGTTTACAGTTTCTTGAGCTACCTTGATGACATAGGTGTGCAACTGAGGTCACATGGTCTGAGTAAATGTGCATGGTCTGAGTTCCATACACTTCAGTTTTAGTACTGCCTGGAGCTCCCTTAAGTTTGAGGACTCCTTGGCTATTTTCCTGTCCAAAGTCCCTTGTAGGACTATATGGTCTAGGCTTCCCATCCTCTCTGGCTGGCATCTGGCGTCAGGGAGATAACCGCAGATTGGTATCACTGGATCCCTGCATAACTACCAGTTCAGAGAAGATTTTATGAGGGAAGGAAGAAATATTTTCTTTGCCATTGACAATGGCAAAAAATGTCCCATTTTTACAGAAATCAAGCCTGGAGAGGTCTTGAGTGGGCTTGACTCCATGGCACTGTCATTGATCCTAAAACGGACATGGCTGACCTAACTGAGACCCACCTTTATTTTTGAAAGGAAGTTATTTTGCTGTGTAACAGGGAGCACTTACCTTCTGGGAGAAAGCATGTTTGAGCCCTGGAACCTAGTATAATCCCCAGGAAGATCTTCTTTAGGGATGGGTAAAGATTCCAACATGTCACTTTTAGGTGAAAGGAAAGGACTTCTCGGATTGTCCAATTGGAAGTGGGTCATCCAAATAAGGTACTATATTTATCTGTTTTAGTCTTTGATATGAAATAACTTCTGCCATAATTTTTGTAAATATTGTGGGAGCAGAGCTGATGCCGAAGGGGAGGGAGGTAAATTGATAGTGAAGAGTTTTGTGATACTGGGTTACTGCAAACCGTAGAAGCTTCCAATAGTGAGGATGAATAGGAACAAGATAATAGGCATCCGCTGTAACCATATGGCGATTCTCTGCAATCAGAGGGATTGTCGATCTTATGAACTCTATCTTGAATTGAACCTTGATAATGAACATATTTGTTTAGAAGTTTCAGGTTGATTATGGTCCTGATAGTACTATTGGGTTTTTGTTTTCCTTTTTATTAGGAATAGACTTGAATAGTGACCCAAATTATTATTTATCTATTTATTAGGCTTACTTATATAGCGCCATCATATTCCGCAGCACTTTACAAACATTGACAGTCACTGTCCCATATAGGGCTCACAATCTATATTCCCTATCAGTATGTCTTTGGAGTGTTGGAGAAAACAGGAGTATCCAGAGGAAACCCACGCAAACACGGGGAGAACATACAAACTCCTTGCAGATGTTGTCCTTGGCAAGAGTCGAACCCAGGACTCCAGCGCTGCAAAGCTACAGTGCTAACCACTGAGCCACCATGCTGCCACAAAGACCCAAAGTCTTTTCTGAATGAGGAACTGGAATTACTTGAAAATTTTGAATTTTCTTTATACTGGAGTGTAGATCCAGGGATAGAATCAGATTTGTTATATACTGTAACAATTGGGGGTAGTTTAGCATCAAAGGTAGCAGTCCTTCCTGGATTTAACAGAGGTGTTTGTGGTGCTGAGTGCCAAATAAACAGCATATCAGGTAACAGCAATCCAAAAGAAATAACAGGAACAAAAATAACAAAACAGCCTAGCCCACACACAGGGCAATACCTCACTTCTTGAACCCTAACTAATCTTTTGAGAGCAAGATGCTTTACTGAGGTTTCTGCTCAGCATTCTGGCTCACACTGAGCTTACAACAAAAACAAACTAATCATAACAAAAAAGATACACAATGGGGTAGGGGGGGGGCCCACCAAGAAGCCACACCTTTCAACATGTTAAACCCCAGTGTAAGTAAATATTAATAGACCCATGTCAAAAAAGTGCCAATACACCCAAAACATGAATGAATACAACAACAAAATGGGAATGGCATACCCAATTAATTAACAAAATATATCCTTTATTTAGAATAAATACATGTATATAATTAAAAAATTGATGATACAAACAGCAAAGATAGTGTCAGATAGGTAGCGGAGGTCAGATATACATTACAAACTCTATAATAAGTAACGTAACCACCACATGAGTAAGTATAAATGTACAGTACACGCCAAAAGTTTGGACACACCTTATCATTCCAAGAGTTTTCTGTATTTTCATGACTATACAAATTGTAGATTCACACTGAAGGCATCAAAACTATGAATTAACACATGTGGAATTATATACTTAACAAAAAAGTGTGAAACAACTGAAAATATGTCTTATATTCTAGGTTCTTCAAAGTAGCCACCTTTTGCTTTGATTACTGCTTTGCATTAATGCATTAATGCTCTTGGCATTCTCTTGATGAGCTTCAAGAGGTAGTCACCTGAAATGGTCTTCCAACAGTCTTGAAGGAGTTCCCAGAGATGCTTAGCACTTGTTGGCGCTTTTGCATTCACTCTGCGGTCCAGCTCACCCCAAACCATCTCGATTGGGTTCAGGTCTGGTGACTGTGAAGGCCAGGTCATCTGGCGTAGCACCCCATCACTCTCCTTCTTGGTCAAATAGCCCTTACACAGTCTGGAGGTGTGTTTGCAGTCATTGTCCTGTTGAAAAATAAATGATGGTCCAATTAAACGCAAACCGGATGGAATAGCATGCCGCTGCAAGATGCTGTGGTAACCATGCTGGTTCAGTATTCCTTCAATTTTGAATAAATCCCCAACAGTGTCACCAGCAAAGCACCCCCACACCATCACACCTCCTCCTCCATGCTTCACGGTGGGAACCAGGCATGTAGAGTCCATTCGTTCACCTTTTCTGCGTCACACAAAGACACGGTGGTTGGAACCAAAGATCTCAAATTTGGACTCATCAGACCAAAGCACAGATTTCCACAGGTCTAATGTCCATTCCTTGTGTTCTTTAGCCCAAACAAGTCTCCTCTGCTTGTTGCCTGTCCTTAGCAATGGTTTCCTAGCAGCTATTTTATCATGAAGGCCTGCTACATACAGTCTCCTCTTAACAGTTGTTGTAGAGATGTGTCTGCTGCTAGAACTCTGTGTGGCATTGACCTGGTCTCTAATCTGAGCTGCTGTTAACCTGCGATTTCTGAGGCTGGTGACTCGGATGAACTTATCCTCCGCAGCAGAGGTGACTCTTGGTCTTCCTTTCCTGGGGCGGTCCTCATGTGAGCCAGTTTCTTTGTAGCGCTTGATGGTTTTGGCCACTGCACTTGGGGACACTTTCAAAGTTTTCCCAATTTTTCGGACTGACTGACCTTCATTTCTTAAAGTAATGATGGCCACTCATTTTTCTTTACTTAGCTGCTTTTTTCTTGCCATAATACAAATTCTAACACTCCATTCAGTAGGACTATCAGCTATGTATCCACCTGACTTCTGAACAACACAACTGATGGTCCCAACCCCATTTATAAGGCAAGAAATCCCACTTATTAAACCTGACAGGGCACACCTGTGATGTGAAAACCATTTCAGGTGACTACCTCTTGAAGCTCATCAAGAGAATGGCAAGAGTGTGCAAAGCAGTAATCAAAGCAAAAGGTGGCTACTTTGAAGAACCTAGAATATAAGACATGTTTTCAGTTGTTTCACACTTTTTTGTTAAGTATATAATTCCACATGTGTTAATTCATAGTTTTGATGCCTTCAGTGTGAATCTACAATTTGTATAGTCATGAAAATACAGAAAACTCTTGGAATGAGAAGGTGTGTCCAAACTTTTGGTCTGTACTGTATATGGGTAAGTATATCACAAAATGTAACAATGAAGCCATAAATATGTAACCCTCAAAACGGGGAAAATTACCCATCTATACAGAGAGACCAATTCATATAAATACAGTGGGGAAAAAAAGTATTTAGTCAGCCACCAATTGTGCAAGTTCTCCCATTTAAAAAGATGAGAGAGGCCTGTAATTGACATCATAGGTAGACCTCAACTATGAGAGATAAAATGAGAAAACAAATACAGAAAATCACATTGTCTGAGTTTTAAAAAAATTATTTGCAAATTATTTTGGAAAATAAGTATTTGGTCAATAACAAAAGTTCATCTCAATACTTTGTTATATATCCTTTGTTGGCAATGACAGAGGTCAAATGTTTTCTGCAAGTCTTCACAAGGTTGGCACACACTGTTGCTGGTATGTTGGCCCATTCCTCCATGCAGATCTCCTCTAGAGCAGATATGTTTTGGGGCTGTCACTGGGCAACACGGACTTTCAACGCCTTCCAAAGGTTTTCTATAGGGTTGAGATATGGAGACGGGCTAGGCCACTCCAGGACCTTGAAATGCTTCTTACGAAGCCACTCCTTCGTTGCCCTGGTGATGTGCTTGGGATCATTGTCATGCTGAAAGACCCAGCCACGTTTCCTCCTCAATGCCCTTGCTGATGGAAGGAGGTTTGCACTCATAATCTCACGATACATGGCCCCATTCATTCTTTCATGTACACGGATCAGTCGTCCTGGACCCTTTGCAGAGAAGCAGCCCCAAAGCATGATGTTGCCACCCCCATGCTTCACAGTAGGTATGGTGTTCTTTGGATGCAACTCAGCATTCACTCTCCTCCAAACACGACGAGTTGTGTTTATACCAAACAGTTCTACTTTGGTTTCAACTGATCATATGACATTCTCCCAATACTCTCCTGGAACATCTAAATGCTCTCTAGCAAACTTCAGACGGGCCCGAATATGAACTGGCTTAAGCAGGGGAACACGTCTGGCACTGCAGAATCTGATTCCCTGGCAGCGTAGTGTGTTACTGACGGTAGCCTTTGTTACGTTAGTCCCAGCTTTCTGCAGGTCATTCACTAGGTCCCCCTGTGTGGTTCTGGGATTTTTGCTCACCGTTCTTGTGATCATTTTGACCCCACGGGGACTTTAGTAAGGCCTTTGATAAAGTATCACATAACATTCTTATTGAAAAAATGATCAAGTATGGCTTTGATAAAATATCAGTGAGGTGGGTTCACAATTGGCTTAATGATCGGGCACAACGAGTAATTCTAAATGGCTATACATCAAACTGGAAGAAAGTAAAAAGCGGGGTTCCGCAGGGCTCTGTCCTGGGCCCAGTACATTTTAATATTTTTATAAATGATCTGGATGATGGGATTAGTGGGGAGCTAATAAAATTTGCAGATGATACAAAGATAGGAGGAATAGCCAACACTAGAGAGGAGAGAGAGTGCATCCAAAAGGACTTAGACACTGGAACAATGGGCTGAGGTGAACAAAATGGTATTCAACAGGGACAAATGCAAAGTCCTACATCTGGGTAACAGAAATGCAAGAAGCATATACAGTATGGGAGGAATAGAACTAAGTGAGAGTACAGGGGAAAAGGATCTGGGCATAATAATAGATCACAAATTCAACATGAGTCAACAGTGCGGTGCGGTGGCTAAAAAGGCTAATAAAATTCTAGGATGTATCAAGACGAGCATTGTAGCTAGATCAAGAGAGGTAATTATTCCACTGTACTCTGCCCTGGTCAGACCCCACCTGGAATACTGTGTACAGTTCTGGGCGCCCCAGTTTAAGAAAGACATCGATTTATTGGAGCAGGTCCAGAGAAGAGCAACCAAAATGGTGGAAGGTCTACAAACCATGTCCTACGAGGAAAGGCTAAAAGAATTGGGATTGCTTAGTTTGCAGAAGAGAAGGCTAAGGGGAGACTTAATAGCGGTATTTAAATATCTGAAAGGTTGTCACAGTGCAGAGGGATCTACCCTATTCTCATTATCAGAAGGAAGCACGAGAAGTAATGGAATGAAACTAAGGGGAAGGAGATTCAGATTAGACATTAGGAAAAACTTTCTAACAGTAAGGGTAGTGAGGGAGTGGAATAGGCTGCCACGGGAGGTGGTGAGTTCTTCATCAATTGAAATCTTCAAGTGGAAACTGGATAGATATATAGCTGGGATGATTTAGGAAATCCTGCTTTTGCAGGGGGTTGGACTTGATGGCCCTTGAGGTCCCTTCCAACTCAAACAAACTAAACTAAACTAAACTAAACTAAGATCTTGCGTGGAGTCCCTGATCGAGGGAGATTATCAGTGGCCTTGTATGTTTTCCATTTTCTAATTATTGCTCCCACAGTTGATTTCTTCACACCAAGCTGCTTGCCTATTGCAGATTCAGTCTTCCCAGCCTGATGCAGGTCTTCAATTTTGTTTCTGGTGTCCTTCCGCAGCTCTTTGGTCTTCACCATAGTGGAGTTTGGAGTGTGACTGAGGTTGTGGACAGGTGTCTTTTATACTGATAACAATGTCAAACAGGTGCCATTACTACAGGTAATGAGTGGAGGACAAAGGAACCTCTTAAAGAAGAAGTTACAGGTCTGTGAGAGCCAGAAATCTTGCTTGTTTGTAGGTGACCAAATACTTATTTTCCACCATAATTTGCAAATAAATTCTTAAAAAATCAGACAATGTGATTTTCTAGATATGTTTTCTCATTTTGTCTCTCATAGTTGAGGTCTACCTATGATGTCAATTACAGGCCTCTCTCATCTTTTTAAGTGGGAGAACTTGCACAATTGGTGGCTGACTAAATACTTTTTTCCCCACTGTATATAAATAGTTAGTTTGTTTTTGTTGTTGACTTATCCTGTGTTTTTCACAGATTCTCATAACACAGGCCCGATGGAGTACAGAGCCAGAGAACGCTCGTGGCTATCACAACTCGATGTAATGTTCAAAGATGCTACAACAGTTTGTGGTTTTACTGGGCAGAGCAATATTAAGGATCTTCAGGATAAAATTAAGAATTCCCTTCACAGACGTACTAAAGTCTGGTGGAATCGTGCCTTTCTCAATAATTATTTAAAACGTAAACTTATACCCAGAGGACTCAGAGTACAGGTATTTCCCTCTTTCCCTATCATTGATGATGAATTTATTAAACAATGGGAACTTTCTTGTACAACATGTTCCCTGAAGTTCATGGAGTTACAGTCATTGGAGTCCATGGATAGGGAAATTGAAGATATGCAAAGTCAATTAAAAAGTCTATCCAGTAACAAATCTCTTTTAACATTCAATCAAATGTTAGATCAACAATTCTCCGTGTGGGAGAAGAATATATGTGAGATAAAACCGAAGAAATTTAATCGTGACTCTAATGATTTTCAACTGAATGAAATTTACCGGTGGAGTCAAAGACGGACTTCTGGACTGAACAGATCCTTGTCCATTTCTTCATTATCATCCCATGAAGAATTAAATACTTCAGCTGGCTCTGATATACACACCTGCCTTAACACTAATAATAAACAAAAAAAAGATGCAATCTCGCACACCTACAGTGCTGGCCAAAAGTATTGGCACCCCTGCAATTCTGTCAGATAATAACTCAATTTCTTCCAGAAAATGATTGCAATCACAAATGCTTTGGTAATAATATCTTCATTTATTTTACTTGCAATGAAAAAACACAAAAGAGAATGAAAAAAAAGTCAAATCATTGATCATTTTACACAAAACTCCAAAAATAGGTCAGACAAAATTATTGGCACCCTCAGCCAGTTGTGCTTGATAGCACAACCTTTAGACAAAATAACTGCGAACAACCGCTTCCGGTAAACATCAATGCGTTTCTTACAATGCTCTGCTGGAATTTTAGACCATTCTTCTTTGGCAAATTTCTCCAGGTCCCTGAGATTTGAAGGGTGCCTTCTCCAAACTGCCATTTTGAGATCTCTCCACAGGTGTTCTATGGGATTCAGGTCTGGACTCATTGCTGGCCACTTTAGAAGACTCCAGTGCTTTCTCTCAAACCATTTTCTAGTGCTTTTTGAAGTGTGATTTGGGTCATTGTCCTGCTGGAAGACCCATGACCTCTGAGGGAGACCCAGCTTTCTCACACTGGGCCCTACATTATGCTGCAAAATTTGTTGGTAGTCTTCAGACTTCATAATGCCATGCACACGGTCAAGCAATCCAGTGCCAGAGGCAGCAAAGCAACCCCAAAACATCAGGGAACCTCCGCCATGTTTGACTGTAGGGACCGTGTTCTTTTCTTTGAAGGCCTCTTTTTTTTCCCTGTAAACTCTATGTTGATGCCTTTTCCCAAAAAGCTCTACTTTTGTCTCATCTGACCAGAGAACATTCTTCCAAAAAGTTTTTGGCTTTCTCAGGTAAGTTTTGGCAAACTCCAGCCTGGCTTTTTTTATGTCTCTGGGTCAGAAGTGGGGTCTTCCTGGGTATCCTACCATAGAGTCCCTTTTCATTCAGACACCGACGGATAGTACGGGTTGACACTGTTGTACCCTCGGACTGCAGGGCAGCTAGAACTTGTTTGGATGTTAGTCGAGGTTCTTTAGCCACCATCCGCACAATCTTTCGTTGAAATCTCTCGTCAATTTTTCTTTTCCGTCCACATCTAGGGAGGTTAGCCACAGTGCCATGGGCTTTAAACTTCTTGATGACACTGCGCACGGTAGACACAGGAACATTCAGGTCTTTGGAAATGGACTTGTAGCCTTGAGATTGCTCATGCTTCCTCTCAATTTTGCTTCTCAAGTCCTCAGACAGTTCTTTGGTCTTCTTTCTTTTCTCCATGCTCAATGTGGTACACACAAGGACACAGGACAGAGGTTGAGTCAACTTTAATCCATTTCAACTGGCTGCAAGTGTGATTTAGTTATTGCCACCAGCTGTTATGTGCCACAGGTAAGTAACAGGTGCTGTTAATTACACAAATTAGAGAAGCATCACCTGATTTTTCAAAGGGTGCCAATACTTTTGTCCACCCCCTTTTTTATGTTTGGTGTGGAATTATATCCAATTTGGCTTTTTGACAATTCTTTTTGTGGTTTTCCATTGAAGACAAATTAAATGAAGACATTATTACCAAAGCATTTGTGATTGCAATCATTTTCTGGAAGAAATTGAGTATTATCTGACAGAATTGCAGGTGTGCCAATACTTTTGGCCAGCACTGTATTAAACGCCACTAGGACACAAGAAGTTTTCACCATCAGAATCAGCTTCAGGTAATTAATCTTTCTCCACATCAATTTTACCCTGTAGATATCTCAGTTTTGGAGAGAGGCCTAACATTCTCTCCAAGTGCCAAATTTGACACATTTACTGCCATTAAGGACCTACATATGTTTGGTAGATCATTGGTGCTTAAAAAGTTGTTTAGTAAACAGGGTGCAGATGCAACTGTTCCCATGGATGAGATGAATGCTCTCTTCCCTATAGAGGAAGAACAAAAAGCAATAGGAGTCTTGGAAGAACTATATGCTGAACAAGACGGTGAGACTTTAACTGTATCCATACCAGAGGTGATTCGTCAACAGTCAAAAAAATGTCCCCCCCTTTCTATTTCCCCAGAAGTAGATCTGTTTGTCAAACTGGTAACTAGGGAATTTGAAAAAATCCCTAGTCCAATTACCAGGGACAATTTAACTGTGGAAGAGAGAGATAGTCTCAGATCCTTGAGCCAGATGACAGACATTGTCATTAAACCAGCCGACAAAGGCGGTAATGTCGTCATCTGGCCCAATGAGATGTCTGAGACTGAGGCGTTTAGACAATTGAGAGATTCGAAGTGTTATAAAAAATTTACATATAACCCTCTTTCATCTTACAGTAGACAGCTAGGTGAGATATTGATGAGGGCTTTGGAAGAAGGAACTATTTCCAAGGATCTCTTCAACGCCCTCAAAGTTGAAGAACCCACTATTCCGACTTTGTATCTATTACCGAAAATACACAAAAATAGTAAGATCCCACTGGGATGTCCGATTATTTCGAGTAAGAATGGCCCCTTGGAAAATGTGTGTAAATTTTAAGATCATCATCTTAAAAAACTTGTAGAAACACTTCCCTTGTAGCTTAAGGACACGAGTGATTTTTTAAAAAGAACTGATGGTTTACCACTCGATGAGAATACTTTACTCGTGACATGTGACGTGGAGTCACTTTATACCAATATTCGTCATGAGGATGGGCCAAGAGCTGTTCAATTTGTCCTGATGATGAGTAACATCCCATGTAAATTTAGTCAACTTTTACTTACTTTATTGGAATACAGTATGTTCTTACTCATAACTTTTTCGTGTTTAAGGAATCCTTCTACCAACAGCTCCAGGGTACAGCAATGGGGGCGGCTTGCGCACCCTCATACGCCAACCTGTTCCTGGGGCTGTGGGAGAGGGATCTCTCCCTGAACGATCGGGATGTCTCGATGGGACGCGTTCATACTTGGATGCGGTACATCGATGACATCCTGTTCATCTGGGGTGGCACAGAGGAACAACTCCTTTCCTTTGTTATGGATATCAACCATAATGACATGAACATACATTTAACGGTTAAATACGATAGAGTTAGAATAGAATTCTTAGATGTCTTTCTTTACAGAGATGCTTATGATACACTGCAAACAGAGATTTTTAGAAAAGAAACATCAGTGAATTCTGTCCTGTTGGCATCCTCATCCCATCCAATACAAACCATCAATGCGATTCCTACAGGCCAATATTTACGTGTGAGACGTATATGCTCCACAGATGAGAGTTTTGAACGTCATTCAAGTGATTTAAAGCAACGATTTTTGGATAGAGGCTATAGTCATAGACAAATTAAACGAGCCTATCAGAGAGAAAAAAACACATCTCGCCCTTAATTGATACATTCTACAATTCCTAGAAAATCAGGGCAAGGTAGGGTACGATTTATTACCAACTATTATTCTCATTGGCATGAGATGAATAAGGCTCTACATAAATTTTGGCCTATTCTACAGGGGGACTCCACTTTGGAACGATTTATTACACCTTTTCCTAATGCAGTTGCACGGAGAGGCAAGAATTTACGTGATTCCCTTGTGAGAAGTCATTATGAGGTGAGACCCAAGGGGATTTTTGGTGATAGAGGTCCTAAGTGGGGTTGTGTGCCTTGTAGGCATTGTGTAGCATGTCTAAATGTCCAACGTGCAACTTCAGTGTTCGGAAGTATTTAAAATACAAGTAATTAAAATAGTATTTAAAATACTTGTCAGGTATTTGTATTTTGAAATTAAAATAGTTTTTTTATTCAGTATTTTGTATTTGTAATTAAAATACTTTTAGGAAGTATTTTACGTATATTAATTACTTTCTAAATGCTAAACAAATGTAATTTAAATAACCCGCCTCACCGCACTTTAAAAAAAACAACAGCGCGAGTCACGTCATCACTCTCGTTTCTCGTATCTCGTGCGAGGTGCGACGAGAGGAGGGAAAATTCCAGTGCGTTCCAGCAACGCAAGTCCGCCTTGTAGTGAAGCGTGATTTATTTTTAGTTTTTAATCATCCCGATCGCATAATCCATTCCCTAAAATTACCGTATATACTCGAGTATAAACCGACCCGGATATAAGCCGAGGCCCCTAATTTTACCACAAAAAAATGGGAAAACGTATTGTCTCGAGTATAAGCCGAGGGGGGAATCCACCATTGCAGATAAAAAGTCTGGTCATGTGCATTACAGCTTAGTAACTCCATGTGCCTCATAGTAATAGCAGTTATCCCCATCATGTCCCTCACATTAACCCCCTGTGTGCCTCAAATAAGAGTTACTGATATGTGAGAGACATTGAGGTAATAATTAGGTATCTTCATAATTAAGGTCCTTTATTAGTAACCCCCATGTGTCTCACATATTAGTAACTCTTATATAGGGCACACAGGGGTTAATATGAGGGACATGATGGGGTTAACTGCTATTAATGTGAAGCACATGGAGTTACCGAAACTAAATTAATATCCCCAAATGCCTGACATTAATAGGCATAGTAACTAAAGGAAGGTACCTGTATGTTTCTCTTTACTGTAGCATCCTCTCCTCCCTGTGACAGACATCTTCTATAGGACACAATGAATCCTGGCCACTGACTTATCTGCAGGGTAGATGCTAATCCTAGTGGGCTAAAGGATCTCTGATGACGTCATGACCATGTGATCATACTCTGGTGTGGGTGGAGCTACTAGGATTTAGACTAAACCTTATCTGCAGATGTTACATACCAGTGGCTACAGGACCTTTGATGACATCACAGTCAGTCACGTGACCTAATAACAAGCAAATCACAGAGCAGTAGCACTAGAAGACCTCCCCCTTCCAGGTCCTTCCAGTTTTCTGTGCTCCGTGGACCCTGACTCGTGTATAAGCCGAAGGGGGCTTTTATAGCATGAAAAATGTGCTGAAAACGTCGGCTTATACTCCAAAAATGGAGGAAAATCATAATACCGGTGAAGGGGATGCAACCGACAATGATTCAGATCTCGAAGACCCACATCTCCCTGCAATTTTGGACGGAACTTTTTTCAAAATTAACAAGACTAAATCCGAAGTGGCAGGGGCAGGACAAAAAGTGTCTGCTTACTGCAAGGCCTGTCCAAACAAGTTAATCACGGGTCAAATAAACTCAACGTCCAACTTCCTTAAGCACTTAAGGGTAAGTTATTTAATTACATCATGGTTTGGTTTTTATTTTACAATCCCCAACCCCAAAGCAAATTTTTAAAACCTATATATTACGCTTTTTGGTAAACTTTTTTTACATTATATTACCATAAAAAAAAAACCTAAAAAAAAAATATGCGGGAGAAATCTATAAATGGACCGTAAATGCAATAATGCAAAAATTACCATAGACTACACTTAAAAAACCCTTGTGAAGTTTTGTTTCATTAAAAATATTTAAAATAATTCGCGATTTTGCAATAGTTAGCACGACTTTAATGGTTTTTTTTTTTTTTCAAGAATGTCCATCCAAGCCTCATTCAGAAGTACGAAAAGTATAAGGAATCGAAAGGCAGACAGTGCAAAGGTGACCAGACCCAACAGCCTCAAGCACGTTACGATTCGACCTCAGCTAAAGTCCAGACACCATTGACTTCGATGAAAGAATGAAAGATGCATCACGCAATAACCCAGAAAGAAGTGGACGATCTTGTAATGAACTTTATTGTTTCCGAAGGCCTTCCTCTTTACTCAGTGGAGAAGCAGACTTTAAAGAACTTAGTTGAAGGCTTAGCACCAGGAAAACACGTGATTAGCACCAAAACATTGAAAGACCGGATCGAAAGAAAATACATCGAGCTGGTAAGCACGATGCAGAGCATGTTGAAAAGTGCTGACAGTAACCGGAAAAGTTACTTCGGCGTCACTGCTCATTGGATCTCCAACGATTTGGAACGAAAATCAATCGCCATTTCCTGCAAAAGGCTCGTCAGGGAACATTCTTACAAAGAAGTTGCTGCAGCTTTATACCACACGCATGAGAAGTTCGGTTTAAGCGTCGACAAAATTTCATACACCGTCACTGACAATGGCAGCAATTTCGTTAAGGCATTCAACGAATTTGGTGAAGAAAATCCATGGTGTTCTGATTTCTGTGCCTCTGAAGACGTCGATTTGGAAGATGAAGATAGTGGCCGTATCGAGGATGACAACTTACAAAGGCTGGACATTAACGAAATTCTTCAGCATGAAGAAACGGACAATGACAGCACCAACGATGCCCTGGATGAAGGTGACTTAGGTGACGCCATTAAGGTGACTTAGGTGACTTAAGGTGCCAGAGCCACACCTTGAACTTGCTTGCCACAACCGACATCAAGAACGCTTTTACAAGCACTACAGGATCGGGTCAGTACAAAAAACTGTACCGGGCCACTTTTGCCAAATGCACAAAACTCTGGAATTTGGTATCTCGCAGTACCAAGACCTCAGACTTCATACACTCCGTCACTGGATTTTCCCTAAAACCGCCCGGTGAGACGAGATGGAACTCAACATACGACGCTGTCTGTCGTTTGATTTCTGAAAACGTGAAGCTCAAATTACACGAAATAACGACAGCCTTGAAACTTCCAGCTTTCAAGCCCGGTGAATTGGAGTTGCTACACCAGTATAAATCCATTATGGAGCCAGTTGCAAGGGGTTTGGACCTATTACAATCAGAAAAGGAGTCGTTTTTGGGGATGCTCATGCCAACCATCTTGCAAATTCAGAAGAAATTGCTCACACAAAAAACAAAACAAACTCAAAGCGAATTTCTAGTCGAAGCACTACTTTCGAATTTGAACACGCGCTTCTCGCAATTTCTTACGTTCAACGATGACAGTTGTCCGTTCGTCGTTTCGGCCGTATCTCACCCATCCTTCAAATTGAAATGGATTCCAGAAGAACACCGGGACTGGGCGAGGGACTGCTTTATTGCAGACGTGCAACGATTGGAGGCCGAAAGAAACGAAGAAAAAGGAAAAAAACAACGTGAGGAAACGGGAGAATTATGGAAATCCGAAGAAAAACAACGCACAAACATCAATTCATCACCGTTCTTCGACTTCAGTGATTCGGACGATGGAAACTCCTCTGACAGTGGACCACAAGGACCTGGGCCAATCGCGAAGCTCGAGTGCCTCAGATATTTAGAGGAGAAAACAAGCAGTCAAATTCACGTTCTGAACAAATTCCCTCACGTCAAATATGCATTCTTCCGACTAAACAGTGCGTTACCCTCATCAGCTCCAGTCAAACGCATATTTTCTCGAGCGGGAATAATTCTCTCACCGAGAAGAAACCGCCTGTCGGACAAAACATTTGAAATCCTTGTTCTTCTGAATGCAAACAAGCACATAACTTAAATAATGTATAATAACTTTTCGAGTTTTGGAAATGCACTTAAAGTTCTTTTTTCCATTTAGCCTATGTTCAATTGTTCCATTTTTTGTTTTTATTAAATTTTGTGTTTAAATTTTTCAAGTATTTTAGTATTTTGTAAAATACTTTTGAAGTAGTATTTAGTATGTGTATTTAAAAATACTTCGGGATGAAAGTATTTAGTATTTGTATTTAAAATACTTCAGTTATAAGTATTTTGTATTTAAAATACTTTCCTAAAGTATTTTCCCGAACACTGCGTGCAACACACTTCAGTAATGCTAAAAGAGACAGAACTTTTCGCATATTACATCACATTACATGCGGTACAAGAGGGGTTATTTATTAAGCAGTTTGCCCTTGTCCCCTAATCTATGTAGGACTCACATCTCCTGAGTTTAAAGTAAGAATACGTGAACATGTTAGGGATATTTTGGTGGCTAAAAATGAAATCCATCTAGAATGATTAAAACCAATTGCGAGACATTTTCTTCAATGTCATCAGAGTGACCCCTCTTTACTTCAGATTCGAGGGATTGATTATTCCAACAAATATAAGAGGTAGGAATGTTAAAAAACGCCTAGCTCATTGCAAGTACTCTGATTCCCATGGGACTTAATGAATCATTGAATTTTGGAGTTTTCTTATGATTCTATATTGCTCTGTCTTAGTAACCCTTGTTCACAGGGTTACTGTTAGGGTCTTGCCAAACGTAGCAATTCCCTGACACTACTGCAGGGGTCTGGGAGGAAGGACAGAGACAAGTGAGCCCTAATCTCACCCCAGCCACTGTCCCTTCCTATTGCCTCAGTTACCCTAAACGGTAAAAGGACAACCTGAAGACGAGCCCTATGTTGACACACAGAACAGGACAAGACAAAAACAACACAGAAGCAGAGTGAGCAAGCCAAGGGGTTGGTAACAAACGAGCAATGCAGCACAAAATCAAAATCCAAGAGAATAGTCAAAAAGCAAGCCAAAGGGTCAGAGAATCAGGTTACAAAGTAGCAAGGGATATAATAAAGAGAGCAGGCAAAGACAGTGCAATAACCGGCAACTTCCTGAGAAAGTGACATCCCGTATATATAGAAAGTCTGGGCCCAGCCCCAGACTTGATAGGTACACAGGCTGTCAATCACACAGGCCAGGAAGAGATTAACTCCATGCAGTCCAGAGAGAAATGCTTAGAACACGGGTGTGGCCGGAAATCCATTACATTATCTAGGACCATGTTCAGACTGAGCAACAAGAAACCTACGCAAAGAACCAAACTGAACACGCCTCCTTCGCCGCAGCGTGCGAGCGGAGGGTGGCGCAGAGACCCAAACAGGCAGAGACGTTACAGTTACTTTTAAAATTTTTATTCTTTATTTTTATTTTGTGTGTATGTTGTTACTGATATGTGTCAACTTTGTTTTTGACTATTTTTAGTTAAGTTAATTTCTGATGGCGTCATTGAGACTTGGACCTGTATTCACATGAGACACTTAGCGTACTTAAAGTTGGAGAATGCACTGATTATGGATTCATCCTTTCCACTGATTCATTCAATTTTCAGTGTTTTTATATATAATGTTGGGATTATGTTTCCATCCTTTTCACTCTCTAATAATATTAAATTTTTTTTCCACTTTGTATAATATACAATGGTTGATTCACAATATTTGTTTTTTTTTATATTTATAAGTTATATTATTTATTATTTACACATATTTTTGTATTATGTGTTTGTTTACACTTTTTTTTTTTCTCTCACTTTATATATATTTTTATATACAGTATATATTTTTTTATTTTCCGCAATCTCTAATGTGCCATGTATTGCTGTCCAATCCAAATTAACATATATTACCATCGTTACAGTATTTCCCCTTTTACCCCTGGTGCGCATGCCCGGCTGACGGTGATACGTCGGTACATGGCTGCTCCGCAATCTTGCAATGGATGACGTGACTTGCGCAATGCCGTTAGGCATTGCACATTCGCATCATCGCATTTGTGATGCGGATATGTGACTTGGCATTCTCGTCGGCTGGACATGCTCCATATACAAGGGGTATGTGTTCTTTCTGGGGCCTTTTAGTTATTAATTATGGATCTGACAGCCCATACACACCTGATCTTGATCTAGTACTCCTTATATACTGTGATTTGTGGCCACTGACACCACCCCTGGACGAAGGCATTGTGCTGAAACGTGCGTCGGGTGTGTGTCAGCGGTTGCGGAGGTGTTCTGATAATACTATGGGTATGTTTACATTTATTTATTGGCCATTTTCTATTTGACTTTTTTACTGCTATTTATATATTTATATGAATTGGTCTCTGTATAGATGGGTTATTTTCCCCGTTTTTGAGGGTTATATATTTATGGCTTCATTGTTACATTTTGTGATATACTTACCCATATACATCACCGTTCAAAAGTTTGGGGTCACCCAGACAATTTTGTGTTTTCCATGAAAACTCACACTTTTATTTATCAAATGAGTTGCAAAATGAATAGAAAATATAGTCAAGACATTGACAAGGTTAGAAATAATGATTTTTATTTGAAATAAAAAGACAAGTACCCCCCCCCTCTCTGTACTCGTCTATAGCCCTGTACTGTCAGAGGGGGCGCACCTTACTACCCGGCGATGACGCTGAGCTGTGAGGAACGCCCCCCCCAGTACAAGTCTATGACCGAGAACTGTCAGGTAGGGCGTTCCTCACAGCGCACCCAGACTGTCAGGAATGCCTTTCTGACAGTAAACCGTGAAACTTACACCGCCGATATCTCCAGCCCTGGGGCACATACCGGGAAAGCCGGCAGTGTGCTGACTTCAGCGCGCTGTTGGCTTTCTAGCGGTATGTAAAACCGCATGTGCCTGAGGACATGAAAGGTCCGCTTTAAGTTCATGGAGTATTTGTTTTTTTATTGTGTCCCCCTAAGGCCCCATGTTGTGGAAACGCAGCATTTTTGTTGCAGATTTTGTTGCTTTTTTTTTTTTAGCCAAACTCAGGAGTGGATTTATCAGAAGAGAAACGTCTAAGTGGTTCCTTTATGTTTTTCAATCCTTTTTAAGTCACCCCTGATATGAAATATTGGCATGATGTAACGCAAGACATCTTTTTCCCTCATTCTCATGCCAAATAACAGAAACTGACAGTTTAACAGACACCTGAACATAGCTTACTCTTCATGCACCATGCATTGCAGGGTCACAATGTGGGTACCCTGTTCACAACATTATCGTGGATGCACCAAGTGTATAATCTATTTGTACGGAACATCTGTAGTTCTGCCATAGAATGAGAGAAGCTAACATCCTTGCAACTGCCTAACGGAACAACTCTTGTAGTAAAACAATAACGTTGCAGAGCAAGAAATCACTTCTCTAAGATAAAAGGTGGGTGGAGTTTAAGAGATGAGTATATGGGGGCCGAAACCTGCAGTCACGATGGAAACGAAAGAGCTGCTAATGATTAGTGAGGCATGATGTCAATCTAACCATCTCCTCCTATCCAGTGGCTTTGCATTCTCTTTCTTTCAACACCGTCCTTCCTGACAGGAAGCTCCGCCTGTTGTACCCTTCGGATTGGTCAGATTTGAGGTGGTACATTCCGGTATCCCGGCTGTGGGACTTGTAGGCGGAGTGTTCCATTAAGGAAAGAAGGGTGTTTGGGCCTAAGCTTGGATTGCGGACACTTGCTGGATCCATCTTTTTCTATTTTAACTTTGTGCCGAGCAAGGTGCAAGAGCAAAAGGTCGCTAAGACGGAGGATGAAGCCGTAGCCACCTTCAAGATCTTAGGAGGAATAAAGACGATCTGAACCTAGAGACATGGATAGTCAGGTACTGATAGAGAAAGGGAGGTATTGAAAGGTGAAAGTAGACACTGACCACTACTTCTTCCGATTGCATGCATGCATGCATGCAGAGCGTGATGTAATACTATAATAGTGTCTCTCCATAATTAGTAGGTGATGTGTTTAAAAAAAAAGAACCAAGAACAACTTTAATGTAATGTTCCTACCGACAATACAATACATTTTTGCTGAATTTTCTGACAGACAATACAGAAAGGGTCAATCAAAAATAGAAAGGATTGTAGGACAATAGCATGATTTTGAATTTGTCAAGCAACAGTACACTGAGGAAGAACAGGAGAAGCAAAGGGACAACGGGACAGGTAATGCACACTGAGCAAAAATGAGCTAGACAGACAGGAGTACGCTGAGAGGAAACAAGACAGTAAGCAGCAGAATGGGGATTCAGGGTAGGCAGGAGCAGATTGACAGAGAACAGGACAGGTAGGGGCACACTGAGGTAATATGAGACAGCAAGAGCACAGTAAGGGAAAATTTAAATCGTCAGGACCAGATTGATGGAATAGAAGACAACCTGAAAGAAAGGACAGAGCAGATGAGAGAACATGGGACAGTCGGGAGCAAGTTGATGAAAAAATAAAACAAGAATGAGTGGAAGAATGAGATACAAGACAGGTAGGAGCATACTAAGGAAATATGAGAAAAAAAAGTAGTGAACAGAAAGAAAACGATACGGGTATGAGCAGACAGTATTGGTAGGGGCACATTGAGGTAAAATGTGACATGGGAAAAGCACCCAAAAGGAAATTGAAATGGGCCATAGCGGGCTGAAGAAAATTGGGATAGGCAGGAGCAGACTGAGGAAATAATAGACAAACAGATAGAAAACCATTCAAGCAGGAGCAAATATGGGAACATGGGCAGACAGAAGCAGATGAGGTAAAATAGAATAGGCAGAAGGAGGAGACACAAGACATTCAGGTGCAGACTTGAAGGAATATGAGTCAGAAGGAAAATTTGACAGTGGGAGGAGACTGAGGGAATATGGCACAGACAGAAGCAGAGTGAGGCTGAACAGGACAGGCAGTGGCACATTGAGGTAAAATGGGACATGGAAGAACACACTGAGGGGAAAATGAAACCGATAGGAGCAGGTCAAAGACTATTGGGATAGCCAGGTCCAGGCTAAAGAAAATTGGGATAGGCAGAAGCAGACTGAGGGAATAGAAGATAAGCAATGTAAAGAAAATATAAATTGCAGGAGCAAAAGTGGGGAAATGAGACAGGCAGTAGTAAGCTGAGTGAAAAACAAAACAAGTATGAGCAGAATGAGGATATCCAAAACATACAAGAGTAGACAGAAAGAAAAAGGAGACAGACTGGAGTAATCTAAGGAAAATTGGGTCAAGCGAGAGCAGACTGAGGCGAAAACTAGGCAGGCAGGAGCACACTGAGCTAGAATGAGACAATCGGCAGAACAAGAGAGAATAAGACAGTCGTCATCAATACATTGAGGCAAAATTTGACAAACAGTAGAAGACTGAGTGTGAACAGGGAAAGCAGGTGGACTTCTGGAGAATAGAACAAACCATGGGATATGGTGTAAATGTCAGTTCGAAGATTAAAACTTGTATGAAACTGAGGAAGAATAAGGCTCAGGCCACATTTTGCAGAAACGCAGTAGAAAAGAATGCCGTATTTTACTGTCCCAGCAAAGTGAATAAGATTTAATTTAGGGTGGGTTCACACCTGCGTTTGAGTCCGTCCGCTGCCAATCCGAGTGAAAATCTCGGGAAACAGGATAGGCATCGGATACCGACAGGTTAGCGACGCATTGGTTAAAAACCCATTCATTTGAATGGGCTTTTAAAGCAATGCACGGGTGTGCGCTTACACCCTCTGCGCTGCAAAGCCGTTTTTTTCGTTGGACACGAAGTCCTGCATGTCCGACTTTGTTTCCGAAGAAAAAAAAAGGATATCCGATGCCTATCCTGTTTCCTGAGATTTTCACTCGGATTGGCAGCGGACGGACTCAAACGCAGGTGTGAACCCACCCTTAATCTAAAGCACACATTGTGGAAATTGCAGTATGTTAGTTTTACCTGTGAAAACACAGCATTTTTTTCCCCTATAGACCAACCCCCCCCCCATATGGGGGGGGGGAGGCAAAATGCAAGTGTTTTTGGCATGGATTTTTTTTAGCTGCTTGTTTTTGCCAGTATTTTTTAGCTATGTTTCTCTCCATGTGGCCTTAGACTGGGAGACCAGCACACCGAAAAACAATAAGACTGTGATTAGAATAAACTCTGTTGTAGTATGTGAGTATATGCTGTAGTAAATAATCAGGTAATTAGAAAGAGTACAACAACATCAAGACAGGCATAAATATGCCAAGTAGAACCAGACAGGTAAGAGTAGGTTCACACCTTTATTTACTTTATTTAATATTCGTTGTGCTCATCTGCCACATGGATGAGAGCTAAGAACATTAAATGACAGGTATAGAAAGAGCCCCCTCTGTCTGGTGTTCGTCTGCATTCACCCCCATGTTAAAATCTTGACCGAAGCTTTGTTTTTTTTTTTTTTTACTTTTCTGACAGAAGGGTATAGGACAACGAGCAAGGGACAGTGCACAAAAAGTTAAGTGGCAAGATGAAAAAGATTGGGAAATAAGATATGTGGTGGATATATGTGAAGAGTACATGCATGTTTTCCATCAGTGTGTCATTTATTTTTCATCTGTTTTTTGACAGTGTGTGTTTTGAATGCCAGTTTTGCATCACTTTTTTTTTTTTTTGTTTTTATATCCATTTTTAATGTTTAAAACTGATGCATCACTCAAAAAACAAACGTTAAAAATAGACTCATAGGCTGGTATTTGGCTGGAAAAACAGACAAAGGAAGAGCATGTCCTGTTTTTTGACAGTATTCACTGTTAATTAAAAAAAAAAACTAACGTGTATGTACCTATTGTTCTAAAAACAGACGTATCGGACGTTAAAAAATAGTGTGCATGGGGTCTAAGGGTATGCTTAAACAGCATCTTTTTCACAAAGATTTTGGTGCTTTTTCTGCGTTAAAATCTCTGTGCTATGTGCCTCTCATTTTTTTCCAATAGAAAACAGCTTCCAGTTTGAACCACAGTTCTGCAGAGAAATGAATTGTGCTTGCAAGAAAAACAAAAGAAGCAACATGTCAATTTTTCCAAGGTTTCAGGGGTAGTGATAAAGGGTATGGTATGAATGACAGGTAGAAAGAACTAGATAGATGCCAGGAGAATATTGTGACTAGTAATTTTCTCAGTAACATGTTTACATTTTAGATGTTGCTAATAAATTTGTGGTCAATCCTCTACCTACACACATTGATGCAGAGGTGAGCTGTTAATCACTTTTTGTGTGCGGTATAATCAGGACCTTTGCTCTTCTTTCTAGAAGTCCTGTTAGAATTTACTCTGTTTACACTAACGTTAAAGATGTCCATGCTTTCATCTGTCATAGCTTGAGAGTAACGGACATTAAAACTAATAGTGTCCCCTCCATCTTGCATCCTTTTCCATTCATTCTAATGTAAAAAACATGACTGAAGCTACCTTTTTTTTTTTTTTTTTTTTTTTTGTTACATTTGGAACAGAAATCCTGCAGGTACAATTTTATTTTCTGCCAAAAAAAGTAAAAAACGTGATGGATGAAAGCTTCCCTCATGTTTTTTACATTAGAGTGAATGCAGACAGACGCCAGACTCTATAGCTATTCATGTCCGTTGCTCTCATTCTATGACTGATTAAAAACAATGTGCATTTTTAATGATAGTGTAAGAAACCCTTCTTCAAATCATATTATTCTGTAGAGCTCAATTTCTCACTCTCCACTGCTCTGACAAGTTCATTTTAGAGTGTATATAGTTTTAACCACCTGTTTTTCATCATTTTTAATATTCACTGAAATTTTTGGACACCCTTGCCATACATGGTTTTCATACTGCTTCTCTAGTATTGGAAATTTTTGTTGCATCTTGATTTTAGCTGTTACTGAGGTTGCAAGTGGCTGGTCATGGGGCTGGTTTTAATGGATGAGGTTATACAGTAGAACATTTAGATACTTATTAGTATTGAAGCACAATATGAATTAGTTTAGTACTGTCACAGTTGTTGACCTATGATTTATAAAGTGGTAATATTACATCCCTGTCCCGAGAGGCCATACCCCCCTTTAATAAATGACAATATCCTCCTGACCTTAGAAGAAGCTGATTGACATTGCATTCTGTAATTTAAAGAGGTTGTCAGAGCTTAAATTTTATTTTTTAATTAGGCCAGGGAAGGTGAAAAAAACAAACAAAATATACTCACCTGTCCCTGGTGCTCCAGTGTCCTCCCAGCATGGTCCTGTCCTGCTACTTGGCTGTCTTCTTGCAGTGGAATTCCTTGCCGGCTGTGATGTCCCAGGTCCCTTCCACTGAAGCTGCTGATTGGCCTCAGCAGTCACATGACTGCTAAGGCCAAAAGGCAGTAACAGCGGAGACTAGACACTATGAAAGCAATGTTTATTAAATATCTTTAAGACATGAGCTAGAATATCTCCACCCAATTTCTTCTTCTTGAGGGAGATATGGCTACCGTCATATAGCATGCAAATGCAGATTCTCTGGAGGGGTAGGATAACAACATCTATATTCCAACCCACTCTACAGTAATTATAGATTGCAATCACAATGAGGGGCTAAAGATGAATAAGCTAGATACTAGTGTATACCCTGTGTCTTAGATTATTAATATCCAATATAAAATGACTATAGAACGCCAATCAGCTGCCTCAGGAAGGGACCCGGGGACGTCACAGGTAGTGTCCTTCGGTCACGTGCAACAGGGACTTCTGCTGGAAGAAAACAAGAAAACAATGTAGCTGCAGGACCGGCGCGCAGGAAGGCATCGGAGCACTGGGGACAGGTGAGTGTTTTTTTTTTTTTTTGTTTGTTTTCTTTTGTTTTTTTTTTGTTTTTTTACTTTTTTTTTCACCTCCCCCATTTTGTGCTGTTCATTCTGCAGTGCACTGTACAAGTGAAGCTGGAGCTGGGACACCGTGCTCAACTGAGGAAGAAGCCCACTACTGAAGGATTTACTCACGACTGGATGGTGTTTGTTCGTGGCCCTGAGCAGTTTGACATACAGCATTTTGTAGAGAAGGTTGTATTTAGGCTGCATGACAGCTTCCCTAGACCTAAACGGGGTGAGTGACCATTTTTATCTTGAAGAGAAGTTTGAAAGCAGCAGTGTTCTTTAAGAAATAACTCTTCTTTAAAAAGATGATCCTTTTTACCTATGTGCTTTTGATTGGCCTCTTTACTTAGCATTCTAATACATAGCAGTCATGATGTTGCCACAGGCTGTGAGTGCGCTGGTTTATCGTGGTATGGTACTACTCTTGCCCACACAGCTTGTACAGGTAAACACATTTAATTGGTAATAATATGGAACCTGAAAGTCAAAAGTTCAAAACATTGTTACCCTTTAGCTCGTCAGTGTAATCATCCAAAAAGATGTACTAGGAAACATCCAGACCCAGGTATTTCGTACGGAAACTGCAACAAACAGTCTTCTCAGGTGTTCCCTTTAAAAAAGGAATTCCGAGGGGCTAATACCTCCGCTTGTTTCTCTTCCTTTTAAAATCAAGGCAAATGATCTAAGACATCATTTTAGTGAAAGAGGCTATCCGGATTCAGTTTTGAAGAGTGCATTTAACACAGCAGACTGGAAGGGACAAAAGAATTGAGCATTATTGGTACTTTTGAGAAATCAAATGCAGTTTTTAACAACACTGGAAAATATTGTTACAGCATGAGGACCTTAAAACAGTAGTTAACCCCTATCCCCAAATTAGATACAGAGGGGGCACTTTCTAATTACATCGTCAACAAAAGAGATACACCATTGCTGAGATACACTGCCTGTATATGTAATGGGGATCAATTATCCTTTAAATTTATGGACATTCAAACAGTCCCACCCCCATATAGGGGAGCAGACTGGGATAGAGCTACCGTGTTTCTCCAAAAATAAGCCCTATGACCATCCTCACTAGTAATGTAGATAATCTCCCATAGAGATTGCAGGTTCAAGCCCCCTAGGAGGGGTTAATAGTAAAAAAACCGAAAACAATAAAAGTTCAAGCCCCCTCCCACTTTAACTAGAATACATATAAAAATAAAACATTACTGTGAAACACATACACATTAGGTATCCATGTGTCCGAAAACGCCCGGTCTTCAAAGTTATAAAAATATTTTACCTCTATGGTGAATGCCGTAGCGGAAAAATAAAATCAAAAGTGCCGAACTGCTTTTTTTTTCGCAGTTTCACCTCTGATAAAAGTTGAAATAAAAAGCGATCAATGATTGTTTGTGATTGAATGTGTTTGTTGTTCATGGAAAAAATTAAGACCTACCCCGAAAATATGCCCTAGCCCTTTTTTCACAGAAAAAAATAATATAAGACCCTGTCTTATTTTTGGAGAAACACGGTATCTTATGGATCTTTTGTATTCCTTTTATAAGTTTAAATCATTGCAACCAGAAGCTTACCCACTTCAGTACCACCCATAGACTGTATACGTCCGGAAGCGGAAGGTGGTTGCCTTGTTCTGCAAAGACGTACCGATACGTCCAAGCAGAACGCAGCAGCTGCACAAAATCGTGCAGTTTCTGAAACTGGGAGCTGGCTGTAACTTCAGCCAGGGCTCCCAGAGAGAAGACAGGGAAGGTTTATTACCTTCCCTGCCTTCCCGATCGCTGTGTATACAGCGCACAATGAGCGCTGTGTATACAGAGCTATAGGCGCCACCATCTTGCGGCTCCCCTCTGACCCGGCGGTCATATGATCCGTCGGGATCAGCATTTGTAATAGCTGCTGGGTCCTACAGGACCCAGTTCAGCTCTGTAGTAACGTGCAGGAGGCTGCATTCCTCCTGCAACTGGGGCTAAATGTACCAGCCCCAGTTACAGGGGAAATCAGCCTCCCCCACAAAAAAAAAAAAAAAAAAAAAAGGTAATCGGATGTCCCCAAAGGTCTATTATGACCTTATGGGGACACAGTGTAAAAAAATATGAATAAAAAAGTAAAAAAAAAAAAAAAAATGTAAATAAAAAAAAAAAAGTCAATAACACCCCTTTATTACAGGTTATAGCCCCACCCCGACTAACGTAATTACCGTAACGGAGAGGAAAAACTAGTTTATAAATTTTTTTAGTAGTACTTTGTGTTATTAAATAAATAAAAAAAAAAAAAATGAAAAGTGAAAAAGACACGTTTTCCTGGCTATAAAAAAAAAAATGAAAAAATAAAGCACTATGTGTCACCGAAAAAAGATGTAGAAATTAGTTGAATCACGCAAATGATAAAAATGTTAGAGCTCTCAAAACCGCACATACAAAAAAACCCCGAAAATGTGTCTGGTCCTGGACCAGAAATTGGCCCGGTACTGAAGTGGTTAAAGAGGTTCTCCAGGCAATTTGGCAATTTTTTTTTCCATTTTAAATATGCTGGGGGAGGTGAAAAAAAAAAAAAACAATAAATATATACTCACCTGTCCGGGAAAGATGAGTAGTATGATTTTTTTTTTTTTTTTCACCTCCCACAGCCTAGCTAAACAATTAATTCAATTTCCATTTTTCCTTGGACAACCCCTTTAATGAAAATCTGTCGTTTGATATTACTTCTTGTAATACTGTGTTGAGAAGAAATATACAAATATACATAAAACAAAATGATCTTGTAATTTCTCTATATATTGGATGACAGGAGTACTAGCCAAGATCTGTTTGTGTAAAGTACTTACTTTATTTATTCCTTTGTCCTGTGATATACTTAACCTGATCATTTGGAACTCCTTATCACCAGAACAGCATATACTCTAGGAATAATGGTTTCCTAGAGTGAATTCTTTATCTACATACCTTAGGATATTGACCATCAGAGTGTGTTTAAATATGAACAGCTTGTCTGATGTGTAAACCAGGGGTTTGCTACGTTAATTAGCTTATGTGCTATATGTAAACGTCTATATTATTTCAAACTTTTGAGGGCAACATTTATATCTAGAATACTCCTTGAAGTGATAAACACATGTAGATAATGGAAAAATTTCCCTTATGCAAATATTTGTTGAAAAGGGAGAAACCTTATTTATATTTTTAGGATATCTACTTTTATTTATATTTAATTAAAAGTTAAATATTTTTTATTTCGTTATTGTGTTAAAACCTATCCTTATTAGTTGATACATATAAAAACGACAAGGTCATCAGAGTGAAACTAGATATATGATCTATGAAATAATTGAATAACATTTTTACCTCTCAACCATAAGTCTACCCAAATATAACTTTTTTGTAAGATTGCTGGAAATCTTCTTCAAACTCTCATTTATAAAAAATATAATTTTATTTAATGAAAATTATATATACTCAAAATTTATTCCCTGGATCCTCTTCCAGTGAGTGAGCATCAAAAGTGTAAGTGCATAGATGAATCTGAAAAAATTAGAAAAATAATATTTTAGATAACTATTCTCAACACAACTTACACAGGTTCAGTGTGTCCTATAATGTAGGTACAGGGCAAAACAACTCAACCTAAATTTCTCCACATTTAGACCACTCTGATTAACCCTTTCCCTGCCACCAACATATGTCATATGTCCAAACAGAGTGGCACTTAGTTAGTCAAGGACGTATGTACAACGTCCTTGCTACTAATGCCGATTACAGATCTGGAGCAATTCGCTGGTGTAAAACGCTGTTCGGCATGTAGGTACCAATGCAGATCTCAATTCCTGATAGCGGTTTTAACATCAAATTGCTCTGAATCTTTAATAGCTTTCATCATGATCTTGGTATCATTTTACAGATGAGATTATCATCATCTTTAAAATGAATCCAAGTTCATCTTCATAGCCCTAATGGATCCTGAGATATGGGGCTCCATAGTGTTAACCCCCCCACCCCCCCTCCAGCCTCAGGCAGCATCTTGAGCAGCATGGAGGAGGAGGAGGAGTAGCTGCAGACTGCTGAGACATTGATAAATCATCACTGTCTGTGCATAAACTGCAGATGACCACATGGGGAGGGGTAGTATAGACTTCTGTTCATATTATCACCGCTCCTATGAATCAGGGAGCATACTATACTTTTGTGCTCTGATTGTCACAGATTGATAATGTAATACCCCTCTGAACATAACCAGGAAGTTTATTGGCGCTGTGACCCAGACATTTACCATCATCCAGATCGCAGTGCCAAAAGAGTTGCAGCAAACACACAACACATATACAAAGTCCTCAATAAAGTTTACATTTGACACTGTCCCTATCCTGTCCATACCTAATTTGTATAGAGTAAAATATAAAAATGACCGCCTATCTAGCGATATCTGTTTCACGCTAAAATAATAGCAATAACGATTGTCACTAGAGATGAACGTATAAAATAAATATAAAATTAAAAAACATAAAGAAATTAAGTAAATTAAAAACAAAAATAAAATAATAATTTTGAAACAGGTGGTAGAGGTCCAGGGGGAGGAGGTGAAGGTGGATGTGGCAGAGGAGGTATCAACACTTTAACCCCTCACTCAGGCGCTGGCACAGCCAAGTCCTGTGGGATCTATGCCTGGTTCATCTTAATGAACATAAGTTTGTCCACATAGGCTGTGGATAGGCGGATCCTCTTGTCGGTGATGACACCCCCTGCGGTGCTGAACACACGTTCTGATAGGACACTTGCCGCAGGGCAGGCCAGCACCTCCAAGGAATAGAGGGCAAGCTCTGGCCATGTGTCTAATTTACCAGCCCAGAAATTGAATGGGTAGGGACCCAATCACAGCCATGTCCATTCTGGGCATGTCTGTGGGCTTAAAGCTGGTTGATTGCAGCCAATCAGTCAGCTTTAGGGATGAGCCAAACCCGAACTTCAGCACTCAAGTTCGGGTTCAGGTTCGGGTATCCGAACCCACGAAGTTCGGTACGGACCAGAAACTTTGCAGTTCGAGTTCGCTCATCACTACTTGTAATCACAAATCACATCACTACTTGTAATCAAAAAGTTGCATAAAGGTGGTTGTATGTATGAAATATTAAATTGTATTTTTATATACAGTATGCTGTGTAATCTCAAGTTAGATGGCTACTTCAAGAAATGTATAGGATTTAGGGGTGCACTTGATTTTCACAGTGTGGAATCCCTACATTTTATAGGATGATACTTTTAAGATTTCCAGTTTCAAAACAGATTTTTGTTCAAGTACAGGTAGGCCTTAGTGATATGAATGAACTTTGCACATCTTGAACTCTTAATTTTAGGAGGTTTGGTGCATATAACTTTTAGTTTGGTTTTCACTTTTAGCAACTAATATAAATTTATTAGCATTTTTTTATTTTTTAGAAAACATACACTTTAAATCAAAATTGCATGCAGGTGCCTGTGCAAATACAGTGCAAAGTGGCATTTTGACAATATTGAAGCTGTCTACATTCTGAAAATATATAGGTATGGGGGGGACTAGTATAATTTTTTTTAATGTTGCAATATAGGTTTTATATGTCCATCTCAAAACTATGAAAATTGCTCTGGCTGCCAGATGTGCAAAATATCCAAAAATCCCTAGCAGTGAAAGGGTTAATCAAAATATCCACTGTACCTCCCTTTTCTTTTATAACTAAATGTGGAGTTCAAAATAATTGGAGTATTTTAGGTTACTTTATTTTGGTTAGGTTGTTTTGCCCCTACCTGTATTATAGGACACACTCAACCAGTGAATTGCACGTTGTTTAGAATAATTAGCTGAGGATCCAGTGGATATATTTAATTAAAAATTATATATACATGCAAAAAAAAATAGTCTTTCCTGAGTCTGAAGGCAGCACACCTGGGATGTTTTATCCCCTTATGTCCTATCTAGAACCAGCCCACATTGAAGTAAACACACTTGAACATCATCCATTTAATTAATTGCACACTCTAAATAACCTGTTTAGACATAGCAAACATTTTTTAATAAATTGATCTGAATTGTTGCAAGAATGTTTTTTGGGGGGTAGGGTTAATAAGTGTGCTGCGAGGAAAGCAAAATTACAGTTAAGACAAATTTTCACTTTCCTCATCGCCTTCAGAAAGCACACCTAGTATATACATGGATAACAGAAAGGGAGAGATGAAGACAACACTCCACTAAGAACACGGAACTTAACACGGTACAACATTATACTACTAACACTCCACTAAGAACTTCTGTGCCAAAAGGTGCTCCCTTAGGAGTCTCAACATCTAGTCTGTAATGATTCACAAATGTAGATGGTGTAGACCATGATGCAACATTGCAGATGACTTGTGGGGAAACCTGAGGCCTCTTAGCCCATGAGTGGAAGCACCGAGGGCCGTTTTAACACATTGGTGGGCCCAGTGCAAAAGTTTCATAAGTGCCCCCCCCATCACCACCACTTAGAAATACCCGACTTGCACAAATTATAATGCTCCTTAATGGCCCTCACTCAGTATAATGCCTCCCTAGTGGCCCCATACAATATAATGTCCCCTTCCAAGTGCATCCACAGCATTCTATCCCCCTCCTACCAAACAAAAATAAAAAAACACTAATATTCAGCTCTTCTTGATCCCTTTCTGTCTCGGGTCCGGAGTTTTCAGGGAGCTGCAGGCACAATGTGACATCATTACATTGAGCCTGCAGCTCCCAGGGAAGAGAGGGGATGAATGGTGAAGCAAGTAGCGGACGGCCCCCTACTTCATCGTTGTTTTCAACTCCTCAGCATCCTAAGGATGCTGATAAGCTAAAGTTGGGGCAGCCCAGAATGGCGGGACAGCATACAGTGGGGAAAAAAAGTATTTGGTCAGCCACCAATTGTGCAAGTTCTCCCACTTAAAAAGATGAGAGAGGCCTGTAATTGAATTCATAGGTAGACCTCAACTATGAGAGACAAAATGAGAAAACATATCTAGAAAATCATATTGTCTGATTTTTTTAAGAATTTATTTGCAAATTATGGTGGAAAATAAGTATTTGGTCACCTACAAACAAGCAAGATTTCTGGCTCTCACAGACCTGTAACTTCTTCTTTAAGAGGTTCCTCTGTCCTCCACTCATTACCTGTAGTAATGGCACCTGTTAGAAATTGTTATTAGTATAAAAGACAACTTTCCACAACCTCAAACAGTCACACTCCAAACTCCACTATGGTGAAGACCAAAGAGCTGTGGCAGGACACCAGAAACAAAATTGTAGACCTGCAATAGGCAAGCAGCTTGGTGTGAAGAAATCAACTGTGGGTGCAATAATTAGAAAATGGAAGACATAAAAGACTACTGATAATCTCCCTCGAACAGGGGCTCCATGCAAGATCTCACCCCGTGGGGTCAAAATGATCACAAGAACGCTGAGCAAAAATCCCAGAACCACACAGGGGGACCTAGTGAATGACTTGCAGAAAGCTGGGACTAACGTAACAAAGGCTACCGTCAGTAACACACTACGCCGCCAGTGACTCAGATCCTGCAGTGCCAGGTGTGTCCCCCTGCTTAAGCCAGTACATATCCGGGCCCGTGTGAAGTTTGCTAGAGAGCATTTGGATGTTCCAGAAGAGTATTGGGAGAATGTCTTATGGTCAGATGAAACCAAAGTAGAACTGTTTGGTAGAAACACAACTCGTCGTGTTTGGAGGAGAGTGAATGCTGAGTTGCATCCATCCAAAGAACACCATACCTACTGTGAAGCGTGGGGGTGGCAACATCATGCTTTGGGGCTGTCTCTCTACAAAGGGACCAGGATGACTGATCCGTGTACATAAAAGAATGAATGGAGCCATGTATCGTGAGATTTTGAGTGCAAACCTCCTTCCATCAGCAAGGGCATTGAAGATGAAACATGGCTGGGTGTTTCAGCATGCCAATGATCCCAAGCACACCGCCAGGGCAACGAAGGAGTGGCTTCGTAAGAAGCATTTCAAGGTCCTGGAGTGGCCTAGCCAGTCTCCAGATCTCAACCCCATAGAAAACCTTTGGAGGGAGTTGAAAGTCCGTGGTGCCCAGCTACAACCCCAAAACATATCTGCTCTAGAGGAGATATGTATGGAGGAATGGGCCAACATACCAGCAACAGTGTGTGACAACCTTGTGAAGACTTACAGAAAACATTTGACCTCTGTCATTGCCAACAAAGGATATATAACAAAGTATTGAGATGAACTTTTGTTATTGACCAAATACCTATTTTTCACCATAATTTGCAAATAAATTCTTTAACAATCAGACAATGTGATTTTCTAGATATGTTTGCTCATTTTGTGTCTCATAGCTGAGGTCTACCTATGATGTCAATTACAGGCCTCTCATCTTTTTAAGTGGGAGAACTTGCACAATTGGTGGCTGACAATACTTTTTTTCCCCACTGTATGCAGGACTGTCCCATGGGGGCCCCCCTACCATAGGGCCCTATGGTTAAAGCGGCCCTGGAAGCAGCCCATGTAGAATGAGCTCGAAACGAAGTAGTAGAACCATCAACCATAAAATTGCCAGGGAATCTTTAGAAGCTTTGAAATCCCTCATAGGGCCAAAAAAAATTTAATATGAAATTATCCTCAGACAACCTGAGGTCATTAGTCCTAATGAATTTGAACTTCTCTTTTGACATCCCGCAAGTGGAGCTTTCCCTCCTGTTTGTTAGGATTAGCATAAAATTATGGAAGAAAGGATTCTCTATTGAGATTAGCTGTTGAAGAAACTTTTGGTAAGAAAGATGGCAAGAGTCTAAGGACTATTCCATCTGGAAGAAATCTTAGGTAGGTTTAACGAATAGTGCCTGTAATTCTCTTAACCCCTTAACCGAAATCTGCTGTAACAGTACGGCGGATCTCGGGTATTTAAATATGCAGGAGCTGAGCGACCGCCATAATCACCAGGTCTCTGCTGTATTATAATGGCACTTATCATGGGCATTAAGACCCCGGCTCCTCAGTCAAAGCTGACCGAGGTGCCATTTTGCGGGCGGCGCCTGGGCCATTTTGTCCCATTGCCATGATACCCGGGAGACTATTGAAGGCTCCGAGGCTTGTCTGCCATTCATTTGTATGGCAGGCTGCGTTATGCAGCTTGTCATAGGAATGCCGATATTTTGCAATGCATTAGCATTGCATTAATGATCAGACCCCCTAGTGTTCAAGATCCCTAGGGGGGGGGGGGTCTAATAAATGCAATTAAAAATAAAAAGATAAAAAGAATTAAAAGGTCAAATCACGCCCCTTTCCCTAAAATACATATAAAAGTTAAAAATTACTGTAAACAAATACACATTAGGTATCCCTGTGTCTGAAAATGCCCCCGGTGTACAAACTAATAAAAATATTTTTTCTGTACGGGGAACGCCTTTTTTAATGAAAAGTGATCAAAGCAATAGTGGCGGTGCTGCGGGCCCTGACATCTGCCGTGCTATTACAGCGGATGCCGGGTCTGTAAAGATAATGGCAGACGTTCTGCTGTAGAGCGGTCGCCATAGCTACCGGGTCTCTGCTGTAATGTACAGCAGGGACCCGGAGCTAATGCCCGCGATCAGAGTCCACTCTGATCGCGGGCATTACTATCTGTATGGTCCCCCCTTCCCCTAAAGATATTAAAACTGTCCCCGAGCCTGGTGGGTAACTTATATGTTGCAGGCCGGCTCTTGCGCGGCGAGATCGCAGGAGCCGACCTGTTCCTATGACAGCCGGGAGCCTAATGAGCTTGAAATCAAATGATTGCAGGTTCAATCCCCCTAAGGGGAGCTAGTAAAATAGTGGGAAAAAAGAAAAGTGTTTAAAAAAACAAAAAATAAAAGTTCTAAATAACCACCTTTCCCTAGAAAACATATAAAAGTAGAAAATTACTGAAACACGTACATATTAGGTATCCTTGTGTCCGAAAATGCCAGGTCTACAAACTTATAAAATATTTTTCCTGTAGGGTGAACGTCGTAACGGGAAAAAAAAATAAATAAATACTGCCAAACTGATGTTTTATTTCGATGTTTCACCTCTGATTTGAATAAAACGTGATCAAAGCAATAGACGTTCCCCAAAATGGTATAACTAAAAAGTAAACCTGACCCCGCAAAAAAGATGCCCTATTCAACCCTGTACAGCTGCAGGGCAGGGCCACCTGTCAGAGTGGCTTTGCAGCTGTTGCACAACTCCCATATGTAAAATATTTTACCACAGTTTTTGCTTCAAAATTTTTTCTGGTCCGGTGCGTCTTATAGTCTGAAAAATACAGTAACTAAAAAAGTATACCTGGCCCCGCAAAAAAAAACTAATTCACGTACATGGAAATCTAAAAAAAAAAGTTATGGGTGCGACCTTTATCAAAACATTTTGTTTTAGATTTTTGTTAAGGGGTTAAAATGTAAATAAAACTATATAAATTTGGTATCCCCGTAATTATACTGAAACATAGAATACAGATGATATGTCATTTTGGCTGCAGAGTGAACACCATAAAAATGAAGCCCTTAAGAAAGTCGCACAAATGCACTTTTTCTCCAGTTCCACCCCATTCTGAATTTTTTTTTCAGCTTCCCAGTACATTGATGAATAATAAACGGTACTATTATGAAGAACAATTTATCCAGCAAACATTAAGCCCTCACATGGCCCTGTGAACGGAAAAATAAAGTTATGGAGTTTGGAAGGTGGGGAGTCAAAAATGAAAATCGAAAAATGTCACCGGCAGGAAGGGGTTAATCTTCTGGCAAATGTAATCGCAACAATGAAAATAATTTTATATGACAGATAATGCACATCCACTTGCATCAAAAAGTGGTTGAGATTCTCTTTAGGACAAGAGAAATCCAAAAGAGGAATAGGCATTACTGGAGGCCTAATAATCATCAGAAATCTTGTGATGAGAGGCTTATCAGTAAATTTTCTGGTCATACAATTTATGGTAGGTACATGAACCTTGAGGTCCTTCTCAAATCCCTCCTATAAGAGCTGTAGCACTGCTGGAAGTTCTAGTGCCGAATGGGAAAATGTTTCCATCCAGGAGGACCACGTTCTCCAAAGCTTTGTATATACAGTGCCTTGCGAAAGTATTCGGCCATCTTGAACTTTTCAACCTTTTGCCACATTTCAGGCTTCAAACATAAAGATATAAAATTTAAATTTTTTTGGTGAAGAATCAAGTGGGACACAATCATAAAGTGTAACGAAATTTATTGGTTATTTTAAACTTTTGTAAAAAATAAACTGAAAAGTGGGGCGTGCAATATTATTCGGCCCCTTTACTTTCAGTGCAGCAAACTCACTCCAGAAGTTCAGTGAGGATCTCTGAATGATCCAATGTTGTCCTAAATGACTGATGATGATAAATATAATCCACCTGTGTGTAATCAAGTCTCCGTATAAATGCACCTGCTCTGTGATAGTCTCAGGGTTCTGTTTAAAGCACAGAGAGCATCATGAAGACCAAGGAACACACCAGGCAGGTCCGTGATACTGTTGTGGAGAAGTTTAAAGCCGGATTTGGATACAAAAAGTTTTCCCAAACTTTAAACATCCCAAGTAGCACTGTGCAAGCGATCATATTGAAATGGAAGGAGTATCAGACCACTGTAAATCTACCAAGACCCGGCCGTCCCTCTAAACTTTCATCTCAAACAAGGAGAAGACTGATCAGAGATGCAGCCAAGAGGCCCATGATCACTCTGGATGAACTGCAGAGATCTACAGCTGAGGTGCGAGAGTCTGTCCATAGGACAACAATCAGTCGTACACTGCACAAATCTGGCCTTTATGGAAGAGTGGCAAGAAGAAAGCCATTTCTCAAAGATATCCATAAAAAGTCTTGTTTAAAGTTTGCCACAAGCCACCTGGGAGACACACCAAACATGTGGAAAAAGGTGCTCTAGTCAGATGAAACCAAAATCAAACTTTTTGGCCACAATGCAAAACAATATGTTTGGCATAAAAGCAACACAGCTCATCACCCTGAACACACCATCCCCAGTGTCAAACATGGTGGTGGCAGCATCATGGTTTGGGCCTGCTTTTCTTGAGCAGGGACAGGGAAGATGGTTAAAATTGATGGGAAGATGGATGTTGCCAAATACATTACCATTCTGGAAGAAAACCTGTTGGAGTCTGCAAAAGACCTGAGACTGGGACGGAGATTTATCTTCCAACAAGACAATGATCTAAAGCAAAATAAAACAATAAAACATAAAGCAAAATCTACAATGGAATGGTTCACAAATAAACGTATCCAGGTGTAAGAATGGCCAAGTCAAAGTCCAGACCTGAATCCAATCGTGAATCTGTGGAAAGAGCTGAAAACTGCTGTTCACAAACGCTCTCCATCCAACCTCACTGAGCTTGAGCTGTTTTCCAAGAAGAATGGGCAAGAATTTCAGTCTCTCGATGTGCAAAACTGAGAGAGACATACCCCAAGCGACTTGCAGCTGTAATTGCAGCAAAAGGTGACGCTACAAAGTATTAACTTAAGGGGGCCGAATAATTTGGCACGCCCCACTTTTCAGTTTATTTTTTACAAAAGTTTAAAATATCAAATAAATTTCACTTCACAATTGTGTCCCACTTGTTGTTTGTTCACCAAAAAATTAAAATTTTATATCCTTATGTTTTGAAGCCTGAAATGTGGCAAAAGGTTGTGAGCATAGTGCAAAAGAGACCGCTCTTGGTACATAAAATCAGAGGCACCCTTCTGATATATGAGCATATTTATAAAAGGCAATGGTCTATATATTATCAGAGACACCCCTCTGATATATAGTATATGTCAGAGATACATACTGCAATAATATAAACAAAGTATATACACATGTGGACAAAATTGTTGGTACCCCTCATTTAATGAAAGAAAAACCCACAATGGTCACAGAAATAACTTGAATCTGACAAAAGTAATAATATATACAAATTCTATGAAAATGAACAAATGGAAGTCAGACATTGCTTTTCAACCATGCTTCAACAGAATTTTTAAAAAAAGAAAACACATGAAACAGGCCTGGACAGAAATGATGGTCCCCTTTACTTAATATTTTGTTGCACAACCTTTTGAGGCAATCACTGCAATCAAACGATTCCTGTAACTGTCAATGAGACTTCTGCACCTCTCAACAGGTATTTTGGCCAACTCCTCATGAGCAAACTGCTCCAGTTGTCTTGGGTCTGAAGGGTGCCTTTTCCAGACGGCATGTTTCAGCTCTTTCCAAAAATACTCAATAGGATTTAGGTCAGGGCTCATAGAAGGCCACTTCAGAATAGTCCAATGTTTTCCTCTTAGCCATTCTTGGGTGTTTTTAGCTGTGTGTTTTGGGTCATTATCCTGTTACAAGACCCATGACCTGCGTCTGAGACCAAGCTTTCTGACACTGGGCAGCACATTTTTCTCTACAGTCATGGCCAAAAGTTTTGAGAATGATACAAATATTAGTTTTTACAAAGTCTACTGCTTCAGTTTTTCTAATGGAAATTTGCATATACTCCAGAATGTTATAAAGAGTGATCAGCTTAACAGCAATTACTTGCAAAGTCAATATTTGCCTAGAAAATGAACTTTATCCCCCAAAACACATTTCAACACCATTGCAGCCCTGCCTTAAAAGGACCACCTAACATCGTTTCAGTGATTGCTCCATTAACACAGGTGTGGGTGTTGATGAGGACAGGGCTGGAGATCAATCTGTCATGATTAAGTAAGAATGACACCACTGGACACTTTAAAAGGAGGCTGGTGCTTGCCATCATTGTTTCTCTTCTGTTAACCATGGTTATCTCTAAAGAAACACGTGCAGTCATCATTGCACTGCACAAAAATGGCCTAACTGGGAAGAGTATTGCAGCTAGAAAGATTGCACCTCAGTCAACAATCTATCGCATCATCAAGAACTTCAAGGAGAGAGGTTCCATTGGTGCCAAAAAGGCTCCAGGGCGCCCAAGAAAGACCAGCAAGCGGCAGGACCGTCTCTTAAAAGTGTTTCAGCTGCGGGATCGGGATACCAGCAGTGCAGAGCTTGCTGAGGAATGGCAGCAGGCAGGTGTGAGTGCATCTGCACGCACTGTGAGGCGGAGACTCTTGGAGCAAGGCCTGGTCTCAAGGAGAGCAGCAAAGAAGCCACTTCTCTCCAGAAAAGACATCAGGGACAGACTGATATTCTGCAAAAGGTACAGGGAGTGGACTGCTGAGGACTGGGGTAAAGTCATTTTCTCTGATGAATCCCCTTTTCGATTGTTTGGAACATCTGGAAAACAGCTTATTCGGAGAAGAAGAGGTGAGCGCTACCACCAGTCTTGTCTCATGCCAACTGTAAAGCATCCTGAAACCATTCATGTGTGGGGTTGCTTCTCAGCCAAGGGAATCGGCTCTCTCACAGTCTTGCCTAAAAACACAGCCATGAATAAAGAATGGTACCAGAATGTCCTCCAAGAGCAACTTCTCCCAACCGTCCAAGAGCAGTTTGGCGCTCAACAATGCCTTTTCCAGCATGATGGAGCACCTTGCCATAAAGCAAAGGTGATAACTAAATGGCTCAGGGAACAAAACATAGAGATTTTGGGTCCATGGCCTGGAAACTCCCCAGATCTTAATCCCATTGAGAACTTGTGGTCAATCATCAAGAGACGGGTGGACAAACAAAAACCAACAAATTCAGACAAAATTAAAGCATTGATTCTGCAAGAATGGACTGCTATCAGTCAGGATTTGGTCCAGAAGTTGATTGAGAGCATGCCAGGGAGAATTGCAGAGGTCCTGAAGAAGAAGGGTCAACACTGCAAATATTGACTTGCTGCATTAACTCATTCTAACTGTCAATATAAGCTTCTGTTACTCATAATATGAATGCAATTATATTTCTGTATGTGATAAAAACATCTGACAAACACACATAAAAACCAGAGGACAGCAGATCATGTGAAAATATAATATTTGTGTCATTCTCAAAACTTTTGGCCATGACTGTAGAATCCCTTGATAGTCTTAAGATTTCATTGTACCCTGCACAGATTCAAGACAACCTGTGCTAGATGCAGCAAAGCAGCCCCAGAACATAACAGAGCCTCCTCCATGTTTCACAGTAGGGACAGTGTTCTTTTCAAGATATGCTTCATTTTTCCATCTCTGAACAAAGAGCTGATGTGCCTTGCCAAAAATTTCTATTTTTGTCTTATCTGTCCATAGGACATTCTCCCAGAAGCTTTGTGGCTTGTCAACATGTAGTTTGGCAAATTCCAGTCTGGCTTTTTTTATGATTTGTTTTCAACAATGGTGTCCTCCTTGGTTGTCTCCCATGAAGTCCACTTTGGCTCAAACGACGGCGGATGGTGCGATCTGACACTGATGTTCCTTGAGCTTGAAGTTCACCTTTAATCTCTTTTAGAAGTTTTTTTTTTTTTTTGTTACCATTAGTATTATCCTTTTCTTTGATTTGTCTTCAATTTTCATGCTGCGGCCACGTCCAGGAAGATTGGCTACAGTCCCATGGATCTGAATAATATGTGCAACTGTAGTCACAGGAACATCAAGCTGCTTGGAGATGGTCTTATAACCTTTACCTTTAACATGCTTGTCTATAATTTTCTTTCTAAGCTCCTAAGACAGCTCTTTCTTTCGTTTCCTCTGTCCAAACAGTACAGTGAGTATCTGTAGCCCTATATACAGGCCCGCTGACTGATTACAAGATTGTAGACACCTGTGATGCTAATTAGTGGACACACCTTGATTTAACATTTCCCTTTGGTCACATTATTTTCAGGGCTACCATCATTTCTGTCCAGGCCTGTCATGAGTTTTTTCTTTTTTTAAAAATTCTGTTGAAGCATGGTTGAAAAGCAATGTCTGACTTTCATTTGTTCATTTTCATAGAATTTTTATGTATTTATTACTTTTGTCAGATTCAAGTTATTTCTGTGACCATTGTGGATTTTTCTTTCATTAAATGATGGGTACCAACAATTTTGTCCACGTGTGTACCTAAATATATACCACTAGGAGGGCTATTTGCCAGAAGACCACTTCACCAATGAAGACAAAATAAAAACATCAGGGCGTATACCAGAAAGCTTACAGTGCGTTGAATTCAGCGCACTGTCTGCTTTCTAGCTGTATGTAATACCGCAAATCTCTGAGGACATGAAAGGTCCTTTTCAAAGGGCCACTTAACTCAGAATCTAAACCAAAAAAAATAATAAATGATTTCCGATACGCCTCCTGATTTTTTTATTTTTTTATTTATTTTTTCCTTGCTTTGCTTCTCTCTTGAAAAATAGAACATGAAAAATAGAAAAACAGTGTTTTCTTCTCTACAGTAGTAGCCATCTTTCCCCCCTCTCCCCCCTCAAATACTAGTGCACATGAGCAGAGCGTTTAGGAGGAGAGGGTAGTGTTTAGGCTGCACACTTTGTGTCTATACAGTGAGTGTGGCCATTTTGTTGGAAGGAATCCCCTAAGTAACTATAAAATACATACCAACAGTAGTACTACTAGTACCAGCAGTAACTGCCAGCAGTCGCCCAACTTGACCAAACTGCTGAATGACAAATATGTGTAGTTATGCTTTAATTCCCCTTTTTCCTATATCACTGCAATATTATGCATGTTTACCTTTTCAGTAGCTTTGGAAAGATGATTGAGACTAAGAGCCCACGTAGCAAACTACAGCAAAAAAAAAAACACTGTGGAAAAGACCGTGGCAGAAAAGTGTTGTGTGTTTTTTGTTTTTTGTTTTTCTGCAGCGTTTTTCACAAAGTCCACAGAGGAATACTTTCTGCCTCTATTATACCTATATGGAAAATACCAGAGTTTCCGTAGGTATATTTGACATGCTGCGCTTTTCAAAAACTTTTATGCTGCAGATTTTTTTCTGGAATGTGTGGAGGACATTAGACAGAATCCCATCCATTTTGCAGCTACTGTAAAATGCAGCATTTTTTGCAGTGGCGTTTTCGCAACGTGGGGCCTGGTCTATCAACCAATGGATAGGTATTTTGAATGCCACACCTCACCATTGCTCTGATAATATACAGTTGTGCTAAAAAGTTTACATACCCCGGCAGATTTTTTGTTTTTTTTGGCCTTTTTTCAGAGAATATGAATGATAACACAAAAACTTTTTCTCCACTCATGGTTATTGGTTGGTTGAAGCGATTTATTGTCAAACTTCTGTGTTTTCTCTTTTTAAATAATCTAAATGACCCTTTTCAAAAGTTCACATACCCCAGTTCTTAATACCATGTATTGCCCCCTCTAACATCAATGACAGCTTGAAGTCTTTTGTGGTAGTTGTGGATGAGGCTCTTTATTTTCTCAGATGGTAAAACTCTCCAGTTCCTGTAAATTCCTGGGCTGTCTTGCATGTACTGCACGTTTGAGATCTCCCCAGAGTGGCTCAATGATATTGAGGTCAGGAGACTGAGATGGCCACTCCAGAACCTTCACTTTCTTCTGCTGTAGCCAATGGCAGGTCGGCTTGGCTTTGTGTTTTGGATCATTTTCATGTTGGAACGTCCAAGTACGTCCCATGCGCAACTTCCTGGCTGAGGAGTGCAAATTTGCCTCTAGTATTTGCTGATAACGTGCTGCATTCATCCTTCCTTCAACTTTGACCAAGTTTCCTGTGCGTTTGAAGCTCACACATCCCCATATCATCAGTGATCCACCTCCGTGCTTTACAGTAGGAATGGTGTTCCTTGCTGACACCTCTCCAAATGTAACCTTTATGGTTGTGGCCAAAAAGTTCGATTTTTGTCTCATCACTCCAAATTACCTTGTTCCAGAAGTTTTGAGGCTTGTCTCTGTGCTGTTTGGCGTATTGAAGGTGAGATTCTTTGTGGCATTTGCACAGTAATAGCATTCTTCTGGCAACTCGACCATGCAGCCCATTTTTCTTCAAGTGCCTCCTTTTTGTGCATCTTGAAACAGCCACACCGATAGTTTTCAGAGAGTCCTGTATTTCAGCTGATGTTATGTGTGGTCCCTGAGTTTCCATTTGTTAATCACAGTTTGAACAATGCTGACTGGCATTATCAATTCCTTGGATATCTTTTTGTATCCATTTCCTGTTTTATACAGTTCAACTACCTTTTCCCGTAGAACCGTGGACAATTCTTTTGCTTTCCCCATGACTCACAATCCAGAAACGTCAGTGATTGGAGGAAAGATGCAACAGTGATCCCAGAAACTCACTTAACTTTTATGAACACACACTGATTACAAGCAAACAGGTCACAGGTGAGGATATTACCTTTTTTTTTTTTAAACTCGGTTTATTGAACAATCGTACAACAAATTTACACATCAATAGTACAAGCTTAAAAAGGAATAACAAAGGACATATTCTAAAAGTTGTACAAAGACATATCAGAAACTAGACAAAAAGAACCAAAACAGTGCTGCATAGTCCATGGTAGATGTAAATATCAGATACAAATCGTCCAGGAGAGAATCCAGGCAAGGGAGCCGAAAGAAACACAGAGTCCAAAGCAACCTGTAGGGAGCAAAGGCATATACAAAAACCCCACACATATACAAACAAGATATCCTAATAAATACTTCCTATGGCGGAACTCCAGGGAGACTTAGTAGATAATAAGGAAAATACTATACAACTCAAACTGGACACTCCTTCCTGCGTCTAAGCAGTGAGTGTGTGCAGGGCATTACGAAATGATGAGGCTGTGTATAGAGTCAGAGGTGAGTCACACCAAGAGCCCCAAACCTTCCGAAATTTTTCAGGGCAACCTCTGCCTTTATATACTATTTTATTATATGGGATAATGGAATTTACCAATTTCCTCCACATGGATAGGGAGGAGGGGCGAGGATCCATCCAGCGCAAGGCAATAGCCTTCCTGGCTAGGAAAAGGGATTCTCGCAGAAAGATGCGAGTATGATGAGGCCATATTTCCTCATCCAGGATACCAAACAGACAAATTTCAGGCGAACATGGAATTGGGGTTCCCAGTATGTCTGATAATAAGTTCACGACCTCAGTCCAAAATGCTTTAATTATAGGACACTCCCATATCATATGCCAAAAATCACAATATCTAGCAGTGCACCGTAAACATCCAGGATGTTGTAGCCGTCCCATTTTATGCAGACGTGCAGGGGTCAAGTAACTTTGATTCAAAATGTTTACTTGTATAAGCTTATTATTAGCGGCTGGGGAAACAAACTGCCGACTCCAAAAGGTCAGAAAACGTCTCGTCTGTGAGATCAGGGATAAGAGTGCGCCATTTCGTTAGAGCCGGAGCTTCCAGACGAGACATCCTGACCTGTATAAGATGGGCATACAATGCTGAGATAAGGCCCTGGGGACCTTGAGACCTGAGCGCCCCTATAAGGGGATATGTGGAAATGCTGACAGCCGGTGAAGGAAACTGTGTGGACATGGCGTGTCTAATTTGGAGAAACCTGAAAAATTGGGTTCGAGGGATACCAAATTGGGTACTCAAAGAGTCGAAAGAGCGGAATACGCCCTGATCATAAATATCAGCCAGGGACGTAACTCCAAACTGTTTCCAACTCCGTGCATCCGGAAGGGCATATAATTCGGTCAAACCTGGGTTATCCCATATCGGAGTTTCAGTAGGGACTCCAGTATAAGCCGCCACCCACCTAGCTCGCTGCCAGACCTGTATTGCCAATGTATGGATTGGGAGCAAGCTATCTCTATACAGGTGTGGGTGTTCCAAAACCGGCCATAAGTTGGGTATATGTAGATGATATGCTAAATGTGCCTCAGGGCCAGGCAGAGGATCCGCCAACAACCAGGACCTAAGATATCGAAGTTGACCAGCAAGATAATATAAAAATATATCAGGAAGAGCCATCCCGCCCATAGCTTTAGGCCGCTGCAATGTGGAGAAACGTAATTTAGACCTCGAACCTCCCCATATAAAGGGAATAAGTATGGAATCCAATTGCTTAAAGAACTTCTGTGGTACTGACACAGCCACATGTTCTAAAATATACAAACATTTGGGGAGGACCACCATTTTAATAAGATTAATCCGCCCTGCAACGGACAGGGGTAAAGCCCCCCACACCCTAAATTTAGCCCGAAAATGACCAAGCAGTGGATATATATTTAAACTCAGGAATTGTCTATGATCATTGGAAATATGGATCCCTAAGTATTTACAGGCATCTACAACCTTCAGGCCACAAATATATTCTCCCATATTTCCCAGTGATTGTCTAAAAAGGGGCATATATGATGATTTGGCCCAATTTATCCGTAGACCAGAGTATATACCAAATTTATCGATTATTGCCATAGCTCTAGGGAGAGTATGAGCAGGGTCAGACATAAATAATAGGAGGTCGTCTGCATAAAGGGCTGTCCGTTCCTCCTTAGTGCCAATAATCACTCCCTTGTAAACCGGGTCTGTCCTAAGGATAATAGCAAGAGGCTCTATCGCCAATGCAAAGAGTAATGGAGACAACGGACATCCCTGGCGAGTTCCCCTAGAGCGAGTGAAATACGGGGATAACGAACCATTAATGGAGAGTGCGGCTCTAGGGGACTGATAAAGGAGCATAATCCAAGCAATAAACAATTCCCCAAAACCGAAACACCTCAGAACCTGAAGCAAAAATGGCCATTCCTCCGAATCAAATGCCTTAGTGGCATCAAGGGAAGCCACCGCCCAATCCTGTTTAAGAGCAGCCCCTATCTGAGAAACCACCTGGACCCGTCTAAGGTTATCAGAAGTAGATTTGCCGGGCATGAAGCCTGTTTGGTCTGAGTGAATTAAATCCAAAACCACAGTATTCAACCTCTTAGCGAGAATTTTAGTAAGTAATTTATAATCGATGTTAAGGAGAGAAATAGGTCTATATGACCCACAGTCCAACGGATCCCTATCTGGTTTAAGAAGGAGAACAATATTAGCATCATAGAGGGAATCCGGCAGAGTGCGGGCCACAAACGCATCTTGATAACATTTCAATAAGACAGGGAGCAGTTTATCCTGATATTGTACATATACCTCAACCGGAATACCATCCGGGCCCGGTGATTTCCCTTTGGCCATGTCCACCAATGCATCAGATAATTCCTCCAGTCTAAGGGGAGAGTCCAGAAACTCCCGTTGTTCATTTGTCAGGGTTGGAAAGGAAACATCTGCCAAATACTGGACAATATCCTGAGTAGGTGCATGTAACTGAGATTGGTAGAGGGTCGAGAAATATTGATGAAAACGGTCACGGATGGCCGCACTATCAGATAGGGCATCCCCGTCCATCGAATTAATTCTCAAAATTGCTGGAGAGGCTGTGTTATAATGGATAAGATGGGCTAAAAGGCTACTAGACTGATTACCCAACTCATAAAATCGTTGTTTAGTGAAAAATTGAGACCTGCGGGCCTTTTCATGTAGAACATGTAGATTTTGCCTACCCAGTTGAAGCCACTCAGTTCTGGAGTCATCAGTAGGATTAGCTATATATGCGGCCTCCAACAATGCACATTTTTCAGCTAAGTCTCTCTCAAGGGAAGACGATTCTCTTTTAATGTATGAAATAGAGGATTTGAGACATCCCTTCAAATATGCTTTCATAGTTTCCCATAAGATAGTAGGTGTGGTGGTAGGGGAATTAATATCTAAGAAGGCTTGCAACTGATCCGGAATACGGTCATGCACTGCTATCAGCTTGAGCCAAAAGGGGTGAATACGCCATTTATGAGAAGGTCTAGAGAGGTCAGTATCCCCAAATTCCAGCAGCAACGGAGAATGGTCAGACGTTGCTCTGGGCAAATATGAGATGTTAAGCAAAAGGGAACATGCCTTAATATTGCCTAGTGCATGATCAATACGGGACAGAGAGTGATGAGTGGCAGAATGACAGGAGAACACCAGGGCCTGTGGATATTTAAGACGCCAGAGATCATGCCAACCCACTTCCTGTACAAGCTGGGCCAGGGGAGTAGGGTGAGCACCAGAAGGGGCAGGGGCACCTACATTTAATCTATCTAGGGAAGCATCCATTAATTTATTAAGATCTCCCATGCAAACCACTGTAGTGGCAGGAAATTTAGCCGCAAAGTGGGCTGCTTCATGTAAAACTGAAAAGTCAGATGCAGGTGGCAAATAAAGTCCTAGGATGACATAAAGTTTAGACTCTATCCAGGCCTGCACAAACACATAACTCCCATCAGGGTCCCTAACAGTGAGGCCCGGCTCCCAGAGGAGCCTGCGGTGAACCAGGAGGGACACCCCTCTAGAGAAAGAAGTATGAGTGGAGTGCAGGGCCCACTGGACCCAGGGTTTTTGTAAGTATCTGGTCGTATCAGGTGCTAGATGTGTCTCCTGCAAGCACACCAAATCAGGGTTGTATTGTCTAAGGTGGGAAAAAATAATAGAGCGTTTCTTCACACCGCCCATACCCCGTATATTCCAAGAGCATACTTTAAGGGTCGCCAGAGGATATTACCTTTAGTAGCCATTCAAACCCCTTTGTGTCAACTTCTGGGCATGTTATCAGGCCAAAATCACCAGGGTATGTGAACTTTTGAACAGGGTCATTTAGATGTTTTTGGTTGTCGTTATGAATTAAAAAGAGAAAACACAGAAGTTTGACAATAAATGGCTTCAACCAACCACTAACCATGAGTGGAGAAAAAGTTTTTGTGTTATCATTCATATTCTCTGAAAAAAGGCCAAAAAAACCAAAAAATCTGCTGGGGTATGTAAACTTTTTAGCACAACTGTATGTGTATGTACTAATTAGTATGGCATACCATGCCAGATTTGGTTTTCAGGGTCCTTAGAAAGCTGGGTAGAATACCCGGTAATGCTGTAATAGGGACTGTTGAATAATAAATGAAATCATATAATATAAACTTTCTTGATCCAGAGCTTGCCAGATTTGCCTTTCAGACTTCTGGGAAAACTGGGTAACATAGCTATAATAAGGAATACTATATTTACCTACATAAAGCTACCTCCTTGTGCTATAATCACACCATTAACTTTCAAGGATTTCTCTTTCAAGATTCTGCAAAAGCTTGGTAATTCAGTAATAGGGACTGCTAAATAAAAAAATATACCTAAATAAACCCCCCTGGTTTCTCTTAAATTGTGTCTAAGCATGTGGACCTTTGATGGGGTATACTGAATACAATATTTATCTAAATAAATCCCAATCCTTGCCACATAATTATGCAATTTCTTATCAGATGTGATATTCTGGGTCCTGGAAAGCAGGTTAGCATACCACATAATGCTGTATTGTTGAGTACTACATCTACCTGAGTAAACCCTCCTCCTTGCTCCTTAATTATTCTTTAATGTGAATGATGTATTTTCAGAGTCCTAAGAAAGCTGGGTAATAATACCGCCTGCTGCTGAAGTAAAATCTATATATTATTATTGTTGTTAATAAAATTATATGCCATGTAAATAAGTGTGTGTGTGTGTGTGTGTGTGTATATATATATATATATATATATATATATATATATATATATACATACAGTACAGACCAAAAGTTTGGACACACCTTCTCATTCCAAGAGTTTTCTGTATTTTCATGACTATAAAAATTGTAGATTCACACTGAAGGCATCAAAACTATGAATTAACACATGTGGAATTATATACTTAACCAAAAAGTGTGAAACAACTGAAAATATGTCTTATATTCTAGGTTCTTCAAAGTAGCCACCTTTTGCTTTGATTACTGCTTTGCACACTCTTGGCATTCTCTTGATGAGCTTCAAGAGGTAGTCACCTGAAATGGTCTTCCAACAGTCTTGAAGGAGTTCCCAGAGATGCTTAGCACTTGTTGGCCCTTTTGCCTTCACTCTGTGGTCCAGCTCACCCCAAACCATCTCGATTGGGTTCAGGTCTGGTGACTGTGGAGGCCAGGTCATTTGGCGTAGCACCCCATCACTCTCCTTCTTGGTCAAATAGCCCTTACACAGTCTGGAGGTGTGTTTGGGGTCATTGTCCTGTTGAAAAATAAATGATGGTCCAACTAAACGCAAACCGGATGGAATAGCATGCCGCTGAAAGATGCTGTGGTACCCATGCTGGTTCAGTATTCCTTCAATTTTGAATAAATCCCCAACAGTGTCACCAGCAAAGCACCCCCACACCATCACACCTCCTCCTCCATGCTTCACGGTGGGAACCAGGCATGTAGAATCCATTTGTTCACCTTTTCTGCGTTGCACAAAGACACGGTGGTTGGAACCAAAGATCTCAAATTTGGACTCATCAGACCAAAGCACAGATTTCCACAGGTCTAATGTCCATTCCTTGTGTTCTTTAGCCCAAACAAGTCTCTTCTACTTGTTGCCTGTCCTTAGCAGTGGTTTCCTAGCAGCTATTTTACCATTAAGGCCTGCTGCACACAGTCTCCTCTTAACAGTTGTTGTAGAGATGTGTCTGCTGCTAGAACTCTGTGTGGCATTGACCTGGTCTCTAATCTGAGCTGCTGTTAACCTGCGATTTCTGAGGCTGGTGACTCGGATGAACTTATCCTCCGCAGCAGAGGTGACTCTTGGTCTTCCTTTCCTGGGGCGGTCCTCATGTGAGCCAGTTTCTTTGTAGCGCTTGATGGTTTTGGCCACTGCACTTGGGGACACTTTCAAAGTTTTCCCAATTTTTCGGACTGACTGACCTTCATTTCTTAAAGTAATGATGGCCACTCGTTTTTCTTTACTTAGCTGCTTTTTTCTTGCCATAATACAAATCTTAAAACTCCATTCAGTAGGACTGTCAGCTGTGTATCCACCTGACTTCTGAACAACACAACTGATGGTCCCAACCCCATTTATAAGGCAAGAAATCCCACTTATTAAACCTGACAGGGCACTCCTGTGAAGTGAAAACCATTTCAGGTGACTACCTCTTGAAGCTCATCAAGAGAATGCCAAGAGTGTGCAAAGCAGTATTTTCAGTTGTTTCACACTTTTTTGTTAAGTATATAATTCCACATGTGTTAATTCAAAGTTTTGATACCTTCAGTGTGAATCTACAATTTTTATAGTCATGAAAATACAGAAAACTCTTGGAATGAGAAGGTGTGTCCAAACTTTTGGTCTGTACTGTACTTGCATACCTACACACACACACACACACGGACAAAATTGTTGGTACCCCTCGTGGAATTGCCAAACTACATGCTGACAAGCCACAAAGCTTCTAGGAGAATGTCCTATGGACAGATCAGACAAAAATAGAAATTTTTGGCAAGGCACATCAGCTCTTTGTTCAGAGATGGAAAAATGAAGCATATCTTGAAAAGAACACTGTCCCTACTGTGAAACATGGAGGAGGCTCTGTTATGTTCTGGGGCTGCTTTGCTGCATCTAGCACAGGGTGTCTAGAGTCTTTGCAGGGTACAATGAAATCTCAAGACTATCAAGGGATTCTAGAGAGAAATGTGCTGCCCAGTGTCAGAAAGCTTGGTCTCAGACGCAGGTCATGGGTCTTGCAACAGGATAATGACCCAAAACACACAGCTAAAAACACCCAAGAATGGCTAAGAGGAAAACATTGGACTATTCTGAAGTGGCCTTCTATGAGCCCTGACCTAAATCCTATTGAGCATCTTTGGAAGGAGCCGAAACATGCCGTCTGCAAAAGGCACCCTTCAAACCCGAGACAACTGGAGCAGTTTGCTCATGAGGAGTGGGTCACAATACCTGTTGAGAGGTGCAGAAGTCTCATTGACAGTTACAGGAATCGTTTGATTGTAGTGATTGCCTCAAAAGGTTGTGCAACAAAATATTAAGTAAAGGGGACCATCATTTCTGTCCAGGCTTGTTTCATGAGTTTTTTCTTTTTTTTTTAAATTCTGTTGAAGCATGGTTGAAAAGCAATGTCTGACTTTCAGTTGTTCATTTTCATAGAATTTGTATATATTATTACTTTTGTCAGATTCAAGTTATTTCTGTGACCATTGTTGGTTTTTCTTTCATGAAATGAGGGTTACCAACCATTTTGTCCACGTGTGTATATTACAGTTAGGTCCACAAATATTTAGACATTTTTTTCTAATTTTGGTCCTGTACATTACAACAATGAATTTTGACCAAAACAATTCAGATGCAGTTGAAGTTCAGACTTTCAGCTTTAATTCAGTGGGTTGAACAAAATGATTGCATCATAAAAAGGTGAGGAACTAAAGCATTTATTACACACAATCCCTTCATTTCAGGTGCTCAAAAGTAATTGAACAAATTAAATAATAAATGTTGATTTCTAATACTTGGTTGAAAACCCTTTGTTGGCAATGACTGTCTGAAGTCTTGAACTCATGGACATCACCAGACGCTGTGTTTCCTCCTTTTTAATTCTCTGCCAGGCCTTTACTGCAGCGGTTTTCAGTTGCTGTTTGTTTGTGGGCCTTTGTCTGAACTTTAGTCTTTAACAAGTGAAATGCATGCTCAATTGGGTTGAGATCAAGTGACTGACTTGGCCATTCAAGAATATTCCACTTCTTTCCTTTAATAAACTCCTGCGTTGCTTTGGCTTTATGTTTTGGGTCATTGTCCATCTGTATTATGAAACGCCGACCAACCAGCTTGGCTGGATTTGAGCACACAGTATGTCTCTGAATAACTCAGAATTCATCCGGCTGCTTCTGTCCTGTGTCAGGTCATCATTAAACACTAGTGACCGAGTGCCACTGGCAGCCAAGCCATGTCCAAGCCATCACACTGCCTCCGCCGTGTTTTACAGATGATGTGGTACGCTTTGGATCATGAGTTGTACCACGCCTTTGCCATACTTTTTTCTTTCCATCATTCTAGTAGAGGTTGATCTTGGATTCATATGTCCAAAGAATGTTCTTCCAGAACTGTGCTGGCTTTTTCAGATGTGTTTTTTTTTTTTTTTTTTTTTTTTTTGTTGTTTTTTTTTAGCAAAGTCCAATCTAGCCTTCTTATTCTTGAGGCTTATGAGTGGCTTGCACCGTGCAGTGAACCCTCTGTATTTACTTTCATGCAGTCTACTCTTTATGGTAGATTTGGATATTGATACGCCTACATCCTGGAGAGTGTTGTTCACTTGGTTGGCTGTTGTGAAGGGGTTTCTCTTCACCATGGAAATTATTCTGCTGTCATCCACCACTGTTGTCTTCCGTGGGCTTCCAGGTATTTTTGTATTGAAGAGTTCACCATTTCTTTCTCTCTCTCTCTCTCTCTCTCTCTCTCTCTCTCTCGCGATTTTATGTCCATGTACATTTCAGTAAACAGGTAAAAAAAACAAAATTTTTTGTCAGTGTCCAAATATATATGGACCTAACTCTGTGTGTATGTATGTACAGTGGGGAAAAAAGTATTTAGTCATCCACCAATTGTGCAAGTTCTCCCACTTGAAAACATGAAAGAGGCCTGTAATTGACATCATAGGTAGACCCTCAACTATGAGAGACAAAATGAGAAAACAAATCCAGAAAATCACATTGTCTGATTTTTTTAAGAACTTATTTGCAAATTATGGTGGAAAATAAGTATTTGGTCAATAACAAAATTTCATCTCAATACTTTGTTATATATCCTTTGTTGGCAATGACAGAGGTCAAACGTTTTCTGTGAGTCTTCACAAGGTTGTCACACACTGTTGCTGGTATGTTGGCCCATTCCTCCATGCAGATCTCCTCTAGAGCAGTGATGTTTTGGGGCTGTCGCTGGGCAACACGGACTTTCAACTCCCTCCAAAGGTTTTCTATGGGGTTGAGATTTGGAGACTGGCTAGGCCACTCCAGGACCTTGAAATGCTTCTTACGAAGCCACTCCTTCGTTGCACTGGCGGTGTGCTTGGGATCACTGTCATGCTGAAAGACCCAGCCACGTTTCATCTTCAATGCCCTTGCTGATGGAAGGAGGTTTGCACTCAAAATCTCACGATACATGGCACCATTCATTCTTTCATGTACACAGATCAGTCGTCCTGGTCCCTTTGCAGAGAAACAGCCCCAAAGCATGATGTTGCCACCCCCATGCTTCACAGTAGTTATGGTGTTCTTTGGATGCAACTCAGCATTCACTCTCCTCCAAACACGACGAGTTGTGTTTCTACCAAACAGTTCTACTTTGGTTTCATCTGACCATATGACATTCTCCCAATACTCTTCTGGAACATCCAAATGCTCTCTAGCAAACTTCAGATGGGCCCGGATATGTACTGGCTTAAGCAGGGGGACATGTCTGGCACTGCAGGATCTGAGTCCCTGGTGGCGTAGTGTGTTACTGATGGTAGCCTTTGTTACGTTAGTCCCAGCTTTCTTCAGGTCATTCACTAGGTCCCCCCGTGTGGTTCTGGGATTTTTGCTCAGCGTTCTTGTGATTATTTTGACCCCACGGGGTGAGATCTTGCGTGGAGCCCCTGATCGAGGGAGATTATCAGTGGTCTTGTATGTCTTCCATTTTCTTCACACCAAGCTGCTTGCCTATTGCAGATTCAGTCTTCCCATCCTGGTGCAGGTCTACAATTTTGTTTCTGGTGTCCTTCCACAGCTCTTTGGTCTTCACCATAGTGGAGTTTGGAGTGTGACTGTTTGAGGTTGTGGACAGGTGTCTTTTATACTGATAACAATGTCAAACTGGTGCCATTACTACAGGTAATGAGTGGAGGACAGAGGAACCTCTTAAAGAAGAAGTTACAGGTCTGTGAGAGCCAGAACTCTTGCTTGTTTGTAGGTAACCAAATACTTATTTTCCACCATAATTTGCAAACAAATTCTTAAAAAATCAGACAATGTGATTTTCTAGATATGTTTTCTCATTTTGTCTCTCATAGTTGAGGTCTACCTATGATGTCAATTACAGGCCGGCCTCATTTTTTAAAGTGGGAGAACTTGCACAATTGGTGGCTGACTAAATACTTTTTTTCCCCACTGTGTATGTATGTATGTATATATATATATATATATATATATATATATATATATATATTGCGCCTCTATCTAATTTATATTCAATCAGTTTTATTAAGTTTTAAAGATTATTTAACAACACATATAAGAAAGATATTGACATGATGACATGCAATCTGGTCGAGTAACTATAGGTTACAATGTATACGTGATGATCTATGGAGCGGCATGTGAAGGAACATCCTCTGTTATCTAGAAGATAAAAAATGTCCTTACGTACGGTAACCTGGGGGACATGAACATTAGAAATAATAACAGTGATGTGATACTGCAGAAGTAAATAATAGGCTGAAATAGGAAAGGACGGTTTTACAGCGGTTGGATGTGGGCATTTAATGTCCATGGAAGCCAATTTTCTTGAAACTTGCTGTCACCAAAGACTCCATGGGAGAGGGTCCTCTCGAATTGGTATGTCTGCTCTCTATCTAATTTATAACACAAATTAGCTAGTTTTACAAATTTTTAGGAATCTGGGCAAGCTTGGTGATATGCACAAAGTAGATGAAAACCACACTCATGTAATTCTCCCCTCTCCCTGATATAATCCATTTTCTAGAGCTGCTTTGTCTCCATTACACTCATCATGCAGCTTTTTGTTTTTATCCTTGGTTTTCACAGTTTAGTGTCCCTTTAACCTAAGTTTCCCTCGCTTTCCCACAATTTGTTTATACACAAAACACCATACAGCAAAAGCAATCCGCCACCCTGCTCCCACTGCCAACTATTCCTGGCTCACCTGTAGTAGCATTAGGGAGCGATAAGGAGGGAAAGTAAACATGGATGCTTCCTGGCAGAAGTGTGAAATCTTTTGTTGTTTTGTTTTACAGCCATTGAAATTGTGATGTAGAGCAGTAGTTCTCAACCTTTTCATGCAAAGTACAGGGATCTGCAATCCCTGGCACACGTGCCAAGAGTGGCAGGCCAGACATTTTTCCTGGCACAGCAGCCTAGTGGTTTCGTTCAGACCAAACACGTCCGAAATGAAACTGCCATTATAGGAGAGGTGAGCAAACATAAAAAACAATGTTACTCACCTTCCCTCAACTACAGTCAGCCCGTGGATGGCTAACCCCCTTCTATCTGAACTGCAAACCTTAGGAACTTGTGGTACGATGGATGAATGGGCACATGATAATATGCGTCCTTGAGATCTATGGTGCACATCATTGCATCTGGACGTACCAGGGGAATCGTAGATCTTATAGACTCCATTTTGAATCTTATATATTTTACGGACTTGTTAAGGTGTTTTAGATTGATAATAGTCCGGAAGGAACAGTTTTTTTTTTTTTTTTTTTTATTAAGAAGAGCCTTGAATCATGACCCCTGAAATATTCTTCCTTTGGGACGGGAACAATCGCATTTAGGTGCAACAGTTTTCTTATGTCCAGAAGGAGGACTTGCTGTAAATTCTGGGATGGGAAGGAGGTGAGCACAAATTTTTCTGGAGGAAGCTCCGCAAATTCTATCCTGTACCCTTCTGCTAGGGTATTAATACCCATGGGTTTGAAGTGATACGGGACCACTGGTTGGAAAAAGTCGCCAATCTTCCTCCTACTGAGCTGGCATCATTGTCTCCCTGAAGGGCCGGGGTTGTTGGGGTTAAGCAAAACCTTCGGCCCTTACCTCCTTTTGAATAGCTCCAGCGACCAGTTTTCCCTTTCCCTTTATAGGAAGTGGAGGTGGTAGAGGGAAACTGGCGGTTTTTCTGAAAGGACTGCCTTCTAACTCTTTCCCCAGGATCATTCTTTTTCCTATCACCTGCCTTTTCAAGGATGTTATCCAGAACAGGACCAAACAGAAAACTCCCAGTAAAGGGGATATTACAAAGCTTGTTCTTAGAAGCCATGTCTCCAGACTACATTTTCAACCATAAGGCCCTTCTGGTGGAGTTTGACAGTGCTGCGTTTCTGGCAGCGAAACGGACTGTTTCAGCTGAGGCATCTGCCACAAACGCTGGTGCCTGTTTTAAGAGTGGGATGGAGCTCAAGATCTCTTCCCTAGAGGTTCCCTTCTTAAGATGCTCTTCTAACTGACCCAGCCAGAGAAACATGGATCTGGCTACGGAGGTAGCTGCTATGTTAGTGGAAATGATGGCGGATGAGGACTCCCAGGATTTTTTAAGCAGACCGTCCGCCTTTCTCTCCATAGGGTCCTTTAGCTGTGAAGAGTCTTCAAAGGGAATAGCAGTTTTCTTGGCTACTTTAGCTACTGGAATATCTACTTTGGGTAGCTCATCCCATAATCTGGAATCCTCGGGATTAAAGAGCAGCCGATTTTTAAATTCCCTAGGGATAAATAGCCGTTTCTCTGCATCCTCCCATTCAGACTAGATTAGGCGCTTAAGGTAATCATTTACCGGAAATATCGCAAACTTCCTTGGCACCAGACCAACAAACACCTCATCCTGAATAGAACGAGGTTGTTCTTCATCAGGTATATTCATTGTGGCCCTTACTGCCTGAATTAAAGTTTCCACATTCTCGGAGGAGAAACAGAATCTTCTGTTTTCCTGGGAAACTGGGGGAGTGAATAAGCTCTCCTCTTCTTCTATTTCCCCCTCAGAGAGTGAGAAGCACTCTCCCTCTGAATCGGACCCCTTAGTACTCATATGAGAGCTCAGGGGAAGATCAGAAACCAGCCGTGGTCATTTGACGGGAGGTTCTTTCTCAGACACAGATTCCTGCGACTGGAGCAGGGAGAAAACAGAGCTTTTTACTTCGTCCATGATTAGTGTCCTTAACTCAGACATAAAGGCAGGTGTTTCATCTTTAATTCAGTTTAGTCAGATAGTCCTGACATATCTGGAAATTAACACATTTCCTACGTTTTTTAGTGTTGGATTTTCTATCCTAAAAAACACAACAAAGCTAGTCTAAGACCATCACAATACAATAAACAGTGCCAAGGCCCCTTGCATAACCGTACTTACATGCCCCTGGGCCAAGTCAGCCTCATGGCGAGGTTTTTGGGTTCCTTCCTTTCTCTGCTCCATTACAACCAAGTTAAACAGTCCAGTACAAACAAGTTTAAACACACAGTATCATGAAGGCCACATTGCTGTGGTGTCCTACTCACCATTTGAAGTCTTCGAGCAGGTGAGCAGTAAGAGGTACCGCTGGTGCGCCGCCACAGCCTCCGTGCTCCAACCTGCTATTCGGAGTATGCCCCCTCCAAGATGGCGTACGTGACACTTCCGGTCACATGATGACGTCATATGGTGACCGGAAGTGCGCAGAGCGGGGAACGCCGTCAGGCAGGACGAGAACCACAGAGAGGGGGAGCGGCTGCTGCACACATGGGGACCCAGGGAGCAGAGGAACTCCTGCAACTGCCCCCGGACTCCTTGGTCTTCTACTAATTATACTCTGATGGTCTGTAGTTCATGAGTGACGAATCCAACAAACTACCATTAGGGGTGGGGTGGGTGGTGTCTCTCACCGTGGTGTGTACCCCCGGGGATAGTTCAACGTACCGATATATCTCGACTACCCAGATATTGACTGGGGTCATGATTCTGCATCACCTGCGATGAGAGAATTTTATAATCCAGTTTGTAGAGGGGACACTGTGCTGGATCTAGTCATTTATAATACAGGATTTGTTGGAAATGTAACTGTTAGGGTGAGTTCACAGAGTCTTTTTTGCATGAGGATTTTGAGGTGGAATCCACTTCAAAATCTACCTAAAAAATGCCTCCCATTCATTTCAGTGGAAGTCAGCTAAAAAGGAAAAAAAATCTGCTACTGATTTTTTTTTTTTTAGCTAGAGGAAAAAAAAGCGACATGACTTGTCTTCCAGCGGATTCCGCCTTGTAAAACCCATTGAAATCAATGGGAGGTGGAAAAAACGCAATGTGGTTTTTGCAAAGAAAAAAAAAGCAGTTTTTTTAAAGTAAAGTTTTCAGGTCCATACGCAGGGGCGTAACTATCGGGGTAGCAGTGGTAGCAGCTGCCACAGGGCCTGGGACATTAGGGGGCCCCGCGAGCCCCCGATGCTTTCTATTTTTAATAGGCCGTTACCTGCTGGAGTAACCCCAGCAGGTAACGGGCCCTATATACTTACCGATCCCCGGGATCCCGTTCACGGCTGCCTGCGCTTCCGATTCTGTAGAGGCGGCTGTGAGCAGGATCGGGGATCGGTATGTGAGGCCGCAGCCGAACACCACAATCTCTGCTATCATTATACTACGGGGTCTTTTCAGACCCCGGAGTATAATAATCGGAGGCCCAGGGGAGGTGAGGGAACATAAAAAACAATGTACTTACCTCTCCTGCGCTTCTCCAGGCTTCGGGCCTGTTTGGTGACGTCCCCGAGGTCATTTTGCGTCGCGACGCCATAGTATGGCAATACTTAGCATAGTATGGCAAGTATTCAAATCTACCTGTATGATTTCCAGAGATATCACTGGTTGAAAACACAGTAGGGATTGGGATATGTATAGCTGCAGCTCTATATAAATATCCCAGTCCCAACTGTGACTAGACTCTCCTCTTTCATATAACACCAAAAGCAAGTTTCAACGTTTTATGCTGCCGGAGAGAGAGCCGTTAAAAGGGCAATAAACAATACAAAAAAAATTATTACGGCGCAGCTGGGAAGGGTTTTTCCACATTCCGCTGTACCATTACTGAGGTAGCATGGTACAGGCTCAGAAGCACCATACGACACTGTAGTCTAACACCTGCAGTTGGAGCTGAGTGTTAACCCCTTAGATGCCACGGTCAAACAAGCCCTCACTTGTTTAAATCACCAGAATAAAAATAAAATATATATATATATCTAGCTTGTACAATGCGATGTCAGAAAAAAACAAAAATTGCTGAATCTGTAAGACTGAACTGGCTGTGGCAGGAAGGGGAATGCATAAGCTGTGTGAGCGTACATCAGGGTGTACTCTATGGTTCAAGTTTGTGAGAGAAAAACACCAGAAATGATCCAGTAAAATGTTCAGAGAGGTGTGGAGGGCACTCTTGAAATAGTTACGAAGTAGGGTCCCAACCTATAACTTTCATTAGTAACAGGCTTCGTATCAACACAATGAGGTATGATGCAAAACGTGGTTTATTCACCAGCAGTAGTTATATAATACAGTAATGTTTTGGTCAAAAAATTAGACCTTCTGTTATGATCTGGGGATCTCTGACCAGGGACTGGCCCTTGACTGATGACTTCTCAGTCAAGTGTATAAAGAAAAACAACAAAGAAAAAAAAAAAAAAAGTTAGTATAATGAGCAGTTTGGAATTACTCATGTGTGATACTCCTAATCCCTGCCTTACATACTAGAAGTAGCCGTGGGCCCGACTAACTAACCTGAGAGGGCGAGAACACAGTCGGAGAAGTAACTCACCTGCCAGAGAAACAGAAAACCTGACTTGTTTCACATTTTGAAAGGAGAGGCTAGATACAGAGAAAGTCCAGTCGGACACCTGTGAGGGGCTAACTGTGAATATGAGGAAACAAAAAGTATAGAGCAGAAAATAAACGTGAAACACAGCAATACTGACACTATGCAAAGGGATAGGATAAACAGAACTTGGCATCACACAAAAAACCCTACAAAAGTCCAAACTTCCAAGCAGTAAAAGACTAGGGTTCACTGCACCCTGAACAACTATGCTTGCATATGGTTGCTCAAATACTTATCAAATGTCCAAGTAGGATGAATCGGCAGAAAGTCAAACTGAATGGACCAGGACTCAGATTCAGATGATAGCAGAATTTGAGGCAGACAGATCACTCTGGAAAACTCAGGCAACTGAAGTTTAAGACCGGCAACTGACAGAATGCAAAGCATAGTTATATAGCCAGGAGCAGTAGTCAGAAAGGTAATTGGACAGCAGACCTCTGAACTGCCCACAACTTATAATGAGTCCTAGCACTGCAGAGAGACTTAACCCCTTAAGAGGCCAAGACACACTAGAGCACTGACCAGCGATGCACTTCATCGCGCGATCCACGCGTGAGTGCAACCGCAGAGACCGCACGCTCAGTGTGAACATCCCCCTGTCGCGCATCAGACGGTTCATGCGTAGAATGCTGTTCAGACACTCCGCTCCTGAACCTAACAGGCTGAGATTGCGAAGACCGGATGTGAAGGATCTCGTCCTACCAGAACTCGCTTCTGGCCTACCTGAGATCGCTTCGATTACCTCACATCCACTTTCCGTGAATGTGCTGGGTCAACAGAGGATAATAAGCAAAACGGGCCTTCTAAATTTTATATAGTTATTAACTCCTAAATGGGTCGGCTCTAGACACTTAACACATACATAGAATACATGCAGCGATTAACAAGCCGATACAAGTGAAAACAGCATAACACGGCACATAAAATAAAAATGGGAAGAACAGAAAGAAAAGAATATATATTACCAACACCAGCTTGTGATGGTTTCTCTGGCCTCCAGGTGTTGAGCGAGGGCGCTTATCTTATGAACGACCAGCAGCAGATGATCCTAGCAGAGTAATGGGCAGAAGACCATCTGGAACAAGTAGTTAGTCCATTTCTCTGAGCCCATGTGGCAGGCTCAGGGCACAGTTTTGGGCAAAGCATGTGTTGCTTACATGCGGTTACCCCTCGTCCAGGTTCATAGCAGGGCCTCAAGCCTAGCTGCTTAGGCCGCATGTCAGCCACATGGTCATCACATGGTTGACTTCCCCCGCACCTCACCTCCAGGAAGCGCGCATCACCAAATTCACAAGACAACAGAGACTGGTTCAGCCTGGGTGGAGCCCTTTTGTCTCCCCTCGTCTCCTCCCTGAATGAGGTCACTAGGGGGAGGAGCCCCGCCCCCTCTCTACATCTCTTAGAATTAATTTCTGGTATGATTATTTGCCGGATGTTTATAGAGTCGGGCTGGTAGTATAATGGGGTTCCTGGCGAGATCCCCAATACATAGACTCCATGGTCGACACTCCAGCTCTCTTTGGGTAAGGAGATCAGTGCCTGGACCTTTCCTGGGCTTTGAACTATGACGTGTATATTCTGAGCATGCGCCTTGACCTGACGCATCTGGGGAATTTATCGGGGCAACTGTAAGATGTTCCCCAGGCCAGATATTGTCATAAAACCATAATTTTTTTGAAGTAACAGCGGCACCAGTGTGTCTATCAGTGATATGCGGATCGTTCATACAACACTTCCTGTCTAAATGAACCCCCGCTGGGTTAATGAAGGTTGCAGTCTTAAGCAGATGAAGGCTTTTGACCAAATGGCACATGGCCACATTCCATTTGCCCCACTAGGCTTGATCTCAGGCACCAACCCCCACTGTGCAGTAATATAGACCAATATTGATATCATAAGACCATACCTGCACCTAATATCATGACACCAGGTCATAACACCTTCGTCGGATTCTGCAAAATAACACCAGAGTGAGTGAAAAATATATACACATTACAAAATAAACAAGAGAATATCAATGTACAAATAATTGCAATAAAGTTGCATGGTATGTATACATGATGAAAGAAGAGAGCACGTAGGTTCGGGTAACATCTCAGAAGATAAAGAGTAGTGCTGTAAAATACTGTATAACTCAGGTGAATTCTTACTCATGTGTTGACCCATAAGGTAACATTATTGGAGGACTCAGCTTCTTATAAAAACATGGAAATTTATTTGTCTTTATGGAAAAATAGGTACAGGAAAAACTTCCAGAATAACAGAAATATCAGTCAATGTCTTATTAGCTTACATCATGGGAGAAGCTCATAGTTGGGTTTCTTTAAGTTTCATCTTTTGCAGTTCCATCTTGGTTCATGCTTATTCATCTGTGTGTTGGCCTCTGTGGGACAGTTCCGACATCTCTCAAGGTATCAGAGAAAGACAGACAGACCCAGACGTGTGTCTGTCAATCATTTATATTCATGAGAAGGGGCATTCCCCAGCATCCTTAAACTCTTTGCAACTTTATTTGGAAAACACTAAAATAAGTGTATCCTTACCACACCCATGTATGAAGAGTGTTGTCAGCAGAATAGACTTAACCCTTATATGCCATGAATATTGTAATCTAATAACATTTAACACGTGCTTGTAGCGTGGAATCAGTACCAGGATCCCAGAATGATCTATGTCAAATAGTATAGGAAAAAATACATGAACTCATGGGGAAGCAATGTACTATATAAGTGTTTGCATAAAAATAATAAAATAGAGGGAAAACTGTAAATACAAAATGATAGAGATAAGCATATAAATGAAGTACTGTTCAGTAAATCCAAGGAGAAACTGGGTGTAAAATTGGCTATGAGACCAAATATCAATAGTAAAGACAATATATGCCAGCAGGGAGAAATGCAAAAGTGGGGGAATAGAAATAAAAGAGCAGTACTGACAGGCTGAAATGTCAGAAGAGTTATGTATGTAACGGTACATACAGTCATATGAAAAAGTTTGGGCACCCCTATTAATCTTAATCATTTTTAGTTCTAAATATTTGGGTGTTTGCAACAGCCATTTCAATTTGATATATCTAATAACTGATACAATAATGAGGTTTATTGTACTAACAGAAAATGTGCAATATGCATTAAACCAAAATTTGACCGGTGCAAAAATTTGGGTACCCTTATCATTTTATTGATTTGAATACTCCTAACTACTTTTTACTGACTTACTGAAGCACAAAATTGGTTTTGTAACCTCACTGAGCTTTGAACTTCATAGCCAGGTGTATCCAATCATGAGAAAAGGTATTTAAGGTGGCCAATTGCAAGGTGTTCTCCTATTTGAATCTCCTCTGAAGAGTGGCATCATGGGCTCCTCAAAACAACTCTCAAATGATCTGAAAACAAAGATTGTTCAACATAGTTGTTCAGGGGAAGGATACAAAAAGTTGTCTCAGAGATTTAACCTGTCAGTTTCCACTGTGAGGAACATAGTAAGGAAATGGAAGACCACAGGGACAGTTCTTGTTAAGCCCAGAAGTGGCAGGCCAAGAAAAATATCAGAAAGGCAGAGAAGAAGAATGGTGAGAACAGTCAAGGACAATCCACAGACCACCTCCAAAGAGCTGCAGCATCATCTTGCTGCAGATGGTGTCACTGTGCATCGGTCAACAATACAGCACACTTTGCACAAGGAGAAGCTGTATGGGAGAGTGATGCGAAAGAAGCCGTTTCTGAAAGCACGCCACAAACAGAGTCGCCTGAGGTATGCAAAAGCACATTTGGACAAGCCAGCTTCATTTTGGAAGAAGGTCCTGTGGACTGATGAAACAAAGATTGAGTTGTTTGGTCATACAAAAAGGCGTTATGCATGGCGTCAAAAAAACACAGCATTCCAAGAAAAACACTTGCTACCCACTGTAAAATTTGGTGGAGGTTCCATCATGCTTTGGGGCTGTGTGGCCAATGCCGGCACCGGGAATATTGTTAAAGTTGAGGGTCGCATGGATTCAACTCAGTATCAGCAGATTCTTGAGAATAATGTACAAGAATCAGTGACGAATTTGAAGTTACGCCGGGGATGAATATTTCAGCAAGACAATGATCCAAAACACAGCTCCAAATCTACTCAGGCATTCATGCAGAGGAACAATTACAATGTTCTGGAATGGCCATCCCAGTCCCCAGACCTGAATATCATTGAACATCTGTGGGATAATTTGAAGCGGGCTGTCCATGCTCGGCGACCATCAAACTTAACTGAACTGGAATTGTTTTGTAAAGAGGAATGGTCAAAAATACCTTCATCCAGGATCCAGGAACTGATTAAAAGCTACAGGAAGCAACTAGAGGCTGTTATTTTTGCAAAAGGAGGATCTACTAAATATTAATGTCACTTTTCTGTTGAGGTGCCCATACTTTTGCACCGGTCAAATTTTGGTTTAATGCATATTGCACATTTTCTGTTAGTACAATAAACCTCATTTCAATCCTGAAATATTACTGTGTCCATCAGTTATTAGATATATCAAATTGAAATGGCTGTTGCAAACACCCAAATATTTAGAACTAAAAATGATTAAGATTAATAGGGGTGCCCAAACTTTTTCATATGACTGTAAATAAAAGTGAATGCAAAACCCAGTAGAGGTACAGCCAGTCAGTGTGGACAAGTAAGAGGACCATTGATTACAGTGGGGAAAAAAAAGTATTTAGTCAGCCACCAATTGTGGAAGTTCTCCCACTTAAAAAGATGAGAGAGGCCTGTAATTGACATCATAGATAGACCTCAACTATAAGAGACAAAATGAGAAAACAAATCCAGAAAATCACATTGTCTGATTTTCAAAGAATTTATTTGCAAATTATGGTAGAAAATAAGTATTTGGTCAATAACAAAAGTTTATCTCAATACTTTGTTATATATCCTTTGTTGGCAATGACAGAGGTCAAACGTTTTCTGTAAGTCTTCACAAGATTGTCACAAACTGGTGCTGGTATGTAGGCCCATTTCTCCATGCAGATCTCCTCTAGAGCAGTGATGTTTTGGGGCTGTCGCTGGGCAACACGGACTTTCAACTCCCTCCAAAGGTTTTCTATGGGGTTGAGATCTGGAGACTGGCTAGGCTCCTCCAGGACCTTGAAATGCTTCTTACGAAGCCACTCCTTCGTTTCCCTGGCGGTGTGCTTGGGATCATTGTCATGCTGAAAGACCGAGCCATGTTTCATGTTCAGTGCCCTTGCTGATGGAAGGAGGTTTGCACTCAAAATCTCACTATACATGGCCCCATTCATTCTTTCATGTACACGGATCAGTCGTCTTGGTCCCTTTCCAGAGACAGAGCCCCAAAGCATGATGTTGCCACCCCCATGCTTCACAGTAGGTATGGTGTTCTTTGGATACAACTCAGCATTCACTCTCCTCCAAACACGAGTTGTGTTTCTACCAAAAAGTTCTACTTTGGTTTCATCTGACCATATGACATTCTCCCAATACTCTTCTGGAACATCCAAATGCTCTCTAGCAAACTTCAGATGGGCCCGGATATGTACTGGCTTAAGCAGGGAGACACGTCTGGCACTGCAGGATCTGAGTCCCTGGCGGCGTAGTGTGTTACTAACAGTAACCTTTGTTACGTTAGTCCCAGCTTTCTGCAGGTCATTCACTAGGTCCCCCCGTGTGGTTCTGGGATTTTTGCTCACCGTTCTTGTGATCATTTTGACCCCACGTGGTGAGATCTTGCGTGGAGCCCCTGATCGAGGGAGATTATTAGTGGTCTTGTATGTCTTCCATTTTCTAATTATTGCTCCCACAGTTGATTTCTTCACACCAAGCTGCTTGCCTATTGCAGATTCAGTCTTCCCATCCTGGTGCAGGTCTACAATTTTGTTTCTGGTGTCCTTCCACAGCTCCATAGTGGAGTTTGGAGTGTGACTGTTTGAGGTTGTGGACAGGTATCTCTTATACTGATAACAATTTCAAACAGGAGCAATTATTACAGGTAATGAGTGGAGGACAGAGGAGCCTCTTAAAGAAGAAGTTACAGGCCTGTGAGAGCCAGAAATCTTGCTTGTTTGTAGGTGACCAAATACTTATTTTCCACCATAATTTGCAAATAAATTCTTAAAAAAATCAGACAATGCGATTTTCTAGATATGTTTTCTCATTTTGTCTCTCATAGTTGAGGTCTACCTATGATGTCAATTTATAGGCCTGGGAAAAACAATTTAATTCCTGTGAAACACTTAAAGGGTTAAGAAAGTTCCTAAATGCTGTTTTGAATTGTTTAAGGGGTGCAGTTATGAAAATGGGGTGATTTATGGGGTTTTCTAATTTATTGTAAAATGGGTTTTGTAAGTATTCTTGAAATTTTGGAAATTTACTGTTTGATTTGTAAGCCAAGCAACTTGTAAACTCAGTCCACTCATTGCTGTGTCTGTTAGTCTTAATTTTTAGGAATTCTCTACTGACTGGTACAGTTTCAAGGGAGTGGCACAAAGCAGATGTGGTGCTTATTGTCAAAAAGGGCTATAGCTATTAAGCTTAAAGGGAATCTGTCAGGTCAATCTGGGACACTAAACCACCCACAGGTCCTTATAGACCCAAATCGCCCTGTTGTAATGAAGTGCGCAGGCGCATCAAAAATAAAAAACCTTTATACTTACCTAGCGAAGGGTCCGATCAACGCTGTTCGGCGAGAACAGTCCGGCTTATTCATGAGCTTCTTCATTGGCACGCCTCCCGGCGCCTGTGCTCTTCTTCAATAAAGTCAAAGATGGACACCCCAGCTTCACTGCGTAATTACGGGGCATGCGAATTGAAGCCGAGGTGTACTCCTCTGGCTTCATTGAAGAACTGCGCAGGTGCGGGGAGTACATCAGCAGGGTGAATATAAAGCTTTTTTATTTTTAATGCGCCATGGATTGCATTATAACAGGGTGATTTGGGACACTAAACCCCAGGTCCATATGGACGTGTGGGTGGTTCAGTTCTGCTGTTATTTAACTGATTTATTAATAATATAGAGAATTGGATTAATAGTACTGTCTATTTTTTCAGATGACACCAAGCTATGTAGTACATTTCTGTACATGGAGGATGTACGTACAGTCCTGCTTATCGTTATTGGCACCCATGAAGCTTAAAGGGGTTTTCCGGGCAAAAAAATATTTTTAAAAAAGGTCTGTTAATGCTATCAGTGGTTTAATAAGTGCACCCAAATGCCTTTAGCAGTGTTTTGAGTGATTTCTGGCTTTCTATGGGAGCTCCTGGAATCCTCTGCATTTGTTTACATGTGTAGCTTCCTGCTGTCTTAGCCTACAACTACCATGATGCATTGCAGTTCAGTCAGATACCCCTTCTCACTTCCTCCCTCACAACCCCCGCTGTTTCCCTAGTTAGCCTGCGGACTACTAGCCCTACCTATCTAACTAACTCAGTCCCTCAATCCCCTCCCCACCCCATCATACTTACCTGTCTTCTTGTCATGGAGATGAGTTTCGTCGATTCCGCTGTCCTCTCTTCTGCCTGCACCTGGGAGCTGGCGCCTGCGCAATAGAACGCCGGCGGAAGCAAAGAGACGCAGCGGGCCTACCACACATGCGTAATAGAACACTGCTTCTCTTCGCTTCTATTGTACAGGCTCTGAATCCCTTGTGAAGGAAGAGACGCCCAGCATGATGGGGGGGGGGGGGGAGAGGAGTACTGGTGACCTCCTGCCTCTGGGAAATAGCAAAACGGAACATCACCAGGAAATCAGAAAATGTGCCTGGGGCAGTCACATGACACTAACATGTATGACACCCGGTGTACCCAGGATAAAGTACTTAATGTCATATGTAGGTATAAACTGATATTTTGGCACAACTAGGCACAGAAGGGAGGCAGCGTTATTTGGTTTTTGGCGCACAGATTTAGACAGTTTGGTTTTTGGACACCATGGCACTTTTGCAGAGCTGCTGAAATGCCATTAAAATGGAATCCCCTCACATGTGACCCCATTTTGGAAAATACTCCCCTGAAGGAATTTATCCAGGGGTACCGTGAGCATTTTAACCCCCCAGTGTTTCTATAATAGATTTTCCAGAAATGAATATGCACATGATGGTGATAGGAGAAAATGAAAATTTTGCAAGGAATATGTCCTTTCAGTGCATGATATGTTGTGCCTGACTTGTATCAGAGATAAACGCTCCAAAAGCTGTTGTACCCAGGATAATAGCTGAGCTCTCTGCATACACAGCGGGTGTCAGCTGTATACTCTCTACACACCTTCACTGGTGCTCTCCTCTAGGAGAGATGTTCCTGTCCCTAAGCCACTCATTGCCTCCCACAAAGCCAGCCAACTCACTTTGCTCTGCACTGATGAGGGACAAAAATCCCGAAACGGCGCTGTATGCAGATAAGTGAAGTTGGCTTGGCTAAAATCCCGTTTGCTGTCTCAAGACTCGGTGAGTCAAAAGCAAATTGAGGATCTGTTACATCCAACAGAGGGCGCATGAGCTCCCCAGCTCCTTTCCCATAATGCCTTGTGAGCTGTATAACACAGACAGCACCCGCCGCTATCAGCTGCGATTGGTGCCGACACCGTTCGCAGCTCTTAACACTTTAGATGCCGCTGTGAAACGAGAACGTGGGGGTGTAGCGGGGAAAAAAATCAGAATGGCCAAATGGTTGTTTTTTCAAATTTTTGCCTCCTTTAAAAAATGGAATAAAAAGTGATCAAACCATCAGACCTTCCCCAAACTGGTATAAATAAAAACACCATCATGTCCCACATAACACGACGCCTTACCCAGCTCCATACACCTAAATATAAAAAATATAAAAATATAATTTTTTTAAAGGGTATCAAAACATTACAAATACTATATAAATTTGGTATTGCCGCAATCGTACTGACCCACAGAATACAGGTAACATGTCATTTTTACCACACAGTGAATTCCGTAAATTAAACCCATAAGAAATTGGCATAAATGCATTTTTTTTCCAATTCCATCTCATTCTGAATTTTTTTCCAGCTTCCCAGTGCATTGTACAGGATATTGAATGGTGCCATTACAAAGTACAATTTTGTTTCGCAAGCAATAAGCCATTATATGACTCTGTGAACTGAAAAATGGAAAAGTTATGGCTCTTGGAATGGGGGGAGGGAAAAATGGAAATGCAAAAATGAAAATTGGCTGTGGCATGAAAGGGTTAAACATTTTTGTGGAGTTTTCTCTAACTGTCTCTTAACATATATGCAAAAGATAAAAATAACATTAAGCAGCACCTCGTGTAACTCTTTAACAACCAGTGTAGCTGTATAATACAACAAATGTCGCGCTCACCTTGCGGGGTTGTGAGAAAGTCACAACACCCTAAAGAGCCATTGGTATAATTGCTGGGTACTCGAGCTGCAGAGTTCTGGATGCCAAAGGATGTGTATCAGGAATAGGATCAGGACCCACTTTGTTGTTGAAGATAGAAATCCGCGCTTAGCCCAGGGATTGTTCAGTAGAAATTCCTTTTATTGACACCATAAAACACCGCGTTTCGGAGCCTCTTACTCCTTTCTGAAGTGCATAGAATGGCAGGTAACATACAACATGCTGCCCCTTACAGCTTTATATAGTACACACCTCCTAAGGGGTCTTGACCTCATTGGTAAACAAACTCCGTAAACAAACACTTAGAACACAAGAGATATTGAAATACATGAAAAATAGACAAACCTGGATAAAAAACTAGTTTCTGATGACAGTGTATGAGTGTGTGTGTGTGTGTATATATATATATATATATATATATATATATATATATATATATATACTCTCTCTAAGTGAAATTCAGTCTCCTCTGCCTATTCTCCAGCCTCTGCCACCCCCTCCACCCTCCTCTGCCACCCTCCAAAATCCTTAGCCACCCTATTCTGCCACACTCCATCCATCCATACCAACAGCCCTTTTTTTGGGAAAACTTTTTTTTTGCTGTTTTTTCCTTTTTTTTTTTTTCCCCACCTGTGACTGCCACTAAGCGCCGATTGTATCTGTGCTCAGGTTTTTTTGGCACAGGTTTATTTCCTAATGGTAGTTAGAATTCGTTGCTAGAAGCAGCAGAAACCTTTTTTTTTTTTTTTTTTTAAATACTGCACAAGCAGTCTTTTTGTGCAGGTGTTCCCGCCACTGATCACATCTGTGCTAATTTTCTTTGGCGCGGTTTTTTTTTTTCTAATAGTAGTTAGAATCAGTTGCGATATATAGATACATAGATACATAGTTCAGGTCAGGAATATACATTGAGACTGAAGGCTTCAGAGAAACAAACAAACAAACGTGGCACCAGTACCACTGCTCCCAAGCCAGACTGACTGCATCCTGGCGTACAGTAAATACATGCGAGTGGTATCTGATCAATTCCTGAAGCCATACAGTGCCATGCGGAAAGAGAGTGTGATTCAAAACGCTGGTCGTGCAGGAACAGGAACTTTCCATGAGTTTCAGGAGGCAATTATCAAGACCCTGATATTTGGGGACCTAGAAGTTTGAGTTGGAGTTGGAAGGGACCTCAAGGGCCATCGAGTCCAACCCCCTGCAAAAGCAGGAATTCCTAAAACATCCCAGCTATATACCTATCCAGTTTCCGCTTGAAGATTTCAATTGATGAAGAACTCACCACCTCCCGTGGCAGCCTATTCCACTCTCTCACTACCCTTACTGTTAGAAAGTTTTTCCTAATGTCTAATCTGAATCTCCTTCCCCTTAGTTTCATCCCATTACTTCTCGTGCTTCCTTCTGCTAATGAGAAAAGGGTAGATCCCTCTGCACTGTGACAACCTTTCAGATATTTAAATACCGCTATTAAGTCTCCCCTTAGCCTTCTCTTCTGCAAACTAAGCAGTCCCAATTCTTTTAGCCTCTCCTCGTAGGACATGGTTTGTAGACCTTCCACCATTTTGGTTGCTCTTCTCTGGACCTGCTCCAATAAATCGATGTCTTTCTTAAACTGGGGAGCCCAGAACTGTACACAGTATTCCAGGTGGGGTCTGACCAGGGCAGAGTACAGCGGAATAATTACCTCTCTTGATCTAGCTTCAATGCTCGTCTTGATACATCCTAGAATTTTATTAGCCTTTTTAGCCACCGCACCGCACTGTTGACTCATGTTGAATTTGTGATCTACTATTATGCCCAGATCCTTTTCCCCTGTACTCTCACTTAGTACTATTCCTCCCATACTACATATGCTTGCATTTCTGTTACCCAGATGTAGAACTTTGCATTTGTCCCTGTTGAATACCATTTTGTTCACCTCAGCCCATTGTTCCAGTGTGTCCAAGTCCTTTTGGATGCATTCTATCTCCTCTCTAGTGTTGGCCATTCCTCCTAGCTTTGTATCATCTGCAAATTTTATTAGTTCCCCATTAACCCCATCATCCAGATCATTTATAAAAATATTAAAAAGTACTGGGCCCAGGACAGAGCCCTGCGGCACCCCGCTTTTTACTTTCTTCCAGTTTGATGTATAGCCATTTAGAATTACTCGTTGTGCCCGGTCATTAAGCCAATTGTGAACCCACCTCACTGATATTTTATCAAAGCCATACTTGATCATTTTTTCAATAAGAATGTTATGTGATACTTTATCAAAGGCCTTACTAAAGTCAAGATATACTATGTCCACTGCATTCCCCTGGTCCAACCATTCAGTGACTTTATTATAGAAGGAAATAAGATTAGTCTGACAAGATTTATTAGGCATAAAGCCGTGCTGGCTCTAATTAATTAAAGCCTTCCCATCCAGGTACCTAATTAAATGTTCTTTAACGATTTGTTCAAAGATTTTTCCTACTATCGAGGTCAGACTTACCGGCCTATAATTTCCTGGGTCGTCCCTATTCCCCTTTTTGTAGATGGGGACCACATTTGCCCTTTTCCAATCTAGAGGGACCACTCCTGTTTCCCATGACTTATTAAAGATTATTGCAAGGGGTTCTGTTATTTCCTCTGCTAATTCTTTTAAAACTCTAGGGTGTAAATCATCCGGTCCTGGGGACTTGGTTTCCTTAATCTTAGCTAAATGTTCTCTTACCAAACCTTCACTTATAATCAGCTTGGAGTCCTCATTCCCCTCATCACTATCACCATTAATGTTGATATTACCATTCATTTCTTGGGAGAAGACGGATACAAAATATGAATTTAGTAACTCCACCTGCTGATCCACCATGTTAACTTTTTCACCCTTTTCGTTCTTCAGGACTCCAATGGTTTCCTTCACTTTTCTTTTGCTCTTAACATATCCCCAAAAACCTTTTACATTACTCTTAACTTCTTTTGCAAGCTTCAATTCGTATTCAGCCTTGGCTTTTTTAATGCTTATCTTGCAGAGTCTGCAAACTGCTGTATACTCTCCCTTAGATATAGCTCCCATCTTCCACTTGTTGTAAGTTTCCTTTTTCTTTTTTAGTAGGTTATGTAATTTTTTGGTCATCCATCCTGGAGTTTTTAGGTGATTCCCATTTTTCTTGCTTCTAGGTATTGTTAGTTCCTGTGCATTAATGATTTCCCTACGGAAAATTTCCCACCCCTCATGTGCATTTTTGTGCTTAAGTAATTTTCGCCATGGAATTCTACTAACCCTTACCTTTAGGCCCCTAAAATCTGCCCTACTAAAATTGAGCCTTCTAGTCTTTGTCTTCTCAGGTCTTCTTCTTCTTACAACCCCAAACTCGAGTATAGCATGGTCGCTGAATCCCAGGTCCCAGTACTTCTGAAAATGAAAGTGCCCGTATTGTAACAGGGCAACGTTTTCCCAGTGAAGTCCCCCAAACTGCAAAGAAAGGGAAGAGCCAAAAAAAGTGCAGAGTCTGTTCCAAAAGAGGAATAAGGAAAGACACCACGTATCAGTGTGACACCTGCCCTGAAAAACCTGGCCTGTACATGAAGCCGTGCTTTAGATTGTACCACACTTCCAGAGATTATTAATTTTAAAATTTATGTTCCATGGAATATCACCTCCTTATACCGTCATGTACTCTGCACAAATTTACCTGTCATCCTGTTATGAAGTAATTTCTGGAAAATAAATTGTCATACAAGTGGGGTCCAAATGCTTGCTATACCCTTTCATACATTTTTTTAGGTGTAATTTAACACTGAACTCCTTTAACCCCTTGTGAAGATAGTAATTTTTCATTTTCACATCTCAATGGTAAAAAAAAAAATCTGTGAGACACCTGTAGGGTCAAAGTGCTCACTATACCCATTGATAAATTCCTTGAGGGGTCTAGTTTCCAAAATGGGGTCATTTTAGTGGATTCCAGCAAAATCTGCCCTCCAAAATCCCAATAGAGCTCCTTCCGTTCTTTACCCTATTGTGTGTCCATACACCATTTTACATCCTCATGTGGGATAATTTGATGTCGGGAGAAATTGCATAACAGATTATGGAATGCATTTTGTCCTTTAACCCCTTATGAATATGTAAATTCTAGGGCTAAATGAATAAATTAGTGCCAGAAATTGTAAAGTGTAAATTTCTGTGAAATGCTGAAAGGGCTAAGAAACTTTCTAAATGCTATTTTGGATTCTTTCAAGAGAGCAGTTTTGAGAATGGGGTGATGTATGGGGGTTTCTATTAGAGAGGCCTTTCAAGGCCCCTTCAGAACTGAACTGGTCTCTTGAAAAATGTGTTTTGGAAATATTCTTGAAAATTTGGAAAATTACTGCTTGACTTGTAAGTCTTATAATATCTGAAAAAAAAATGAATGGGTGATTAAAATTTGATTGCAACATAATGTTGTACCATGTTAGCCATAAAAAGTAGTGGAAGAGTGAAGAAATCATGTGATACCTTTTAGAGGCTAACTGATAGTAAGCTTGATAGTAAGCTTTCGAGAGTACTAGCTCTCTTCTTCAGACATGGTGTTGTACAAGAAACCAAAAATTCACAGTCTTTTTATTCACAGAAGACATGGACCTTCAAAGGATCTTAGAATCTTAAAAATAACAAAATGCAATATAAGTAGAGAAGCTATTTACAACAGGTCAAGAAATAAACAATCTGGAAAGTTGTGGTGCGTGACAGAGGGATTTGTTATCTGTTTGTTATCAGGAGGTGATTTGTGACCCTCACAGGTCATACATAGTGTGACATGAAACTGGCATGAATATTAAGTCCAAATTGCAGAGTTTGAAATTTTTGCATTGACTTTTATATTCCCATTCCTTATTCTCCCTCTGCATCTTAAAATGTGCCATTAAAACCACAACCTGCAAATCTTCAATAGAGTGGTCTTCTCCGGAGAAATGTGCGGCCACTAGGAGATCTGTTCTGCTGTTATTAATGGTGAATCTGTGTGAGTTCATGCACTGACTAATTGACAGAAACACTTTATTGGAGACATAAATACCTAAAACTTCACTTATTAGTGTTTATTTAAAAATGAAAGTGCCAAAAAACACCCTATCAGGGCTAAATATATTTTAAAATCCACTAATACCATTCAACCAGAGCAACTTCATGAATGGCTATGCAGTCATAAACTGCATTAACTGTAGATCCTTAGTATCAACGTGACCAAACTTCAAAATCCTACGCAGAGTGGTCCCATATATATTTTTTTTTTGAGCGAATAGGATCTAACTAAACTGCCTCCATGAAAAAAAGCTAGTGTACGAGTTGAATCAGTTGCCCAAATGATGTCTCAGATACTTTAAAGAACCTCGTCTTCCTCCTCTATCCTGAGACTACTGGCCTAATGCCACGCCAACAGGACTCAGAGGAATGCAGGTATTCCACTAAAAGACAAACTATATTACAACAATGCAACTGGCTTAAATAACTAGCTCCTCTAATCATACATCAACTACTCAACGCGTTTCCTCCAAAGGATTCATGTCTTACTGATGGATGGAGGTTTGCACTCAAAATTTCACGATACATGGACCCATTCATTCTTTTATGTACACGGATCAGTCATCCAGGTCCCTTTGCAGAGAAACAGCCCCAAAGCATGATGTTGCCACCCCCATGCTTCACAGTAGGTATGGTGTTCTTTGGATGCAACTCAGCATTCACTCTCCTCCAAACACGACGAGTTGTGTTTCTACCAAACAGTTCTACTTTGGTTTCATCTGACCATATGACATTCTCCCAATACTCTTCTGGAACATCCAAATGCTCTCTAGTAAACTTCAGACGGACCCGGATATGTACTGGCTTAAGCAGGGGGACACAGTTGATTTCTTCACACCAAGCTTTTTGCCTATTGCAGTCTTCCCAGCCTGGTGCAGGTCTACAATTTTGTTCCTGGTGTCTTTCCACAGCTCTTTGGTCTTCACCATAGTGGAGTTTGGAGTGTGACTGTTTGAGGTTGTGGACAGGTGTCTTTTATACTGATAACAATTTCAAACAGGTGCCATTACTACAGGTAATGAATGGAGGACAGAGGAGCCTCTTAAAGGAGAAGTTACAGGTCTGTGAGAGCCAGAAATCTTGCTTGTTTGTAGGTAACCAAATACTTATTTTCCACCATAATTTGCAAATAAATTCTTTAAAAATCAGACAATGTGATTTTCTAGATATGTTTTCTCATTTTGTCTCTCATAGTTGAGGTCTACCTATGATGTCAATTACAGGCCTCATCTTTTTAAGTGGGAGAACATGCACAATTGGAGGCAGCATTTCCCAACAACTTCCCTGGTCTGTGCTCTACACTGAAAATAAAATTTTGCAAGGACAGAAACCATCTGGTAACCCTAACATTTCTATCTTTATTCATTATCATCCAAGTCAGAGGGACATGGTCAGTTATCAACTTTAACTTTCTGCCTAGGAGGTAATATTTTAGGGCATCCAGTGCCCACTTAATAGCCAAGCACTCCCTTTCCACAATGGCGTAGTTTTTCTCAGCAGGGGAACGCTTCCTGCTCAGGTACATCACTGGATGCTCCTCTCCATTTAATAATAATAATAATAATAATAATAATAGTCCTTTAATAGTCCCACAATGGGGAAAATGGGGAAACAGCAGCAAAGATAAGCAGATACAAATACAAATACAACATGTACAGGAATGTTCCAAGGTGAGAGGCATTACATTAATAGCAGACCGACAGATAGGACTTAGCAGAGGAGGGGGGGGGATTTAACAGGCAGAGAGATATTTCAGTTCTCTGTGTGTAATGATCTCCGCTTAGGTCGGTGTTGGTTGTACAGCCTAACCGCGGTGGGGAGGAAAGACTTCCGATAGCGCTCCTTCTCACACCTAGGGTGGAGCAGTCGGTCACTGACAGTACTGCTCAGCGCGATCACAGTCTCATGCATGGGATGGGACTTCTTCTTCTGCATGGAGCTCACCACAGACAGTATCCTTCTGTCACCCACCACCTGCACTGGGTCCAGTGGGCTCCCCAGGACAGAGCTGGCCCTTCTAATCAGCTTGTCAAGTTTATTTCTGTGCCTGGTTGATATACTGCTCCCCCAGCAGGCCACTCCAAAGAAGATGGCTGATGCCACTACCGAGTTGAAGAAAGTTCTAAGAAGTGCCCCCCGGATTCCAAAGGCTCTCAGTTTCCTAAGCAGGTAGAGCCTGCTGTGGCCCTTCCTGTACAGGGCCTCCATATGATCTGCCCAGTCCAGCTTATTATTAAGGAGCAAACCCAGGTACTTATAGGTGTTCACAATCTCGATGCCCGTCCCCAGGATGTCAACTGGATTTGGAGGGCATCTGCCTTTGCGGAAGTCCACCACCATCTCCTTGGTCTTCCCCGCGTTAATCTTCAGGTGGTTCCGGTGGCACCAGTCCACAAAATCCTGGTTCAGTTCTCTGTACTCCCTGTCATCATCATCTGTGATGAGACCCACTATTGCAGAGTCGTCAGAATACTTCTGTAGGTAGCAGCTGGATGAGTTGCACCTAAAATCTGCAGTGTACAGTGTGAAGAGGAAAGGGGCGAGAACCGTACCCTGAGGTGCCCCCGTATTACAGATCACGGTACCTGACACATTTATAACCTGGGACAGCACCGCTCGCAGACCTGCATCCAGAGGCATCTGTCTGCACCAGGAACTCCTTCCTAAAATCAGGGGTTATCAGGACTGGCTGTTGGCATAGAGCTAACTTTAGCCTCTGGAATGCCTCCTCTGCTTCTGGTGTCCAGTGGATCATCACTGACTTCCCACCTTTCGTCAGGTCAGTGAGAGGAGCTGCAATAGAGGCAAAATTCGGCACAAACCTACGATAGTAGCCAGCAATTCTAAGAAACGTCTTGACTTGTTTTTTGGTTAGAGGCCTTGGCCAGTTCTGTATTGCCTCCACCTTATTGATTTGGGGCTTTATTACTCCTTTGCCAATTACATAGCCCAGGTACTTGGCTTCTTCTAGCCCTAAAGCACATTTCTAAGGGTTAATAGTAAGGCCTGCCTCGCTTATGGAGTCTAGTACTGCCTGTACCTTACAGAGGTGACTTCCCCAGTCTGGGCTATGAATGACCACATCGTCCAGGTAAGCCGCTGCGTAGTCACGATGGGGCCGCAAGATTTGGTCCATCAACCTCTGAAAGGTAGCAGGAGCTCCATGCAACCCAAATGGCATAACCTTGTACTGGAATAATCCTTCTGGCATGGCAAAGGCAGTTTTCTCTTTGGCTTCCTCAGACGAAGGTATTTGCCAGTAACTTTTTGTGAGATCCAGTGTGGTTATGTATCTCGCATTACCCATCTTCTCAATAAGCTACTCTGGGCATTCTATATGCTTTGAGGTTTATTTTCCGCTCAGGTTCCGTCTCCACACAGTGCTCTACTAGGTGTGTACGCCCTGGAAGATCAGAGAACTTACGTTTATTTCTCTGCAGGAACTCTTTTGCCTCTTGTTGTTGGGGCGCTGACAGAGTCTCATTTATATGGACTGGAGGGATTGGTGGCAACAAATCATCTACTTCTGCATTTGAGGCCACCAAGGTTTACCTCTGGGTCCAGGGCTTGATCAAATTTACATGGTAAGTTTGAAATGGCTTCCTTTTCCCTGGTTGGTGCACCTTATAGTTCACTGGCCCTACTTTTTCCACAATTTCATTTATGCCTTGCCACTTCGCTAAGAATTTACTTTCCACTATCGGCACCAATATAAGTACTCTATCCCCTGGGCTAAATTCTCGGATTCTGGCAGAGCGATTGTAAATTCGGCTTTGGGCCTCTTGTGCTTTTTGCAGATGTTTTTACCACTGGCATGTCTGTTGCAATATGGTCTTGCATTTGAGCTACATGCTCTATGACACTTTTGTATGGGGAAGCCTCAGTTTCCCATGTTTCCTTGGCTATATCTAGTAAGCCTCTGGGGTGTCTACCATAGACTAACTCAAAAGGGGAAAAACCTGTAGAAGCTTGTGGAATTTCTTTAATAGAGAACATCAGATATGGCAACAGGCAGTCCCAATCACGACCATCTTTTTCTACCACTTTTTTAAGCATGTGTTTAAGCGTTTTATTAAAGCGTCCCACTAACCCATCTGTCTGAGGGTGATACACAGAGGTCTGTATGTGGGTAATTTTAAATAGCTTGCACAGCTCTTTCATCACCTTTGACATGAATGGTGTGTCCTGGTCGGTCAGTATTTCTTTAGTTATGCCTATTCTTGAAAACATATAGAACAACTCACGGGCAATACTTTTTGATGCAGTATTACGCAAAGGAACCGCCTCAGGATAGCGAGTAGCATAATCTAAAACAACCAGGATATATTGGTGACCTCTAGCTGACTTGACTATTGGAACGACCAAGTCCATAGCAATCCTTTCAAAAGGTACTTTAATGATGGGCAGTGGAACCAAGGGACTACGGAAATGTGGGGTTGGGGCATGTACCTGACATGTAGGACAGGATGCACAGGAGTCCTTCACTTCCTTATACATGCCCGGCCAATAAAACCTTTGGAGAATCCTCTCCTGTTTTTTCTCAGACCCTAGGTGTCCCCCAAGTACATGATTATAGGCCATATCAAGTACGATGCGGTGGTATGGCTTAGGCACGAGAAGCTGCTCCACAATTTTCCCATTACTTTTTGCAACCCGATACAAGAGGTCATTATTCATGGCAGAATGGGGAAATCAGTGGTCAGCATCCGGTTCCTGAGGCATACTATTTACGACTGTCACACTCTCACGAGCATTAGCAAGAGTGGGATTTCTCAACTGTGAAGTACCAAAATTATCCCGGGAGACCTGCAATTCAGGTATATCATGCTCAGGAGCTGAGGAAGGGGTATCATCCTCCTCTCCAGCTAGGACCTCTAACGGAAAAGGGTCACACTCATCATGCACTTTGGGCGAAGGCGGGGTTTCCACCTTTGGATTATAGGTTTTACCTTTTACCCACAAATCCCAGAACAAAGGGAAATCACGTCCCAAAATCATACTATGCATGAGGTTTTTCACAACACCCACTTCATAATAGACAAGTCCTAATATAGTCTCTATTTTGATATTGGCCATGGGGTAGTCCTTGGTGTATCCCCATGGATGCAAAGTACACTCATGTGCTTGTCCAGCATACAGTCCCAAGCTATCAAGCTGCCATGTACTAAAGTTACCAGGCTTCCGGAGTCAAGCAACGCCTGGACAGGATGACCATTCACTACAATCTTGCAGACCTGAGGCTCAGTCTCTAGACCCGGGGCCGCAGCACAGACAGGTTCTGCGTACAAGGATGGACGCCCACCAGCGTCACACTCAATTAGCTCAGAGCTGAGAGGGCAATGGGCAGCAATATATCCCTTCTCTAGACCCGGTGCCGCAGCACAGACAGGTTCTGCGAACAAGGATGGACGCCCACCAGCGTCACACTCAATTAGCTCAGAGCTGAGAGGGCAATGGGCAGCAATCTATCCCTTCTCATGGCATCTTCAGCACTGTACTAGGCCTGGTTTCTCCAGCAGAGAGTCCTGTTTGGGACTAGTGGAGTGCTTGGGAGACATTTCAGTCTTTCGCCCATAAGACCCCTCTAAAACTCTTTTCACTCCGCATTCAATAAAAGGAACAGTCTTACCGGGAGGTGCCCTCCACCTGGTGTTCCTAGGGGTGATCAAGTTGCAGGGACATCGCGAAGTTCCACCTCAGTAGCAAGGAACCTTTCTACAAGGCTGACAAGTTGGTTGGCATCTTAGGGGTCTCCATGTCCGACCCAGCGCTGCAACACAGGAGGAAGAGATCTGACGAACCAGTCTAGGACCACCTTCTCCACAATCTGTGCAGGGGTAAAGGAGTCTGGTTCCAGCCATTTCTTTACCAGGTGAATAAGGTCGTACATCTGGGACCTGGCAGGTTTGTCCAAATGGTAACTCCAGGTGTGCACCCGCCGGGCACAGACAGCCATGGTCACTCCCAGCCGAGCAAGAATTTCTGCTTTCAGTTTATTATAGTCGCTGACATCCTGTTGGCAGTTGTCATAATATGCTTTCTGGGGTTCACCTGTCAAATAAGGTGCGATGACATCTGCCCAGTCAGCAGCTGGCAGTCTCTCTCGTTCAGCCACCCTTTCAAACACGGTAAGGTAGGCCTCTATATCATCATCTGGGGTCATTTTCTGCAAAGCTCTTTGCACAGCCTGCTTTACATCTTTGAGCTCCACAGGTCTTTGTGGACTAGTGACACCAGTCTCTTTGATGATGGCCAGCTGCTCCATCAACAAACGGTTGGTTTCTTGTTGCTGTATATTAGACTGCACCAGATGCTACAGTAGCTCTTCCATATTCCGGGTCTGGTCTTGTCTGGCGGCAACAGCCTTCACCCAGGACATAAAAAAAAAAAAATAAATTCTTTTTTTTAACAAGGAGTTGTGTTGTTGCCCCTAGCAACCCCTGAATGCCAGCATCCTCCACCAATTGTCAGGATCTGGGGTGCTGGGTGGGCTGACATGAACACAGACTCCAAGGTATTAGTCCAAGTATTGAGTTTTGTTCACTCAAAACACTAATTGGTACATGCAACATAACAGAAAAAAATAAAATAAAATACCTGCCCGTCTGGGCTCTAACTAAACAAAAATAGGTTACCTCACCTAGAATAAGAACAAGTTCAAACAGTCAGATTGTCTTCCAGCAGTAGTCACTTTCTTTATGGCTTTCCAGCCAAGCTCTGCCACAGTCTGCTCTCCTAGCAGACTTCTTATATCCCCTTAACGAGGAGATCCCAGTCAGCTGGGTTTCTTCCAGGAGTGTCCACAAGGTGTGGACTGGAGGGGATGAGAATGGCAGGTCCCACTACCAACCTACCCGCCATTCCATGAAAAAATCCAGCCCAGTGCACAGTACTTAAATAATGCTCAGCAAACAGTTGTCTGCTGAGAGCAAACTTTCTGGATTTCCCTCATCTCACCCATCTGAGCAACCTGTGTGAGATATACATCCCTTCCAATATTTTTCCAGTCATCAGCTTACACCACATATGACATTAAGTACGTTATTCTGGGTACAGCAGTGTCATAAATGTTGGCATAAACTACAGTTTGGGCACACAGCAGGGCACAGAAGGGAAGGAGCACTATGTGGCAGATTTAGATGTTTGGTATCTGGACGCCATGTCATGTTTGCAGAGCCTCTAAGGTACCAGAAAAGTGGAATCCCCTAAGGAGTCACCCCATTTTGAAAACTGCACACATCAATGAATTTATCAAGGGGTGTAGTGAGTATTATTATCGCAGACGTGAATGCACAGCAGATGGTGAAAAGTAAATATGTAAGCTTTGCGGAGCGCATTGGGAACACCAAATTCCCTACTATATTCCCAGTAGCTCCTATGATTGGGGAGGGAGGGGTCACTTTGGGGGTCACTTCTGGTGTCTTTTCCCTTGTAAGCTCTAAAATTGGAGTGTACCCTGAAATACGCTCGCACAGCTTATATATTCCCTTCCTGCCGCAAACAGTTTTGTTCTAATGGTTTGGCAATTTTTGGGGTTTTTGTCTTCACATTGTACAAGCTATATTTTCTTTATTTTTCTGGTGATGTAGCCATATGAGGGCTTGTTGTTTGTGGTGTGAGATGCATTTTGTAATGACAATATTTCTGAGTGCCAATAACTTATTGACTAAATTTTATTAACTCTTTCTTGGTGGATTAAAAAAAAATCCCATTAAATCTGGTATTGCTTTTTTACCTTTTAATTTTTTCCACGCAGCGTACAACATAAGTAGCATGTTACCTTTATTCTGCGGGTCGGTACGATTATGGCAATACCTCATTTATATTGTTTTTTTTTATGCGTTACTAGTTTTGCAGAACAAAGACCTATTTGGGGAAAGAAATCAATTATTTTTGCATCCATCTTCTGAGATTTGTAGCATTTTCTTTCTTTTTTTTTTTTTTTTTTAGTTGACAGAGTTGGTTGAGGGCTTATTTTTATGCAGGATGATCTGTGCTTTTTATTGGTACTGCTTTGGGATACATATGACTTTTTGATCACTTTTTATAGCATTTTTTAAGGCAAGATGGCAAAAAATCATTATTTCCTTGCTTTATTTATTTATTTTAATTTCATACACTTCACTTCTTTTTTTTTTTTCAACTTTTTTTTTTTTTTTTACTTTTTAGTGGTATCTCACTAGGAGACACTGATCGCTGGCTCAGCACTATAGACTGCAGTACACGTGTATTGCAGTCTATAGAGGAAGTTTGCCTATGCAGACGCATAGGCTGACTTCCAGAGGTCCCAGCAGGATCAACCAGGTACTGTGGGCTTCAGGCAGCCTGGGGTCACTGGCCAGACCTCGGGCTGCAGAAAATACATATCCGCACCCCCCGAACTCGCCGCAGGGGGGGCCAGCAACATGGCGGAACCCCTTGGATGCCACGGACATCCAAGGGAATAAAAAGGTTAAGGAGCAGGGTGTTCCTTCATCTGCTCCCAATGCCACCCGCAGGAACAAACTTTCCCTGATAGGCGGCTACATGATAGGTCCTGATCATGTCTCCATGGACACCAGCAGCTATTATTGCTGTGTTCACAGAGTTCCTGACCCTTGGGGAAACCCGATCCACAATTTATCAGGGTCAGTTTATATACGGCAGATCTGCACAAAGCCCAGCAAGAGCAGATGTTTATATACAGCGGGCCGTCGCGAACTTGTTATGGTACTTCTGAGCTGGGTCCTTGAGGGGTTAAGGAAACAGCCCCATTTTTCAAAACTTAATAAATATTATCGACCATATTTCTGCTTGGCATAATTTTTTTTATTGTCCTTTAATTTATTTTGGACGTTAGAATGCTTACAAGTTTTTTTGTTCCAAATTTAAAAGAAAATTTCCCCAACTATATATACAGTGGGGAGAAAAAGGTTTTAGTCATCCACCAATTGTGCCAGTTCTCCCACTTAAAAAGATGAGAGGCCTATAATTGATATCATAGGTAGACCTCAACTATGAGAGACAAAATGAGAAAACATATCCAGAAAATCACATTGCCTGATTTTTAAAGAATTTATTTGCAAATTATGGTGGAAAATAAGTATTTGGTCAATAACTAACAAAAGTTCATCTCAATACTTTGTTATATATCCTTTGTTGGCAATGACAGAGGTCAAATGTTTTCTGTAAGTCTTCACAAGGTTGGCACACACTGTTGCTGGTATGTTGGCCCATTCCTCCATGCAGATGTCCTCTATAGCCATGATGTTTTGGGACTGTCGCTGGGCAACATGGACTTTCAACTCCCTCCAAAGGTTTTCTATGGGGTTGAGATCTGGAGACTGGCTAGGCCACTCCAGGACCTTGAAATGCTTCTTGTCATGCTGAAAGACCCAGCCACGTTTCATCTTCAGTGCTCTTGCTGATGTAAGGAGGTTTGCACTCAAAATCTCACATTACATGGCCCCATTCATTCTTTCATGTACACGGATCAGTCATCCTGGTCCCTTTGCAGAGAAACAGCCCCAAAGCATGTTGCCACCCCCATGCTTCACAGTAGGTATGGTGTTCTTTGGATGCAACTCAGCATTCACTTTCCTCCAAACACAAAGAGTTGGGATTCCCACTTGGTACGTTTTTCCTTAGGGACATGCACAAATACTTTACTTCCAAATACTCTTATGTGTTGTAGATTAGGCTTTTTGCTGTTCCATATCTCAATGGAGTTTTCTCTGTAGCTTTACCTGGTAACCTGTTTTGAAGATAGCATGCTGTCAAGATTGCTTCACCCCAATATGCTGTAGGCAAATCTGCGTCAAATAGCATACTTCTTCCACTTTCACAGAGTGTCCGGTTTCTTCTTTCCACTACACCATTTTGTTCAGGATTGTATGGTACAGTGGTCTGAAACACGATTCCATTTTTCTTTAAAATGCTTTGTGTCTCACTGCTTGTATATTCAGTTCCATTATCTGCACGCAGGATTTTTGGCATTCTCCCAAATTTGTTATATACTTCAGCTAGATATGTTTCAAGTTTCCCTGGGACTTCATCTTTGCTGTGAAGTAGATTGACAACCGTATATCTTGAATAGTCATCGATAAATGTGAGAAAATATCTCTTCTTTCCAGGAGTTAGAGTATTCATTGGACCACAAACATCAGTATGTATTAAATTCAGTGGCTATTCTGATTTTGTAGTACTATTCTTAGGAAAAGATTTTCGGGACATTTTTCCTTTAAGACAGCTGGTAATCATTGTCTGATTACACTGATCAATTGTAATTCCTTCAGCAAGTTGTTTTTGAACTAACTTTCTTATTGCTTCTGGGTCTCTATGTGCAAGACGCCTGTGCCATAGATGGATACAATTTGTGTGTTGTTCTTGTTTAGCAGTATATGCGTTTTCTTTGCAATTTAACTGATATAGCTCATCTTTGATCTTTCCTTCTTCTAGTATACGGCCCCTTTTTGAGATGATGCAGCCGTTATCTTTAAATGTAACTTCATTTTCTTGTCTTGTGAGTTTCTTCACAGATAACAGATTGCTTTCAAGGCTAGGTACATACAGCACATCTTTTACTGGGATCTTTCTGCTTTGTGTTGGGGAGACTTGACAATCAATGTAACCATCCCCTATTCCCTCTGTATTCATATACTGACCATTTGCCAAAATCACTTTCTCTGACTTACTTTGGTTAAGGTTAGAAAAGAAGTTTCTGTCATTGGTCATATGGCTAGTTGCTCCAGAGTCTATACACCATGCATGCTTGGATGTACTTGCATTAATGGTAAAAGCAGTTTCAGTACTTGAATTGTGTTTTTCTTCAGTGATGGCACTTTTAACCCTTTGATGATTTTGCTTTTTCAGATGATTCATCCTAGCTTTCCAGACTCTGCAGTCAGCTTTTAGGTGCCCTGTTTTCTTGCATACAAAACACTCACGTGTTTCTTTCAAATGACTTTTATTTTCGGGTAGAGCTTGGGCTTTTAAAACGGATTCTGCTTTAGATACCCCAGTGCTGCATACACTCTCTGTCTTCCGCTTGTATTCATCTATAAGCTTTCCTCTGACATACTCCAGTGTTAGCTCATTATCTGGGCGTGCATCTATTGCGGTTACAAGCGTGTCATAGCTTTCTGGAATAGTAGTGCAGCAATATGTAAATCTGTGAGATCTTCTCCAATGCCACGTAAGTGCTCCACAATTTCTAAAGTGTTTATATAGTCCTGCATATCACTGTTCCTATTTAGCTTAGACTGGTACAGCTTTCTCATTAGATATAGCTTATTGCTGAGATTTATCCTTTCATGCACTTTCTGCAGCTGCTCCCACATTTCTTTTGCAGTGTCACATTTGCATACATGTACAATCTGATCATCATCTATGCTGAGGGATATAGTGCTTTGTGCTTTCTGATCCTTCTCTATCCAGTCATCTGTTACTGGGTCAGGTTTAGACTCCTGTGTGTATTTCCACGTACCTTCTCTTGCAGCAGCATCTTTATCTTGAATTTCCAGGATTGATAGTTCTGATTATTCAGGTTTGGCACTGTGAACTTCATAGAGTTGCTGCTGGTGGCCATCTTGGATCTCTGTTGTTTTCCTTTTCTTTCTGTGTCTCTGGGTATCTGGGGGTATCTGGGCCCATAACCTGTTGGCAACGGATTAATCTTTGACTGTCCAGGCGTTCAACAGTAAACAGATATTTATTGAGGAACAAGAATAATACACTGTATTCTGTAACTTATGATCTCAGCTACTTGTCTGTGAGCTCCATGTGCTCTGCTCTATGCTGCAGTTACAACAGAGAGAGGAACTTCCTGGTTTTGCTACTCTAGCCCCCACCTTTTTAACAGAGCTTTATTAACAACTTAACACTATGCAGTTATAAACATATAAACAGTAGTTGTTGCAATACAGGCAATAATAAACATTATTCCAACAATAAGTGACCCAAAACACCAGCCAAAAAGGATGAGAACAGAGAAATGTTCTGTGGTCACCACCTGCAGAACCACTTCTTTATAGGGCTGGTCTTGCTAATCATTTCTACCTGTTGTCTGTTACATTTGCACAACAGCTGGAGAAATTGTTTTACGTTCAGTATTGCTTCATAACTGGACAGATTGATTTCAAGTGTGATTGACTGGGAGTTACATTGTGTTGTTTAAGTGTTCCCTTTTATTTTTTTAAGTAGTGTGTGTATATAACTGTATATATATAAAATCTCCTTCCATAAGTAACCCAATTTTCAAAACTGCAACCATCAAATAATTATTTGATATAATTCAACAGTATTCGGGAACTTTGTTCACCCTTTAAGTGTTTCACTGGAATTAAAGGGGTATTCCCGTCTCAAGGATCATATTCAAACTTATAGCTGAAGGTAACTGAAATGTTTTACCCCATGCATTGATTTACCTATTTTGCTCTTTTTGCCAGATACAGCTAAATTTCTCTCCTCAGTGTTTACAACTGGTTGCCTAGGTTAGAGACCTGCTCACAGGTCAGGATGAGGACTCCTGGCTGTCTATATTCTCTTTTCTCACTCTTACTGCATATGCCTTTTAGATTTTAAAGAGGATCTAACAGCTTTTTTTTTTTTTTTTTTTTTTTTTTGAGTTGGAAGGGACCTCAAGGGCCATCGGGTCCAACCCCCTGCGAGTGCAGGTTTTCCTAAATAATCCCAGCTATATGTTTATCCAATTTCCACTTGAAGGTTTCCATTGATGAAGAACTCACCACCTCCCATGGCAGCCTATTCCACTCCCTCACTACCCTCACTGTCAGAAAGTTTTTCCTAATGTCTAATCTGTATCTCCTTCCCTTTAGTTTCATCCCATTACTTCTTGTACTTCCTACCGCTAATGAGAATAGGGTAGATCCCTCTGCACTGTGACTACCTTTCAGATATTTAAATACCGCTATTAAGTCTCCCCTTAGCCTTCTCTTCTGCAAACTAAACAATCCCAATTCTTTTAACCGTTCCTCATAGGACATGGTTTGCAGACCTTCCACCATTTTGGTTGCTCTTCTCTGGACTTGTTCCAATATATGGATGTCTTTCTTGAATTGAGGCGCCCAGAACTGTACACAATATTCCAGGTGGGGTCTGACCAGGGCAGAGTACAGCGGAATAATTACCTCTCTTGATCTAGATTCAATGCTTGTCTTGATACATCCCAACATTTTATTAGCCTTTTTTGCAACAGCAGCACACTGTTGCCTCATATTGAATTTGTGATCTATTATGCCCAAGTCCTTTTCCCCTGTGCTATCACTTAGTTCTATTCCTCCCATATTATATATACTTTTTACATTTCTGTTACCCAGATGTAGGACTTTGCATTTGTCCCTGTTAAATACCATTCTTTTCACCTCAGCCCATTGTTCCAGTGTGTCTAAGTCCTTTTGAATACACTCTCTCTCCTCTCTAGTGTTGGCTATTCCTCCTATCTTCGTATCATCTGCAAATTTTATGAGTTCCCCAAAAATCCCATTGTCCAGATCTTTTATAAAGATATTAAAAAGTACTGGGCCCAGGACAGAGCCCTGCGGCACCCCGCTTTTACTTTCTTCCAGTTCAATGTATAACCATTTAGTATTACTCGTTGTGCCCGATCTTTGAGCCAGTTGTGAACCCATCTAACTGATTTTTTATCAAAGCCATACTTAATCATTTTTTCAATAAGAATGTTATGTGATACTTTATCAAATGCCTTACTGAAGTCAAGATATACTACGTTTACTGCATTCCCCTGGTCCAACCATTCAGTGATTTTATTGTAGAAGGAAATCAGGTTAGTGTGACAAGATTTATTGGTCATAAAGCCGTGCTGGCTCTGATTAATTAAAGCCTTCCCATCCAGGTACCGAAGTAAATGTTCCTTAACAATTTGCTCAAAGATTTTTCCTACTATCGAGGTCAGACTTACCGGCTTTAACAAGTTTTACAAGCTTTAACAAGTCCAGATCAATTAATAGTTGGTTCTTCACTCATTACAGCACAGTTGGAATTTAATTTTGTAGCTCCCACCGTTCCCTGAACTATCACTGCACTTTGGTGCAGATCAAGGCTCTGTACTGTCATGAAAGCGGTGTAAGGCAGGAGCAGGCATGGGGTGTGAATCAGAGCTCTGACACCGGCTACCTCTGTCTGGAGCTCTGACAGCCTAAACGTACCTTTTAAAGGGGTTATCCAGCTTCCAAAAATTATCTGCAAATACATCCACAGCAGTGCTAAATACTTACTGTTCCCTTATGCAGCCCTTGGCTTTATTTTACTTGCTGCTCCTTGTATAACATATAAAACACATATTTACATGCAGTGAATCTGTGGAAAAACTACATTTCCCATGATTCATCTGTCTCCTCTCACTCTATAGCTTTTTTTTTTTTGAGGTATTGTACTTTGTGTTAGTGGTAAATTTTGGTTGATATTTTTTGTCTTTAAGTATGGAAAAATTGGAAATTTGGTGAAAATTTGGAAAAAAATGCGGTTTTCATATAGATAGTCATACTAACCCACATGTGGATGTAAACTGATGCATGGGTACACAGTAGAGTACAGAGTGGAAGGAGTGCTATTTTGGATGGCAGATTTTGCTGAAATTTGCAAATGCAACCTGGTACCTGAAACAGAGAGCCCTGAATTTTTTTTCGGAACCATGTTGCATTTGCAGAATCCCTGAAGTGCCAGAACAGTGGAAAGCCACCCCCCACACACACACACAAATGACCCAATTTTGGAAACTAGACCCCTTTAGAGAATTTATCAAGGAGTATAATGAGCATTTAAGCTGTCTTAGATAATTTTTTACCATTGTGACATGAAAATGAAAAATTACTTTTTTTTCTAACAAAACAACGCTTTGGCCCCAAATTTTTCATTTTCACAAGGAGTTAAACGAGATAAAGTATTCATGATTTGTGAAGCAATTTCTCCTGACTAAAGAAATGCCCCACATGTGGATGGAAACTGCTGTATGGTCACACGCATATTTGGAGGGCAAATTTTGCTTTAATTGTTTTTAGTTTTTTAGTTGCCATGTGGCATGTGCTGAGCACCTGAAGTGACAGTGGAAACCCTCAACAAATTACCTCACTTTGGAAATTACACCCCTTAAAAAAAAATTATCAAGGGGTATAGTGAGCATTTGAACCCTACAGGTATTACATTAACCATTTCTCAGCAGTGTCAGACTGGGATGTCTAGGGTCCACCAGTGGAATTGTTTCTAGGGGCCCACCATCAGGACCCCTGCAGATCAGCGGTATCGAGACAGGGCGGCTCACCTGCCATACCATGTGCACCACTGCAGTACCTAAACCTACTTCTACACCCTGTATGGCAAGTAAACAGAGTGGCTCCTAGAATTGTTACCATTACCTGTAGCCGCACTGTCCTGGAAAAGCTGATCTACAGAGGTCTTGGCTGTTATATCGCCGTAGATGTAATATTGATGGTTTATCCTAAGAAAAAAAGTGGCATAACTTTTGTCTGGGTCCCCCTACCCCCCTCCCTTCAGCAAATCCTTGATAGTGATGGTTATGGGGCCCCACACTGTATAGTATGCTCCACAGTGGCCCCAGATAGTATTATATTCTTGGCAGTGGCCCCCACACAGCATTATATGCTCCACAATGGCCTCAATACAGCATTATATGCTCCACAGTGCTCCCCCCACACACAGTATAATATGCTCCACAGTGGCAGTACACACAGTATAATATGCTCCCCAGAGTGGCCCCACATAGTATAATATGCTCCACACAGAGGCCCCACCCTGTATTATATGTCCCCACAATGGTCCCCACCCAGTATTATATGCTCCACACAGTGGGCCCCATCCAGTATTATGTGCTCCCCACAGTGGGCCCCACCCAGTATTATATGCTCCACAGTGGGCCCCACCCAGTATTATATGCTCCACAGTGGGCCCCACCCAGTATTATATGCTCCAGAGGCCCCCACCCAGTTTTATATGCTCCACAGTGGCCTCCACCCAGTATTATATGCTCCACAGTGGCCCCACCTAGTATTATATGCTCCACATTGGCCCCCACACAGTATATTATGCTCCCAACAGCCCCCCTCCACTTAGGTGCTATTATTATACTCTGGGGTCTCCTCAGATTATAATCAGAGGCCAAGGGAAGGTGAATAAAAATAGCAAACACTCATACTTGCCTTGCCTCACCTTTCCTAGGCATCCTCACTCCATTCTGCCATCTTCAGCAATATGCCAGGGCCCCTTTCCAATAATAGTATGTATAGCGGTCAGGCTTTCCCCGACCGCTATCATAGTGGTCCGGGGCCCCGGCCATCTCCAGCTGGCCATGGGCCCCATACCCCACCGGTCATGGTCGCACCCCCTGTGACCGCGATCGTGACACCACTGGTCAGAGGCCATCCCAATCGAGCCTCTGACCAATGCATCTGCATTGGCAAAATGAGGACTAATAGTTGGGGCTCGGGACCCACCAGTGGAGTGGAGAAAACCAAGAAGAGGAGTGGAGATAGGAGGGCAGCTGAAAAGCTAACATGAGACAACCCCTTTAACCCTTTCACTGCCAGGGGTCTCCGGAAATTTTGCACCTCCGGTAGCCAAAGCAATTTTCACAGTTTTGAGATGGACAAATAAAAGCTAGATTGCAACATTAAAAAATCCTGCTAACCAACCCTCCATATCTTTATATTTTCTTAAAGTAGAGACCTGCATCATTATCCTGCAACATTAGAATGCCACTTGTTACTGTATGCGAACAGGCACCTTCATGTAATTTTGATTTAAACTGAATATTTTATAAAAAAAAAAAAAATGTATATTAGTTGCTAAAAGTGGAAACCAAACAAAAAGTTATATGCTCCAAACTGCCTAGAAATAAGAGTTCAACATGTGCAGAGTTCATTCATATCACTAAGGCCTACACCTGCATACACATGTCTTCAGAAAATCACTAGAACTGGAAGGTAGAAAAATCTGCTTTGAAGCTGGAAATGTTAAAAAGGTATCATCCTATAAAATGTAGGGATTACACATCATGGAAAGCAAGTGAACCCCTAAACCCTATATATTTTTGAAAGTAGATAACCTGAAGATTTATGTGTGTCTCAATTGGTTATCAATAGCCACATCCACCTTCATGTAACTTTGTGACAAACACAAATAATTTTTTGAAAAAAAGGCACTAAAACACATATTTGCACCTAAAACTCCTATTCAATCTTACATTCACAAACAAAATACATCTAAAATAAAAGATCAAGGTGTACACAATTTATATATACCGCTAACATCAGCTACAAGAGCTCTTACTCTCAAAAACACTGATACAGAAGACAAGCAAGATTTTGCTGTTATTCATTAATATGTTAAAAATCTATACTGCACCTAGCAAACTGTAACTGTGATATCAAATCTAACTTTTTTGAGATTGCACAGCATACAGTATATAAAAACACAGTTTAATTTTTCATATATACAACTACCTTCATGCAATTTTGCAGCAAATAGAGATTACAAGCAAAAACAGCACAAAAATTAAAATTTGCCACTAAAGTGCAGACTCAAGCAGTCCCATTCTGCAAACAAAATGTACTTTCCAAAAAATTGTAATATGTGAGGAATTCAAACATACCACACACACTCACATATATATTTATTTACAGGTGCGGGTGTTAAAACGCCAAAATCGCAGAAATGCACCAACCAATTTTGTGCATGTAAATTAAATAGGAGTTTACATTAAAAAAAAAATATCATTTTCTATTCCCGTATAAAAATTGTAGCAATTTATACGTTCATCTCTAGTAATAATCGTTATTACTATTATTTTAACGTGTAACGTATAATGCTAGAGAGGCGTATTTTACTCTAGAAAGATCAGGTATGGACAGGGTGAAATGTAAACTTTATTGATGACTTTGTGCATGTGTTGCGTAAGTGTTTGGTGCAACTCTTTTGGCACTGCGACCTGGACAATGGTAAACATCTGGGTCACAGCGCCAATAAATTTCCTGGTTATGTTCAGAGGGGTATTATATAAGAATACCCCTCTAATAAGGCTTAGAGAGGAATTACATTATCCCTCTATGTGACAATCAGAGAGCAAAAGTACAGTATGCTCTCTGATTGATAGGAGAGGGGATAACATGTACAGTTTATGCACAGATGATAATGATGATTTATCATCTCTGTGCAGTCTTCAGGGCTGCTCCTCCCTATATCTCAGGATTGGTTAGGGCTATGAAGATAATTTTTCATTTGATTCATTTTAAAGATGAGAAATGAATTAAAATGATATTAAGCTCATCATGATAGCCCTTACAGATTCGGACCGAATCACTGTTAAAAATGCTGTCGGGATTTGAGATTTGTAGTGGGACCTCAATGCCGAATAGCGTTTTCAACAGTGAATCGCTCAGGATCTGTAAGAGCTCATCTTTAAAATTTTCATCTTTAAAATGAATCCAAAATCATCTTCATAGCCCTAACCAATCCTGAGATATCGGCATTAGTAGTAAGGACATATTAGATACGTCCTCGGCTAGGAAAGTGCCACCCTGGGAGGACGTATAGATACATGGTTGGCAGGGAAAGGGTTAAACAATATGGAAGTGAAATATAGACTTTTTTTTCCAATAATAGTTCATTTAGTTTTAAAATTTACACATTCACAAGAGCTTAAAATAGAAAATGCACAATAGACAATTTGGTATTTCTCCCAAGCATGGAAATGTAGGTGCAAATTGCTGTCAGCATGCTGAAGAGAAAGATCGCCACTGGGCGTTTTGAAGATTAGATTTTGCTGGAATAGTGTTCAGGTGTCATGTCTCATTTGTGAAGCGTATAAAGTACCAGTACAAAGTAAACCTCAAAAATGTGACCTCATTTTGGAAACTATAACCCTCCTATTAATTTATCAAAGGGTATAGTGAACATTTTGACCCCAGACCTGTTTCATAGATTTTGTTAACATTGGAATGTGAAAATGAAAAAGTACTGTATTTTTGCTTTGTAAGACGCAGTTAATGATAAGACAAACCTAGGAAATAGGAAAGAAATATTTTGAACCAATTTCTTTTAAAATGATGTCCCATAAGGGCACCTCCACACAGTATAATGTCCCATAGTGGCCTCCACACAGTAAAATGTTCCATAGTGGCCCCTCCAAACAGTATAATGTCTCACAGAGTCCCTTCCACACAGAATAATGTCTCATAGTTGCCCCTCTACACAGGATAATGTCCCATAGTGGTCTCCATGCAGTATAATGCCCTATAGTGGCCCTTACAGTTTTCTTTTGCCACTCACAAACCATTATTATACTCTGGGTCTGAAGAGTGGGGGCCCAGGGGAGGTTATTAAACATAATAAACATTGTTACACAACTCTCCTGGGCTCCGCCACTCATCTATGGGACTTTTCGGTTCACATAGACCACTATGATTGGGCCTCAGCAGTCACTTTACGTGAAGGCGGTTATGTGACCGCTCAGGCTCATTCAGAGACCTCTCTGTGAACAGAAGAGACCGGAAGTCCCACATCGGAGCCCAGAAGAGGTGATTAACACAGTTTGTTTGATCACCTTCCCCAGGGCCTCCGTTCATTATATGGTGGGGTCTGAAGAGACCCCCAGAGTATAATAATGGTTAGTGGGTGACAAATCCTGCATTAGTGCCAACTTAATTTTCGGCACCTTCACTTTATAAGATGAACTGACTTTTTTACCATTTTGGATAAAAAAGGGCATCTTATAAAGCGAATAAAATGTTAATTGAGCCCCAAATTTTTCATTTTTCAAGGGGTTAAAGAAGGAAATGCACCACACTATTAAATGCTATTTGTCCCGAGTACAGAAATAACCAACATATGGATGAAAACTGCTGTTGGGCACACAGCAGGCCACAGATTGTGAGCAGCGCCATAAGGCTTTTGAAGGGCAGAATATTTTTCGGTGCTAGTGTAATGGAAAATACCAAATAGTGTCCTCATTTTGGAAATTGTACCCCTTACAAAATCAGTTTGGCCCAAGACATGGTTTCCAAAAAGTTTATGTATATGTTGGTGTAGACTGCTGTTTAAGGACACCAAAAGTCAAAAAGCATGGTACTTCTTCCCTTCTGAGCACTGTGGAGTGTAGGTTTAGAGGGACTGGTTTTGGGGCGCCAATTTGCTTTTGCAAGTGTCCATAAAGTGAAATTTCCAAAGAAGAGACCCCATTTTGTATATTACATTCCTCATCAAGTTTAACAAGGGGTGTAGTGAGCATTTTTAACCCTTGAGTGTTGCATTAATTTATTTTCCAGAAATGAATGCACAGCTGATTGTGAAAACTGAAAATCGCAATTTTTACCAGAGATACGCCATTTCGGGGCCCAATATGTTGTGCCCAGTTTGTGTCAGCAGAGACACATAGTCCAAAAACTTTTAAGTGGGTTACCTCGGGTACAACTGCTTTTGGATTGTTCATCTCTGAAACAAGCTGGTCACCACATATTGAGAATTAAAAATATGCATTTCTAGAAAGATTGCCATTTTTACTTTTCACCAGTGGTGCGTTTATTATGAACAATAAATTAATTCAGCAGTTGGAGCGGGGGCGGGGAGAGTAAAAATGCTCACTACACCCACTGGATAAATTCCTTCAGAGGTGTAGTTTCCAAAATAAGGTCACTTGTCAGAAGATTTCCTTTAACTGACATTTCAGGTGCTCTGTCTAAATCTGAGCCACAAAATAACAAATAGCATTGTTTGCTTTCTCTGCCCTGCTGTGTGCCCAATTTGCAATGTACAGTATACCCAACATACGGCGTAATAGTATGGCACTGCTGGGAAGTACTTCCCACAAAGTGGTACAATAGTACGGTTCAATTTTGGTGTCATCTGACCAGACTATATTCTCCTAGTATTTCATAGACTTGTCTACATGTTGTTGAGCAAATTTTAAACACAGTTGAACATGCGTTTTTTGTTCAGCAATGGAGTATTGTCTAGTGAGCATGCATACAGACCATGGAGGTTGAGTGCATTACTTATTGTTTTCTTTGAAACAATTGTACCTGTTGTTTCCAGGTCTTTCTGTAGATCTCCACAGTTGGTCCTTAGCTCCTCCGAAAATTATTTTCACTCCTCTGTTTGAAATCTTGCGGGGAACATCTGGTTGTGGCTGCTTTAAGGTGAAATGATGTTCTTTCCACTTCTGGATTATGTCCCCAACAGTGCTCACTGGAACCTTCAGTAGTTTAAAAATTCTTCTGTAACCAATGCCATCAGTATGTTTTACAACAATAAGGTTGCAAAGGTCTTCAGACAGCTCACTGGTTTAACCCATCATGAGAGGTTTCTTTTGTGGCACCTTAGTAATAAGACACATTTTTATAGGCCATCAGTTGAACCAGCTATTACTATTACTACTAGCATTTGCTATTAACCAAATATTATTTTTCAGGATTACTTTATAATTACTGATGGATTTCAGTTGGTGTCATGACTTTCCATGGCTTTTTGCACCTTTCTTTCTTCCTGTGTTCAATGCTTTTTCCCCGTGTCATTTCTCATTATTACACATAACTTAATTTATGGACATCCATGGTTTGATTTTTTTTTTTGCCTGTGTGGATTGGATAGGTTTTTACCGACAACTGGTGAGAATTTCCTGACAATAGCATCTTTAGAAATGTATTTACTTTTGCTGACATTTTTTAATACTTATTTATTTTTATAGTTTTTTTTTTATTTTGTAAATTGTATTCTTTTTCCGTTCTCCTCTTTCTCTTTTTTCTCTGTAAATTTCTTATACCCACATGTGTGAAATCATTACATACACACTCCCTTGAATAAAGTTTCTATACACTTTTACACATGTTAAATCGAACATAATCACACACCCTTTAAAAATAAATAAATAAATAAATAAATAAATAAAATTATAATGTCCCAGTCATCTGGAAGAGTGTATTCAGCTGAGGAGGCATATAGCTTCCTAGCTTCAGACACTGAATTTGCAAGTGAGGGAGACATGCCCCATTCCTCTATTTTTTTTTCTTCCTCTTCTTCATCCACTGATGAGGGGCCCTGAAGGAAGCACCCCAGAAAAACAGCTGAAGCAACTCCTGAAACAATTTATTAGAAGTGGATCCCCATCCCCTGAAAATTTTGAGCCTCAGATTACTGATTTTGTGTGCAGAAATTGACTTTTTTAGGCCAGGGTGGAAATGTGACCTGGATTCTATTTGATTCCATTCTAATATTTGTTCTTTACAACGATAATGATAATGAATAATGCCCTCCTCAAAATGACCAAAGATTTGACATTGTATATAAAATTAGACCAGTTCTCGAGCACTTTGTTACCAAGTTTGCCGAGACATACTCAAAAAATGATTAACATAGATGAGTCACTCATACATTTTGAAAGGAGGCTTAAATTCCGCCAATACCTGCCCTGCAAAATGGAAGAATAAGGTATTAAAATGTATAACCTGTGTGAGAGTAAGTTTAGGGTACACCCACATGTTTTGGGTTTATGAGGAAAAGGACACCACAATTGAATCCCGAGAATGTCATCCCATCCTAGGAGTTAGTGGGAAAATTGTGTGGAATTTGGTACACCCACTGCTAGATCAGGGTTACCACCTCTATGTGGATAACTCCTAGACCAGCATTTCCTCTCTTCCAGAGCCAGTGGCATGCTGCACTGTGCACAAAAACCAGACTCCCTCCCTAGGTCCCTGCTTTAGCAACCACTCATAAGGGGTGAGAGCAGGGAACTATGTAGTGAGCATATGCTTTCTGTCAAGTAGAAGGACAAGATAGACAATTAATGGAAATGGCAGCACCCCTGTCCCTGTACCAGGTACTGATAACTCCACCCCCAAGCCAGGTTGCATCCTGGCCTACAATACATATATGGGAATAGTTAATCTTTCAGATAAAGTGATGAGCTCGTACAAAAGTATGGTACAAAAAGCTGGCTGTGCACATTGTACAAATGTCACTGTATAACTCTTACATTCTATTCCCATGTGCAGTCAGGACAGGAGCATTCCTTCATTTTAAAGAGGTGGTAATCAAGGCCCTAATTTTTGTAAGCCAAGAAGGTGAAGGACCTAGTACTTCTGGAGGAAAGGGTCTCCATATTATTCTAGGGCGACATTTTCCTGGTGAAGTCTTCCAAACTGCTAAGAAGAGAATAACCCAAAAAAGATGCAGTGTGTTCTCGAAAAGAGGGGATAAGAAAGGACACCATTTACCATTGTAAAACCTGCCCTAAAAAAAACCTGGCCTCTGCATGAAGAAGTGGATTATTAATTTCTTACACTTGGCACTATAAAACCCCAAGCAAAACTACTACCTCTCAGTATTCTTCTAGATTAATTTTTGTGAGGGATGTAGTCTCCAAAACAGGCTCACATTTTGAGAGTTTCCACTGTTCTGCTACTTGAGGGTCTCTGAAAATGCAACATGGAACCTGAAAACTATTTCAGCAAATTTCAAGCAGATTCCTTCCTAATAGTATCCTGCTGTTTACATGCACAGTTACAGCAGTTTACAACTGCACATGGGACATTTCTGTTAGGATAAATTGCTTAAGAAATTAGGAGTTATCTTTTCTTATGAAAATGAAAAATTTGCAGTTCAAGTGATTTTGGAAGTGAATGGAAAACATTTTATTTTTCATTTTCTGTCCCAATTATGTGAAACACGTGGAGTCCAAATGTTCACTATATGGTGTGTGTTTTTTGTTTTTTTTTTTTTTTTTTTTTACTGTACTGGTACCTCAGGGGCGTAGCAATTGCAGCATGGCAAAACTATTTCAGGAACATCTGACCCCAATAGCACACATGTACCCATATAGCAGTTTACAACCACATATGGGGTATTGTTATATTCAGGAAAAAATGCGTAACAAACTGTGTATCAAATTTCACAGCCCAATTCTGTGAAATACCTGTAGGGTCAAAACACTAGTTTCCAAAATGGGGTCACTTTTCAGGGGTTTCCACTGTTTTGGCATTTCAGGAACTTTGCAAATGTGACATGGTGCCTGAAGAGAATCCCAGCAAAATCTGCTGTTAAAAAGCTCAATGTTGCATCTTCCCTTCTGTACCCTGTACAGCAGTTTACATCCGCATGTGGAGATGTAATTTTCAAGTTTCACGGCCTAAATTCTGTGAAAGACCTATAGTGTTAAAACACTCACTATATCCCTTGATAAATTCCTTAAGGAGTCTAGTTTCCAAAGTGCGGTCACTTTTTGGTTGTTTTCACTGTTCTGGCATCTCAGGGGCCCTCCAAATGCTCATTGGTGCCCCTTCCATTTTGTATCCTGCTGTGTGCCCATACAGCAGTTTACGTCCAAGGGAAGTAATTTTAGTCCCTAGAAAAATGGTTTTTATAAATGTTCTTGAAAATTTGACTTGTAAATTTCATAATGTCCGAAAAAAGTTTAAGGATGTTTAAAGCTTGTTACCAACATATAGCAGAGAGATGGTAAGTTAGATTTATGACTAAATTTGGGTGGTATGTCTGTATGAGAAGCAGATGATGATAATGCATATTTTTTCAAATTTTCACCAAATTTCCTATTTTTTCTTAATTAAACACGAAACATTTTGACCAAAATTTAGCAATAACACGAAGTACAATGTGTCATGGGAAAACATTTTCAAAATCAATTTGGTGAGTTAAAGCATTCCAAAGTTATCACATAAATGACACCTAAAACTGGCTGTGGTGGGAAGGAGTTTAAAGAGGACCTTTCACCACCTCCAACAATTCCAGGTTTTTACATCAGTTAATAGCTGATGCTCCATTGATTCTGGCAAAGTTGTAATTTTTTTTCTCTCTAGCCCCCACCAATCCAAAGAAATCAATACTGTTAGTTTTGGTGCCTGATATACTATTTAGACTCTATAGTGTCAGGAGGGCGGTGTCAGGCAGGAGCAGACAAGTGGTGTGATTCTGAGCTCTGACACTGGCTGCCTCTGAATCGCACCCCCTGCCTGACACTGCCCTTCTGACATTACAGAGCTTAAATGGCACATCAGGCGCCAAAACTAACTGTGCTTGTTGCTCAGAAATGGTGGAGTCTAGAGAAAATATTCCAACTGCGTGTGAATCAGTGGAGCAGTGACTATTAACAGATGGTAAGAACTTGAATCGGTTAAAGTGGTGAAAGGTCCTCTTCAACCATTCAGGACTATGCATGTTTTGGCCTTAAGGACCAAGCCCCATTTTTCAAATATGTCATGAGTCACTTTTTATGATAATAACTTTGAAATGCTTTTACCTATCCAAGTGATTTTGAGATTTGCTTTTTCGTACTTTGGTGGTGGTAAATTTTGGTCATTGTGCTTTGCGTTTATTTATGAAAAAATGAAAAACTTATTGAAAACTTAGTAAAATTAGCCATTTTGAAAGTTTCAATTATCATGTTTATAAGACAGATAGTAATACCACAATTTTGTTAAGAATAAACATTTACCACATGTCTACTTAATGTTGGCATTCTTTTTTGAACATACTTTTATTCTTATGGGATGTTATAATGCTCATAAGTTTAGTAGCAAAATTTTCAAGAAAATGTCCAAATTCTTTAGGGATCAAGTCAACTCTGAAGTGACTGTGAATGTGTGAACCTAGAGGGTGCTAGTGAGCGACCCAAAATCGGGATTGAAAAGCTCCTCAGCCACACCCATAGGTGGGGGCACCAACTCCAGAAGGAGTGTCTGCAGCAGGAGAGAGTGCTGTGGAGTCCTGCAGGGAGACTGGGAACCAGGTGGGGACAGACAAGGCGGTCTGTCCCAAGAGGACTGGGGTTCTGAAAGGACTGACTGAGCCAGGCTGCTTCTTGCCCCCAGAGGTTAGATAGGGAGCAAGCAGTAAGGTAGGGCCTATGTGTGGCCTAGGTCGTTTTATTGTTTTGTTCATGTACCTTTGGTAAAAAGCTGAATAAAAGCCATTTAATTCCCCCAAATTACCACATGACTTTGAGGGACCCACCTATTAGAAACCCCAAATAACCCCATTTTAAAAACTGCACTCCTTGAGTTATTTAAAACAGTATTTTGGAACTGGTGTTTATAAACTGCTGTTTGGGCACACAGGAGGACTCAGAATGATAGGAGCATCGTTTGACTTTTAGAACTCAGTTTTGGCTGGAATGGTTTTCCCCATTTTGGGAAACTACACCCCTCACAGAATTCATATATGGGTGTTGTGAACCTGTTGACCCCACAGTTTTTGCACAGAATTTTTTAGTGCTAGATCGAGAAAATTTAAAATTATTTTTTTTCAAAATATATGTACTTTTACCTCAAATATTGTCCTTTTTATAAGAAACAATTTGGTAATCAATTTCTTCAGAGAACAGCAGTACCCCATTTGTGGTCATAAACTGTTGTTTGAACACTCAAGAAGGCTCAGAACTGGAGGAGCGTTATTTGTCTTTTGGAGTTTAGATTTTGCTGGATTAGTTTTCAAGTGCCATGTCGCATTTGCAGCCCCCCAGAGGTACCAGAACAATTGACCCAATTTTGGAAACTACATCCCTCAAAGAATTCATCTTTGGGTATTGTGAACATTTTTACCCCACAGTTGTTTCACAGAATGTATTTGAATTGGTTCGTTAATTTGGGAAAAAATGTTTCATTTTCACATGGAATAAAATACCCAGATTTGTTATGCAATTTTTCTTAGTACAGGAATACCCAGTTTGTGGTCATAAACTGCTATTTGGGAATATAGGAAGGCTGAGAAGGAAAGGAGTGTTGTTTGACTTTTGGAGCTCAGATTTGGCTGGAATGATTTTCAGGTACTTTGTTGCATTTGCAGAGCCCTAGAGGTACAAGAACAATGGAAACCCACTATGTGACCTCATTATGGAAAAATCACCCCTCAAAGAATTTATATATAAGTGTTGTAAACATTTCAACCCGTTTTATTGCAGAATTTTTTAGCGTTTGGTAGACAAAATGAAAAATTACCCTTTTTTTTTCTAACTTTATGTACTTTTTACCTCAAAAAGTACATAAAGTTTTTTTTTTTTAACCTTCCTCTAGTGTTAGGGTCGTGACCGACCCGTTTTAGGTTTTAAATGCATACAAATTGTACATACATTTGTTTATTGCATCAAGACTTTTTGACTTTTTCAGGAACTTATTTTTAAACAAAATACAATAAAATAAAACTATTTTACTAAATTGTAAAATGCTCTTATTAAAATTATAACATTTGTGTTGTTGGGGTCAATTTCGACCCAGGTCTAATATAAGAGTAAAAAAACAATAATAAGTCCCAAAACTAAACTCATAAACACAATATAAACCAACAGCCCACAGCCAGCTCTACTTCCAACAACTTGAGTTAGGGACATGTCCAGGCATGTATGGCCAAATCAGCTTACAGTTGGTACTTTGCAGAGTATACATCTTCAGTTTACACCATGCAACAATGAGGAGAAGATTAGATGCAAGCCAAATTCTGGATTATATCTTGGATGATAATGAATCAGAGGACACACAGCAGCAAACTGATACAGATGAACAGGTTTCTGAGGAGGAAGATGATGTGGAGTATCAACCGGAAGACACAGACAGTTCTGATCAGTCTGATGAGGAGGTCACCGGTGCTGAAGCTGCTCCCGCTGAAAGATTCAAATCCAAAAGTGGCAAGATCATTTGGAGCTCAGTACCTGCAGATGTACATGGCAGGGCAGATGCTGCAAATGTCATAAAAATGACCCCTGGAATCACAAGGTTTGCTGTGACAAGAGTAAGTGACATCAAGACATGTTTTGATCTGTTTATGCCATTGTCAATAAAAAAAAAGTCATTATTGCTATGACAAACCTTGAAGGAAAATAAGTCCACGGCAATGTGGAATGACCTTCATGATGATGACCTGGATGCCTACATTGGTGTTCTTCTCCTTGCTGGAGTGTACAAATCATGCAATGAGGCCACTGATAGTCTCTGGGATGCATCGACAGGCAGGAATATTTTCCGGGCAACAATGTCACTTCAAAAGTTTCAAATGATATCAAGAGTCCTCAGATTTGACAACAGAGACACCAGAACAAAATCTGACAAACTTGCTCCCATCAGGGATGTTTGGGAGAAATGGGTGCAGCTCCTTCCACTGATGTTCAACCCAGGGCCAGAGGTGACAGTAGACGAACGTTTTCTTCCTTTCCGCGGAAAATGCCCCTTCCGGCAATACATGCCAAGTAAGCCAGGCAAATACGGCATAAAAATCTGGGCAGCCTGTGATGCAAAAACTAGCTATGCATGGAATCTACAGATTTACACAGGCAAGTCTGCAAGCGGCATCCCTGAAAAAAAACAAGGAAAACGTGTAGTCCTCGATATGACTACTGGACTGCAGGGTCACAACATTACTTGTGACAATTTTTTTACCAGCTATGACCTTGGACAAGAACTTCTCAGGAGGAAAATCACCATGGTGGGCACAGTGAAAAAAAAACAAACCTGAGCTGCCCGCTGAATTGTTGCAGATGAAGGACAGGGCTCCACTTTCCTCAAAGTTTGTTTTTACAGACACCACCACTGCTGTTTCATACTGCCCCAAAAAAACGACGGAATGTGGTACTGATGTCCACACTTCACAAAGATGCAGCTGTGTCATCAGGAAGTGACAAAAAGCCCAGAATCATCCTAGACTATAACAAAAACAAAGGAGGAGTGGACAACCTGGACAAGCTGACTTCCACCTACACTTGCCAGCGAATGACTAGGAGATGGCCAATGGTTGTATTTTCCAACATCCTTGATGTGTCAGCATACAATGCATTTGTGTTGTGGACCCACATTCACCAAGGATGGAATTCAAAGAAAAAAAACAAGCGGAGGATGTTTCTTGAGGAACTAGGAAGATCCCTTGTCAAGGCGCACATTGACCAAAGGGAACGGGTGCCCCGAGACCCAGCCGCTGCAGCCTTGGTCCGACAACTCCAGAGCTCAACAAGTGCTTCGCCCACACCCACAGCAACACAAAGAGCATCATCACCAGCATCCTCCTCAACCAGCCCTGCCTCAACAACAGCCACAACCCCAGTGAGACCACCTGATTCTAAAAGAAAGAGGTGTCAGGTCTGCCCTAGCAATAAGGACAGAAAGACAAACACATCGTGCTTCGCCTGCAAAAAATACCTCTGCAAAGAACACACAAAAAGTGTCACTTTTTGCCACACATGCATCTAAATACTAATGCATCTAAAAACTAGTACTTGATTTCTGTTGATTTGATTTACTTGATTGATTGTTGTTTGTTTGTTTGACCTAGAAAAGCTACTTTTTATTATTATTGCTATTAATGTTAATATAATTTTCATCTTTTATTTGTATTAAAGTTCTATAAAAAAAAAAATCTGTTTTTTGCCTTTTTCTAAAGTAGTTAGATATGGGTCAAAATTGACCCGTAACACCATAGATGTTACTAGAGTTAATAATATAAAATATATATATGTATATTTTTTTTACATTTAAGAAATGTGTTCTAAAACCCTTCAGTAATAGTCAGGTAATTAAACTTTTTTAAGTTTATATTATTCTCTTGAGGTTCATTTGACAATATTTTTATATTGAAAATGAAGGGTACGCTCTCAAATGAAAGGCCCAGGGGGCCACAACAAAAATATTAAAATCAATCCTTCCATGGATGAGAAACCCTAACAAGGTAACTAAGAGGTAAGAAACAAATTGGATCATAAATAACTGTTTTTAGGGTATCCTAGGGGTGATTTAAGACACGGGTCAAAACCGACCCGTTAACATAAGAAAGAGTAACAGAAAGCTAACACTAGAGGAAGGTTAAAGCATTATATAACAAAAGGCACCCCACAATTTGGTAACAAATCTCTCCTGAGCACAGCAATACCCCATTTGAGGTCATAAACGGCTGTTTGGACACACAAGAGGGCTCAGAAGGGTAGCAGATTTTTTTGGATTTGTTTTCAAGTGACCTGTTCCTTTGCAGTCCCCAGCGGTACCAGAACAATGGATACCCATAAGAAGTGACCCCATTTATTTATTTTTTTTAAGCTAATTTTTAATTTAACAGACCACATCAAAAGCCTCCACCTTGTGATTGAGAAAGGTGGTTAGATATTCCAGGCTGCGAACATCCTTCATCCGTGCTATGAACTTGGGAGTCATGGGGGGGACGCCCCCCCCCCTCTCCAGTGTAGAGCGATAAGCGTCTTAGCTGCTGTGCATAGATAAAGGTATATCCTAGAAGTTTTCTTACCCAGATGTCTCGGCGGAAGATTCAGGAGGTAGGTGAGAGGGTCTAGTGGAAAAGGGCATCAGTGATTGTCTTGACCTCCAACCAGAAGGGGCGAATATGAGGACATTCCCAAAATATATGATATAAAGCCAATATAATAAATAAATAAAGCCAATTATAAGAAAAATATGGAAAAGCAAATGGAAAGAAAAGACATAAGGGGAGTCTGGGATGGGCTTATGTCAATTTCGGGTCATATACAGTCTGTCTCCCACCTAGAGGCAGATGTTAATTGGCTTAATGAACTAAATCTATTCTTCAATAGATTTGATCACACACCAGCTCCTCCCACCCCAGCATGTCTTTCAGTTCCCTCCACCACAATGACTTCACCCCCTGCGGTTACTTCCCACCAGACCAGTAAATCCAGAAATCCGTCTTTATCTGACCACAGTCTGACCTTCACACGGACCCAGGTGAGAAAAGAGCTGAAAAAGATCAAGGCGGGGAAAGCAGCAGGGCCGGATAACATCAGTGCAAGGCTAATTAAGGCTTGTGGGGATCAGCTGTGTAGTATAATTGCATATATGTTTAATATGAATCTGAAACTGGAAATTGTCCCTGAATTATCGAAATCTTCCTATGTGGCACTGGTTCCAAAGAAACCTCAACCTATGGACCTCAGCGACTACAGACCTGTAGCATTGACATCCCACTTGATGAAGATCTTAGAGCGATTGGTTCTCCCTACATCTCCGCCCTCTAGTGAGCTAAATTATGGACCCTCTCCAGTTTGCATATCGGCCAAGCATTGGGGTGGATGATGCCATCATCCACCTTCTGCACAGGGCTCTTTTTCACCTGGAGAAACCAGGGAACACGGTGAGAATAATGTTCTTTGATTTCTCCAGTGCTTTTATCACCATACAGACAAGCTGGCCCTTGCTGGAGTGGGCCACCACCTCTCCAACTGGATTCTAGACTACCTCACAAACCGACCTCAGTATGTGAGAGACTGTGTGTCAGATACTGTAATACGGGGGCACCTCAGGGTACAGTTCTTGCCCCTTTCTTCTTCACACTGTACACTGCAGATTTTAGGTGCAACTCATCCAGCTGCTACCTACAGAAGTATTCTGACGACTCTGCAATAGTAGGTCTCATCACAGATGATGATGACAGGGAGTACAGAGAACTGAACCAGGATTTTGTGGACTGGTGCCATGGAACCACCTGAAGATTAACGCTGGGAAGACCAAGGAGATGGTGGTGGACTTCCATAAATGCGGATGCCCTCCTAAACCAGTGGACATCCAGGGGACGGGCATTGAGACTGTCAACACCTATAAGTACCTGGGTGTGCTCCTTAATACAGGAAGGGCCACAGCAGGCTCTACTTGCTTAGGAGGCTGAAAGTCTTTGGAGTCCAGGGGGCACTTCTTATTACTTTTTTTCAACTCTGTAGAGTCATCAGCCATCTTCTTCGGAGTGGCCTGCTGGGGGAGCAGTATATCAACCAGGGATAGAAATAAACTTGACAAGCTGATTTGAAGAGCCAGCTTTGTCCTGGGGAAGCCCACTGGACCCAGTACAGGTGGTGGGTGACAGAAGGATACTGTCCGTGGTGAACTCCATGTGGGAGAATAAGTCCCATCTCATGCATGAAACCGTGATAGCACTGGGCAGTACTGTCAGTGACCGACTACTTCACCCTGAGTGTGAGAAGGAACGCTATCGGAAGTCTTTCCTCCCCACTGGAACTGGAATATCTTTCTGTTTGGAATATCCCCCCCCCCCCCCACGCTACTTCTTATCTGTCTGTCTACTATCAATGAAATGCCTGTACCTTGGAATATTCTTGTATATGTTGTATTTGTATTGTTTATCTTTGCTGCTTTAACACACTGAATTTCCCCATGGTGGGACTATTAAAGGATTATTATTATTATTATTATTATTATTATTATTATTTTTGTGCATTCTGCATAAGTATTTTGTACTGTGTTTGTCTAAAGGTCACACATGAAGAGGATTAACGTTAGGTTAACATCTGTGTTCGGGTCTGTGGGTAACCGCTTTCAGTGGATTAGGTTTCCGTTCGGGGGGTACGTGAACGGAAACCCAAACGCAGATGTGAACCTAGCGAAAAATAATATAAGTGCTTCGGGAGGAGGGTCATTTTTACAGCTGTAATGTGGCCATGAGGGAGATGTGAAGGGGGCACCATATTTTTAGGATGGAGCGGAGCTCTTGAAAGATCCAAGGGTAGTTAACTGAATAAAGCATGGAATATGAAGAGGACAGTTGAATACTGAAGTGACCCCATTTTTAAACTACACCCCTCAAAGAATTCATCTTTGGGTGTTGTGAACATTATGACCCACAGGTGTTTCATAGAATTTATTTGAATTAGGCCATAAAATAAACTAAACCCCAGAGATACCAGTTTTCTGTGGGAGGATATCATCCTAACCGCAAAAACAAATGCAAAAGCATTCATGTTTTCAAAATTTCAAACTTCAAAGTATTCATCTAGGGGTATAATGGGAATTTTTAATTGTAATTGGTAGTTTTATTGTTTTAATATCAGTTGGGACCAAATGGGAAACTGATGTTATGGTTACATGCAAGAAATTGGCCACAATAAAAAGCAATAGCAAGCAATCTGCTAATAACTGTGAGAAGTAGAGACAGCTATCTACAACCAACACACCTATGCGAGCCAAGACAGACCCTCAGACACCTTCACCAGAGCTCCCTGCAAAGGCTTTGCTGGACCTGGGGATCTGAATTGTCACCAAACAGACAAATGTACAGTCATGGCCAAAAGTTTTGAGAATTACACAAATATTATATTTTCACATGATCTGCTGCCCTCTGGTTTTTATGTGTGTTTGTCAGATGTTTTTATCACATACAGAAATATAATTGCATTCATATTATGAGTAACAGAAGCTTATATTGACAGTTAGAATAAGTTAATGCAGCAAGTCAATATTTGCAGTGTTGACCCTTCTTCTTCAGGACCTCTGCAATTCTCCCTGGCATTCTCTCAATCAACTTCTGGACCAAATCCTGACTGATAGCAGTCCATTCTTGCAGAATCAATGCTTTAATTTTGTCTGAATTTGTTGGTTTTTGTTTGTCCACCCGTCTCTTGATGATTGACCACAAGTTCTCAATGGGATTAAGATCTGGGGAGTTTCCAGGCCATGGACCCAAAATCTCTATGTTTTGTTCCCTGAGCCATTTAGTTATCACCTTTGCTTTATGGCAAGGTGCTCCATCATGCTGGAAAAGGCATTGTTGAGCGCCAAACTGCTCTTGGACGGTTGGGAGAAGTTGCTCTTGGAGGACATTCTGGTACCATTCTTTATTCATGGCTGTGTTTTTAGGCAAGACTGTGAGAGAGCCGATTCCCTTGGCTGAGAAACAACCCCACACATGAATGGTTTCAGGATGCTTTACAGTTGGCATGAGACAAGACTGGTGGTAGCGCCCACCTCTTCTCCGAATAAGCTGTTTTCCAGATGTTCCAAACAATCGAAAAGGGGATTCATCAGAGAAAATGACTTTACCCCAGTCCTCAGCAGTCCACTCCCTGTACCTTTTGCAGAATATCAGTCTGTCCCTGATGTCTTTTCTGGAGAGAAGTGGCTTCTTTGCTGCCCTCCTTGAGACCAGGCCTTGCTCCAAGAGTCTCCGCCTCACAGTGCGTGCAGATGCACTCACACCTGCCTGCTGCCATTCCTCAGCAAGCTCTGAACTGCTGGTAGCCCAATCCCGCAGCTGAAACACTTTTAAGAGACGGTCCTGCCGCTTGCTGGTCTTTCTTGGGCGCCCTGGAGCCTTTTTGGCACCAATGGAACCTCTCTCCTTGAAGTTCTTGATGATGCGATAGATTGTTGACTGAGGTGCAGTCTTTCTAGCTGCAATACTCTTCCCAGTTAGGCCATTTTTGTGCAGTGCAATGATGACTGCACGTGTTTCTTTAGAGATAACCATGGTTAACAGAAGAGAAACAATGATGGCAAGCACCAGCCTCCTTTTAAAGTGTCCAGTGGTGTCATTCTTACTTAATCATGACAGATTGATCTCCAGCCCTGTCCTCATCAACACCCACACCTGTGTTAATGGAGCAATCACTGAAACGATGTTAGGTGGTCCGTTTAAGGCAGGGCTGCAATGATGTTGAAATGTGTTTTGGGGGATAAAGTTCATTTTCTAGGCAAATATTGACTTTGCAAGTAATTGCTGTTAAGCTGATCACTCTTTATAACATTCTGGAGTATATGCAAATTGCCATTAGAAAAACTGAAGCAGTAGACTTTGTAAAAATTAATATTTGTATCATTCTCAAAACTTTTGGCCATGACTGTACTAACAGTAAATGCATTTCTGCAGAAACCAACACCAGGACCACTAAAACTTACAAAGTGGCGTAGGCAGAAGAGAAGTAGTACAGCAGGGTCAATACCTGGAGAGACGAATAAGCAAAGAATGGAGACAAAAAGCAATATCTGAGAAACAAGTCAAAAATCTAGTCGGGAATGTGATAACAGAATCAATAAGCAAAAGGAATCCAGGGACAAAGCCAAAGGTCACAAGTAATACAGGTGTACACACAAAATGGAAAGCCAAACTAACAGGTAGAAAACTAATAGCACATGTCTCAGGAAGGCGTGGCCAACTGCTAACTGGACAAAGCTAGGAAGCCTCTAAAACTGCAAAAGCTTCTCAGGTTGGTATGGTAACGCCAAAGGTGGAGCAGCCGGATAGAGGATCCTGACATCTGAATTGTTGGAAATACAGTGGCTTGCAAAAGTATTCATTCCCCTTGAACTTTTTCACATTTTGTCACCTTACAACCACAAACTTTTATTGAGATTTTAAGTGATAGACCAACACAAAGTAGCAGGTAATTGTGAAGTGGAATGAAAATGATACATGGGTTTTCAAAATTTTATTCAAATAAAAATCTGAAAAGTGTGACGTGCAAAAATATTCAGCCCCCCAATACTTTGTAGAGCCAACTTGTGCTGCAATAACAGCTGCGAGTCTTTTGGGGTATGTCTCTACCAGCTTTGCTCATCTAGAGACTGAGATTTTTGCCCATTCTTCTTTGCAAAATAGCTCAAGCTCAGCCAGATTGGATGGAGAGCGTCTTTATTAATTAAGTGACTTCTGAAGGCAATTGTGTGCACTGGGCTGAATACTTTTGCACGTTGCACACTACTTTGTGTTGGTCTATCACTTAAAATCCCAATAAGGACTGTGAACTGAACCTGAAATGCTCAAAAAACCAGGAAGCGCTCTCCTCAGAGACATAAACTGGAAACACCAAGGAGTAAGGTTCTTCGGATTTATTTTTAATAAGCTATAACGTGTTTCGGGGTTTTAAAGCGTCTAGGAAAACACACCCCTTCGTCAGATCTACATAAACAGCAAACAATGATAAAAAAACATATATTTCATTCAATGTAAAGAGAAAAATGTTATCTAAAAGATATGTGTTTAAAATATATTGTGGCTAAAATAAGTGTTACACATCTAAGAACTGTGCTAGTGATCTTAACAGTGCCCAAATGCAGGATAATGCAATATAAACATAAAAAGAAGTAGTTAATATAAGTGTATTTCTTTGGTTAAAATAGATTTTTTTGAACCATTAAAATTTTATATGTAAATGGGTATAATTTGTTTTGTCTGTATGGCTTGCATATCTTATAAGTAGAGATGAGCAAATCGATTCTGCAGAAGTGGAATTCGATCCGAATTTCAGGAAGTCTTCGATTTGCCACGATTCCGGATTTCTTGATGCTTCGCGGTAACGAATATTTAGTATGGACCTTTGTGACATCAGACTGTCACATGATGTTCTCTAGTGATGTGATTGGGTAGGCGTGTCTTTGCTTGTTAGCATATCCTTCCACATGAATAAAACTTGTCCATGCTGGAGAGAGACATGACCGTGGCATCCAAGGGCTTCCGCCATTTTGCTGCCCACCCCGTCTCTCTGCAGCCTGGAAATAGCTGTTTATTTGCCGTGAAGTAATTCGGATCGAAGCAAATTTTTTTGGAACTTCGAATCGAACTGCCGAATCGAACTTAAGAGAAATTTGCTCATCTCTACTTATAAGTGTAGCAATTAATCCATACCATCGTAAAAAACAAAGGACAACTATGTATGTACTGTAGATCAACATTAGCAACATGGTTTAGTTCTACAGTAAAAGAAATATCATTGGTGCTATTTATAAGATACACCATCGATACCGCTAATGGTGAGCATAGTAATAAACTTTCAATTCAGCGTCTTGAGAAATAGTAACTGAAAATGACATACCTGAGTACCGCTACAGTTAAGCATACCGATGGAATAATGAAAGTGCGGGAAGTATTTAAAGCTTGCTACATGTCACGATGTTAAAGCGAAAGTAAGCGCATAACAATGTGCACATCGCTTCTTTCCTGGGTTTTGGACTTGTCATTGTGTGGTTGCGCACTGAGACTAGGATGTATGGGGAACTGCGCTTGCGTACATACCGCTGACTAAGATTTTGAACGCTGTAGGCAAAGATGCTGCGGAAAGAAATGTGAGTATTGGGAATGTGTGTATGTAGTTGTACTTACAAAAAAGAGTTGCTTACTAATGGAAGAGATCAAGATAGATGACCAATAGAGTGATATAAAATTAAAATGGTGACAGACTGGGTAGAAAATATACTGAGAAAAAAAAATTGCTTAGAAAGAAAATGTGAGTGTGTGTGTGTGTATGTGCTTGTACTTACAAATTGATAGAGTACTAATTCGGGGGATCAAACAGATTAATAGTGAGAGACAAATATGTAAAATGGATACGAATGGTAACCAGCTGAAAGGGAAATACACTGAAAAAATGTGATTGGAATTGCTATGATTGCTAATTAACAGCTAAGTATCAACTACAGTGATTACATTTGATACATTGATTTGGAGGGAAATACAGGACTTTTGGAAAGAAGTTATTGTTATTTGGTAATTCTAGTGGATAACAATTTGGGAGACCTCATTCAGACCATTCGAATTGAGGGTATTGAGATTGAAAATCCAAAACATTTCGTGTTTCTTTCATCTATTGTGGGAATCTTTTCAATAAGTGTTACTTTGAACGATGAAAATTCACTATTATGTGAATTTTTTGTATGTTTGGAGACCACATGCTTGAGGTAACCTCTACATGCATTGGACCTGTGATTGTTTAATCTAAGATGGAAGGGGAGTGTGGTGCGGCCCACATATTGGAGGCCGCTCCCACATTCTAAAAGATATATAACGTAATCTGACTCACAATTTAGATGTTGATTAATTTTGAATATTTCTCCAGTAGTATTGCTTTTGAAATGTGTTGTGTTGTTACATATAGATAGGCAACATTTACATCTCTTCTTCCCGCATTTGAATATTCCATTTTGTTCTTGGGTGTTTGATTTGTTGTATACATGCTCAGATGTTTTGTCTTGGCGAAGTTTACTGGGTGCTATGATATTTTTAGTTTCAATAATTTTATTAAAGATTTTCAAAAAGAAAGGAAAACAATATTCATACACAGCCAAGGCAGATAGCATACAATAAGAATCATAGCTCAATCAAAGATACAATACACAGTTCATATGCCAATATATCTTATGAAGTTAAAAGGTAACAGAATACAGTGGAACAATAACATTAAGGCACAACTATAAGGCTACTATGAGAATACTCCATACATAAATTCCAAGAACTAAAAACTCCAAGGACTAGAAACCAGCACGGGCACATCTGATACTTCCATGAATCAGTGTGTCAGCAGTCCCTAACATCAAAATGAGACTAGCTTCTGTGAGACTAACCAAAGCAGATTTGGCATATACTACACTACAAATCTAGAATGAATCCATTTGTCCCATATAGTCATAAAGGTATGATACGAATGGTTTCCCAGGGCAATAACCTTTTCATAGGTATAGGTGTTATTGATGACCAAAAACAGTGCCGAGATGGGCGGAGGAGCAGTTGATTTCCATCTTTGTACCAACATCAACTTGGCTATAGTCAAAATTTTACAGAGAAGTCTCTTATACGGACCTAACTCCCGGGGAATTCTGAGCAACAAAATTAGAAATCAAACAATTCTGAAAGTATGTCAAAAACCTCTGTCCAGTAAGCATGAATAATCAGATAATGCCCCAAAATATATAAAAGGGTTCCTCTACCTCCACATCCTCTCCAACACTCTCCGGAGACGGAGGGGTAGGCCAGCTGTAAATCAGATGGGTTCCGGTACCATCTCAAAATAATTTTCATTGGTGTTTCAACATGGGTAATACATTTCAAAGATGCATGGATCAATTTAATAGCTCGTTGCCATTCAAACGGGGCAAAGGTCATTCCCAAGTCCCTTTCCCAATAACGGAACGGGGTAGATTTAGTGAAGGATGAAGTATCATCTATCGTATCATACAAAAATCGTAAACCACTCATTTTTGTCGACAGCCATGTAAAAATCACACCGTAATGAGATATAGATGTAGCAGGGTTTTTGGATAAGAAATGCAATATTTGAAAATGTTTAAAAAATCTCCCAAAGGGACTCCATATCTCTGTCTTAATTCCGTAAAGGATAAGGATTGTTTACCATCCGTATAGAGCTGAGATATATGGGTGATCCCCTTCGCCTCCCACCCTGAAACATCTAGGTCCTCAATTGCCCAGGCTAATAGTGACAGTGGCATATCAGTAATATTAAAGTGCTTCGTAGGACCCGATTTCTCATGAAGCACCGTGCATGCAGCCAATGAGGCACGAATAACCGGGGAAAAAGACTTAGGCGTAGGAATGTTCCAGAAGGGCAGCCACAACACATTCCCAAGTTTTAAAGGAGATGATTGCTCTATGTATAGCGATGGAGTTGAAGTGTCCATTGACCTCCACCTAGCGCATTGAATAGCAAGGGAAGCTAAGTAGTAGTTCCGCACAACTGCGACACCCAGGCCTCCCATCAGCTTATGTTTAAACAGGAAGCTTTTGTTAACTCTAGGTCTTTTGCCATTCCATACATACTTCGAGACTACTCTCTGTATGGTTTTGAAAAAAGAAACAGGGAGAGAGATTGGGAAGGTACTAAAAAGATAGAGACGCAATAGTAACATCTTAAAAGCAGCAACACGACCTATCCAGGAAACGTCCGTCATCAACATGTGCTCAGTCTCATCTTGCATTATCTTCATCATTGGTACATAGTTATGTTTGTAAAGGGACCTGGGAGAAGATGTCACATGTATTCCCCAATATTGAACACTATAATTCCTCCAATCAAAATTATATGCTGACTTCAAGGAATAAAGCAGAGAAGAGGAAGGCCTGCGATTTAGCCAAATTTAATTTATAGAAAGACAACTGTCCAAAACTATGAATAATTTCCATGAGGTGAGGAATAGATGCCTGTGGGTTGGACAGCGTAAGAATGAAGTCATCAGCATAGAGTGATATAAGGTGGGTCTTATCTCTTATATCAATACCTCGCACACCGGGGTCCAATCTGAGGGTTTTGGCCAGTGGCTCCATAGAGAGAAAAAAATTCAAACGGGACAAGGGGCAACCCTGTCTAGTCCCATTAGTAATTAAAAAACGATCTGACATAGCTCCATTGGTGAAAACTTTGGCAGAAGGTGCTGAATAAAGCGCCTCAATAGCTGCCAAAATAGCACTTGAAAATCCCATAACTCTGATTACCAAGAAGGCATACGACCAGCAAATGCGGTAAAATGCCTTCTCGGCATCTAACGCTAGTATCACCACCTCCACCCCCCCAGACCCAATATGATGCACCAAAGCTATGATATTTTTAATAGACTTAGCCTTCCTAAAAGTGAGAGCTGGAATGGTAGGTAAAAGTTTTCCAATAATAGGGTCACTTCTTAAGATATGCCAATTTTTACTGAGAATTTTACGGATAATTGTGTGTTGATGGTTATATGTAGTCAAATAGTTGAATTGCCATTTTTCACTGGATTCGTTAGTGGTTCTTGGTTTCAAGCATTCAGCTTGGCTTAGGTTTCCTGCTCGTGTCTGGGCTGCTAGCATGACTGTTTTGGGGTATTTCCTTTTTAAAAATCTCCTAACCATAATATTACTCTGTTCCTGGAAATCAGTTGTACATGAGCAATTTCTCCTCAAACGCTTGATTTGACTAAATGGAACATTAATTTTACACTTCTTGTAGTGGTCACTGCTAAAATTTAATAAGCTGTTGCCGTCAACTTTTTAAAAAAATGTTTGTGTGAATTTCAGTCACTTCCGAACTCTATACGAGGTCAAGGTATTCAATCTGAACAGGGGAATAGGAACTGGTGAATTTTAGGCCGAAATCATTTGTATTAAGGTATTTAATAAAGTTCTGTAAGCAGATGGTAGATTACTTCCAAATAAGAAGATCATCAATATATCTGGTGTAGTGAATGATATTGGTAGACCACATATGCTCTTTGTATATCTATTGGTCCTCAAAATTACCCATATACAAGTTCGCAAAACGTGGTGCGAATTTGGTTCCCATAGCAGTACCTCTTTGTTGTTTATAGAGGATACCTTCAAATATGAAAACATTGTGTTGTAAAATAAATAAGATACTGATACTATCTAACAGAAAGTTTTCCTGAATTGATGGTATAGATGGATCTGAATCTAAATATTCGGAAATGACTTTTAGTCCCTTAGAGTGTGGGATATTTGAATATAATGAACTAACATCCAGGATGACCCATGTAAAGTCTGAGGCCCATGGTATATTTTTTAGTTTTGATATTAATGTGGATGAATCTTTCAAATATGAAGGTAGAAGCGTTGCAAATGGTTATCTATGTATTCTGATAAATTGCTGGTGAGAGAGTTAATTCCAGATATAATAGGGTGTCTTGGTGGATTAGTGGTGCTTTTATGTATCTTGGGAAGATGATAATACAGGGCTGTTTTAGGGAATTTGATAGTGAGAAACTCAGTTTCTTTTTTGCTGAGCATGCCATTGTTAGCAGCTGTGTCAATTAGGTTTTTATATTCTATACCAAATCTTATGGAAGGGTCTGTTGACAGTTTTTCATAATATTCCATATCGGAAAGTATTCTGTTTGCCTCAGCGAGGTAATCTGATTTATTTTGTATGACTATTTTGTATGACTATTCCCCCTCCCTTGTCTGCACTTCTAATGTCCAACTTGTATCAGAGATGAATACTCCAAATGCTGTTGTGCCCGGGATACCTACTTAACAGTTTTTGGAGTGTTTCTGCTGACACAAGCTTGGCACAACATATCGGGCGCTGAATTGGTGTATTTCTGGAAAAATTGCAATTTTTACTTTTCATTATCAACTGTGCATTCATTCCTGGAAATTAAATTTAAAGGGGTTTTCCGGCCAAAAAAATAATTTTTCAAAAAAGGTCAGTTAGTGCTACTAATAGGTTAATAAGTGCAACCAAATACTTTTAGCAGTGTTTTGAGTGATTTCTGGGTTTCTCTGGGAGCTCCTGGCATCTTCTGCATTTGTTTACATGGGTAGCTTCATGTTCTGTTTTCCTACAACTACCATGATGCATTGCTCTTCACTCAGAGCTGACTTCCTCCCCCTCCCTCTTTCACGCCCACAACTAGCCCTTCGCAACTAACTAACTCAACCCATCCTCCCACCCCATCATACTTGCCTGTCTTCCTGTCTGGATCTTCTGGGCAATCCGACTCTATTGCGCTGGCGTAAACGGCGGGCAGACGTCAAGAAGAGGAGGAGCCAGCCCCCAAGAAGGAAGTGATCTCCAGTGCCCAGAAGATCCGGACCGGAAGACAGGTAGGTATGATGGGGTGCGGGTAGTACAGGTGACTTTCCGTTTCTGGAAACAGTATGTCAACGGAAAATCTGAAAACGTGCCTGTGGTGGTCACATGACCGGCGATCTACGTCAATATAGCTTTATTGTAAAATAACTAAATTAGAAGGTAGTTGGGGGGAGGGTGTTTTGCTTAGAGTAGAAATATAATTTTATCCCGGACAACTCCTTTAATGTAACGCTCAAGAGTTAAAAATGCTCGCTATGCAGCTTGTTAAATCCATTGAGGGGTGTAGTTTCCAAAGCGGGGTCACATGTCTGCAGATTCCAATTTAATGGCAATTCAGTGGCTCTGCAAAAGTGGCATGAAGTACAAAAAGGTAACTACTCCAAAAACCAAAATAGAGCTCTTTCCTGGCTGGTCCCAATCAGCATTTTATACCCACATATGACCAAGTACGTTATCCTGGGTACAACAGAGTCATACATGTGGGCATAAACTGCAGTTTGGGCACACAGCAGGGTGCAGATGTGAAGGAGCGCTATGGAGCGCTTCTGGAGCTTAGATTTAGATTGTTGATTTTTGGATGACATGTCACATTTGCAAAGACCCTAAAATTGCCCCTACAAAAGGGAGTCACTTTTTGGGGAATTCAAATTTAATGACAATTCCCAGGCTCTGCAAAAACATGGCGTCCAGAAAGTCCCTCTAAATCTGTATTCCAAAAGCTAAAAAGGGCAGTGCTCCTTCCTTTGAGCCCTGCTATGTGCCCAAGCAGCAGTTTACACCCACATATGCAACTTTTTCGTACCCAGGCAGAGGGTAAGATAGTAGATGGCAGGTACCTGCTACTGAGGTGGCTGGTATCTGTGAGATAACTGGCTGGAATCTGGGTCTGGGTTTTGGAAGTTGTTGCAGACCTGAGCTATACTCCAGTCCAGGTCTTGCTGGGTGCAGCTTTGAAGAGCTAAAACTGCCCAACACAAGGGGTGTGGTGGTCTCTTCCTTGTGAAGCTATGAGCTCAAACACACACTGCCATGTGTGGAGCACAGAAGCCTAACATAACCTATTGCATTGGTGAGCTCTGTTGAACTATTTTGTACCTGATAATAAGGACGGTTTATGTTTTCCTGATTTGTCCATTTATGCTGAAGCAAGCTATTTTTGAGTTGGACTGTATGAGCTGTTGGCAATAAAACTGCACGTGTAAACTGCTACCCACGCCTCGATGCGCCTGTCTTACATGGTAACAAGCCCATATTGAAGGTCCTATTAGAAAAGATCAGTGGGATCTGTCTATCAATTATTTCCGCATGCATCCTTTTAGTGCTAAAGAGAGAGTGTTTCTATCCTCTGTCACGCATGCACTTCCAAATACCAGCAACTTACGAGCATTGCAGTTCGATGTGTGTGCATGCGCGGGGACTTCATTCATGCACCCCTCGGTTCTGTGGCATAGTACATATCCCATTTGGACACCTGCTCAAGTTCCCTAATAATCATCCAATTAGATTCATCGGATGGGCCATTGAATCCTGTTTGAGGTCTGTATTTCTAGTTTTTTAATTAGAAATAAGAATTTGTTTATATTGGTCACCATGGGAACACTGGGTATGTGTGGTGGATACACGTGGTGGAAAAAGACGCTAATGCCAGAAACTGTAGAGACTTCTGCATAATTTTCACTTCCTGATAGCCATTCAAGTTTTATGCAATAAATATGAGGTATGTAAATGTGTTATACAGTAATACCTCGTACACTCGCGTTTCCGAATTTGCGAATTCACAGATTCGCGATATTTTTATTGGAACCTAACATATATAGATTTTGCTGTTTTTCACATATCTGTGAATTTTTTAAAAAAAAAAAAACCTTCGCTATTGGGTAGTAGCGTTCCATTTGTTACGTACCCGGTAATTGGTTTCATTTTACTGTGAGTGTATAAGACAAATGAATGAATGAATTAATTAATTAATTAATGTATTAATATACTGTAATGTACAGTATACTTTAGTATACTGTACAGTACTCTAGGGTAAAGTTTTTGGGTATTTAGGGGTTAAACTTTAGAAACCGGCATTGTAAGCGCTTCTAAGCGCTTGTACCAAACATTCGCGATTCCTCGCGATCCGCGACCCTCTCTGGAACCTAACCTTGCGAATGTACGAGGTATTACTGTATTCCTATATGCAGATATATTTGTTTATATGAAGCAAGGTTCATGTATATTGTTTGTATACTGATTATGTATTTTTGCACTGCCCTAAGTGGGAGTGAGTTATATGTTAGATTACCCCTTTATAAGGTGGATGATCTGACCATGAGTCATTTCATCTTTTTGGACACTTGAGAAAGTGGTGTACAAACTCCGCAACGCGTTGTGTGCCTGTATTGTGGAATCTGTTAACCACTTCCATACCAGATGGTTTACCCCCCTTCCAGACCAGGCACATTTTCAAGTTTTAGCCATGTTCCAGTTTAACTGAAAATTGCTTTTCTATTACTGTGCCAACCTACATATATTTGGTCTCCTTTTTCTCGGAACATAATGGGCTTTCACATTTTGTAACAAAATAAGCAATACAGTTTACTTTTTACAAAAATATAGAGGGAAAAGGGCAAAAAAAAAGTTTAAAAAATGCTTTCTCCTGCCTTTAAACGCATAACCTCAAAAAATCAATTATAATAAATATATTATATATATATTCTAAAATATATTTTCTTATTTCTGCTGTTTGTATAGATAGCACATTTCAGTATATTCTCCATTATGTGGGCCCGTTTAAACTGGGGCACGAGGAGAGGCACTTAATACTGTAGGACAATTGGAAGGGAACATTATAATGTGGGGGCATATAATGTTAGGGTGACTGTAGGAGCATTATATTGCGTGGAGGCACATAGAAAAATAGATGAGAATGGGCGGAGTCAACGTAGAAGTGGGTGGGGCTAAATTTGCCACAGCGCGCATAGCACATTTTCTCCCTATTTCTGTCCTTTGAAAGTTGGGAGGTATGCTATTGGGGTGCAGATCTTGAAAGAGAGGGCACATAGGAGGTGGGTGAAGTCACAGCTACAGTTTATCTGTATGGTTGTTAAAGTTCTAAAAAAAAAAATCATTGTATGTTGGGACAACCCCTGTTAAGAATGTGAAATCTGTTGTTGCCGCTTTAAGGTTGCCGTGTGAACATAAGGAAGCTTTCTGGTAGGATTGTTTGTTGCTGCTTTAAGGTTGCCATGACAACATAGGGATCTTCCTGAGCAGGCCTTTAATAACCACTCCTTAATCACCCAGCTTTGCTGGCTAATTTAGTTCACTACTTCCTGCTTGGCTCCTAAGATTGGTTTGACTGCTCTATTACTGACTTCTGGCTGTGTTCTTGGATTACTCTCTGTCTTGCGATTTTGTTTTCGACTATTGGCTTGGTTTTCTGGATTTGTCTTTGTCTCATGATTTGGATCCATGTTGCCCTCTTCAGCTGTTGACCCGTGATTGTCGAACATTCTGTTATCTCTGTCCCTTTGAGTAGTGTGTGGATTTGGTGTTTGATTCCTGCTGCAGTGCGTTTATTTGTGATACACTCTCTGTTCTGGTGACAATTCCGGTCTTCAGATTCAGCTAAAGTCCATCCCTTCTTGCGAGGCGCTCTGGTGAAGGCGTCTGATGCCGGTCTTGGCTCGTAGTAGTGTATTACCTTTTAAGTAGCATTTTCTACTGCTCACAGTTGTCAGCCCATTTCTGCTGTTGCTCTCATGATGTTTCTTACCTTGCATCTGAAACCTAACAACTCCTTTAGGCTGAGACCCCACATAGCAGAAATGCAGCCTTTTTGTTGCAGATTTTTCTGCATTTTTTTGAGCCAAAGCCAGGAGCAGAAGGTAGAAGTAGTAGTACTTCCTATATATTTCCCATTCCTTTTATAGCCATTCTTGGCTTTGGCTCAAAAAACGCAGCAAAATCTGCAACAAAAAAAGCTGCATTTTTGCAACGTGAAGCCTCAGTCTTAAAGTACTTTACATTTTGGTCCAGAATCACATGCTCTATGAAATGAAACTAAATTGTCCGAACAGTTAATGACCACTTAAAAGCTACTAAACCACTGTAGCACTCATTCTTAACCCCTTACTGACATCCGCTGTAATAGTCTGGCAGATGTCGGGTGGTTAAATATGGAAGCCACTCGCGGGCATTAACCCCTCTGGTGCCTCGGTCAAAGCTGGTGCCGCCATTTTTCCGGGGATCGCCAGCACTCTGAGCAAGCTCCGGGGCCTGCGTCCTGTTGGTATGACAGCCAAGAGCCTTTTGAAGGCCCCTTTCCCTAGAACACATATAAAAGTACTTAAATATTGTGAAACACATAAGGTATACCTGTGTCCGAAAATGCCGGTCTACAAATCTATAAAAATATTTTTACCGTACGGTAAACACCGTAGTGGGAAAAAAAAAAAAATCAAAAATACTAAAGCGCCGTTTTTTCACTGTTTTGCCTCTGTTAAAAATTGGAATAAAATGTGATCAAAGCAATAGCAATTCCCCAAAATGGTATAACTAAAAAGTACACCTGGTCCCTCAAGAAAAGACGTCCTATGCATCCCCGTCTTTTGCACAGTTTTAGATTTTTGTTAAGGGGTAAAAGGTAAATAAAACCATATAAATTTGGTATCCCCAGAATCGTATCGAAACATAGAATACAGGTGACATGCAATTTTGGGCGACATGGTGGCTCAGTGGTTAGCACTTCAGCCTTGCAGCTCTGGAGTCCTGGGTTCTAATACTGCCAAGGACAACATCTGCAAGGAGTTTGTATGTTCTCCCCGTGTTTGCATGGGTTTCCTCTGGGTACTCCGGTTTCCTCCCACACTCCAAAGACATACTGATAGGGAATGTAGATTGTGGGACAGTGACTGTCAATGTCTGTAAAGCGCTGAGGAATATGATGGTGCTATACAAGTAAGCATAATAAATAAAATAAATAAATTTTGGCTGCAGAGTGAATGCCGTAAAAACGAAGCCCATGAGAAAGTCGCACAAATGCACTTTCTTCAGATCCACCCCATTCTGAATTTTTTTCCAGCTTACCACTACATTGTACAGAATAATAAATGGTAGCAACATAAAGAAAAATTTGTCCTGCATGCATTAAGACCTCATAGGGCTCTGAGAGCGGAAAAATAAAAATGTTATGGGGTTTGGAAGGTGGGGGTAAGTAAAAAAAAAAATTAAAATCGAAAAATTCCCCCGGCAGGAAGGGGTTTAAAACAAAAAGCCACATGATCTAGTCCACAGGTGTGTTATCTGTTATCTATTATTCTGTTATCCAGCCCGGCCTCACGCAATACAAGAGCAATAAAGATGGCGGCCGCCTCACTTCGCCTCATTAGCGGGCGCCATCTTTATTGCCTCAGGCGGCACAGTCCCTCACTGTCTGGGGGGGGGGTGGCATTTTTCTATTCAATGTAAACCAGGCCAGAACAGGCCGCTTTAAAAAAAAACAAAAAAAAAAACAAAACCCAGAGCTGAGCGGGGCCTGCCCTGGGCTGGTTTAAGAGACGCCGCATCTCAGCGCAGGCAGCGATACAATGACGTCATCGCGCTGCCTAGGCTAAGACACAGAAGTCGCGGAGAAGAAGAGGAGGCGGCGGCGGCTGCATCGCAGGTGAGTATAACTTTTTTTTATATATAAATAGGCCGTGACCTGCTGGAGTATCCCCGGCAGGTCACGGCCTATTTATTTACCTACTCCGCATCTGCTCGTGGCCGCCTCCGCTTCTCCTTCTGCTATGGGACGCAGAAAGGGAAGCGGAGGCTGCTGTGAGCAGCCGCGGGCATCGGTAAGTGAGACCGAGGCCTCAAACACTACTATTATTATACTCCAGGGTCTTTTCAGACCTCGGAGTATAATAATCGGGGACCCAGGGGAGGGGAGGGAACATAAAAACATATCCTACTTACCTCTCCTTCGATCGGTGTTACTCCGAGCAGGCTTGAGGCCTCTGGTGACGTCATCAGGTCGCGTCGCCGGCCTGATCACGTGACGTGTGTGCGCAATTAAACAGGGCCGAAAACTGCAAGGAGTGCATCGGTGTCCAGGATAGGTAAGTAACACTGGTTTTTATGTTTGTCACCTCCCCTGGGTCTCCGTTCATTATACTCTGGGGTCTGAAAAGACCCCAGAGTATAATAATAGTTCATGGTTTGGCCACTATGGGGCATAATACCCTGTGCAGGGACCACTGTGGAGCATAATACCAGTACAGGGGCCACTATGGAGCATAATACCGTGCGCAGTGGCCACTGTGGAGCATAATACAGTGTGCAGTGGCTACTGTGGAGCATAATACCGTGTGCAGGGGCCACTATGGAGCATAATACCGTGTGCAGTGGACACTGTGGAGCATAATACCGTGTGCAGTGGCTACTGTGGAGCATAATACCGTGTGCAGGGGCCACTATGGAGCATCATACCGTGTGCAGGGGCCAATATGGAGCATAATACCGTGTGCAGGGGCAGCTGCCAGTCATAATACAGTGTGCAGGGACTGCTGTGAAACATTATAGTGTGTGTAAATGGGGCGCTATAAATAGGGGCTATTGCGCCTGTTTATATTATACTCTGTCTAATAGCTCGCTTAACTGTTAAGGAGAAGTTACTTTTATACATGTGTAAAGTGGCTCCCGGTGAAAATGAGTTTGACACCCCTGATCTAGTCCATCTCTAGCTATGTCTGCAGGACTAATTGGTAAACTGCTGCTCTGCAAGCTTTGACATGATTTGGAAGCAATCAGGGGAATCTATTTAGATATACAGTGGGGAAAAAAAAGTATTTAGTCAGCCACCAGTTGTGCAAGTTCTCCCGCTTAAAAAGATGAGGCCGGCCTGTATTTGACATCATAGGTAGACCTCAACTATGAAAGACAAAATGAGAAAACATATCTAGAAAATCACATTGTCTGATTTTTTAAGAATTTATTTGCAAATTATGGTGGAAAATAAGTATTTGGTCACCTACAAACAAGCAAGATTTCTGGCTCCCACAAACCTGTAACTTCTTCTGTAAGAGGCTCCTCTGTCCTCTACTCATTACATGTAGTAATGGCACCTGTTTGACATTGTTATCAGTATAAAAGACACCTGTCCACAACCTCAAACAGTCACACTCCAAACTCCACTATGGTGAAGACCAAACAGCTGTGGAAGGACACCAGAAACAAAATTGTAGACCTGCACCAGGCTGGGAAGACTGAATCTGCAATAGGCAAGCAGCTTGGTGTGAAAAAAATCAACTGTGGGAGCAATAATTAGAAAATGGAAGACATACAAGACCACTGATAATCTCCCTCGATCAGGGGCTCCACGCAAGATCTCACCCTGTGGGGTCAAAATGATCAAAAGAACGGTGAGCAAAAATCCCAAAACCACATGGAGGGACCTAGTGAATGACCTGCAGAAATCTGGGACTAACGTAACAAAGGCTACCGTCAGTAACACACTACGCCGCCAGGGACTCAGATCCTGCAGTGCCAGACGTGTCCCCCTGCTTAAGCCAGTACATATCCGGGCCCGTGTGAAGTTTGCTAGAGAGCATTTGGATGTTCCAGAAGAATACTGAGAGAATGTCATATGTATCACAAGGCATTATGGGAAAGGAGCTGGGGAGCTCATGCGCCCTCTATTGGATGTAACAGATCCTCAATTTGCTTTTGACTCACCGAGCCTCTGCTCGGTGAGTCAAAAGCAAATTGAGGATCTGTTACATCCAATAGAGGGCGCATGAGCTCCCCAGCTCCTTTCCCATAATGCCTTGTGATATGTAGATGCTAAGTAGAGGGCAAAAGGCAATTAAAATCTCTACACACCTTCACTGGTGCTCTCCTCAATGTGAGAGATTCTTGTCCCTAACCCACAGAATGTCATATGGTCAGATGAAACCAAAGTAGAACTGTTTTGGTAGAAACACAACTTATCGTGTTTGGAGGAGAGTGAATGCTGAGTTGCATCCAAATAACACCTTACCTAGTGTGAAGCATGGGGGTGGCAACATCATGCTTTGGGGCTGTTTCTCTGCAAAGGGACCAGGACAACTGATCCGTGTACATGAAAGAATGAATGGGGCCATGTATCGTGAGATTTTGAGTGCAAACCTCCTTCCATCAGCAAGGGCATTGAAGATGAAACGTGGCTGGGTCTTTCAGCATAACAATGATCCCAAGAACACCACCAGGGCAAAAAAGGAGTGGCTTCGTAAGAAGCATTTCAAGGTCCTGGAGTGGCCTAGCCAGTCTCCAGATCTCAACCCCATAGAAAACCTTTGGAGGGAGTTGAAAGTCCGGGTTGCCCAGCGACCGCTCCAAAACATCACTGCTCTAGAGGAGATCTGCATGGAGAAATGGGCCAACATACCAGCAACAGTGTGTGCCAACCTTGTGAAGACTTACAGAAAACGTTTGACCTCTGTCATTGCCAAAAAAGGATATATACAGTGCTGGCCAAAAGTATTGGCACCCCTGCAATTCTGTCAGATAATACTCAATTTCTTCCAGAAAATGATTGCAATCACAAATGCTTTGGTAATAATATCTTCATTTATTTTGCTTGCAATGAAAAAACACAAAAGAGAATGAAAAAAAAAGTCAAATCCTTGATCATTTTACACAAAACTCCAAAAATGGGCCGGACAAAAGTATTGGCACCCTCAGCCTAATACTTGGTAGCACAACCTTTAGACAAAATGTGAACAACCGCTTCCGGTAACCATCAATGAGTTTCTTACAATGCTCTGCTGGAATTGTAGACCATTCTTCTTTGGCAAATTTCTCTAGGTCCCTGAGATTTGAAGGGTGCCTTCTCCAAACTGCCATTTTGAGATCTCTCCACAGGTGTTCTATGGGATTCAGGTCTGGACTCATTGCTGGCCACTTTAAAAGTCTCCAGTGCTTTCTCTCAAACCATTTTCTAGTGCTTTTTGAAGTGTGTTTTGGGTCATTGTCCTGCTGGAAGACTCATGACCTCTGACGGAGACCCAGCTTTCTCACACTGGGCCCTACATTATGCTGCAAAATTTGTTGGTAGTCTTCAGACTTCATAATGCCATGCACACGGTCAAGCAGTCCAGTGCCAGAGGCAGCAAAGCAACCCCAAAACATCAGGGAACCTCCACCATGTTTGACTGTAGGGACCGTGTTCTTTTCTTTGAAGGCCTCTTTTTTTTTTTCCTGTAAACTCTATGTTGATGCCTTTTCCCAAAAAGCTCTACTTTTGTCTCATCTGACCAGAGAACATTCTTCCAAAAAGTTTTCGGCTTTCTCAGGTAAGTTTTGGCAAACTCCAGCCTGGCTTTTTTATGTCTTTGGGTCAGAAGTGGGGTCTTCCTGGGTATCCTACCATAGAGTCCCTTTTCATTCAGACGCCGACGGATAGTACTGGTTGACACCGTTGTACCCTCGGGCTGCAGAGCAGCTAGAACTTGTTTGGATGTTAGTCAAGGTTCTTTAGCCACCATCAGCACAATCTTTCGTTGAAATCTCTCGTCAATTTTTCTTTTCCATCCACATGTAGGGAGGTTAGCCACAGTGCCATGGGCTTTAAACTTCTTGATGACACTGCGCACGGTAGACACAGGAACATTCAGGTCTTTGGAGATGGACTTGTAGCCTTGAGATTGCTCATGCTTCCTCACAATTTTACTTCTCAAGTCCTCAGACAGTTCTTTGGTCTTCTTTCTTTTCTCCATGCTCAATGTGGTACACACAAGGACACAGGACAGAGGTTGAGTCAACTTTAATCCATTTCAACTGGCTGCAAGTGTGATTTAGTTATTGCCACCACCTGTTATGTGCCACAGGTAAGTAACAGGTGCTGTTAATTACACAAATTAGAGAAGCATCACCTGATTTTTCAAAGGGTGCCAATACTTTTGTCCACCCCCCCCTTTTTATGTTTGGTGTGGAATTATATCCAATTTGGCTTTTTGACAATTCTTTTTGTGGTTTTCCATTGAAGACAAATTAAATGAAGATATTATTACCAAAGCATTTGTGATTGCAATCATTTTCTGGAAGAAATTGAGTATTATCTGACAGAATTGCAGGGGTGCCAATACTTTTGGCCAGCACTGTAACAAAGTATTGGGATGAACGTTTGTTATTGACCAAATACTTATTTTCCACCATAATTTGCAAATAAATTCTTTAAAAATCAGACAATGTGATTTTCTGGATTTGTTTTCTCATTTTGTCTCTCATAGTTGAGGTCTACCTATGATGTCAATTACAGGCCTCTCTCATCTTTTTAAGTGGGAGAACTTACACAATTGGTGGCTGACTAAATACTTTTTTTCCCCACTGTATTTTATATTCAGCAGTTCCTATTTATGCATTATCTGGTAGGTTACCCAAATTTCTCAGAATTCTTAAAAGGAAATCCTGGACTGCTATGGTATGATTAAAGCCAAAGGAGGTAGAATTATGGAGGTAATAATAACATTCAATATTCCTTAGTATAGCTCCACATGATTTACCCAGCTTTTCCGGAATTCTGGAAGGCAAGTCTGGCAAGCTCTGGATCAAGGAGATTTATTTTATATTTTATGACTTCATTTATTATTCAGCAGTCCCTATTACAGCATTATCTGGTATCCTACCCAGCTTTCCTGGGACCCTGAAAACCAAATCTGACATGGTATCCCATACTATTTAGTACATATACATACAGTATTGGGCAATAGTGAGGTCTGCTATTCAGAATATATATCCATTGGTTGTTAGGGTGGGTTCACACTTGCGGTGCACTCCGTCTGCCGCGAATCTGACCTAAATGTTGGAAAACTGTATAGGGACTGGATATGGAAAGGTTTGCGACGCTTTACTTAAAAACCCATTTACTTGAATGCCAGCGCAATTGTGAACCCACTCTTACTCACCTTTTCAAAACCACTGAAAGGTAAACATGCATAATATTGTAGATAAATAGGAAAGATGTGAATTGTCCAAGTATAACTACACATATTTGCCATTCAGCAGTTTTGGTGATTTTTCCTGTGACACTGTACTGGGTTGTATTTATTTTTATTTATTTACTGTTGGCACTGTTACTGCTGGTACTAGTGATACTACAGTTAGTATCTATTTAATACTGTCAGTGAGTTGGGGAATTACTTTCAACAAAATGGCCACACTCCCTATATAGACAGGAAGTGTGCATAGTAAATCCCACCCTCTCCTCCTAAACTTCCACGCTCATGTGCACTAGCATTTGAAGGGAGAAAAATTTGTCTGCTGCAATAGAGAAGAAAACGGTGTTTCTATTTTCTTTTTCTTTTTTTGTAATTATGATATAAGAGAAAAGAAGTGCAAGAAAAATCAGAAGATAATGTGAGGTGTCATTTTTATTTTTATTTAAAAAAAATATTTATTTATTTATTTTTTTTGTTTGCATTCCCGGTTTAGTGGTCCTTTTTTAAGAGGACCTTTCATGTCCTCTAAGATTTTGGCTACCGATACCATTTTAGTGTCATAGAGGCTAGCCTTCCAGCTCAATGTCATTGCTGGGTGGTAAGGAACGCCCCCTTCACAGTACAAAACTCTAGAAGTGTACTGTCAGGTGGTGTTCTTCTCCTCTCAGCGATGGCGCTGAGCTGTGAGGCTGGCCCCTCTAAGAGTGCTGTGGTATCAGTAGCCAAAATTAACGGCACTGATGTCTCTGCAACTGGGGCAGATACTGGCAAAACTTAGAGGGGTTTTCTGGGCAAAACAAATATTTTTAAAAAAGGTCTGTTACTGCTAATAATGGGTTAATAAGTGCATCCAAATACCTTTAGCAGTGTTTTGAGTGATTTTTGGGTTTCTCTGGGAGCTCCTGTTATCCCCTGCATTTGTTTACATGGGTAGCTTCCTGCTGTCTTAGCCTACAACTACCATGATGCATTGCTGTTCACACAGCTCCACCCCCTTTTTCCCTAGCTAGCCTACGGGCTACTAGCCCTACCTACCCAACTAACTCACTCAGTCCTCCAACCCCCTCCCCACCCCATCATACTTACCTGACTTCTTGTCATAGAGATCACTTTCGTCGGTGCCACTGTTCGTCGGAGCCGTTCTATTGCACATGCGTGTATTGCACATTGTTTCCCGGATTTGTCTTCGTCTCGTGATTTGGATCTGTGTTTCCCTCCTCAGCTGCTGACCCGTGATTGTTGACCATTCTGTTTTCTCTGTCCCTGGCGAGTAGTGTGTGGATTTGGTGTAGGCTTCTGCTGCAGTGTATTTAGTTGTGATACACTTTCTGTTCTAGTGACAATTCCGGTCTTCAGATTTAGCGAAAATCCATGTCTTCTTGCGAGGAGCTCTGGTGAAGGCGTCTGAGGCCGGTCTTGGCTCACAGTAGTGTTTTACCTTTAAGTAGCATTTTCTACTGCTCGCAGTTGTCAGCCCATTTCTGCTGCTGCTCTCCTATAGACCCGTACATCTCTTACATTACATCTGAATCTTAACACAGAAAATGTGCCTGGGGCAGTCACATGTGGGATATGGGTAAATATACATTTCTTTGTTAAAGGGAGTAAATTAGAAGTTAGGAGGGGGGGAGGGGGTTTAGTTTAGTGTTAAAGATTTAGTTTATGCCGGACAACCCCTTTAAAGTGTGCTGAATGCAGTGCACTGTCAACTTTTCAGATGTATATAACACTCATGATCTTAGGGACTTTGACAGTGTCATCGCTATGAACTGTCACAGCAATTGTTCATTGCTTTCATTGTTATGGGCATGCGAGGCACTAGGGTTGTCAGTACTATTGAGGCACTATATCTTTCACTATTATTGATGTACTGTGACTTTTGCAATTGTAGATTGGAATTTGAATTTATGAAGACTGTTTGTTTTGTTTTTTTTAATAATTATGATGCACTCCTTGACTTAGTTAGATTAGATAGATGGCATAGATTTTTGTTATATCGAACACCAATTTTCAGTCATAAGTTATAGGAAATTTGTTGGGCTAAGATATCCCTACAAAAAGGGTCTCATGCCAAAGATGTTCCACAACTTATCCCATCTATGCCACTTTCCTCTAAATTCTCCAAATTGTTACTGTGGCTGTTATGGTTATTGGGGTACTATGGTAACCATAACTATAGGGGTACTGTGTCTGTCGTGTTTATTGTGATCCTATAGTTGTCCTAGTAACTGAGTAATAATTATGTAGTGTGAGTATGTGAACCTAGAGGGCGCTAGGGAGCGACCCAGGCCAGCCTTGAAAAGGCCCTCAGCCACACCTTTGGGTGGGGTGTGTAACTCCAGAAGGCTGAAGTATCCTGCAGGGAGCAGGAGATGGTGGACCAGCTAAAGACAGAGAGAGACGCTCTGTCCCAGAAGGGCTGGGGTCCACAGGGGACTGTTGCTGGAGCTGAGCAGTAGTCGGGCTAGTTAGGGGCTCAATGAGTCAGTTAGTGCCCTAACTGTGGCTTAGATGTTTGTTGTTTTGTTATGTTGCAGTTAAGCTGAATAAAGCCAGTTTTATTTTACACTTGGACCTTCTGAACGCTATCTTTCCGGCGCCCAGTACCACGAACCACCGCTGTCCGGACCAGGAGTTGGCCGCCATTTTGAGACTAATTCTCCAAGTTGTCACAGTAGATACTAGGTACCATTGTAATAGGGGTATTGTATCTGGCATACAGTGGGGAAAAAAAGTATTTAGTCAGCCACCAATTGTGCAAGTTCTCCCACTTAAAAAGATGAGAGAGGCCTGTAATTGACATCATAGGTAGACCTCAACTATGAGAGACAAAATGAGAAAACTTATCTAGAAAATCACATTGATTTTTAAAGAATTTATTTGCAAATTATGGTGGAAAATAAGTATTTGGTCAATAACAAAAGTTCATTTCAATACTTTGTTATATATCATTTGTTGGCAATGACAGAGGTCAAACGTTTTCTGTAACTCTTCACAAGGTTGGCACACACTGTTGCTGGTATGTTGGCCCATTCCTCCATGCAGATCTCCTCTAGAGCAGTGATGTTTTGGGGCTGTCACTGGGCAACAAGGACTTTCAACTCCCTCCAAAGGTTTTCTATGGGGTTGAGATCTGGAGACTGGCTAGGCCACTCCAGGACCTTGAAATGCTTCTTACGAAGCCACTCCTTCGTTGCCCTGGCGGTGTGCTTGGGAGCATTGTCATGCTGAAAGACCCAGCCACATTTCATCTTCAATGCCCTTGCTGATGGAAGGAGGTTTGCACTCAAAATCTCACGATACATGGCCCCATTCATTCTTTCATGTACACGGATCAGTCGTCCTGGTCCCTTTGCAGAGAAACAGGCCCAAAGCATGATGTTGCCACCCCCATGCTTCACAGTAGGTATGGTGTTCTTTGGATGCAACTCAGCATTCACTCTCCTCCAAACACGACGAGTTGTGTTTCTACCAAACAGTTCTACTTTGGTTTCCTCTGACCATATGACATTCAATCCAAATGCTCTCTAGCAAACCTCAGACGGGCCCAGATAAGTACTGGCTTAAGCAAGGGAACACGTCTGACACTGCAGGATCTGAGTCCCTGGCGGCGTAGTGTGTTACTGACGGTAGCCTTTGTTACGTTAGTCCCAGCTTTCTGCAGGTCATTCACTAGGTCCCCCTGTGTGGTTCTGGGATTTTTGCTCACCATTCTTGTGATCATTTTGACCCCACGGGGTGAGATCTTGCGTGGAGCCCCTGATCGAGGGAGATTATCAGTGGTCTTGTATGTCTTCCATTTTCTAATTATTGCTCCCACAGTTGATTTTTTCACACCAAGTTGCTTGCCTATTGCAGATTCAGTCTTCCCAGCCTGGTGCAGGTCTACAATTTTGTTTCTGGTGTCCTTCCACAGCTCTTTGGTCTTTACCATAGTGGAGTTTGGAGTGTGACTGTTTGAGGTTGTAGACAGGTGTCTTTTATACTGATAACAATTTCAAACAGGTGCCATTACAGGAGCCTCTTAAAGAAGAAGTTACAGGTCTGTGAGAGCCAGAAATCTTGCTTGTTTGTACGTGACCAAATACTTATTTTCCACCATAATTTGCAAATAAATTCTTAAAAAATCAGACAATGTGATTTTCTGGATTTGTTTACTCATTTTGTGTCTCATAGTTGAGGTCTACCTATGATGTCAATTACAGGCCTCTCTCATCTTTTTAAGTGGGAGAATTTGCACAATTGGTGGCTGACTAAATACTTTTTTTCCCCACTGTATTTATTGGTATATTGTGGATGTCAATATTTTAGGGTTATTGTGACTTTCATGGTTATTAGGGTACAGTGACTGTCATAATTTTGGGGTGGCAGTGTTATAGGCATACTGAGGTTTTAGTTATGGGGCAAAGAAGCTAGTGTGAATAATATATGCCTAACCAAACAGATCATGACTATTAATGTCAAAGATATTACAACAATAAAAACTGAAATTTGAAAGTTTACTCAGTATTCCATACTTAAAAAATAAAAATATGTGCCATTGGTTCCTAAACGGAAAGATTTAGGAGCCAAAACAAATTTTAGTCACCAAACAGTATAATTCTTCTCAGTGGGCCCCCCACACACAGTGCTCCCCCACAGTATAATTAATACTCCCTATTAGCCCCAACACACAGTATAATGTTCTCCAGTAGCCCCCAACACACAGTCTAAAGCTCTAAAGCATACCCCACACAAAGTATAATGCCTTCGTGACCCCAAACATATACTGTAATGCTCTCCACACAGTATAATTCTCTTCAGTGGCCCCACATAGTAGTACTATATAAAATAAATAAATAAAAAGCTATACTTACCCTCCCCCATCCCCACAGAACTCTCTGATGCTCTCCTCTACACTAGTACAGACATCACTAGTAGCAGCCTTAAAGGTGAAGCAGGAAACTGAAGGCTTCCTACTTTACCATTGTATTCAAATCAATCTGCATCCTGAGGACGCAGAGAGAGTTGATAAATGACACAAGAAGCCATCTTATTTACAAGCCTACTCATGCTGCAACTGTCTGCTTTTTTCTTACAAAGGAAGTGCTGCTGTGGGCTAGTTGCAAATGGCTCCAAGGCTGAAAAGTCTTGAAGCCATTTGCAAAATGGCTTTTTTTGGTATTTTGAGCTGGAGCCCTATTTGTTATATATGTAGCCCAGTGTATCTCTACTTCTGTGTCTACAACATCGTACCTGGTGACTGAGCAGACACCATGACCTGTGCTCCATTTATTTCCAGCCCCTAGAAGAAGCCACAGGGCGAAGGTTGAAGGTCGTGGCTGGCTGCTCACTTGCCCTGGTTCGTATATGGTTTTTATTACTATGTTCTATTTTGTGCTTATCTTGTGGTAGTGATGGCTACAAAGTGAACACTGATCAGATGGCTTTCTTTCTGCTATATCTGGCTGCTGTTAGAAATATGAATTGAAAATTATGGTGTATATATATATTCTTGGTATGACATTTTGGGGTCTTATTGCCAGCCACGACCTTTCTTCCTTCATATTTTTTTGTTTTTAATGGATGAACTATTTGCCTCTATTTATTCAAATTAATAAAAACGTATATTTTGTTTTTGCATTAATATTGTGTATTGTTATTCTTTTTGTGGGTATATATGTAGGTTTATCATTTCCATGGGACTGTCTGAGCTTTTCTTTCTCTGGCAATCTCATAGAGTTTGAATGGAGTTGTAATGGAGTGCTCAATTGCTGCTCCATTCAAATTGGGGACATGGATCCCTGCTCTTGTGATTGGTTGAGGTCCCAGCTAATGGACCTCAGCAATTTAGGGCTTATACCCTATCCTGTGCAAAACCCTTTAAAGGGGGTCACATCACAAAGAAAATCTATTAGATAGAGGATAAATAGCTGATCTGTGGGGATCTTACTACTGAGACCCCCACCAATCCTGAGAATGTGAGTGTATTACTGTTGTGCATTCATCCTGTTTGAATGCATGCTCCTATTCACTTCAGTGAAAACACCACAGACAGCACTCTACTATCTATGGAATTACTATTGAAATGAATGGGAGCTGGATGCGTCCTGTCCAGCTCTGGCACAACTACATTCATCCAGTGGCTGCAGTCTAAGCGATCAAGCCACCACTGATCAGCTATATACCGTGGCCTTCAAAATTATTCATACCCCTTGAACTTTTTCACATTTTGTCACCTTACAACCACAAACTTAAATGTATTTTATTGAGATTTTAAGTGATAGACCAACACAAAGTAGCACATAATTGTGAAGTGGAACGAAAACGATTCATGGTTTTCAAAATTTTAATAAAATAAAAATCTGTAAAGTGTGACGTGCAAAAGTATTCAGCCTCTCCATATTTATACTTTTGTAGAGCCATCTTTCACTGCAATTACAGCTGCAAGTCTTTTGGGGTATGTCTCTACCAACTTTGCGCATCTAGAGACAGATTTTTGCCCAGTCTTCTTTGCAAAATAGCTCAGCCAGATTGGATGGCAAGCATCTGTGTACAGCAATTTTCATGTCGTGCAAAAGTATTCAGCCCCCTGTACTCTGATACCCCTAAATAAAATCCAGTGCAATCAATTGCCTTCAGAAGTGACTTAATTAGTTAATAGAGTCCAGCTGTGTGTAATTTAGTCTCAGTATAAATACACCTGTTCTGTGAAGGCCTCAGTGGTTTGTTAGAGAACAAACAGCATCATGAAGCTTAAGGAACTCGCCTCATAGGTTAGAGATAAAGTTGTGGAGAAGCTTAAAGCAGGGTTAGGTTATAAAAACATATCCCAAGCTTTGAGAATCCCAAGGAGCACTGATCAATCCATCATCCAAAAATGGAAAAAGTATTCTATAACTGCAAACCTACCAAGACATGCCCATCCATCTAAACTAATGGATCGAGCAAGGAGAGCACTGGTCAGGAAAGAAGCAAAGAGGCCCATGGTCACTCTGGAGATGCTGCAGAAATCCACAGCTCAGGTGGGAGAATCTGTCCACAGGACAACAATAAATCGTGCACTCTACAAATCTGGCTTTTTATGAAAGAGTGGCAAGAAGAAAACCATTGTTGAAAGAAAGACATAAGAAGTGCCGTTTCCCACAACCTTATAGGGGACACAGCAAACATGTCGAAGAAGGTGGTCTGGTCAGATGAGACCAAAGTTGAACGTTTTTGGCCTAAATGCAAAGCGCTATGTGTGGCGAAAAATTAACACTGCTCATCACCCTAAACACACTATCGCCTTTTCAGGAGGGACAGGGAAGCTGGTCATAGTTGATGGGAAGATGGATGGATCTAAATACAGGACAATCCTGGAAGAAAACCTGTTGAAGGCTGCAAAAGACTTGAGACTGGGAAGGAGATTCACCTTCCAGCAAGACAATGACCCTAAACATACAACCAGAGCTACAGTGGAACGGTTTAGATCAAAGAATTTTTACGTGTTAGAATGGCTCAGCAAAAGTCCAGACCTAAATCCCATTTAGCATCGGTGGCAAGACATGAAAATTGCTGTTCACAGATGCTTGCCATCCAATCTGGCTGAGCTATTTTGCAAAAAAGAATGGGCAAAAATCTCAGTCTCTAGATGCGCAAAGTTGGTATAGACATACCCCAAAAGACTTGCATCTGTAATTGCACGTCACACTTTTCAGATTTTTATTTTATTAAAATTTTGAAAACCATGTATCGTTTTCGTTCCACTTCACAATTATGTGCTACTTTGTGTTGGTCTATCACTTAAAATCTCAATAAAATACATTTAAGTTTGTGGTTGTAAGGTGACAAAATGTGAAAAAGTTTGCAAGCCACTGTAATTCCACTATTTTATGAACAGAGTATAAATATTCATGATATAACCGCTTTAACATTGAGAAAGTAAGATGAGAACTGACCAAAATTGTTTCTGCTTAGTGTGTGCAGCAAGGCTTAAACAGTTGCAGAGATGCCTCCAATAAAGAACCTGCGGACCCTGTCAGCAGCAGCATCCTTACGCTGTTGTGGGGTTGGGGCTTCTGCTGTGCTTTATCGCTTTCAAAATTGATTTAATCTGTAAAAAAATGAATGAGCGACCCAAAATGGCAAATAAATTGAATTATGTTACACAGGCCTATCTCTCAAGAATAGGTTATGTAGAATATATCAGAGGTTTGCACACGTACCTAAAGATTTGGGGCTAAAGACTTGGTGTGAGCTCCTCCAGCTTTATCAAGTAATGATAAAGCTTTGGAATCAGAGTATCTTTGCTGCCTTCATATAGGGCAGAATAAACCCAACAAATTCCCTTTGAATGGGTTATCCAGTTTCTAACATTGATGTACAGTCATGGCCAAAAGTTTTGAGAATGACACAAATATTATATTTTCACATGATCTGCTGCCCTCTGGTTTTTATGTGTGTTTGTCAGATGTTTTTATCACATACAGAAATATAATTGCATTCATATTATGAGTAACAGAAGCTTATATTGACAGTTAGAATGAGTTAATGCAGCAAGTCAATATTTGCAGTGTTGACCCTTCTTCTTCAGGACCTCTGCAATTCTCCCTGGCATGCTCTCAATCAACTTCTGGACCAAATCCTGACTGATAGCAGTCCATTCTTGCAGAATCAATGCTTTAATTTTGTCTGAATTTGTTGGTTTTTGTTTGTCCACCCGTCTCTTGATGATTGACCACAAGTTCTCAATGGGATTAAGATCTGGGGAGTTTCCAGGCCATGGACCCAAAGGCATTGTTGAGCGCCAAACTGCTCTTGGACGGTTGGGAGAAGTTGCTCTTGGAGGACATTCTGGTACCATTCTTTATTCATGGCTGTGTTTTTAGGCAAGACTGTGAGAGAGCCGATTCCCTTGGCTGAGAAGCAACCCCACACATGAATGGTTTCAGGATGCTTTACAGTTGGCATGAGACAAGACTGGTGGTAGCGCTCACCTCTTCTTCTCCGAATAAGCTGTTTTCCAGATGTTCCAAACAATCGAAAAGGGGATTCATCAGAGAAAATGACTTTACCCCAGTCCTCAGCAGTCCACTCTCTGTACCTTTTGCAGAATATCAGTCTGTCCCTGATGTTTTTTCTGGAGAGAAGTGGCTTCTTTGCTGCCCTCCTTGAGACCAGGCCTTGCTCCAAGAGTCTCCGCCTCACAGTGCGTGCAGATGCACTCACACCTGCCTGCTGCCATTCCTCAGCAAGCTCTGCACTGCTGGTAGCCCGATCCCGCAGCTGAAACACTTTTAAGAGACGGTCCTGCCGCTTGCTGGTCTTTCTTGGGCGCCCTGGAGCCTTTTTGGCACCAATGGAACCTCTCTCCTTGAAGTTCTTGATGATGCGATAGATTGTTGACTGAGGTGCAATCTTTCTAGCTGCAATACTCTTCCCAGTTAGGCCATTTTTGTGCAGTGCAATGATGACTGCACGTGTTTCTTTAGAGATAACCATGGTTAACAGAAGAGAAACAATGATGGCAAGCACCAGCCTCCTTTTAAAGTGTCCAGTGGTGTCATTCTTACTTAATCATGACAGATTGATCTCCAGCCCTGTCCTCATCAACACCCACACCTGTGTTAATGGAGCAATCACTGAAACGATGTTAGGTGGTCCTTTTAAGGCAGGGCTGCAATGATGTTGAAATGTGTTTTGGGGGATAAAGTTCATTTTCTAGGCAAATATTGACTTTGCAAGTAATTGCTGTTAAGCTGATCACTCTTTATAACATTCTGGAGTATATGCAAATTGCCATTAGAAAAACTGAAGCAGTAGACTTTGTAAAAATTAATATTTGTATCATTCTCAAAACTTTTGGCCATGACTGTAGATACTGTCTGTCATACAAATGATGGTATTTTGCATTAGTGATCAGACCCCCTGGGGTTCAAGACCCCTAGAGGGTCTAATAAAATAAGTATTTATTTAAAAAGAAAAAAAAAAAATTATATATATATATATATATATATATATATATATATATAAAACAATCCAATCTGCCAGCAACTTGTAAAGATGGAAAATGTCCTTTTATTGGAAAAGCATGTGTATTGCTTTTCCAATAAAAGGACATTTTCCATCTTTACAAGTTGCTGGCAGATTGGATTGTTTTTTCTATTAGGAACCCTTCTAGCTGGAGAGGGGTTTCTGCCGTGCAATTTATGGGACGATACCCAGTTTTGCTGGTGCTGCTACAAATGCTTATTTGAGTTTTATATTTATATATATATATATATATATATATATATATATATATATATAACACACAGACTGGACAAAATTGTTGGTACCCCTTCTTTAATGGAAGAAAAACTCACAATGGTCACAGAAATAACTTGAATCTGACAAAAGTAATTTGCCAAACTACATGTTGACAAGCCACAAAGCTTCTGGGAGAATGTCCTATGGACAGATGAGACAAAAAACTAATTTTTGGCAAGGCACATCAGCTCTATGTTCACAGATGGAAAAATGAAGCATATCTTGAAAAGAATACTGTCCCTTGTAATAAAAAGTGAGCAAAGCAATAGACTTCAGAATATGGCGACTTTAAGAAAAAAAGCCTTTTTGTTAAGAGGTTAAAATGTAAATAAAACTATATGGATTTGGAATCTCCAGAATTGTATCGAAACATAGAATACAGGTGACATGTCATTTTGGCTGCACAGTAAATACCGTAAAAATGAAGCCCATAAGGAAGTCGCACAAATACACTTTTTCTCCAGTTCCACCCCATTTTGAAATTTTTTTTTTCCAGCTTCCCAGTACATTGTACAGAATAATAAATGGTACCATTATGAAGAACAATTTGTCCCGCACATATTAAGCCCTCATATGCCTCTGTGAATGGAAAAATAAAAGTTATGGGGTTTGGAAGGCAGGGAGTCAAAAACGAAAATCAAAAATTGGCGGGAAGGGATTAAAGGACTTTTTCCATTTCAAGTAAATATATTTAATAACTCTAGGTAAGCTGGAGAAGATTGCTTTGTAATACTTTAAATACATATCTTTCCTTCTCCACTTATTAGGCTGCTTTCCTTCTCGTTCCCTTAAGGCTAAGGCCCCACATAGTGAGCCGCAGCAAAAAAAATCGTGAAATTGTGTTTGTTTTTTGTTTTCTTTTCTCTTCCACAGTGTTTTTCACAGAAAGTCCGCAGAGTTTTCCTCTGTGGACTTTCTGCCCCTATTATACATCAGTGTTTCTGGGAGGTATAATTTCTGCAATGTGTGGATAGGATTAGCCAGAATCCCATCCACTTTGCAGGTACTGTAAAACACAGAGTTTTTGCAACATCCTAACTCAGTCTCTTATCTCATCTCTATAAGACGCTATAGCAGCTGCAGTTCTCTGTGTGTCTTTTCCAGAAGCTTCTTCCTCCTCTTCCCCTTTCAATAGACTTCTATGTAAAAAGTAACTCAGTATAATTAGTGGAGACTGAAATATATTTTAATGATAAAATACATTACAGTTTCTTATATTCACCCATAGAAGTCATTTATGAAAAGTTGTTGCTATATAAAAAAAAACAAAAAAAAACAAATTATATATATATATATATATATATATATATATATATATATATATATAACTGTATATATACAGTACAGACCAAAAGTTTGGACACAACTTCTCATTCCAAGAGTTTTCTGTATTTTCATGACTATAAAAATTGTAGATTCACACTGAAGGCATCAAAACTATGAATTAACACATGTGGAATTATATACTTAACAAAAAAGTGTGAAACAACTGAAAATGTGTCTTATATTCTAGGTTCTTCAAAGTAGCCACCTTTTCCATTGATTACTGCTTTGCACACTCTTGGCATTCTCTTGATGAGCTTCAAGAGGTAGTAACCTGAAATGGTCTTCCAACAGTCTTGAAGGAGTTCCCAGAGATGCTTAGCACTTGTTGGTACTTTTGCCTTCACTCTGCAGTCCAGCTCACCCCAAACCATCTCGATTGGGTTCAGGTCTGGTGACTGTGGAGGCCAGGTAATCTGTCGTAGCACCCCATCACTCTCCTTCTTGGTCAAATAGCCCTTACACAGTCTGGAGGTGTGTTTGGGGTCATTGTCCTGTTGAAAAATAAATGATGGTCCAACTAAACGCAAACCGGATGGAATAGCATGCCACTGAAAGATGCTGTGGTAACCATGCTGGTTCAGTATTCCTTCAATTTTGAATAAATCCCCAACAGTGTCACCAGCAAAGCACCCCCACACCATCACACCTCCTCCTCCATGCTTCACGGTGGGAACCAAGCATGTAGAGTCCACTCGTTCACCTTTTCTGCGTCACACAAAGACACCGTGGTTGGAACCAAAGATCTCAAATTTGGACTCATCAGACCAAAGCACAGATTTCCACAGGTCTAATGTCCATTCCTTGTGTTCTTTAGTCCAAACAAGTCTCTTCTGCTTGTTGCCTGTCCTTAGCAGTGGTTTCCTAGCAGCTATTTTATCATGAAGGCCTGCTGCACACAGTCTCCTCTTAACAGTTGTTGTAGAGATGTGTCTGCTGTTAGAACTCTGTGTGGCATTGACCTGGTCTCTAATCTGAGCTGCAGTTAACCTGCGATTTCTGAGGCTGGTGACTCGGATGGACTTATCCTCTGCAGCAGAGGTGACCCTTGGTCTTCCTTTCCTGGGGCGGTTCTCATGTGAGCCAGTTTCTTTGTAGCGCTTGATGGTTTTGGCCACTGCACTTGGGGACACTTTCAAAGTTTTCCCAATTTTTCGGACTGACTGACCTTCATTTCTTAAAGTAATGATGGCCACTCATTTTTCTTTACTTAGCTGCTTTTTTCTTGCCATAATACAAATTCTAACACTCCATTCAGTAGGACTATCAGCTGTGTATCCACCTGACTTCTGAACAACACAACTGATGGTCCCAACCCCATTTATAAGGCAAGAAATCCCACTTATTAAACCTGACAGGGCACACCTGTGAAGTGAAAACCATTTCAGGTGACTACCTCTTGAAGCTCATCAAGAGAATGGCAAGAGTGTGCAAAGCAGTAATCAAAGCAAAAGGTGGCTACTTTGAATAACCTAGAATATAAGACATATTTTTAGTTATTTCACACTTTTTTGTTAAGTATATAATTCCACATGTGTTAATTCATAGTTTTGATGCCTTCAGTGTGAATCTACAATTTTTATAGTCATGAAAATACAGAAAACTCTTGGAATGAGAAGTTGTGTCCAAACTTTTGGTCTGTACTGTGTGTATATATATATATAACAGTCATATGAAAAAGTTTGGGCACCCCTATTAATCTTAATCATTTTTAGTTCTAAATATTTGGGTGTTTGCAGCAGCCATTTCAATTTGATATATCTAATAACTGATGGACACAGTAATATTTCAGGATTGAAATGAGGTTTATTGTACTAACAGAAAATGTGCAATATGCATTAAACCAAAATTTGACCGGTGCAAAAATTTGGGCACCCCTATCATTTTATTGATTTGAATACTCCTAACTACTTTTTACTGACTTACTGAAGCACAAAATTGGTTTTGTAACCTCACTGAGCTTTGAACTTCATAGCCAGGTGTATCCAATCATGAGAAAAGGTATTTAAGGTGGCCAATTGCAAGTTGCTCTCCTATTTGAATCTCCTCTGAAGAGTGGCATCATGGGCTCCTCAAAACAACTCTCAAATGATCTGAAAACAAAGATTGTTCAACATAGTTGTTCAGGGGAAGGATACAAAAAGTTGTCTCAGAGATTTAACCTGTCAGTTTCCACTGTGAGGAACATAGTAAGGAAAGGGACAGTTCTTGTTAAGCCCAGAAGTGGCAGGCCAAGAAAAATATCAGAAAGGCAGAGAAGAAGACTGGTGAGAACAGTCAAGGACAATCCACAGACCACCTCCAAAGAGCTGCAGCATCATCTACAGCACACTTTGCACAAGGAGAAGTTGTATGGGAGAGTGATGCGAAAGAAGCCGTTTCTGAAAGCACGCCACAAACAGAATCGCCTGAGGTATGCAAAAGCACATTTGGACAATCCAGCTTCATTTTGGAAGAAGGTCCTGTGGACTGATGAAACAAAGATTGAGTTGTTTGGTTATACAAAAAGGCGTTATGCATGGCGTCAAAAAAACACAGCATTCCAAGAAAAACACTTGCTACCCACTGTAAAATTTGGTGGAGGTTCCATCATGCTTTGGGGCTGTGTGGCCAATGCCGGCACCGGGAATCTTGTTGAAGTTGAGGGTCGCATGGATTCAACTCAGTATCAGCAGATTCTTGAGAATAATGTACAAGAATCAGTGACGAATTTGAAGTTACGCCGGGGATGGATATTTCAGCAAGACAATGATCCAAAACACAGCTCCAAATCTACTCAGGCATTCATGCAGAGGAACAATTACAATGTTCTGGAATGGCCATCCCAGTCCCCAGACCTGAATATCATTGAACATCTGTGGGATAATTTGAAGCGGGCTGTCCATGCTCGGCGACCATCAAACTTAACTGAACTGGAATTGTTTTGTAAAGAGGAATAGTCAAAAATACCTTCATCCAGGATCCAGGAACTGATTAAAAGCTACAGGAAGTGACTAGAGGCTGTTATTTTTGCAAAAGGAGGATCTACTAAATATTAATGTCACTTTTCTGTTGAGGTGCCCATACTTTTGCACCGGTCAAATTTTGGTTTAATGCATATTGCACATTTTCTGTTAGTACAATAAACCTCATTTCAATCCTGAAATATTACTGTGTCCATCAGTTATTAGATATATCAAATTGAAATGGCTGTTGCAAACACCCAAATATTTAGAACTAAAAATGATTAAGATTAATAGGGGTGCCCAAACTTTTTCATATGACTGTATATATATATATTTCTTTTATATATATATATATATATATATATATATATATATATAAAAACAACTTACTCCAGGAGAGATCATTTCCATTTTTCCATCCACAAAGCTAGAGATTGCTTTTTTTTTTTTTTTTTTTTTTGTGGGACTGGTTTTAACGGCACTGTTCTGGGTTTTACTGAAAATAAAAATAATTTCTGGCACCATTTTGGAGTACATATAATCTATTGTTTGACCTAAGTGCTTTTTCTAGTGAAGGGTGCCTTAAGGTATGTTCACATGGTGGAAAATGAAGAGGAATTTCTCTTCATTTTCCGCCGCCGGCATTCCGTTGCGGCATCCCGCTGCTAATTATGCTCAGATGAACAGGAGTCTTGAGCCTTGGAGTCCGCGGCAAGATCGAGCAGGATGCTTCTTTTTTCTGCGTCCTGCTGTGATCTATGCCTCCCATTGAAAACAATGGGATGCGGATCCCGGGAGGAATCTGCCCCGGATTCGGGGGCAACCAACAGATGGGCTAACCAATAGAACCCATATTATTTCTTCACTTATTAAGCCCCCCTACCCTTCCTAAACTTATGTTCATTCTGAAATATGTCTTGGGAGAGATTATTGCAGCCCACTGAATTATCACAGTACAGATCTCCATAGGGTTATGGAGAGGTTAGATGGCGCCAAGGTGGAGAGAAGCAGAACACAGGTAAACAAAGGCCTGCTTCAGTAATAGTTTGATTTCTGTTTTACCTCAGTTTATTTATTTACACCAGTACTGTTTTTTTTTTTTTTTTGGTAGTACTGCTGCCCTCAATGATGCTAAGGGTGTGCTACAGATACGGGACCCCTTTTCTTAGTGTGAAGTATATGAGAGACATCATAGCAGCTAGTCTTCACCCACTTGTGTAGGGGAAACTGGGAAAGCCTGCTAGAAAATACAGGCTTCAAGTAATAGAATGGACAGGAATACTGTTACTCCACATGTACTGTGAGAAAGTGAAGGGTCTGGTTTGGGAGAACAGGTATTTTCCTTCCAAGCAGTTAAAGAGTGTGTGGTAGAAGTCCACAGCAGGGAGGACAGGTGACGAATTAAGGTCTGATGTAGGCTGAGTGTCAGAACTAGGAGGTGTGGCACTACACTGAGGAAAAGTGACCTGTGTATCTGAACCTGCATGAAGGTAACTCTGTGCCACCCGTTTGAAGTAGCCAGAGCGAGAGTCTGGCAGCCAGACTCCTGTATAGATAGGGTCTGTTTCTGTATTAGTTAGTTCTCAGCCGAGAAGGGTTATTTTTTTTGTTGTTGTTTTCTGTTCATGTCTTTGTAAAGGCAACCTGTTTATGCACCAAGTGAATAAACACCAAATTTGAGTGTGATCCAGTCTCTGTGTCCCTGTTTCCTGCACTGCTGCCAAGCATCTACCTGAGCGGTTCCCCACATATGGTGCTTCGGATGTGGGCATAAGTGCAGTGAGACATACACGGGCTGCGTGTCCTGGTAGCTGATGGTGCTGAAATAGAGCCACAGCCATGGAGGAGGTTGTGAAGCAGCTGGTACAGGCTAATGCAGCGCAACAAGAGACCAACCGATTCTTGGCCAAGCAGATGTCAATGTTGCTGGCCGCTCAGCAAAAGGTTGACCCACCAAAGCCAGAGTGGGACAACAGGAAAGAGGTCCGTAAAGCGTTGACCAAGATTGACGGCAGAGGACGATATAGAGGCCTTTTTGACTGGGTTTGAAAGAGTGGCTAACCGTGAGAGGCTTCCACGACACCTCTGGGCCGAGGTGTTGGCACCTTTTTCAGTCGCCGAGCCCCAGCAAGCCTATTTTGACCCGAGTGAACAGGATGTATGCGACTACCAGCGGGTGAAGGCAGAGATCCTGGCCCGACTGGGTGTGGACCAGCACGTTCGGGCTCAAAGAGTCCACAGTTGGGAATACCAAGAGGCGTTACCACCAAGGTCAAAAATGCACCACCTTGTACAACTTGTCCGTAAGTGGCTACAGCCGGAGATATTGACCCCAGCCCAGATGGTGGAGGGGGTTGTCATAGACCGATACCTGAGTGCTTTACTGGGTAAGATCCAGCAGTGGGTGGGGCATGGAGATCCAACTAATGCCAATGCGTTGGTGGGGTTGGTGGAACGTTACTGGGCTACACAGTCCCTAAGGAAGGAGCCCCTCCAGATCCCGCAAGTTCCCAAGACCCGGAGGGCCAACATTCCTCGAGCTCCCCAGGATAAGATAGTGACCCAGTGGAGGAGAAGGGGAGAGACTGTCGTTTGCTGGGATTGACACGAGCCGAGCCATATTGTGGCTAATTGTCCCCGTGCCTTGGAACCCATGAACTGCAGCCTGGGTCAGAGGGTGTCCCTCTACGCTGCACCAGCCTACGCTGCCACCACCCCCGGACACTGCTGACAGGCGCCACCTATGCCAAGTGACCGTGGCTGGGTGCCCAGTCGTGGCACTACTGGACTCTGTGTCGACCTCGGGACTGTCACCGAACGCACCATCGGGGTCTTGTGCATACATGGAGATGTAAGGGACTACCCGACTGTAATTGTCACCATCCAAACCCCCTGTGGAGAGAGCTGACATGAGGTAGGGGTTGTCAGGAACTTACCCCATGACCTCATTCTGGGACGGGACTTTCCCGTTTTGTACTCTATGGCGGGGAAAAAAAGGGTCAGAGAACTCACCCCCAAGAATATCACAGGTATTGTCTGGTCAGGTCCTCGAGCCTGAACCCAATGACCTGGACTCTAGGGTTCCTGCTGTAGGGGTGACCATGCTAGAAGGAAATGGTAGCTCTGTGTTTCCCCTAGAGGTAATGGCAGGCGAAGCCAAGGTGGCTAGTACCGAACCTCAAATGTCAGATTTGGAGGTGTCTCTTGATAATTTTGGTTCTGCACAACTCCAGGACCCCACTCTAAGTGCCTGGGAGAATGTTATTGTTATCAATGGTGTGTCACAGCGCTCAGGCGCTGATGAGGTATTTCCCCGCATGGTTGTCAACCAGGAGTTGTTATACCGAGTTGACAAGGTGTGAGGTGAAACCTTAGAGCAGTTACTGGTGCCCCAGCCTTATCGCTGGACAGTGCTGGAGTTAGCACACAAACGTGCTAGGGGGACACCTAGGTGCCACAAAAACGCTGGACCGCATTTTGCAGCGTTTTTTATTGACCAGGGGTATATCATGAGGTTAAAGTGTTTTGTGAAACATGTTCGGTGTGTCAGTTGCATGCCCCCATGGCACATTTTCGTAGTCCCCTGGTACCTCTGCCCATTATTGAGGTTCCCTTTGAAAGGATTGCCATGGACTTGGTAGGTCCTTTAGTTAAGTCCGCTCGGGGGAATCAGCATATTTTGGTAGTCATGGACTACCAATATCCTGAGGCCATCCCACTATGGCACACGTCGGCGAAGTTGATTGCTAAAGAGTTTTTTGCGATGTTTTGCCGAGAGGGTCTACCCAAGGAGATCCTCACGGATCAGGGTACCCTGTTCATGTCTAAAGTCACCAGGGAGCTATGTAAACTCTTTAATATCAAACAGTTACGTACAGTGGGGAAAAAAGTATTTAGTCAGCCACCAATTGTGCAAGTTCTCCCACTTAAAAAGATGAGAGAGGCCTGTAAATGACATCATAGGTAGACCTCAACTATGAGAGACAAAATGAGAAAACAAATCCAGAAAAGTCTGATTTTCAAAGAATTTATTTGCAAATTATGGTGGAAAATAAGTATTTGGTCAATAACAAAAGTTCATCTCAATACTTTGTTATATATCCTTTGTTGGCAACGACAGAGGTCAAATGTTTTCTGTAAGACTTCACAAGGTTGGCACACACTGTTGCTGGTATGTTGGCCCATTCCTCCATGCAGATCTCCTCTAGAGCAGTGATGTTTTGGGGCTGTCGCGGGGCAACACGGACTTTCAACTCCCTCCAAAGGTTTTCTATGGGGTTGAGATCTGGAAACTGGCTAAGCCATTCCAGGACCGTGAAATGCTTCTTACGAAGCCACTCCTTCGTTGGCCTGGTGGTGTGCTTGGAATCCTTGTCATGCTAAAAGACCCAGCCACGTTTCATCTTCAATTCCCTTGCTGATGGAAGGAGGTTTGCACTCAAAATATCACGATACATGGCCCCATTCATTCTTTCATGTACACGGATCAGTCGTCCGGGTCCTTTTGCAGAGAAACAGCCCCAAAGCATGATGTTGCCACCCCCATGCTTCACAGTAGGTATGGTGTTCTTTGGATGCATCTCAGCATTCACTCTCCTCCAAACACGACGAGTTGTGTTTCTACCAAACAGTTCTGCTTTGGGTTTCTCTGACCATATGATATTCTCCCAATACTCTTCTGGGACATCCAAATGCTCTCTAGCAAACTTCAGACGGGCCTGGGTATGTACTGGCTTAAGTAGGGGGACATGTCTGGCACTGCAGGATCTGAGTTCCTGGTGACGTAGTGTGTTACTGACAGTAGCCTTTGTTATGTTAGTCCCAGCTTTCTGCAGGTCATTCACTAGGTCCCCCCTGTGTGGTTATGGGATTTTTTCTCACCGTTCTTGTGATCATTTTGATCCCACGGGGTGAGATCTTGCGTGGAGCCCCTGATCGAAGGAGATTATCAGTGGTCTTGTAGGTCTTCCATTTTCTAATTATTGCTCCCACAGTTGATTTCTTCACACAAAGCTGCTTGACTATTGCAGATTCAGTCTTCCCAGCCTGGTGCAAGTCTACAATTTTGTTTCTGGTGTCCTTCCACAGCTCTTTGGTCTTCACCATAGTGGAGTTTGGAGTGTGACTGTTTGAGGTTGTGGACAGGTGTCTTTTATACTGATAACAATTTCAAACAGGTGCCATTACTACAGGTAATGAGTGGAGGACAGAGGAGCCTCTTAAAGAAGAAGTTACAGGTCTGTGAGAGCCAGAAATCTTGCTTGTTTGTAGGTGACCAAATACTTATTTTCCACCATAATTTGCAAATAAATTCTTAAAATTCAGACAATATGATTTTCTAGATATGTTTTCTCATTTTGTCTCTCATAGTTGAGGTCTACCTATGATGTCAATTACAGGTCTCTCTCATCTTTTTGAATGGGAGAACTTGCACAATTGGTGGCTGACTAAATACTTTTTTCCCCACTGTACATCTGTTTACCACCCCTATACATACGGGTTAGTAGAACAGTTTAAGAAAACCCTAAAAAGTATGTTAAAAAAGGTGGTAAACAAGGATGGAAAGGACTGGGATGTTTTGTTACCGTATTTGATGTTTGCCATCCGCGAGGTATCACAAGTTTCCACTGGGTTTTCCCCTTTTGAGTTGGTCTACGGCAGACATCCTAGGGGTCTGTTGGACATTGCCAGAGAAACAGTGGAGCAAGAGCCCACCCCCCACAAAAGTGTTATTGAAAACATCGCTGGTATGCAGGACAGGGTGGCGGCCGTTATGCCCACTGTTAGAGAGCATCTGGAGGAGACCCAAAAGGCTCAAAGCCGGATTTACAATAGGTCGGCGAAGGTAAGGGTCCCCGAGGCTCGTCGACAAGCTATTTCGGAGGAAGTGCAGATAATGTTAAAATTACGTGTCATTGAGGAGTCCCAAAGTGAATGGGCCAGCCCCATTGTCCTAGTTCCCAAACCAGATGGGATTTTGCGTTTCTGCAACGATTTCAGGAAACTGAATGAGGTGTCTAAATTTGATGCCTAAACCATGCCATGGGTAGACAAACTTATTGAGAGACTGGGAGGGGCCCGGTACTTTACTACGCTTGATCTCACTAAGGGATACTGGCAGGTACCCCTAACGGATAGCGCCAAAGGTAAAACTGCCTTTATCACTATCTCGTGTTACCGTTCGGGCTTCACGGGGCCCCAGCCACATTCCAACGATTAATGGACATAGTGTTAAAACCTCATAGAAGATACGCCTCGGCATATCTGGATGACATCATCATTTTCAGCAATTACTTGGAGAGTCACTTGCCCAAGGTACAAGCGGTAGTGAATTCTTTGAGAGAAGCTGGCCTGACCGCTCACCCCAAGAAGTGTGCTTTGGGGATGGAGAAGACACACTATTTGGGTTATGTTATCGGCCGCAGTATAATCAAACCCCAGGTCAACAAGGTCGACACTAGCCAGAAATGGCCTCGACCTGTGAGAACCAAACAAGTTAGGTCATTCCTGGGCATTGTTGGGTATTACAGACGCTTTATACCCAACTTTGCCACAGTGTCTGCTCCCCTGACGAACCTTCTAAAGGGTAAAAAGTCCGTTATGGTGCAGTAGAATGATCAGGCCGAAAGCGCTTTTTAGGCGTTAAAGGTGGCCTTGTGTGGATCTCCTGTTCTCATTACGCAGAGAGTTTGTTTTACAAACAGATGCATCAGATGTAGGGCTGGGAGCTGTCCTATCTCAGGAGGTGAATGGAGAAGAGCATCCAGTCACCTACCTACCTGAGCAGGAAACTCACACCAGCAGAGAAAAACTACAACATAGTAGAGAGAGTGTCTGGCGATAAAATGGGAGTTAGAGGCCCTGAGGTACTACTTGCTGGGGAGGCAGTTCTGTCTAGTGACCGACCACTCACCCCTCACTTGGATGAGCAGATTCAAGGACAAGAACGCCAGCGTCACTAGATGGTTCTTGTTCCTGTAAAACTTTAGTTTCTCTGTGGAGCACAGAGCCGGGAACCTGCAAGGCAATGTGGATGCTTTGTCCCGGACTCATTGTTTAATGACTGGAGTTCGCCCCGAGGGGTCAGAACTGAGGGGGAGGGTATGTGAGAAAGTGAAGGGTGTGGTTTGGGAGAACAGGTATGTTCCAGCCAGGCAGTTAAAGGGTGTGTGGTAGAAGTCCACAGCAGGGAGGTCAGGTGATTAATTAAGGTCTGATTTAGGCTGAGTGTACACAGGTCACTGAGGAAAAGTGACCTGTGTATCTGAACCTGCATGAAGGTAACTCTGTGCCACCCGTTTGAAGTAGCCAGAGCGAGAGTCTGGCAGCCAGACTCCTGTATAGATAGGGTCTGTTTCTGTATTAGTTAGTTCTCAGCCGAGAAGGGTTTTTTTTTTTGTTGTTTTCTGTTCATGTCTTTGTAAAGGCAACCTGTTTATGCACCAAGTGAATAAACACCAAATTTGAGTGTGAGCCAGTCTCTGTGTCCCTGTTTCCTGCACTGCTACCAAGCATCTACCTGAGCGGTTCCCCACAGTACACACAGGACAACTTATCCTGATAAGTTATCTGAAAGGATAAAAAAAGAAATGGTTAAAAGTCTACCTGTTCGGTTGTTTTGTTTTGCCTCTTCTATAGTAATTTTATTTGGATGATGGAATGCCTTGTCTTATGTTTCCATTGGTAGTATGCAAGGAACCACCATATAAAGTTGAAGAGTCTGGATATGCTGGCTTCATATTACCTATTGAAGTGTACTTCAAAAATAAGGTATAATGTGGATATGTATATTTAGATTTTCATTAGAATATTGATTTTAGTAACTAACATTTGTTAATGTATTGTATGTGTTCTACAGGAAGAACCCAAGAAAGTTTGTTTTACATATGATTTGTTTCTGAATCTTGAGGGAAATCCACCAGTAAATCATTTACGCTGTGAGAAATTGACTTTCAATAATCCCACCAAGGAGTTCCGCAGGAAGTTGGTGAAAGCTGGAGGGGTAAGTGCAACTACAAGGGGTTAATTTACTCCACACTCTCAATTTTGTGTTCGCCCTCCACTCAGGCCGCATATTTAGAATAATTCTCACAGATCAACAGTGTGACCTACTGTTTTCCAGGCCTGTAGATGTCAAACTCACCCAGCAGTCAGATCGCCGATCATACTTTACAAGGAAATGGATTTGTAGAGCCTACAGGGACTAACATTTAAGCGAATACTTTAGTACTAAAAGGTTCAGTGCGTACAAAAAGAGATAAACTAAGCATGACAGCAGTTACAAAATAAGAGTAGAGAAAAGAAAAACAAAAAAAACCTAATTTACAAGCTACAGTCCTTCTGATTCCCTGTTGTTAGAAAGAAAACAAGGTGGCCACACCTCCAATTTAACGGGCCCCCACATGGGTGACAATGTTCCTCTGCTCCTACCCAATGCCACCCTTGCCTCTAGTTTCAGAGCCACCCTTCTGTTTCATTATTGTAATCCTCTGTCAGTCACTTGGACAGTGGATTACGAAAGAGGCAGGTCCTATGAATATTAGTTTGTGCATTTTTATTAATTCACCCCTCTATATGGGATGGGGGTTATTCAGCTCCTGAATGTTTTCCTTGCCATCTTTTAATGCTTGGTGTAAGCCAGACCCAGGTAACAAAGCTCTCACTCTCCACGGGTTCCATCCCCATACTGTCATAAAGTTCCCTCTGGGCAGTTTGCAGGGATGATAAAGAATCAGCTTTACCACACACACCCAAATCAACAATCAAATTCCCCTGACCGGTATATACATTTTGGGGCTTTTCATTACAGTGAACTTGTATAGTTATGGCTGAATGTATAGAATAGAATGGCTCTCTATACACTGGGACAAGATAACAGTACATAAGTAGGCATGTTTGTGTGCTATATTGGGAGGGAATAAAGACAAGTAATGCTAGGTTCATATCTGTCAGAGGATCAGCTTTTATATTTTATGGTAAAATAATGTACACCATAACTCATTCATACAAACAATTTCATGTGTGATAGACCACATTCTGTCCGGTCAAGCTCTTATGTGCATGACCTGCTTTATTTTATAAAATTAGCTTGTACTTTAAACTTGTCAACTATCCTTGTAAAAGAGTTTGGATTTGGAGCAGTGCCACAAATGTAAAAAAAAATTATGATGCCCTCTATTGTGATGTATTGGTATAACTTAATGTATTCAAATTATAATAGGATCATTTTAATATTTATTACCATATATGTTAAATTCGGAGCAATTAAACTTTTATTTGACATTATTTATGAATTATATCTTTGTTTATTTTTTTTTATGTGCAAAGCTCCATTGAGTATTGTCATGTTCATTACTAAGAGGGGCCCGTAGCAGACAATCTGCTTCTAAGGGCCAGTTCACATCTGCATTCACTTTCCGTACAGGGGAGTCCGCTTGGAGACCCCGCCGAAAGGAAGCCTATACGCAGAGAGAAGCGGTTGACATCAGGAAACCCGCGGACCCCATAGATTATAATGGGGTCCGTGTGGTCTCCGCTCAGTCTCCGCATGAAATATGCGGAGAGAAAAGTGCTGCAAGCAGCACTTTCCTCTCCGCATTTTTCCGCACAAAACATGCGGGAACGGAGTGGAAACCACACAGACCCCATTATAGTCTTTGGGGTCTGCAGGTTTCCTGATGTCAACCGCTTCTCTCTACGTATAGGCTTCCGTTCGGAGGCGTCTCCAAGCGGACTCCCCTGTACGGAAAGCGAATGCAAATGTGAACCGGCCCTAAGTTCCAATATTTATTTTTAGACTTTTATTTTTCTAAATATTTTTTAAATTATTGTTTATTTTTAGCTTAATTTCATCCATTGAATAGGCCATTGGTATCTGATAGGTGAAGGTTCTACACCTATACCGCGCATCAATCAGCTAATCCAAGGATCGCTGGAGTCAGAAGAAAGTATTATTTTCTAGACTTGAGTAGGAGTCCTATTACTTGAATAGGTGCAAAGCTGCTTCCAGCACTCAGAGGCAGCTGGATCAGCCAATCGGTGTATGGTTCAAGTATCAGACACCCACCGATCAGATACTGATGATCTTTGCTATCAGTATGAAAAATGCATGGGCGCATCCGTGATGGGGCTCCCCTCTGACCCAGCGGTCACGTGATCCACCGGGATCAGAGTCTGTTAGAGCTGCTGGGTCCTACAGACTTGTATTCCTCCTGCAACTGGGGCTAAATGTACCAGCCCCATTTACAGGGAAAATCAGCCTCCCCCACAAAAAAAAATTGTGATCTCTCCCCAAAGGTCTATAATGATCTTATGGGGACACAATGTAAAATAATGAAAGAAAGAAAGAAAAGTAGAAAAGTACAAAATTAAAATTAAAGTAAAATAATTTAAAAAATGAATAAAATAATATGCCAATAACACGCCCTTATTACAGGTTCTAGCCCCACCCCTGACAACACAATACAAAATAAATTACCGTAATAGAGAGGAAAATTGTTAGTAGTACTTTGTGCTAGTAATTAAAAACAAAAAAAATGAAAAGTGAAAAACAGACCCCTTTTCCCTCCTCTTTTGTTTATATTTTCCCGGATATAAAAAAAAAATTAAAAAACATGCAAAAATAAAAACATAAAAATAAAGCCCTATGTGTCACCGAAAAAAGATGCTGAAATTAGTTAAATAACATAAATGATAAAAATGTTATAGCCCTCAAAACCACACATACAAAAAACCCAAAAATGTGTCTGGTCCTGAACCAGAAATTGGCCTGATAAGTGGTTAAAAGGATTCTATCATTGGGGAAACATGTTTTTAACTGGAGCAGTGTTGGAATAGACTTTACAGTGGGGGAAAAAGTATTTAGTCAGCCTCCAATTGTGCAAGTTCTCCCACTTAAAAAGATGAGAGAGGCCTGTAATTGACATCATAGGTAGACCTCAACTATGAGACACAAAATGAGAAAACAAATCCAGAAAATCACATTGTCTGATTTTTCAAGAATTTATTTGCAAATTATGGTGGAAAATAAGTATTTGATCAATAACAAAAGTTTATCTCAATACTTTGTTATATATCCTTTGTTGGCAATGACATAGATCAAACGTTTTCTGTAAGTCTTCACAAGGTTGGTACACACTGTTGCTGGTATGTTGGCCTAATCCTCCATGCAGATCTCCTTTAGAGCAGTGATGTTTTGGGGCTGTTGCTGGGCAACACAGACTTTCAACTCCCTCCAAAGGTTTTCTATGGGGTTGAGATCTGGAGACTGGCTAGGCCACTCCAGGACCTTGAAATGCTTCTTACGAAGCCACTCCTTCATTGCCCTGGCAGTGTGCTTGGGATCATTGTCATGCTAAAAGACCCAGCCACGTTTCATCTTCAATGCCCTTGCTGATGGAAGGAGGTTTGCACTCAAAATCTCATGATACATGGCCCCATTCTTTCTTTCATGTACACGGATCAGTCGTCCTGGTCCCTTTGCAGAGAAACACCCCCAAAGCATGATGTTGCCACCCCCATGTTTCAAAGTAGGTATGGTGTTCTTTGGATGCAACTCAGCATTCACTCTCCTCCAAACACGACGAGTTGTGTTTCTACCAAACAGTTCTACTTTGGTTTTATCTGACCATATGACATTCTCCCAATACTCTTCTGGAACATCCAAATGCTCTCTAGAAAACTTCAGACAGTCCCGGATATGTACTGGCTTAAGCAGGGAGACACATCTGGCACTGCAGGATCTGATTCCCTGGCGGCGTAGTGTGTTACTGACCGTAGCCTTTTTTACGTTAGTCCCAGCTTTCTGCAGGTCATTCACTAGGTCCCCCCGTGTGGTTCTGGGATTTTTTTCTCACCTATCTTGTGATCATTTTGACCCCATGAGGTGAGATCTTGTGTGGAGCCCCTGATTGAGGGAGATTATCAGTGGTCTTGTATGTCTTCCATTTTCTAATTATTGCTCCCACAGTTGATTTTCTTTCACCAAGCTGCTTGCCTATTGTAGATTCAGTCTTCCCAGCCTGGTGCAAGTCTACAATTTTGTTTCTGGTGTCCTTCCACAGCTCTTTGGTCTTCACCATAGTGGAGTTTGGAGTGTGACTGTTTGAGGTTGTGGACAGGTGTCTTTTATACTGATAACAATTTCAAACAGGTGCCATTACTACAGGTAATGAGTGGAGGACAGAGGAGCCTCTTAAAGAAGAAGTTAGAGGTCTGTGAGAGCCAGAAATCTTGCTTGTTTGTGGGTGACCAAATACTTATATTCCACCATAATTTGCAAATAAATTCTTAAAAAATCAGACAATGTGATTTTCTAGACATGTTTTCTCATTTTGTCTCTCATAGTTGAGGTGTACCTATGATGTCAATTACAGGCCTCTCTCATCTTTTTAAGTGGGAGAACTTGCACAATTGGTGGCTGACTAAATACTTTTTTTTCCCCACTGTATAAAGGCTATTCTACTCCTACCTTTACTTTTCTTCTCCTCGCCGCTGTTTGTCCAAAAATTTTTTATTCTCATATGTAAATTATGCTCAGGGAGCACCGGAGGTGTTCCCCCTGTGCTCCGAGCACTCTGCGTCATCACCGCAACTCGCCTCCAGCGCTGCGTTTTCATGCCCCCTGCATCATCTTCTGTTCATCTTGCATCTGCTTCTTGCTCCGTCGGCCATTTTTCTGGAGTACGCTGGTGTAAGAAACGAAACAAAAATGGCCACCCCCAGGGCTCCCTGAGCATAATTTACATATGAGAATAAAATATTTTTTTGGACAAACTGCGGCAAGGACAAGAAAAGTAAAGGTAGTAGTAGAATAGCCTTTATAAAGGCTATTCCATCATTGCTTCAGTTAAAAACACGTTTCCCCAATGATAGACTCCCTTTAAGAGAAAAATTTTTTTTTTTTTTTTGGGGGGTAATTCTGCTCCAATATTCATAGTTTTGTTTTACTTAGAATTATGTGATTTGATACACAAAGGTTGAATTTTCAGGTAATGGTCATTCCAGAGGGAGCAGACGCTTTATCAAGACCAAGCCCTGACTATCCCATGTTGCCAACAATCCCCCTGTCTGCATTCTCAGACCCAAAGAAGGCCAAACCAGCATCATACGGATCAAAGGTTAGTATTTCATGTTGCAGTGTACATAAAATATGGACAAGTTAATAACTTTAATTCTGAACTTCATGGTTTTCTGAACTGCTTACAATATTTTACAGGATGGCAATAAGGAAAGTAGCAAAACATCAAAGCCACACAAAGTTACAAAAGAGCACAGAGAGAGGATGAGAAAAGATTCAGAAAGCAAAATCAAAGAGAGTGATATTGGCAGACAAGTTAAAGAGTCCTCTTCCTGTAGAAAACCTACTGAGAACAAACCTCCCAAGGAAGAGAAAGCAGCTATTAAAGTAGCCTTTAAGGAACAAAAATTAGCTTTAAAAGAGCCAAAGATGGAAAATATGTCTCCGAAAGGTGGTCCACCTGAGCCCAAGCCCTTAAGCAAAAGACCACCAAACATAGATTCTCCTAAATCTAGTAGCAAGAAACCGAAAAAAGGAAACTCCAAAGGACTTGCAGTTTCTGGAACTTCCCCTCGGGGACCTCCTAACTCTAGTAACGCTATAACCACCAACTCGTCATACACAGAGAAAAAAATGGTGAAGGAAAAACCAGGAAACAAAGCTGATAGAAGCAAACCAGATACTGATGTTAAGAAGCCAGTAGAAGATGATTCCAACTCTGATGATGAGGGATCATCAAAGTCAGAGGTAATTATGTTGTCCTGTGTTTCTTTCTTAAGGGTGATGGCATATGTGCACTTTTTCAGCACAGACAAATATTAATTGTTGACAAAGCAACATTTAAAGGTGTTTTGCCACTAAAGACACTTATTCCATACCCACGGCATAGGGGATGAGTGTCAGATTTTTGGAGTCCAAGGTCCCGTCCCGTCCGAAAGCCTCATAGCAGTGAATGGGAACACACATCGTTGAACGTACTTGCTTTGCATTCACATGTAGGAGACATTTATGAGGCCCAGTTTTTCTGATCTGATCCTCTATCCTGTGGATATTGGAGAAGTGTCTATAATGGCAAAGCCTCTTTAAACCTCTCTGTGGCGCGACTCAACAGCACTTGTAATGTTTATTAGCTAAACACCTTTAGGCCTAATGCACACAGCAGAGCTGTATGCAGAATGCCGTATAGAGGCACACTACAACAACTGTGGTTTTCCTAAGGCTGGTCTCACACAGTCATGTTCAGGTTGGAAAGAGAGTCCATGTATCAGCCAGATTTACTGATCCAAACATGGCTTGGGTGACCTGAATTGAGCACTGTCAGTTTATTTCAGCTGAGTTATGTTAAAGCCAATAAATTAGGATGTTAGGATGACTTTACATGAACCTGGTTTTTCCAGCCTCAGCACGGCCTTGTGCCCTAAAAGTGCTATATTACATTTAGCAGCATTGCTTACAGTTAGATCATCATAATAGAGCATCCAGTGAAGCAAGCAACAATTTCTTTTCTATCAGATCTTTACAGTTTTCCCTCTGATTTCATATGGAGGTTTTACACAGTCAAATAGAAATACAGTAGGGCCCAAACATCTGTGGATTTTTTGCTCCAGCTCTGTACAGCTTGGGACGGAGATGCATTGATGTACATGACAGTGTGCGTAACTACCAGGGATGAAGACATTGCAACTGCTATGGGGCCCATGAACGGGGCCCATTTCCACTAAAACTTAGGTTGCAGTTAATGATAACTCCACGACAGATTGTCTTCCCATTATACTATGGAAGCTGTCTCTCTTTAAGCACACTACACCCCTGAAAGAACACTTTTTAAATAAATTTAAGGTCTTTGCTGCACCACATCACTAGACTGCAGTAAGCAATAGCAAGAGACTTGGAAGGAACATCAGGGGAAAAAAAAAGTCACTAGCATAACACAGGAGGAGAGAGTCCATGACATGCTCAGTGCGTGGAAACTGCAATCTGTCACTTAGATCCTGAGCAAACATGTGAATAGGTCCCAGTTTTGCCAGGACAATCCAGGGACCCGGGATACAAATGGGACAAGTTTTATGTAAGCCTCACACCAAAATTTGCATTGTTGGAGTGTTAACAGGTGGACTAAGATAGGGTATTCCTATCTAAAAGTTTCTCCTGTCTCCTCTTCCCTGCTCTTCCTGGTTTCAGTGACAAGTTGGTGGGTGGACTTAGCCTGTGTGATCCACAGGTCAAGCCAGCAGCATGCTTTGAGACTAAACTTCAAACTGTTACTTCTGTATGTAAATCCAGAGATAACAGAGGCACTGTTCTAGTGCTTGTCAGGGCTCAGCAGCAAATTGCGCTTAGAAGAGCTGACAGAAGAATCCATTACCTGTCAGAGAGGAGATTAGAGGTGGCATTGTATTGATTAAAACACATCAGTTGGCTTAAGCTACAGTGATCCTGAAGATGGCAATACCCCTTTAGGATACGGCCACACATTGCGGAAATGATGATTTTTTATTTTTTTTTTTCTTCAGATTTTTGAGTCAAAGCCAAGATTGGCTACAAAATGAATAGGACATAAATAGGAAGCTGTTATATTTCTACCTTCTGCTCAATCCACTCCTGGCTTGGGCTAAAAAAATATGCAGCAAAATCTGCAACAAAAAAGCTGCATTTCCGCTATGTGGGGTCTCAGCCTAAAGTTCAGATTTTGGCCTTAGAAATGTCAGGAGGTATGGTCAAGGATAGCAGTGAAGGAGGAAGATAGAAATTGGAGCCATGTTCAGATCTATGAATGAGAGGGGAGCCGTGATAGCAATGAAAAAGGAATGATAGGAATGAAAGGGTACAGGAGAGGATCAGTGCTGAGGACCAAAATTTAAGTGCTGGAGACCAGGAGTGTGAGTGGGAGGCATGCTGGTGACTAGGAACGAGAGAAAATCCATGCTGAAGACCAAGGTATAGAGAGTTGCTATGCTGGGGACCAAGAATACTAGGGCCATCTTGATCTAGGAATTGTGTAGGTCATTAGGGGACTAAAACATAGTTTGGTCCCCTATTGTTATGTGTGTGGACTGGAGCAACTTGTTTGAAGCACCACAGCTGTTTTTTGTTTTTTTTTAAGTCTTAGTCTGGGCCTTGTTCTGTGTAATATGCTGATATGATACCAAGCATAAACTACATGATGTTGGGCTAGTGGACTTTTTTGGACTTTAAAGGGTTATGCCACAAAAAGTATTTATCCTCTATCCATAAGGTAGAGGATAAATACCTAATCTGTGGGGTATGGCTGCTAAGACTCCCACTGATTCTGAGAAAAGGGGGATATTTTCCTCCACTGCGCATTCAGTCAGATTGCATGCAGGCTGAATGTAGGTTTGTCATTTGGTAAATGCCGCTCGCATTCACTTCAGTGGGACCACTGAAGACAGCTAAAGTAAAACCACTGAAGTGAAGTGGAGCACAGGTTCGTATTTCCCCCCAATTGACACACCTACATTCATCCTGGGTTCAGTCAGACTGAATATGCATTGGGAGAAAAATACCCCTGTTCTCAGGATCAGTAAGGGTCTCAGCAATAAGACTCACATTAATCAGGTATGGATCCTATGGATAGAGGATACATACTTTTCATGGCATAACCCTTGCCATAACTGCATTCTTTTTTTTGAGAGGACCACTCCTATAAAAGGAAATTTTTTTGTGCAAATCTGAGTATTCGGCTTAACGGTAACACTATATAATGGAAAGGGATGTGAAATACTGAGTGCACCTCCATTACTTTATTGGGATATGATAATGACATCATTATAACTATCTGCATATGTTGTGATGTGAAAGTGTACACAATTACTCTCTTGTGTGTGCGTTATCCCAATACTGTGACATCACTATGTGAATTATCCCTGCATGTAAATAATCATACACGTTTCAAGTTCTGAACTTGCTGTTTAAGGTGGTCATGATAGAGTGAGACTCCATTACATGTTTTGCATGGGGCCCCATGGCTACTTGTTAGACCCCTGCACATCAGTCTGTAATCTCGCATTTATGCGCAAACAAGAAGTCCCTCCCTGGTGTCAGCATTTGAAGGCTTGATTAACATGCCACCGCACAGAGTGGCTCTCCATTTATCACTATGTTCATTTAATATGCTGAAATTAAAGTTGTACAGGTAAAAAGTATACAGGCAAAAGTACAGGTAATCAGTATACTGTACACAGTCTATATGCGATTTCATACACCACGGCATCTACTAAAAAATTGTATACATTAAACGTGTGCTTTTTTTTCCCCCAATCAATGGGACCCTATGGTAGATGGATTCAATTCCATTAGAGGCATCTATGGAACATATACGTATATTATTGTAAAGCGTAACTAAACTTTTAGACAACTTCCGATTTTCTGGTGTTTTTGTGTCATTAACAAATTTTGTAATATACTTTATTAACAAATTTTATCTATTTTCTGTGAAATTCTGCATCTCTTTATTTTTTTCCCTTGCTTCTGTATTGAGAGCTGTTCCCTGCTTCTCACTGTGTAAGTAACGGCGTGTGTAAAATGATGAGAAATTTAGGGTAGGGGAGGATCACTTCAAACTGTTATATCTCAGGCATTATAAAAAATGTTTTTGGTGTCATGACACAAACGTTGAAGTGCTATCTATTCTAATGTTATTCTAATGCTATTTTAATGTTAATACTAATAATAGTAATGTTGTACTTGTTCTACCTGTATTATTTCCAGAGAAATCACTGGTTGAAAACACAGTCTGGATTAGGATATTTATATGCAGCCGAGTTCTGGAAGTATTGTAGCATTACAGTGCCATACTTTGTACGGAGCTGAGCCTTAACTGTATACTCAGCACGACATAATAGTATGGCGCAGAGTGGGAAGAGATTAAAAGGTCCCTCATTGACTTTCAATACAGTAGAAGACCTAAAAACAAATTAAACTTTAAAGGGGTTGTTCAGGATAAATCCATATTTTAATCACAAGACCCCCATGCCCCCCTCCAACTTTCTGAATTACATGTATTATCAATATTTGTTTTTATGTAATATATGTGTATGTAATATGTGTACAATGGGGAAAAAAAGTATTTAGTCATCCACCAATTGTGCAAGTTCTCTCACTTAAAAAGATGAGAGAGGCCTGTAATTGATATCATAGGTAGACCTCAACTATGAGAGACAAAATGAGAAAACATCTAGAAAATCACATTGTCTGATTTTTATAGAATTTATTTGCAAATTATGGTGGAAAATAAGTATTTGCTCACCTACAAACAAGCAAGATTTCTGGCTCTCACAGACCTGTAACTTCTTCTTTAAGAGGCTCCTCTGTCCTCCACCCATTACCTGTAGTTATGGCACCTGTTTGACATTGTTATCAGTATAAAAGACACCTGTCCACAACCTCAAACAGTCACACTCCAAACTCCACTATGGTGAAGACCAAAAAGCTGTGGAAGGACACCAGAAACAAAATTGAAGACCTGCACCAGGCTGGGAAGACTGAATCTGCAATAGGCAAGCAGCTTGGTGTAAAGAAATCAACTATGGGAGCAATACTTAGAAAATGGAAGACATACAAGACCACTGATAATCTCCCTCGATCAGGGGCTCCACGCAAGATCTCACCCTGTGGAGTCAAAATGATCACAAGAACAGTGAGCATTGGGGGGACCTAGTGAATGACCTGCAGAAAGCTGGGACTAACGTAACAAAGGCTACTGTCAGTAACACACTACGCCAATAACAAAAGTTCATCTCAATACTTTGTTATATATCCTTTGTTGGCATTGACAGTGGTGAAACGTTTTCTGTAAGTCTTCACAAGGTTGGCACACACTGTTACTGGTATGTTGGCCCATTCCTCCTTGTAGATCTCCTCTAGAGCAGTGATGTTTTGGGGCTGTCGCTGGGCAACACAGACTTTCAACTCTCTCGAAAGGTTTTCTATGGGGTTGAGATCTGGAGACTGGCTAGGCCACTCCAGGAACTTGAAATGCTTCTTACGAAGCCACTCCTTCGTTGCCCTGGCGGTGTGTTTGGGACCATTGTCCTGCTGAAAGACCCAGCCACGTTTCATCTTCAATGCCCTTGCTGATGGAAGGAGGTTTGCACTCAAAATCTCACGATACATGGACCCATTCATTCTTTCATGTACACGGATCAGTCGTCCTAGTCCCTTTGCAGAGAATCAGCACCAAAGCATGATGTTGCCACCCCCATGCTTCACAGTAGGTATGGTGTTCTTTGGATGCAACTCAGCATTCACTCTCCTCCAAACACGACGAGTTGTGTTTCTACCAAACAGTTCTACTTTGGTTTCATCTGACCATATGACATTTTCCCAATACTCTTCTGGAACATCCAAATGCTCTCTAGCAAACTTCAGACGGGCCCGAATATGTACTGGCTTAAGCAGGGGGACACGTCTGGCACTGCAGGATCTGAGTCCCTGGCGGCGTAGTGTGTTACTGACGGTAGCCTTTGTTACGTTAGTCCCAGTTTTCTGCAGGTCATTCACTAGGTCCCCCTGTGTGGTTCTGGGATTTTTTTTCTCACCGTTCTTGGTGATCATTTTGACCCTATGGGGTGAGATCTTGTGTGGAGCCCCTGATCGAGGGAGATTATCAGTGGTCTTGTATGTCTTCCATTTTCTAGTGGAGGACAGAGGAACCTCTTAAAGAAGAAGTTACAGGTCTGTGAGAGCCAGAAATCTTGCTTGTTTGTAGGTGACCAAATACTTACAGTGCCTTGCAAAAGTATTCGGCCCCCTTGAACTTTTCAACCTTTTGCCAACCTTTTCCCAAACTTTAAACATCCCAAGGAGCACCGTGCAAGCGATCATATTGAAATGGAAGGAGTCTCAGACCACTGCAAATCTACCAAGACCCGGCCGTCCCTCTAAACTTTCATCTCAAACAAGGAGAAGACTGATCAGAGATGCAGCCAAGAGGCCCATGATCACTCTGGATGAACTGCAGAGATCTACAGCTGAGGTGGGAGAGTCTGTCCATAGGACAACAATCAGTTGTACACTGCACAAATCTGGCCTTTATGGAAGAGTGGCAAGAAGAAAGCCATTTCTCAAAGATATCCATAAAAAATCTTGTTTAAAGTTTGCCACAAGCTACCTGGGAGACACACCAAACATCGAACTTTTTGGCCACAATGCAAAACGATATGTTTGGCGTAAAAGCAACACAGCTCATTACCCTGAACACACCATCCCCACTGTCAAACATGGTGGTGGCAGCATCATGGTTTCGGCCTGCTTTTCTTCAGCAGGGACAGGGAAGCTGGTTAAAATTGATGGGAAGATGGATGGAGCCAAATACAGGACCATTCTGGAAGAAAACCTGTTGGAGTCTGCAAAAGACCTGAGACTGGGACGGAGATTTATCTTCCAACAAGACAATGATCCCAAACATAAAGCAAAATCTACAATGGAATGGTTCACAAATAAACGTATCCAGGTGTTAGAATGGCCAAGTCAAAGTCCAGACCTGAATCCAATCGAGAATCTGTGGAAAGAGCTGAAAACTGCTGTTCACAAACGCTCTCCATCCAACCTCACTGAGCTCGAGCTGTTTTCCAAGGAAGAATGGGCAAGAATTTCAGTCTCTCGATGTGCAAAACTGATAGAGACATACCCCAAGCGACTTGCAGCTGTAATCGCAGCAAAAGGTGGCTCTACAAAGTATTAACTTAAGGGGGAATAATTTGGCACGCCCCATTTTTCAGTTTTTTATTTTTTACAAAAGTTTAAAATATCCAATAAATTTCGTTCCACTTCACGACTGTGTCCCTCTTGTTGTTGATTCTTCACCAAAAAATTAAAATTTTATATAATTATGTTTGAAGCCTGAAATGTGGCAAAAGGTTGAAAAGTTCAAGGGGGCCGAATACTTTCGCAAGGCACTGTATTTTCCACCATAATTTGCAAATAAATTCTTGAAAAATTAGACAATGTGTTTTTCTGGATTTGTTTTCTCATTTTGTCTCTCATAGTTGAGGTCTACCTATGATGTCAATTACAGGCCTCTCTCATCTTTTTAATTGGGAGAACTTGCACAATTAGTGGCTGACTAAATACTTTTTTCCCCACTGTATATATACAGAGATAGCTATTATAATGTGGTCGCTTTTATTTAAAAGAGGGAAACTTTATAAGGAGGGTTGTGTTAAAAAGGCTATTATTTTTAAGAGGACGATTATTTATAAGGTGAACTATTATTTATGAGAGGGCTATTATTAATAATGGTGGCTATTTATAAGGGAGCAGTATTATTTATGAGGGGAGCTATTACTGATAAGCGGGAACTATTACTGATATGAGGAACTGTTTATAAGCAGGGACTATTATGTATAAGGAGGCGCTATAGTAACTGATGAGGGGGTGCAAAAATCTATTAGGTGGTACAAAGGTGGTTATTTGAATTGTGTGTGGGCATAAGGGGGGGTGGTTGTTAGGTTGTTACTGTTTTGGGGGCAGAAAGGGGGCGTTAGTAAAGGAGCTGCCACTGGAAATATGATGGCGTTGTTGGTATATCAGCAGTTGGGTCCCCGTTTTTAATTTTGCTCAGGACCACAGTTTGTCTAAAACCGTCCCTGGCCCGTAGCCTAAATATTTTTGAATCTGGTGCCAAAAAGACGCACCTCTGCAGGTCGTCCCCCCCCCCCCCCTTCCAATATCCTTTTCGGGAGGGCCAATAGTAAAACTAAGAGAAGCTGCCGGCACATCTCACACACGGCCAATTGCCCTCTTGCCAGGGTAAAAGAGGCAAAGAAGAAGGGGTTCCCTAGGGGAGCCCCTACAGGGAACATCCAGCGCAGCCCCAAAGTCCCGACAAGTGAAGAGAGCCCGGGATAGCCGCACAACGCAGGCTTACGCCAAGACAAAATTTGCTAATAAAGTGTATTAAAAAAATTTATTAATTGCACAATTACTGCCAGAAAATGTGTCCAAAAGTTTAGTTATGCTTTAAGGGAGACCATAAACATTCTGTGAACTGAGCCTTAGATCTAACTGCATGTTCATGTTTTCCTCTAAATATTTTCTCTTTCTGATGTTTCTAGTCTGTTCCTTCAAGTCCTTCAAACAGCAGCTCAAGTTCAGACTCCAGCTCAGAGTCAGACTTCGAACCATCACAAAACCACAGCCAAGGTATGAAGTACAGTGTACAAGGGAATCGTTCACCTATTGACTTTCTTTTAAATTCCAGGAAAGTAGAACTTTTTTTTTTACATTTTTTTTATTTATTTATTTTTAGAGCACCATTCCTTCCATGGTGCTGTGCATTTGATGATTTACATAAAAAACACAAAACAAGTACAATACTATCAGTGACCTACTGAAACAGTAGGATAGAGGGCCCTGCCCGCAAGGGCTTACAATCTATGAGTTGATAAAGCTTGCACTATTTGCGCCATTTCCTGTTGATGGCTTCCATTTTGTGATTGCTTATATATGTAGTAAACTACATAGCTTTTGTATTCTCTCTATTTAATACAGTGTAGACTGAGTGTCAGTTATTCAGGCTCTGTTTTTAGGGAACTGATGATGTGTGCTTGTCATGTAGCTTTATTTACACCCTTAGATTAGGCCATAAATATGTGATCAATGGAAGTTCAACAATATGCCCAGCATGGATCAGCTGTACAGGGCCACTTCCAACACCTATACTATACAGTGCACGGAGCCAGAAGTAGATGGCTCCATGCCTTGTGTAGTGGCCAGCACCGTCACTTATTTATCACTTATATTTCGTTTACTTCTGCTCAACTCCATTTGAAGTCAATGGTAGCAGAGCTGCAATACCAGTACATGGCCAATATGCAGTGACCCAAAAAAATTGCTTCCCATTTCTGCGTTTAGTATGGGTGTTTATATTTTTAAAACTTTTTTTTTTTGTTAACTTTAAGCTTCATGAAACAGCAGAGACCCTGCAGTTATGATGCCCTCTCTGCTTTTAAGCAGGCACCATATTTAACCCCTCAACGCAAAATGATGTACTGGTACATCATAGGAAGATGTACCTAACCGCAAAATGACTTGCCGGTACATCATTTTAATGTGACATCGAGAGCAGGTGTCAGCTGTAAGGAACAGCTAACATCTGCGTGTAACACCCGCGGCCAGAGCTGAGCTCCGATCGCAGGTGTTAACCCCTTAGATGCTGTGGTCAATCATGACAAAGCAACCGGTACCTTTATGAACCCCCCGATCTGTCTCCGGATAGGCCATGATGCTTATTCTGCAGCCTGGGACCTCTTCCGTGGTCCTGGGTCTGCAATCTGCACATCGGGTTTTCTGATCCTGTGTGCAGGATCCACTATACAGGCCTGTCAGTATAGGCTATATGCATAAGAATAGGCTGACAGCCAGTATACACTCCAATACTTCTGTTTCATGTCCAGTATTGAAGAATTAAAATATGTGTAAAAAAAAAAAAAAAAGTATAAAAAAAATAAAATCCCCAATAAAATGCCTCTTTTTCCCCTATACAGTATAAAAACACACAAAACAGTATAAAACACTACATATTTGGTATTGCTGCGTCCGTAACAAGTTATACAATAAAAGTAAACCATTAGTTAAGCCGCACTGTAAACGTTTGGGGGAAAAAAAAACGGCAATTAAAACGCTAGAATTAACAATTTTTGCCATCTCGCCTCAGATAATATGGAATAAAGTGAGCAAAAAATAAGCACTCAACCAACTCCATTAATAGAAAAATAAAAATGTTATGCCTCTCAGAAGATTGCAATGGAAAAATAGATTTTTCCCAAATGGATTTTTATTCTGCAAAATTAGAAATGCATTCAAAAACTATATACATTTGGTATCGCCGTAATCGTACTGACCCATAGAATAAAGGTTACATATTTATGTCGTATGGCGAAGGGGAAAAAAATTATAAATGTTAAAAAGCAATACCAGAATCGATTTATTTATTTTTTTTTATCCACCTAGAAAGAATTAATAAAATTATGTTAATAAGTTATACACACCCAAAAATGGTGTCATTAGAAAATACATATCATCCCGCAAAAAAACAAGCCCTTATATGGCTACATCTCAAGAAAAATAAAAAAAAATTATAGCTTGTACAATGTGATGACCAAAAGAAACAAAAATTGCCATATCTTTAGGAGAAAACTGGCTGCGGCAGGAAGGGAATGTATAAGCTGTGCGAGCGTATATCAGGGGACACCCCAGACTTAGAGCTTACAATGGAAAAGACACCAGAAGTGGCCCCCAGAGTGATCCCCCCCCCCAATCATAGAAGCTACTGGGAAAATAGTAGGGAATTTGGTGTTCCCTATTCACGCTGCACAGTTTACGTATTCACTTTTCACTATCTACTGTGCATTCACGTCTGGGATACTAATGCTCACTTCACTCCTTGATAAATTGTTTGAGGGATGTCGTTTTCAAAATGGGGTCACTCTGTAGGGGATTCCACTTCACTGGTACTTTAGAGGCTCTGCAAACATGAGATGGCGTTCAGATACCAAACATCTAAATCTGCGCTCCAAAAGTCACATAGCGCTCATTCCCTTCTGCGCCCTGCTGTGTGCCCAAACTGCAGTTTATGCCCACATGTATGACACTGTTCTACTTAATGTCATAGGGGGCATAAACTGCTGTTTGGGCACAGAAAGGAAGTAGCACTTATTTTGGTTTTTGGAGAACCGATTTAGACGGTGTGGTTTTTCGACTTTTGCAGAGTCCCTGAAATGCCAGTAAAATGGAATCCCTTGACATGTTACCCCATTTTGAAAACTACACTACTGAAGGAATTTATCCAGGGGTAAGGTGAACATTTTTAACCCCCAAACGTTGCATTAATTTATTTTCCAGACATGAATGCGCAGATGATGGTGAAAGGAGAAAATGGCAATTTTTCTAGGAATACGTCATTTCGGTGTGTAATATGTTGTGCCCGGCTTGTATCAGAGACGAACGCTCCAAATGCTGTTGTGTCTGGGATACCTGATTACCAGTTTTTGAAGTGTGTGTCTCTGCTGACACAAGCTTGGTACAACATATTGGGTACCAAAATGGCATGCCTCTGGAAAAATGGCAATTTTTTACTTTTCATTATCAGCTGCACATTCATTTCTGGAAATTAAATGAATGCAATACTCAAGGGTTAAAAATGCTTGCTACGCCACTTCAAAGGTGTTTCCAAAATGGGGTCACAAGTCTGCAGATTCCACTTTACTGGCAGTTAAGGGGCTCTGCAAAAGTGGAATGACATCCAAAAACCAAAATAGTGCTCCTTCCCTTTTGTGCCCGGCTGTGCCCAAACAGCAGTTTATACCCACATATGGCATTAAGTATGTTATCTGGGGTACAATAGTGTCATATGTGTGGGCATAAACTGCTGTATGGGAACACAACAGGGCGCACATACAAATGAGTCCTATGTGGTTTTGGACCGCTAATTTAGATTGTTGGTTTTTGGACGCCATGTAACGTTTGCAGAGACCCTAAAATAGCACTACAAAATGGGGTCACTTCTTTGCACCTCCAGGGCTCTGCAAAAACAACATGGCGTCCAGAAAGTCCCTCTAAATCTACAGGTGCATCTCAATAAATTAGAATATTTTTGAAACGTTTATTTCAGTAATTAAATTAAAAACGTGACTTCCTATATTTTCTACATTCTTTACACACAGTGTGTTCTATTTGAAGTGTTTTATTTCTGTAAATGTTAATTATGGATTACAGGTAATGAAAACCAAAATCTAAATTTGAATATTGTAAAAAAGTTCAGTATTGTAAATTCAGTGTGTCACCTGCCAAGGTTTCCTAAGCCTTTAATTGGTCCCTCAATCTGGTTCAGTAGGACACACAATCATGGAAGACTGCTGATTATGAATTGAATTACTGAAATGAATGAACGTTTCAAAAATATTCTAATTTATTGAGATGCACCTGTCTACCCCAAAAACTAAAAAGCGCAGTGTTCCTTCTCTTCTGAGCCCTGCTGTGTGCCCAAGCAGCAGTTTATGTCCACATATACAACTTCTTCGTAACCAGGATAAACCACTTAATAGTTTTAGAATTGCGTGTCTCTGATGAAACACAGTGGGCAGAACATGCTGGGCACTGAAATGGCATATTTCTTTAAATATTTAAATTTTCACTTTGTACATTCATTTTTCAGAAGCACTATTGGGCTCAAAATGATAATACACCTTGAGAAATTCCTGGAGAGGTTGTAGTTTATAAAATAGGGTTAATTTTAAGAGGTTTCCATTGCACAGGTACTTTGGGGCCCTGCAAATGGGACATGGCCCCTGAAAACTATTCCAGCAAAATCTGCCTTCCAAAAGCCAAATAGCGCTCTTTTTATTCTGAGCTCCACCATGTACTCATACAGCAGATTGCAACCACATATGGAGTATTCCCGTGTTCAGAAGAAATTGTGTAACTACCTGTGGGGTGCTTTTTCTCCTTTGGGAAGTGTAAATTAAAAATTACTAAAACGTTACTTTATCCCTAAAGTTTTCATTTTCCAATGTTAATAAAATCTGTGAAACGGCTGTAGGGTCAAAATGCTCACTATACTTGATAAATTTTGTCAGGGGTGTAGTTTCCAAAATGGGATCACTTTTGGAGGGTTTCCATTGTATTGGTACTCTAGGGCCTCTGCAGCAAATGAGACATGGTACTTGAAAACTATTCCAGTAAAATCTGCTTCTCAGACGCCCAGTGTCGCTCCTTCCCTTCTGTGCGCTGCCGTGTGTGCAAACATCAGTTTACACCTACTGAGTACTTCTGTGCTTAGGAAAAATTGCATAACAATCTGTGAGATGCATTTTCTCCTTTAACCCCTAAATGAACACAGTATTGAAAAAAAAAAATGAAATGTCTAAATTTCACCTCCTTTTAATTCCCGTGAAAAGCTGTTTTGACTTGAGGGGTGCAGTTTTGAAAATGGGGTAATTTATGGGGGTTTCTAATATATAGGCCTTTACAATCCCCTACAGAACTGAAGTGGTCCTTAACAAATGGGATTGGGAAATTTACTTGTAAATCTGGAAAAATCGCTATTACATTTGTAAGCTTTAGAATGTCCAAAATAAATTAAAAGACGATTAAAAAATGATGCAGATATAAAACAGAGATATGGCAGTTATGACTATCTGTCTGAAACGCAGAGCATTTCACATTTTGAAAACTGCTAATTTTTCCAAATTTCCATCAAATTTCCTAATTTCTTTTATAAATAAACGCATAAAATATTGATCAATATTTACCATTAACGTGAAGCACAATGTGTCACGAAAAACTGTCTCAGAATCACATGGGTAAGGTAAAGCGTTTCAAAGTTATTGCCATATACAGTGGGGAAAAAAAGTATTTAGTCAGCCACCAATTGTGCAAGTTCTCCCACTTAAAAAGATGAGAGAGGCCTGTAATTGACATCATAGGTAGACCTCAACTATGAGAGACAAAATGAGAAAACATATCTAGAAAATCACATTGTCTGATTTTTTAAGAATTTATTTGCAAATTATGGTGGAAAATAACTATTTGGTCACCTAAAACAAGCAAGATTTCTGTCTCTCACAGACCTGTAACTTCTTTAAGAGGCTCCTCTGTCCTCCACTCATTTACCTGTAGTAATGGCACCTGTTTGACATTGTTATCAGTATAAAAGACACCTGTCCACAACCTCAAACAGTCACACTTCATACTTCACTATGGTGAAGACCAAAGAGCTGTGCAAGGACACCAGAAACAAAATTGTAGACCTGCACCAGGCTGGGAAGACTGAATCTGCAATAGGCCAGCAGCTTGGTGTGAAGAAATCAACTATGGGAGCAATAATTAGAAAATGGTAGACATACAAGTCCACTGATCATCTCCCTCGATCAGGGGCTCCACGCAAGATCTCACCACGTGGGGTCAAAATGATCACAAGAACGGTCAGCAAAAATCCCAGAACCACACGGGGAGACCTAGTGAATGACCTGCAGAAAGCTGGGACTAACGTAACAAAGGCTACCGTCAGTAACACACTACGCCGCCAGGGACTCAGATCCTACAGTGCCAGACCTGTTAGAACTGTTTGGTAGAAACACAACTCGTCGTGTTTGGAGGAGAGTGAATGCTGAGTTGCATCCAAAAAACACCATACCTACTATGAAGCATGGGGGTGGCAACATCATGCTTTAGGGCTGTTTCTCTGCAAAGGGTCCAGGACGACTGATCCTTGTACATGAAAGAATGAATGGGGCCATGTATCGTGAGATTTTGAGTGCAAACCTCCTTCCATCAGCAAGGACATTGAAGATGAAACATGGCTGGGTCTTTCAGAATCACAATGATCCCAAGCACACTGCCCGGGCAATGAAGGAGTGGCTTCGTAAGAAGCATTTCAAGGTCCTGGAGTGGTCTAGCCAGTCTCCAGATCTCAACCCCATAGAAAACCTTTGGAGGGAGTTGAAAGTCCGTGTTGCCCAGCAACACAGCCCCAAAACATCACTGCTCTAAAGGAGATCTGCATGGAGGAATGGGCCAACATACCAGCAACAGTATGTGCCAACCTTGTGAAGACTTACAGAAAACGTTTGACCTCTGTCATTGTCAACAAAGGATATATAACAAAGTATTGAGATGAACTTTTGTTATTGACCAAATACTTATTTTCCACCATAATTTGCAAATACATTCTTTAAAAATCAGACTGTGATTTTCTGGATTTGCTTTCTCATTTTGTCTCTCATAGTTGAGGTCTACCTATGGTGTCAATTACAGGCCTCTCTCATCTTTTTAAGTGGGAGAACTTGCACAATTGGTGACTGACTAAATACTTTTTTTCCCCACTGGAAACTGACACATGTCAATTTGGAAAAATGAAGCCTGGTCGTTAAGGTACTTTTAGGCCTGGTCCTTAAAGGGCTATTCCCATGAACATAACCATTTTTAAATTTGTAGATAATTAAAAGTTAAACATTTCTGCAAATATAAGTAATTAAACATTTTACAGAGTTTTAAAGATTTTCTTGTAGTCACAATTTGTTGTTTTGATCGGTTGCCAGTGGATACGACCATGAATGCAGGACCTTTCTAAAGTCATAAAATCAACCATGATTTCCTTATTGTGGCCGGGATATCTTCTGATACATGTAGTGTCTCTGCCTGATAACCCAGCTACAATAAGAAAATCATGGCTGGGTTCCTGACAAGTTCCAGACCATAAAAAGTTTCTGCATTCGTGGTCGTATCCATTGGCAACCAATCAAGACAACAGACTGTCACTACTAAGATGGTTAGAGAAGAAAATCTTTAAAACTCTGCAAAATTTTTAACTACTTATATTTGCAAAAATGTTTAACTTTTCACTATCTACAAATATAGATATGATTATGTTCATGGGAATACCCCTTTAAGGGGTTAAAGACCGACATCTGACATAATAGTACAGTGGATGTCGGGAAGTGGTTAAAAACTTCACTTTGACACTGTTTTTGGTGGAAGAGTGAAGAAATCAGGCGATATCTTTTAGAGGCTAACTGAGTATATTTATAAGTAAGCTTTCAGGAGTACTCGCTCCCTTCATCAGACATGGTGTGATACAAGAACTGAAAATTAACAGATTTTTATACACATGGTTTTCAAAGCATTTTGGATTCTTTAAAAAAAATGCAATCTAAGTAGAGAAGTTATTTACAACAGGTCAAAAAAACAGTCTGGAAACTTGTGGTGCGTGACGGAGGGATCAGTAATTCTTGCTGTTATCTGTTTGCTATCAGGAGGTGATTTGTGACCCTCACAGGTCACACATAGTGTGATTTGAAGCTGGCATGAATATTGAGTTCAGTTCATGGTTCATGCATAGTGTGACATGAAGCTGGCATGAATATTAAGTCCAAATTGCAGAGTTTGAAATTTTTGCATAAATTTATTCTCCCATTCTTTTCTTTTCTCCTGTGTCTTAAAATGTCCCATTAAAACCACAACCCGCAAATCTTCAATAGAGTGGTTTTCTCCGGAGAAATGTGCGGCCACTGGGAGATCGGTTCTGCTGTTATTAATGGTGGATCTGTGTGAGTTCATTCGTTGACTGAGTCTCTGCCCTGTTTCCCCCACATAGAGGCCTGTGGTGGGACATTGCACACACATTATGAGGTACACCACATTGGAAGACCTGCAGGAAAATGTCCCCCTAATTCTGTGCACCTGTTGTGACTGTGGGATAGGTACACTGTCAGCGGTGTGGATGTGCTTGCAGGTCATGCACCTTTTATGTAGGCAAGGTGAGGTGCCATTTTCAGTTGGGGCCTTCAGGGCACTCCCGGACGATAATACGCCTCAGGTTTGGTGGTTGTCGAAAGGAAAGGAGAGGGGGGACTGGAAATATGTCCTTGAGCCTGTTGTCCCTATGTAGCACAGGTTGGAGCTCCTTGGCAATCCTTCGTAGGATCTCCAGCTGTGGGTTGTAGGTGACTACTAGGGGCACTCGGACATCTTTCTGGGTCTCTCTATATGTGAGCAGACTGTCTCTGTTAATGGCTGCCGCTTTGTTCAATTGGTTGTCTGTTACTTTTGGTTTGTATCCCAGTCTGAGAAATTTCATCCTCAGATCCAGGAGGTGCTTGTCCAGGTCTGTTTTGTCGGAGCAAATACGATTGTATCGTATAGCCTGGCTGTAGATTATAGATTGTCTTGTGTGCTTGGGGTGGAAGCTGTCGTTTCTCAGGTAAGCCGTTCTGTCTGTGGGCTTGTGGTATATCGATGTGAGTAGCCGGTGGTCTTTAATGTATATTGTGGTATCCAGAAAGTGAATTTCACTCCCTGAATAGCTAAGTTTAAGGTTGATGGTCGGGTGAAAGTCATTGAAGTCATTATGGAATTGAAGTAGGGCCTCCTCACCTGCAGTCCAGATGACAAGGATATCATCGATATAACGAAGGTAAATCATAGGTTTGGTGGCGCATGTTGATAAATATGTTCCTTCCATTTCTGCCATAAAGAGATTTGCATATTGGGGTGCACATCTGGTCCCCATTGAAGTTCCCATTCGCTGTAGATATAGATCCTCTCCAAAGGTAAAATAGTTGTGGCTAAGGATGAATTGTATGAGCTGCGTTACAGGTTCTGTTGGGAGGTTTTGTTTTGCCAGGTGTACCCGACATGCAGCAACTCCATCCTTGTGGGGAATGTTGGTATACAGGGATTCCACATCCATGGTGGCCAAAATGGTACCCTCAGGTAGAGGGCCCAGGGCATTCAGTTTGTTAAGAAGGTCAGTGGTGTCCTGGATATAGCTTGGAGTATCCCTGACAAGGGGTTTTAGGAGATTTTCCACCCAACCTGAGATGTTTTCTGTCAGTGTCCCAATGCCAGAAATGATAGGCCTCCCAGGGTTGCCATCTTTGTGTATCTTTGGGAGCATATAGAAGCAGCCCGGTCTGGGATCTTGTGGGATAAGTCCTTTTACCTGATTCTGGATATGGACTGGAAACTCCTTGATCATACTCTTTAGTTCTTTCATATAGGCCTCTGTGGGATCACTTCCAAGTTTGGAGTAATGGATGGGATTTGACAGTTGCCTGTTTGCTTCCTGGATATAGTCTGAGGTGTTCATTATGACTATTGCGCCCCCTTTGTCAGCCAGTTTTATTATTATATCCTGATTTTCTTTCAGTGAAGTAATAGCCTTCTGTTCCTGCAGGGTTAGGTTATGCGCCTGTTTCTTTTGTTTCTCCAGGATTTCTGATTTTACTTTGCTTCTGAAACAGTCAATATATTTATCCAGTGCTGCATTAGCTCCAGGGCGTGGGGTCCAGGTAGATTTTTTGGTAGGATTCCTTATGGGCTGTTCCATCTCAGAGTCGCTGCTGTATGGAGGGTCTTTGTCATAAAAATATTCCCTCAATCTCATTTTTCTGAAAAACTCCTCCATATCATTGCAGAGTTGGATATGGTCAGTGTGTGCCGAGGGGCAGAAGGAGAGACCTTTGGAGAGAACTGAGGAGTTTTTCAGAAAAATGAGATTGAGGGAATATTTTTATGACAAAGACCCTCCATACAGCAGCGACTCTGAGATGGAACAGCCCATAAGGAATCCTACCAAAAAATCTACCTGGACCCCACGCCCTGGAGCTAATGCAGCACTGGATAAATATATTGACTGTTTCAGAAGCAAAGTAAAATCAGAAATCCTGGAGAAACAAAAGAAACAGGCGCATAACCTAACCCTGCAGGAACAGAAGGCTATTACTTCACTGAAAGAAAATCAGGATATCATAATAAAACCGGCTGACAAAGGGGGCGCAATAGTCATAATGAACACCTCAGACTATATCCAGGAAGCAAACAGGCAACTGTCAAATCCCACCCATTACTCCAAACTTGGAAGTGATCCCACAGAGGCCTATATGAAAGAACTAAAGAGTATGATCAAGGAGTTTCCAGTCCATATCCAGAATCAGGTAAAAGGACTTATCCCACAAGATCCCAGACCGGGCTGCTTCTATATGCTCCCAAAGATACACAAAGATGGCAACCCTGGGAGGCCTATCATTTCTGGCATTGGGACACTGACAGAAAACATCTCAGGTTGGGTGGAAAATCTCCTAAAACCCCTTGTCAGGGATACTCCAAGCTATATCCAGGACACCACTGACCTTCTTAACAAACTGAATGCCCTGGGCCCTCTACCTGAGGGTACCATTTTGGCCACCATGGATGTGGAATCCCTGTATACCAACATTCCCCACAAGGATGGAGTTGCAGCATGTCGGGTACACCTGGCAAAACAAAACCTCCCAACAGAACCTGTAACGCAGCTCATACAATTCATCCTTAGCCACAACTATTTTACCTTTGGAGAGGATCTATATCTACAGCGAATGGGAACTTCAATGGGGACCAGATGTGCACCCCAATATGCAAATCTCTTTATGGCAGAAATGGAAGGAACATATTTATCAACATGCGCCACCAAACCTATGATTTACCTTCGTTATATCGATGATATCCTTGTCATCTGGACTGCAGGTGAGGAGGCCCTACTTCAATTCCATAATGACTTCAATGACTTTCACCCGACCATCAACCTTAAACTTAGCTATTCAGGGAGTGAAATTCACTTTCTGGATACCACAATATACATTAAAGACCACCGGCTACTCACATCGATATACCACAAGCCCACAGACAGAACGGCTTACCTGAGAAACGACAGCTTCCACCCCAAGCACACAAGACAATCTATAATCTACAGCCAGGCTATACGATACAATCGTATTTGCTCCGACAAAACAGACCTGGACAAGCACCTCCTGGATCTGAGGATGAAATTTCTCAGACTGGGATACAAACCAAAAGTAACAGACAACCAATTGAACAAAGCGGCAGCCATTAACAGAGACAGTCTGCTCACATATAGAGAGACCCAGAAAGATGTCCGAGTGCCCCTAGTAGTCACCTACAACCCACAGCTGGAGATCCTACGAAGGATTGCCAAGGAGCTCCAACCTGTGCTACATAGGGACAACAGGCTCAAGGACATATTTCCAGTCCCCCCTCTCCTTTCCTTTCGACAACCACCAAACCTGAGGCGTATTATCGTCCGGGAGTGCCCTGAAGGCCCCAACTGAAAATGGCACCTCACCTTGCCTACATAAAAGGTGCATGACCTGCAAGCACATCCACACCGCTGACAGTGTACCTATCCCACAGTCACAACAGGTGCACAGAATTAGGGGGACATTTTCCTGCAGGTCTTCCAATGTGGTGTACCTCATAATGTGTGTGCAATGTCCCACCACAGGCCTCTATGTGGGGGAAACAGGGCAGAGACTCAGTCAACGAATGAACTCACACAGATCCACCATTAATAACAGCAGAACCGATCTCCCAGTGGCCGCACATTTCTCCGGAGAAAACCACTCTATTGAAGATTTGCGGGTTGTGGTTTTAATGGGACATTTTAAGACACAGGAGAAAAGAAAAGAATGGGAGTATAAATTTATGCAAAAATTTCAAACTCTGCAATTTGGACTTAATATTCATGCCAGCTTCATGTCACACTATGCATGAACCATGAACTGAACTCAATATTCATGCCAGCTTCAAATCACACTATGTGTGACCTGTGAGGGTCACAAATCACCTCCTGATAGCAAACAGATAACAGCAAGAATTACTGATCCCTCCGTCACGCACCACAAGTTTCCAGACTGTTTTTTTGACCTGTTGTAAATAACTTCTCTACTTAGATTGCATTTTTTTTAAAGAATCCAAAATGCTTTGAAAACCATGTGTATAAAAATCTGTTAATTTTCAGTTCTTGTATCACACCATGTCTGATGAAGGGAGCGAGTACTCCTGAAAGCTTACTTATAAATATACTCAGTTAGCCTCTAAAAGGTATCGCCTGATTTCTTCACTCTTCCACTACTTTCAATGGCTAACACGGTACAACATTATACTGTTTTTGGTGGCATTGTGACATCACACAAGATCCAAGTTTTATGCCTCAGTAAATATGCCCAGTAACTTCACCTGAACCATCTAAAAAACCTGTACTGGAAGTATTATACCTTTCCAGAACCTTTCCATCATTCCTCCAAAAAAAAAAAAAAAATCAATAGCAAGAGCTCACCAAAAGAATCTGTGAACAAACTAATTAACAAATTCATCCCTTTTAGGAATTTTTAGCTTAAAAAAATCATGTTGTCATTGTTTATCTCTCTTTATTGTCGAAATGTTACTTGGACTTATGGAATTACAATAGTAGCTCAGCCCACACATGCTATAATTAAAAGGGTGTTCCAAAGGTATAAAATACTGACTTCTTGTCTTGGAATTTTCAAAGAGCAGTAAATTATTTCTAATATAGCTGAACGTGGGGGCAACATAATTAAATGTTTCTCAACTCTGATTTTCCTCTGCTCTGCTTCCCACTTCCTGGTATATGACGCACACAGGAAACATTTGGAGCTTCCAACTCAGTCACAAGGCAGGTCACTGCTCCAGCCAGTGTTTGGCTGATCTGGCCTCTCCAAGCATTTCCTGTTTGTCCTGAGACACCAAAAAGTGAAAGAGTGGGGGAATGGATAGAGGTAAGAAACATTTTGTTATACTGGGGCTCCCATGTTCAGCTGCTTTAGGAATAATTTACTGCCCTGGGAAAACTCCTTTAGGCTTAGGCCCCACGTAGATAGCCACAGTCAAAAAACGCTGTGGGAAAAAAACGCAGCAGATATGCATCGCGGTTTTTCCCACAGCGCTTTTCACAGAAAGTCCACAGTTTTCCTCTGCGGATTTTTTACTTTAATTATACCTATACGGAAAACGCCAGCGTTTCCATAGGTATAATTGACATGCTGCAATGTACAAAAACGCAACGGTTTTTGAAATCACAGCATGTCCGCTACGGATATTTTTCTGCAATGTGTGGATAGGATTAGCCAGAATCTCATCCTCTTTGCAGAGGTCGTGTGGACCCGGCCTTAAAGAGGATGTCCATGATATACAGTTTTCCAAAAGGAGGCCGGGGAAGGTGAAAATGTTTTATTTTTTTTTTTATTTCATACTCTCCTGTCCTCGGTGCTCCAATGCCCTGCCCCCTTCCCCCGCAGCTGTACTGTTCTTGTACAGTGTACTCATACCTTGGTGACGCCCCGGTCATTTTTCCGGTGGAAGCCTTTGCCTCATGTGAAAACTGAGGCCAATCAGTGGCCTAAGGAAAGGAACTGGGATGTCACTCACATACGTCACCTGTGACGTCCCGTGTCCTTTTCTTGATTTTATAAAAGGGGTGAAGCTGTGGCAAACTTTTTATTTTTTTATTTTTATGAAAGGATATAGTCTTTATAGTGGTATAATATTTGTGTAATCTCGTCAGTTTTAAAGAACAACTTTACTCATAATTTTGCTGTACAACACTTAGTCGGATTTTCCTTAGCAACAGACTAAACTTGTCACTTGAGGTCAGCGAACCACTTTTACTAAAGAGTGGAACTCAGGAGCATCTGAGTGATCTCAAAAAACAGTTTCTATCCCTTCAAAAGGGTTAATCTTGGATATTCTGTAATATAGCAATTTATAACGTTTATTTATTTCTGACTTTGGTTCTGCTCACAAGGTCCTTTGAGGTCTATGGTGGAAGGACTTCAGTCAGAAGAGTCGGATGATGACAGTTCAGGTGGCGAAGAGGAAGCCGTCAAGATTAAAACAGCAGGTCGTGATTCTCGGTAAGCAATATGACCCTAAAGACCAAGACTTACAGTATCTTACATCAAGGTTTTTAAGAGTAGTAGTCTACTGCATCTGTTAAAATTCACAACTGGCCACTAAATGTCATGAGAAATCAACATTGAGTGTCACATCTAAGGTAATTGTATCTGACTGAACCCTATTCATATATCAAACGCAAATGATAGCTACAGTAATTGTTTTAAAGGAACATTAAATCTATAAAATACACAGAAATAAAAGTAAAAATCCTACAATTTTTATGTTCATTTACTAATTTCCTTTCATTCTATTGTCTTATTTGTAATCAGAACTGTCAGAGGAGATCCATTTCCCCTGTCTTTCTGTGTCTGACTGTGAGGCAGAAGGGTGCAGAAATAGCCCACCTCCCCAACACTGCTCTCTTAGCTATAGAAGACTAGGAACAGCAAATCTGCAGGCCAAAGACTTTAAATCATGGTTGTCAATTTCCTTTTCAGAGAGCCACCTCAGGATTATGGTTGCCTTTTTAAAGGGCCGTTTGTAATTGTAAAACTATATATAAATGTAACTACTCCTTAACACAGTGTTAAATAACCTAAGACACAATATCACAAACCATTCTCCTCTATTTATCATGTTCTGAAAACAACAAACACAAAACAAAATGCAAGCACAACCATTCAAATGTATGGTTAAAATGTTATTGAGCCAGATTTCTTGGTTAAAATACATTTTATTATATTATTATTTCAGTATTTTAAAAATTATTTAATAATTTTGTCTTCTGGCTGGATGTCTGACACCATTTTCACATGGTCAGTGTGTCTGTTTGCTTTTAGGACTTAAGCTGTAGCAGTCTCTAAAATAGTGTGTTTTCATTGGTGATGTGTGATTTTTCTTGTTTAGATTCATTATTGAAAACATATGTTCACACCAATAGTTGCTGAACTGGCATCTTCAAGCATTTATTGTGTTTCCTGACACACCAAAAAGTGAAACACAGGCAGTGTCTCGACAGGAACAGAGGGGATAGGGAGAGGTGAGAAACATTTTGTTATGCTGGGGCCCACCCATAGCTGCTTTAGGAATAATTTAATGCCCGGAAAATACCACTTCAGACCTCAATCTTCAAGAAGTATAATTCTGTATTCACTTTGAAGTGGGAGACTGCTTAATGACCATGAAGGATACAATCTGCATTCTCAAAGACATACAGGGCCCAACTCTCCTTTATACATTAAAATCCCCATTTACTTCACTACCTTCCTGATATTTAGTATGATTAACCCACAAATTTTCCACTGTAATCTCATATGGCTGAAGTTGCCCTCCTAATTTACAAATAGCTAAATGCAGTAAACATTCAATCTCCATCTCACTGATCTCCTCTGATCGCATCAATTGTTCTTTCCCTGCTGCACAGACATAGCATGATTCATTTTGTACACTGCGGACTACTTGTTTCATATGTCTATACCACATATTCTGTTCAAAGCAATTACTAGTACTCAATTCAATAGTAGTATTACAAGGATCTTTAATACTTAGTATAGACTAAGTCTACCTGCTTCTGTTTCTGAGCCTAAATATGTCACACATCCATTAATATAGAAAATACTACATATCAGTAATAAAAACAATAATAATCCAAGTGTAACTAAAAATTAGACTAAAAATGTAAACTTTAAAATTGTCCATCATGTAACCGTGTGTGGGGGTGAACCCCCACACGTCTGGAACCTTTCTGCAGTGGGTGAGATGAATCCATGCTGATCTCTCCTTCACTTTAACAGCTGTTGTGTTGCAAGGATCACTTCAAAAGGCCCTAGAAACTTTGGTTATTTCCAACCACTCTTCTGGTTTCGGATGTACACTTTATCCCCTGGATTCAATGGTAGGGGTTCTTCTTCTTTGAACTGCGTTTTACCAGTCACCTGTTGGAAATAAAATCTAGTAGCTTTGGTTAATTCCTTCAAATAAATTTGAATTTCATCCACTAATCAATTATCATCTCCTTTCCCTCTCACCCAAGTCAATTAAGGGGACATCATAGGTCTACCTGTAACTAATTAATGCGGTGTAAGATGATGATCCCGCCCCCTGACATTTCTCAGGGACATGAGGGCCAATGGCAAGCAATATAACCAGTGTTTTCCTGTGGTCTTGCACAATTTGCCTAACCTAGCTTTTATTAACCCATTCATTCTTTCCACCAATCCAATGGATTGGGGATGATAAGAACTAGTTAATTTTTGTATTATTCCCAATTGCTTGCACACTTCTGTCATTACTTCATTTGCAAAATGGGGTCCATTGTCTGACCTCAAAATTGAACAAATTCCAAACTTAGAGAACACTTCCCTCATTAAGTGTCTGGAAACTGATTTTGCATCTGCTTTTACACATTGGAAAGCCTCTATCCATCGAGAATAGGGGCATACTACTACAAGTATATACCGATATGTTTGTATTCTCTCTCCCATGTCTATAAAATCCATGTGCAAATGTTGAAATGGTCCAACAGGTTTAGGAATTTGCGACCGAGAAATCCGTTCTGTGAATATGTTTGACAAATGTTACATTGATGCAGATAGAATGAAATTTTACCACTCATATCTGGAACATACCAGGTGTCTGAAACAACACTGTACATTGAATTTTTACTTTCATGTGCAGGCAGATGTAATTTTGGCAATAAAAACTCTGCGTATACAGTGAAATGATTAGTACAATGACATGACAATTAACAAATAATACAAGACAGATCGATAACTTAACACATCTCTATCAACTCTATCATCTACAGGCCTTTTGAACCAGGTAAATAAAACCTGGCCAGCCAGTGACACAAAGCTAAAACTGAAGCCTCTTCCTATTTTGATCCAGAACCAAATTTGGTCTGCAATCAATAGGACATCTTTATCTCTTCTCTCTGAGCCTTAGAACCGGGTACCCAGCCAGCCAGTGCCGCAAGCCTGAAACTGTGGCTCCTCTTATCTCTTCAACATTATTCAGCTACTCATCTCTTCAACTACTCATCTCTTCAACTACTCATCTCTTCAACTACTCATCTCTTCAACTACTCATTTCTTCAACTATTTATGTCTTCAACTACTCATCTCTTCAACTACTTATTTCTTCAACATTACTTAGTTAAAACATTATACTTCTTGGAAGTGGTATCAAATTTACCCAAACTAACCCCCCACTTACTGAACTGTGGTGGCCATAGGAAAAACAGTGTGGACAGACTTGAACAGTGCAGGCTTGCACTGCAGAGATTTTCCTGATGGTCACGCTGCCAGCAAGTGGGCTTGAGTCTTGGGTATCACATCGGGGGCACCAAGATGTTACGGAAAATACCACTTCAGACCTCAATTTTCAAGAAGTATAATACTTTATTCACGTCAAAGTGGGAGACTGCATCATGACCATGAAGGAGACAATTTGCATTCTCAAAGAGATACAGGGCCCAGCTCTCCTTTATACATCAAAATCCCCATTTATGATATCATTCTAACTTAATCATTAATATAGTTTTCAGACAATAGACTACTCATTTGGCTTACACAGATGTTTCCCATGTCTGGTTCCCATCTAGGTCTAGTCACTATCTCAACAATCAAGGATGCCCTTTGACATCAACTAATGGCTACCCCCACCTAAGGAATGTCTCACAGGATATAACATTTCTTAAAACACATATGGGTACAATCACCAAGTACCAATATATGTGTACATTAGAACACAAAAGACTTCATTACATTACATTATCTGATGTGATAATATGGCACTACAAGTGGATATACACTACTGTTCAAAAGTTTGGGGTCACCCAGACAATTGTGTTTTTCATGAAAACTCACACTTTTATTTAGCAAATGAGTTGCAAAATGAATAGAAAATATAGTCAAGACATTGACAAGGTTAGAAATAATGATTTTTATATTAAATAATAATTTTCTCCTTCAAACTTTGTTTTCGTCAAAGAATGCTCCATTTGCAGCAATTACAGCATTGCAGACCTTTGGCATTCTAGCTGTTAATTTGCTTAGGTAATATGGAGAAATTTCACCCCATGCTTCCAGAAGCCCCTCCCACAAGTTGGATTCGGCTTGATGGGCACTTTTTGCGTACCATACGGTCAAACTGCTCCCACAACAGCTCAATGGGGTTGAGATCTGGTGACTGCGCTGGCCACTCCATTACAGATAGAATACCAGCTGCCTGCTTCTTCCCTAAATAGTTCTTGCATAATTTGGAGGTGTGCTTTGGGTCATTGTCCTGTTGTAGGATGAAATTGGCTCTAATCAAGCGCTGTCTACAGGGTATGGCATGGTGTTGCAAAATGGAGTGATAGCCTTCCTTATTCAAAATCCCTTTTACCTTGTACAAATCTCCCACTTTACCACCACCAAAGCAACCCCAGACCATTTCATTACCTCCACCATGCTTGACAGATGGCGTCAGGCACTCTTCCAGCATCTTTTCAGTTGTTCTGCGTCTCACAAATGTTCTTCTGTGTGATCCAAACACCTCAAACTTCGATTCATCTGTCCATAACACTTTTTTCCAGTCTTCCTCTCTCCAATGTCTGTGTTCTTTTGCCCATATTAATCTTTTCCTTTTATTAGCCAGTCTCAGATATGGCTTTTTCTTGGCCACTCTGTCCTGAAGGCCAGCATCCCTGAGTCACCTCTTTACTGTAGATGTTGACACTGGCGTTTTGCGGGTACTATTTAATGAAGCTGCCAGTTGAGGACCTGTGAGGCGTGGATTTCTCAAACTAGAGACTCTAATGTACTTGTCTTGTTGCTCAGTTGTGCAGCGGGGCCTCCCACTTCTCTTTCTACTCTGGTTAGAGCCTGTTTGTGCTGTCCTCTGAAGGGAGTAGTACACACCGTTGTAGGAAATCTTCACTTTCTTGGCAATTTCTCGCATGGAGTAGCCTTCATTTCTAAGAACAAGAATAGACTGTCGAGTTTCACATGAAAGTTCTCTTTTTCTGGCCATTTTGAGAGTTTAATCGGACCAACAAATGTAATGCTCCAGATTCTCAACTAGCTCAAAGGAAGGTCAGTTTTATAGCTTCTCTAACAAGCAAAACTGTTTTCAGCTGTGCTAACATACTTGCACAAGGGTTTTCTAAATATCCATTAGCCTTCTTACACAGTTAGCAAACACAATGTACCATTAGAACACTGGAGTGATGGTTGCTGGAAATGGGCCTCTATATACCCATGTAGATATTACATTAAAAACCAGACGTTTGCAGCTAGAATAGTCATTTACCACATTAACAATGTATAGAGTGTATTTCTGATTCATTTAATGTTATCTTCATTGAAAAAAACTGTGCTTGTCTTTCAAAAATAAGGAAATTTCTAAGTGACCCTAAACTTTTGAACGGTAGTGTATTTTTAAGAATTTCTCTTCACTGGGAAAACTTTAAAGGGATTAGAAAATGACCTTTTGAACTAATGGCACGTTGGAATAGCGTGTAACAGACCACTGCAAAATGGTGGATGCGCAGTCGGTGTATAGCTTTGCATCAGATGCCCCCTGAGCTTAATTTGCATATCACAATAACCGTATTTTTACAGAAACGGGGAGCAGAAGAGAATGGAAGGTAGGAGTAGAATAGCAATTTAAAGGCTATTCCAACGTGACATTACTTCAAAGGGTCATTTTCTAATGATAGAATCCCTTTAAGGTTAAATTCCCACGAAGTGTCCCGCCGCAAAAAGCGCTGCAGGAAAAACCACAGTAGCAATGCATTGCAGTTTTTCCCGCAGAGCTTTTCACAGAAAGTTCACAGAGGTTTCCTCTGCGGACTTTCTGCTTCAATTATACTGTACCTATAGGGAAACCGCTGGAGTTTCTGTAGGTATAGTTGACATGCTGTGATTTCCAAAACCGCAGTGTGTCTTCTGTGTGTATTTTACCGCTTTGTGGGGATGGGATTTGCTAGAATCCCATCCACTAAACAGTGACTGTAAAGCGCCGCGTTTACACCACGTGGGGCCCCGACTTAAAGGGGTTGTCCAGGATATACATTTTTCCGCAAGTAGGCTGGGGAAGGTGAAGAAAAAAAAAAAAGCTCATACTCACCTGTTCTCAGTGCCCCCATGTCTCCCGCTACAGATCATGCAAGCGCAACTATAAACAAATATATGGTTAAAATGTTGTTGAACCATTTTTCTTGGTTGAAATACATTTTATTATATTTTTATTTCAGGATTTTAAACATTTTTAATTATTTTGTTTTCTGGTTGGATGTCTGACACCATTTTCCTGTGGTCAATGTTCTCGATTTGCTTTTAAGAGTTAAGCTGTAGCAGTCACCAAAATAGTGTGTTTTCATTGGTGTATGTGACCTGTGATTTGTCTTGTTTACATTCATTATTGAAAACATATGTTCACACAGTTGCTCTCAAACATGGATAGAACACGGGCAGCATGAAGTCGAAGCTGTGGCATCAAAGCAGGGGGATAGATATCACTTTGTATATCTCCATTTGAAGGTGATGGGGTGCACTGTCTAGGCTGCCGACAAAAAATTGGCAAGAGGTGACAAAGCTTGAGTGCTGTGTTCTAAAGTCAGAAAAACACCATTCATATTCATTAGTTGACCATCTCACTTTGGTAGCCCACCAAATGCATGAAAAGGCATCAGCAAGTGAGGCCAAGATGCCCTTATGAACAGGAAAGTTGGCAAGATTGTCCATGACTGTAATCCTGCTCAGCCACCTAACTTCTGGTACAGCATATCTTCATGCTCCGACTCCGCCTCCTGCAAAAACCTTTGATGATTCAGGCTGCATGCCCAAATAAAGTTCACTGTTTTCGTGACCGTGGTGGGAAACTCCTTTAGAATGCACCCTCTGAAAGTTCGTTGAAGCACAGTCGATTTCTTCATCCACAATACAGCTAGCTTTCACTGATGCATCATTTTTGGCTGTAGCTTTTGTGACTATAGTCTGCCATTCCTGGACAATCTGATGATCAACAGGCCTCATAACACAAAAGACATCCTGGGTTTTCTCCTTGGAGAACAAACGTATTCACTTTCATATCATTTTTTTTTTTTTTAAAACAGATTTTTTTATTCAGATCATTTTTATTCAAGAAAACCTCAAACCCTTTTCCAAAACACTGAAAACAATGTCACCATGCCCACGCAACGGCTCATACAAAGCTAGTATCAATCAAGTTTCTGTGGCACCAACATAGAGAAATAGATAAACAAAAACACTGTAAATTAAAAGCCCTAGAGGTTTGCTGAGTCAGGAGCAGTTCCAACACACCTGTTGGAGTTGAAGGTACCTGTAGAAGGAGGTATATGGAAGATCTACTGGAAATGGAATGGTCAAAACTACATATATTGTCTCCCTCCTTTATGTAGGCGACAGTATGAAGCCCCATTTTCTTCCAAAAGCCAGAGCAGTGAGCTTTAAGAACTCGGGTAGACTGTATTTATGCCAAAGTGGGGTAAAAGACATGTCCCTCCAAGCCCATGATCTCATTCCACCGGTCCCAAACCCTGCATGTCAAGGAAAGCATTGGATATAAGGACTCTTCAACTCTTGTTTCCCCCACCTCCTCAAATGCTGCAACTGGGTGACAAGAACTGCACCCATGGATTGTGCGCTGCTAGACCACCATCCTATCCCTCAGTTTTGGTATGGGCTGTTCTTTTCTTCCATATAAATGAGAAGAAGATGCCATTTATATTATCTGCATATAAGGAAACATGCATATAAGGAAACAACCACATCAAAAACCAGCAAAATACAGAGAGGTTTTTAGCAAATAGGCCATGGGTTCCACCTTTATGGCAAAAGGAGTACCCTGTCGAGTACCAATGCCCCAATAATTTACCATTGGTCCTAATCTTAGTTATAGGTTCCCAATAAAGGAGTGTAACCCAGTAGATAAAATGAGAGTCGAACCCCATTATCTGCAGGACCGTCTACAGGAAGTTCCACGCTATCAAACACTTGCAGCGTCAAGTGAAAGGACCATTCAGGCCTGCACATCTGTTGTCAACAGCTGGAGATTAACATAAAATTGTCTTATGTTCAACAAGGTTTGGGGTAAAGCCTGTCTGATCCTCATGCACAACTTCATGAATGATTCCTGCTAATCTGTTGGTCAGGGCTTTGGCAAATATGTAGATATCAACTGGGAGGAGTGAGATGGGTCGATAAGACTCATGGAGGGTGGGGCCAGGCTTTAGGATAAGCACCACTATAGCATCCCGCATAGAGAGGGGGAGAGAACCCTTCTTTGCATCATCTGCCTTCTGGCAGGCCATTAGAGTCCGGGCCTTCTCATTAAACACTGCTTTACAATCTCAAAAGCCTAGGTTAGTGGCTGGTCCAGCTTCTCCCATGGCTCCTCAGAGAGGGCCAGCCCATCTTTCCAAGTGCCGACTGCTGAAAAACAGCCCCCCCATGATGTTCCCACCTCCAAACTTCACTGTTGTTAACATGTTTTTGGGGTGATATGCAGTGCCTTTTGGCCTCCAAACATGGTGTGTATTATGGCATCAAAAGAGTTCAAAAACTTTAAAGTTAAAACATAACTTTTAATAAACAATAACTAAAACTTTGTGTCCATTTGTATAGATACTAAATAAATAGGAGTCACATCATATTCCAGCTAAAACCAGATACTATTTAATGTGAAGCAGGGAAAGTGGAGGCTACACATGTAAAAAAGTAGCACCACTACCAGAAAACTAAACTCCCTCAAAACAAATTTATGAGAGTCACTCCAAAAGACCAGAAACATAGTGCATACTAGCTACCAGGCTATGAATAATACAGAGGTCCAGGTGCCAAGGTTACTGGACTAACGCCATGCCAACAGCACCTGAAACCTCACAACAGCTCTGGATCACTGCCTCTGGAAAGGGATAGACGTTCCTAAACTATTAGAGCAGACCCTAGGCCAGTGATGGTGAACCTTTTAGAGACCGAGTGCCCAAACTGCAACCCAAAACCCACTTATCGTTAAGTGCCAACACGGCAATTTAACCTTAAATTAACCAGGATCTGTTTTATAGTGACCGTGCAATGTTATTACGGCCTGTAATAATATCACATGTCTGCTATAAAACAGATACTGTGTGATATAAATAGTGAAGGGCCCCCAGACAGTACAATTCGATCTGAAGTGGCCCCCAGATAGTACTATATGCTCCAGAATGGCCCCAAGACAGTATTATACGCTTCACAGTGGGGCCCCACACAGTAGTATATGTTTCACAGTGGGGCCCCACACAGTAGCATATGCTTCAGGGTGGGGCCCCACACAGTAGCATATGCTTCACAGTGGGGCCCCACACAGTAGCATATGCTTCACAGTGGGGCCCCACACAGTAGCATATGTTTCACAGTGGGGCCCCACACAGTAGCATATGCTTCACGGTGGGGCCCCACACAGTAACATAAGCTTCACGGTGGGGCCCCACACAGTAGCATATGCTTCACAGTGGGGCCCCACACAGTAGCATATGCTTCACAGTGGGGCCCCACACAGTAGTACAGTCATGGCCAAAAGTTTTGAGAATAATACAAATATTAATTTTTACAAAGTCTACTGCTTCAGTTTTTCTAATGGCAATTTGCATATACTCCAGAATGTTATAAAGAGTGATCAGCTTAACAGCAATTACTTGCAAAGTCAATATTTGCCTAGAAAATGAACTTTATCCCCCAAAACACATTTCAACATCATTGCAGCCCTGCCTTAAAAGGACCACCTAACATCGTTTCAGTGATTGCTCCATTAACACAGGTGTGGGTGTTGATGAGGACAGGGCTGGAGATCAATCTGTCATGATTAAGTAAGAATGACACCACTGGACACTTTAAAAGGAGGCTGGTGATTGCCATCATTGTTTCTCTTCTGTTAACCATGGTTATCTCTAAAGAAACACGTGCAGTCATCATTGCACTGCACAAAAATGGCCTAACTGGGAAGAGTATTGCAGCTAGAAAGATTGCACCTCAGTCAACAATCTATCGCATCATCAAGAACTTCAAGGAGAGAGGTTCCATTGGTGCCAAAAAGGCTCCAGGGCGCCCAAGAAAGACTAGCAAGCGGCAGGACCGTCTCTTAAAAGTGTTTCAGCTGCGGGATCGGGCTACCAGCAGTGTAGAGCTTGCTGAGGAATGGCAGCAAGCAGGTGTGAGTGCATCTGCACGCACTGTGAGGCGGAGACTCTTGGAGCAAGGCCTGGTCTCAAGGAGGGCAGCAAAGAAGCCACTTCTCTCCAGAAAAAACATCAGGGACAGACTGATATTCTGCAAAAGGTACAGGGAGTGGACTGCTGAGGACTGGGGTAAAGTCATTTTCTCTGATGAATCCCCTTTTCGATTGTTTGGAACATCTGGAAAACAGCTTATTCGGAGAGGAAGAGGTGAGCGCTACCACCAGTCTTGTCTCATGCCAACTGTAAAGCATCCTGAAACCATTCATGTGTGGGGTTGCTTCTCAGCCAAGGGAATCGGCTCTCTCACAGTCTTGCCTAAAAACACAGCCATGAATAAAGAATGGTACCAGAATGTCCTCCAAGAGCAACTTCTCCCAACCGTCCAAGAGCAGTTTGGCGCTCAACAATGCCTTTTCCAGCATGATGGAGCACCTTGCCATAAAGCAAAGGTGATAACTAAATGGCTCAGGGAACAAAACATAGAGATTTTGGGTCCATGGCCTGGAAACTCCCCAGATCTTAATCCCATTGAGAACTTGTGGTCAATCATCAAGAGACGGGTGGACAAACAAAAACCAACAAATTCAGACAAAATTAAAGCATTGATTCTGCAAGAATGGACTGCTATCAGTCAGGATTTGGTCCAGAAGTTGATTGAGAGCATGCCAGGGAGAATTGCAGAGGTCCTGAAGAAGAAGGGTCAACACTGCAAATATTGACTTGCTGCATTAACTCATTCTAACTGTCAATATAAGCTTCTGTTACTCATAATATGAATGCAATTATATTTCTGTATGTGATAAAAACATCTGACAAACACACATAAAAACCAGAGGGCAGCAGATCATGTGAAAATATAATATTTGTGTCATTCTCAAAACTTTTGGCCATGACTGTATATGCTTCACAGTAGGCCCCTACACAGTAGTTTATATAACTTACCTAGTCCCATGAAGAGCTGCAGTCCCACGAAGAACGTCCTCCTCCTCCTTCTGCTCGCGTGGGCTTATGACTTACGTCATCACGTCTGCGTCGGGGCAGTCCAGTCCGCGGCCTACACTGACAGGTCAGCCGAAAGACGCGATCGCTCACTAATGGGGAATCCTGTACCGGATTCCCCGTTAGTGAGCGATCATGGCGACAGCGCGTGTGCCAACTGAGAGGGCTCTGCGTGCCCTCTCTGGCACGTGTGCCATAGGTTCGCCATCACGGCCCTAGGCGTTTCCTTTAAAAAAAAATTCCTCAAGGGTCATAGTTACAATAGCAGGAGAACCTGCTTGAGATGCAGTGGCGTAACTAAAGTCTTGTGGGCCCCGGTGCAAACTTTTGTCCGGGACCCCCTACCTCCTCCCTAGAGCGAATTGTTGATAGTGACGGTTATGGCTGCTGTAGCAATATCTCAGATACTTGAAATAGATACAGCTTTAGTACCACAACTATAGTTATCAAGAATACGGTGAGTGATCGGCATGTAAACAATACTGGAAAAGTATAATATGCTCCAGAGTGGCCCCCACACAGTATAATATGCTCCGCAGTGGCCCCCACCTTTCCATTAACAATATGTATAGCGGTCGGGGAACCTGACTTAGGAATGTGGCACACAGTATACCTGGGATGTGACTATAGCTGCATGCCATCCCAGACATCAGTGTTTCACTTCTGTGTAAGTGAAACACCAATTAATTTAAGCTGTTCATTATTACAGGCTGTGCAGTAATAGCAAAACTGCACAGTCTGTAATGTTATCCAGCTGAAATGAATTTGGTTTCACTTTCATAGAAGTGAAACACCGATATCTGGGATGGCATGCAGCTATATTCACATACCAGGTACACTGTGTGTCACCATTCTATTTAAATACTTGTAAATGTAAAGCAATTGATGTCCCTACCTGATATGCAATGCACACTTCACTGCTAATTGAGGATACTGGCTGCTTACTTCAGTAATGGCTGTCCTAGTCCTCTCTTCTCTTCCTATCTGCTATTCACAAATAGCTCCAGTGCAGATCTCCAGGCAGCTAGCAGCCATTGGCTGCTTAAGTAAGGTGGGCGTCTGGCTGCTATATTGTCCCCACCCCTTACTCATAGTACTGCGTGGCCGTTCTGTTAATGTAAGGTATGTAACTAAGTGCACGTTGCTGCCATTGCCTGGTCCACCGTTCACTAATGAACATATAACATCCCTGTGTGTCTGTACCAGTTCCAGCATCTGTAGAGCTTGCTTTGTAGTTCACAGGAACCCGCTGGTGCGCATCTCTTGGTCCTCCTCCTTCTGGTCAGGTGATCTCCTTCCGCTACGCATCCTCTGACACCCTCCCTCCTACAACTACCCGTACGTTATCATATGCGCTTCTAATCAGACTCTATCCTGCTCCCGTGCGGGTGCGTCTGTCGGCAGCCAGCCACCGTCGTTGGCCCCCTCCCCCTGCTGGCCCCGTCGCGGTCGCACCCCCTGCAACCGCAATCGTTACGCCACTGTTGAGATGTTAAATACAATAGAAAAGACCATAGTATGTTGGTGGTGTAGCAAGACCGCAACTGATGGCATATTTATATTGGAGAACCACCTCCTACAGTCAGGGCATCCCTTCCAATCACCCGGGACCATGTTACACTAGGGGGCCGGATCCCATGTGGCAACCCGCACAGCTGAGAAACACACTGGGCCTCACAGCATGCCTCACCAATCAGCAGCCACCAAGCGCCATGTGAGACCCGCCCACCTACCGGACATCATCAAGCACGCCCCCCACCCCCCGTGAGACCCACCCAACCTAACAGGTGGAATCTCACTGAGTGCTGCACCAGGCTAAAGGACTAATACTGCCAGTATGGCCTAATCATATCATATCGATCCAAAGGACCCACTAATAGTGGTCATACTAATTAAGGTGACATGATGACATCTACACCGCCTTGTAAGTCAGAAAACAATAAAATCAGGGGAGACAATCTAAAAACGGGGGGGGGGGGGGTACTACACTCATCAAGAAGACCCCAAGGGGAATTGTTAATTGAATCACAAGCAAGGGTATAGATATTATAGATTTAGGAAATTACACAATTAATACGGAAATCATGAAGTGAGTCCCAACAGGACTTAAGAAAGAACACACAAAATGGTCTGTAAGCCAGTATTGAATACAGTATATTGGATACAGACAATCCGAAGAAAAACAAGGTATCCAGGTATATTATATAGATAACAGGTGATTAAAAGAAACACCCATAGCAGACAGCACGCCAAACACTGGGTGCAATATTCGGTTAAGAAAAACCCACCTAGAGAAATCTCTTACCGGTAGTACCCAACGATATAAAGTGAGCACTAAAGGTGGGTATATAAACCGTCCTAAAGGTAATTCCATTGGTCAGAACAGATAAGTATGAACAATAAAGAATAATATCCCTCCTATTAATCCTACCTCCACATGTATCTATGGTATTCAAATGAAACATGCATAATCTATCTGTTCATTAGTACCATACGGATGGACCGTATGTAATTTATACATCCACTGTGTAACAAGTTGTCCTTGTCAGTACCTCGTCATGGAGGGCGTACATGTTCAATGGCTTTAAAGTGTAAGGGAGCGTTCACACTACCGTTGGTGTCCGTCAGTAGTGTCCGTGGCTATTGTCCGTTACAAGATTTTAGCTACGGACACTAGTTGAACCGTCAGAAATCCGTTAAAATTTCCATTCATTTCAATGGGTTTTTATATTGTGTCTGTTAGTGTCCGTTTACACCAAATCCGTCAGGACTTTTTGTCCGTTTGAAAAAAAACGGATTCTTGACGGACAGAAAGTGTCCGTTACTTTTTTAACATTGAAGTCTATGGGTAACGGACATATAACGGACAGTAACTGAAAGCCATCAGTTACTGTCCGTTATTTTATGTCCGTTTACTTTCCCTGCGCATGCTCAGAAAGGAGAAACAAACAAACAAAAAAAAAAAAACTAGCAGTGTTAGAGGACATTTCGTGCCCTCAGGCACATGCGGTTTTACATACCGCTAGAAAGCCGACAGCGCGCTGAATTCAGCGCACTGCCGGCTTTCCCGGGATGTGCCCCGAGGCTGGAGATATCGGCGGTGTAATGTTTTACTGTTAGAAGGGCGCTGCGAGGAACTCCCTCCCCGACACTTCTCTTTGTTCAGAGACTTGTACTGAGGGGGCGTTCCTCACAGCTGAGCGTCATCGCTGGGCTGTAAGGAACGCCCCCTCTCTCTGTTCTCTTCTATAGCCGGGTACTGTCAGAGGAATGCGCTCCCTGACACTTCTGTTCCTTCATAGCGCTGTATGAGGGGGCGTTCCTCACAGCTGAGCGTCATCACTGGCCTGTAAGGAACGCCCCCTCTCTCTGTACTGGTCTATAGCCCTGTACTGTCAGAGGGGGCGGTCCTTACTGCCCGGCGATGACGCTGAGCTGTGAGGAACGCCCCCTCAGTACAGCGCTGTGGACCAACGAGAAGTAGCAGGGAGGGAGTTCCTCACAGCGCCCTTCAAACAGTAAGTAAAGTAAAACATGTAACTCCACACCGCCGATATCTCCAGCCCCAGGGCACATACCGGGAAAGCCGGCAGTGCGCTGAATTCAGCGCGCTGTCGGCTTTCTAGCGGTATGTGACATTAAAAAACGGACACTACCTGATGCTCATCAGTTAGGGTCCATTATGATAGGTGTCCGTTTATTTTTTTTTAACGGACACCTTCATAGCGGACTCCAACGGTAGTGTGAACCCTGCTTAAGTGATCAATGTTCCCTTGGTGAAACTGTAGAAAATGTTTAGCCACAAATGTGGAAGAGTGTAACTCTTCCACTACTTTCAATGGCTAACACGGTACAACATTATACTACTAGCTGCAGATGTGTCACATTCAAAATGTCGCAAGCATGATCACAAATACATCGGCGGAACATTCTGCAAGTTTTCCCCACATACTGAAGGGGACAGAGGCAGCTCAACATGTAAATCACACGTGTAGTGGAGAAATTAATAAATTCTCTACAGCAAAATGCCTGACCTGTGGAAACACTCACGACTTCTTTACTTTGCCAGATGAAATCACATGCCGTACAACCTCCACAACTAAAGACTCCTACTGGAGGATGACTTAACCATGTACTCTTCCCTGATGGCGGCTCAAGGTAAATATGAATGAGCCTATCCTTTAGATTTCTACCTTGACAGTAGGTGACCTGAGGCTTTGGAGGGATCTTTTCCTCCATGTCTGGCCAGGATAGAAGTAACCTCATGGGTCCTGGTATCAAATGAGCCAATAATGTGTGAATACTGTTTTTCTTCCGCATTTGTGGTACTAATAACGAGGTCCTCGAAGTTGCCTTAGCCTGTTGAAATGCACTGTCAATAATAGTGGTGGGAAAACCCTTTGCTTGAAATCTCTCAGCTAAATCCTGGGACTGTCTATAAAAGTCCACCTCTGCAGAGCAATTCCTCCGCATCCTGAGGAATTGACCGATTGGTATCCCTCTTTTAAGGCTTCTGGGGTGCCAACTATCCCATCGCAGGAAATTATTTGTGGCCGTGTTCTCATGAATCTCTGAGGTAAATCTAAAACCTAATTCAGTGATGTTTAGGGCTGAGACAAAATCATGAAATTTTCTCTTTGTACCATGCCATAATATCAAGATATCATCTATATATCGAATCCATAAGTCAATTAGAGACGTCCAGTGCAGTTCTTTCTTGAGTCCTATTGGGACTCAGTTCATGGTTTCTGTATTAATTGTGTAATATCCTAAATCTATAATATATATAGCCTCGCTTGTGATTCAATTAACAATTCCCCTTGGGGTCTTCTTGATGAGTGTAGTACTCACTTCTTTTTTTTAGATTTGTCTCCCCTGATTTTATTGTTTTCTGACTTACGAGGCGGTGTAGATGTCATCATGTCACCTTAACTAGTGGGTTCTTTGGATCGATATGATACACTTGGGCCATACTGGCAACATTAGTCCTTTGTCCATTTGATTCATTATCCTACTTTCTATGTTTTTATCGAAGGGCTTACTAGTATCATCAGCTGGGACCCGTTATGTAGTTATGATGCATGGGTGGTTGTTATCATACATCAGTTTGTCTATACTCATGCATCAGTTAGCTTTTTATATGGGGAGATAATCATTCTACTGTTTTCAAACGCTCACTTCCCTTATATGTTTATTGGTGTGAGTTATGTTTATCGGGTTGGAGTGGGACTCGGTGAAGCATCCTCTGTTCCCTAGGCAACTATACCTCCCCACTACAGTCCTATTTTTTGATTGAACAAAAGCTTTTATGTCAACCAGTCTTACACAACAATTACAAAGGTACTGCGACGCAGCGCAACTGAGTTACAATACCACAACAGAGTCTAAATCTTTCATCCTTAAGGGATGCGGCGCAACATACAGCGAAAGGAAATGCATCCTAACACTACATGCTGCACTACAGCCTTATCTAACATACTTTTTGATCAAAACAATAAAGGCAGACAAGTGACAAAACAGAGGTGGGGGAGAGAGGAGGAGTCACAGGCCCGAAGCTTTATTGAATGACCACAACACACATGAGGGAAGGACAGATACAATACAGGAAATAATATACTCCCTATACTTCCTACCCTAGCAATAAACAATAAGCTGAAAGGCAAAAGTTAGACAACATAAGCATCTAGATAAGTGATGGGATGGGGGAGAGGAAAGAGGGGTAGGGGAGGGGATAATCACAAGGCCCGAAGCTTTATTGAATAACACAACAGACATGAAGGGAGAGTGGGGAAGGAGAGAGACTGCGCCGAAGACTCAGTTCTCTTCCTCCTCCTCACCGGCCAGGCTATCCAAAATGGCATAGTCCCGCTGCAAGCTGTGGATAAGCCTGCAACAATCCTGGTAGGTGATGTTCTCTCTTTGCAAAGTCAGTCTCCTTCTGGCAAACCAGATAACATCCTTGAAACAGATCACAAGTCACCAGGCCTCCAGAATGTCGCTTTTCCTGTGAGTACCCTGAAAGAGCCCATACAACACCGCGTGGTGTGTCAGACCCCTCCTGGGCACAAAGTCTCCAAAGTCATCGTCCAGCTCGTCCAACAGGCCTTGAGCAAATAGGCACTTCCAGAAGATGTGCAGAGATGTTTCCTCCTTGTAGGGGCACCGGGGGCAGTAGCGCGTCTTGCTCAAGTTGCGGGCATACATGAACGACCTATGGGGCAGCCCCCCATGGATGGCCGTCCACGACAAGTCCTTGTGCCCGTTGGTCAGCAGATTTGAAGAGACGTTCTCCCAAACGACCTTCGTAGCATCTGCTGTGAGTCCTGGAACTTCCTCCATCGTATCCCTAGCTCAGATGAGCTTGTGGATGGTCTTTGGCTTCCACAGATCCGTTTTCAGGCCCTCCAGTTGGAACTCCCTCACGAACTTGGGCACATCTGCGTAGAACCAGGGGACGGTCCAGTTGTAAGGGACGGAGTTGTCCCATTTCTCCCAGCCGAGCCCTCTCCAGAGGGGGAGCAGGAAGAAGAGAGACATGGCCTTCCCCGCAGATCCGTTGATTGTTCTGAGGGTTCTGCAAACACAATCACAAACAAAGGCTGACCTTAGAAGAGTTGGAATATCACGGATACCCTTACCTCCTTTGCGACGATCCTTGTACATGACGGTCCGCTTCACCCTGTCTATCTTGGAGCCCCACACGAAGTAGAAGACTGTCCTGGTGATGGCCCGCGCCAATGTTGCCAATGGGGGCCAAGCCTGTCGGTGTACTGAAGCACTGGCAAGATCTCGTTCCTCAGGACGAGCGCCTTCCCCTCGATGGTAAGCTGACGTAGGCTCCACAATCCGATTCTCTGATTAATCTTCCTCAGTCGTTCGTCCCAAGACTTCAGGGCGGCGCCTTCCTTTCCGAACCAGACTCCCAGGATCTTGATGAAGTCCGGTTGCACTGTGAAAGGAAAGACAGCAGGGGAGGCCAGGTGCCACTCTCCGAAGAGAATGGCCTCTGACTTTCCACAGTTGACTTTGGCTCCTGAAGCTTGGCCGAAGTGTTCACAGGTCTGGACGAGTGTTGACACCGGCGCCTGGTCAGCACAGAAGACAGTCACATCATCCATGTACAGCGAACACTTGACTTCTAGTTTTCCTGGGCCCGGTGCGATGATATCTCTGATCCCTCGATTCTGCTGGATAGACTCTGCGAACAGTTCTATAGCACAAACAAAAAGGAGAGGTGACAGAGGACAGCCTTGTCTGACCACGGAGCGAACCGGAAAGGGGTCAGTCTTCCAGCCGTTCACCATCACCGAGCTGTGAATATCAAAATACATCAGGTTAACAAGTCGACAGAACCACTCACCTATACCAAGTTGGCGGAGAGCTTTCGCCATGAAGGCCTTCTCCTGATCCAAGCTGATGTGCACGGTGGTCTCCGATGTAGTTCAATGTGTCTCCCACCAGGGCTAGGCTAACCGCTATCCTCCTCCCAGGAATGGCGCAGGTTTGGTCCAGGTGGATGACGCTGCCGATGACAACTTTCAGTCTTGATGGCATTACCTTCGCCAGGATCTTGTAGTCCACGTTGAGGAGCAAGATGGGACGCTACACTGTAAGGGTGCACCCCTTGCACCCCACCACTACAGTCCTATTGGTTAATTGCATCACTCCCTTGTGTAATGCCATGTATATGGGCGAGAGTCCGCGCTGTTAGGTTGTGCTGGTCTCACGTGGGCGTGCTTGATGACGTCCAGGAGGTGGGAAGGTCTCACGTGCCACTTAGTGGGTGTTGATTGGTCCTCGCACGCTGTGAGGCTCGGCCTGTTTCTCAGCTGTGCAGGTTGCCACGTGGCATCCGGCCCCCTCCTGTGTGACGTGGTCCCTGGTGATTGGAGGGGATGCCCTGACTGTGGGAGGTGGCTTTCCAACATAAGGGTGGTTCAGCAATGCTGATGTTACCGCTGCCATCAGTTGCAGTCACGCTGCACCACTAATGTACTATGGTGTTTTCTTTTGTATTTAACATCTCAAGCAGGTTCTCCTGCTATTGTAACTGTGACCCCTGAGTAATTTTTTTTAAAGGAAATGCATAGGGTCCACTTTAATAGTTTAGGGGCATCTCTTCCTTTCCAGAAGCATTGATCCAGAGCTGTTGTGAGGTTTCAGGTGCTGTTGGCATGGCGTTAGTCCAGTAACCTCGGCACCTGGACCTCTGTTTGTATTACTCACAGCCTGGTAGCTACTATGCTGCTGATCTTTTGGAGTTTGAATTGTTTTGAGGGAGTTTAGTTTTCTGGTAGTAGTGCTACTTTTTTACATGTGTAGCCTCTCCCTGTCTTTAAGAAATAGGCAATTACCTTAGCCATTTGTGAGTTACCCAATGAGTTCAATTTTTGTCTCATCTGACCAGACTCTATTCTCGCAATATTTCACAGGCTTGTCTAAATGTTGAGCATACTTTAAACCTGCTTAAACATGCTTTTTGTTCAGCAATGGAGTCTTGTGTGGTGAGCGTGTGTCCAGCCATGGAGGTTGAGTTCATTACTTATAGTTTTCTTTGAAATAATTGTACTTGTTGATTCCCAGTCTTTCTGTAGCTCTCCTCAGGTGGTCCTTGGCTCTTGGCAACTCTTCTGACAATTCCTTCCACTCCTCTGAAATCTTGTGGGGAGCACCTGGTCATGGCCAGTTTATGGTGATATTACATTTTTTCCACTTGTGGATTATGATCCCGAACAGTGCTCACTGGAACTTTCAGTTTAGAAATTCTTCAGTAACCAATGCCATCAGTACATTTTGCAACAATAAACTTACAAAGGTCGTGAAACAGCTCACTGGTTTTACCCATCATGAGATGTTTCTTGTGTGGCACCTTAGTAAGGAGACACTTTTTTTATAGGCCATCAGTTGAACCAGCTGATATTATTTTTCACTAAGTGACAGGATTGTTTTCTAATTACTGATGGAGCTGATTTAAGCTGGTGTCTTGACTTTCCATGGCTTTTTGCACCTCTCTTTCTTCATGTGTTCAATATTTTTTCCTTGTGTCATTTCCTATTATTACACAATTTAATTTAAGGACATCTGTGGTTTGACTTCTTTGCCTATGTTGATTGGATGGGTTGTTACCGACATCTGGTGAGAATTTTTTTAAATAGCACCTTTTAGAAATATATTTACTTAGAAAATTTGTGACGTGTTCAATACTTATTTTGCCAACTGTTTATGTAAATCATTACAATATTAGATAGAATATAAGTTTAAATGGGGAAAAGTGTACAACCATACCACCGTTTTGTATCTTGCAGCACATTTGCTGACAGATGTGGCCGCTGAACCTGCAGATTCTGCACGCTCATAGGTTGCCTATTAAAGGCTCCCAGGCTTATCTGGCATACATTTGTAGACTGAAAATACCCGGTCTACAAATATATAAAAATACTATTCCCATACGGTGAATATGGGAGAAAAAAAAACTGAAGAGCCAAACCACTGTTTTTGTTTTTTGTTTGCTGTTTTGCCTCACATAAAAATTTTGAAGCAAAAGTGATAAAAGCATTCCTCAAATTGGTATAACTAAAAATTACATCTGGCCCAACAAAAAAAATGGCTTATGTATCCCCCGTACATGGAAATATAAGAAAGTTACGGGTGTCAGAATACCATACAATACAGGTGACGTCATTTCGGCTGAATAGTGAACTCTGTAAAAACAAAGCCCGTAAAAGTCGCATAAATGCAGTTTTTCTCCAACTGCGCCCCATTCTCAATTATTTTCCAGCTTCCCAGTACATTGAACGAAATATTAAATTCTACCATTGCAAAGTACAATTTTGTCCTGAAGACATTAAGCCTTCATATTGCTTTGTCAATGAGAAAAATACAAAAAAAAGTTATGGGGTTTGGAAGGCGGGAAGTCAAAAAGGAAAATTGAAAAGTGTCTGCGGCGGGAAGGGGTTATTCTGTTTAGTTACTGGGCGGTTAGCTAACAGTGGTACAGTGAGGTATTGCTAATTCTAAACAAGTCTCAATAAGTGAATAGACCTCTACCTGGAACTGCCTAACAGAGGATTACTAGTAGTATAGATGCTTACCACTGGTTACATTTCAGAGGTGGTTGGAGATGGTATTCTCAACAAATTTAAGTTTTTTTTGGGGTGAGGTAAGGTCTGTTAATTATAAAACTCTGGGTTATTTTTATGATTATTATTGTATGAATGTTGTAGGTACCTGCTAATGATTTCCTTTTCCTAACGCCTCCATAACGGTACTCAACAGGAGGATTCCCTACGTCACACAGGGACAAGAAACAGCATAGGATCCAGAATTAAAATGCCCCTGCTTCCATATACCAGAACTCTTTCATGGTCGCACTTGACCTCCGGAACTTCTGAGAGTTGGGATGTATAGGACATCGTAATACATGTGCAATACGACGTCCTATACATCCAACTCTCAGAAGTTCCTAAGGATAGCTTTGCAGATGAGGTCTCAGATTCAGCACTTCCAGTTCCTGACGATACCATTTTTGGCCTGTGTGTAGCTCCCAGGTTGTTCACAAAGGTTACATCCTATATCAACCTAAACGAGGTTCTGGAGGTTCCTTATCTAGATGACTTCCTACTGTCCTCAATGTTCCTGGATCTTCCTCAAAAAGACCTAAAGATGGCTCTTCAGACTTTCTTCCCTGGGTTGGGTTGTGAACCCAGAAAAGTCAAATCTAGTGCCAAGCCAGAAAATCTTCTTCTCAGGGGTGCTTCTGGACTCTCGAAAATTAACCTCCTTCATACCTCCAGAAAGCAGAAGAATCTGATGACAAAGGTATCTTCCTTCCTGGAAAAATCAAGACCTTCAATCTGTTATGTCATGGAGATTCTGGGTTTACTAACCTCTCTGATACCGGCCATTCTTTATTCTCAAGCCCACTCAAGACCTCTTCTGGGACAGGAATTGGGCCAGAAATGGTCTATACTAGAAATATGGGGAGAAGCTGTTTTGTGTAAAATCACCTCAAAAGACAAAGGGACACTCCCTCCTTCTGTAGGAAAAAAAGGTTTAATCTCAAGAGTCAACAAGGCTTCTTCACTGTAAGGACTGAATCTGTGGAATACAATAGCATACCCCAGGAGCTGGTCACAGCAGCAACAGCTGACAGGATCAAAAAAGGATTACATGCCTTTTTTTTAGAGGAAAATAGCATTAATGCTTATGGAAATGTATAGCATGTCATGCCCTTTTCCATCCCCTGGTTGAACTTGATGGACACTTTTCCAACCATACTGTGTACCCGTTCTGACGAATCAACCTTTTTTTTTTTTTCTTTTAAAATTATACCAAAGTTAGTCTGGTAGTCTCTGATTTTCATTGTCATCGTGAAGTGGTCTTATCCTCCTTTTGTCCATAGGAGGATAAGAAAAGACTTTTAGATAGAGACTGATAGAGAAAAGACTTTTCATTGTCTAGATGTTGTTGTGTTATAATATATTAAAGAGATCAGTAGACTTCAGGAAATCTGATAGACTTCTTATTCAATTTTAAGGAATGAATAGAGGTGATGGGGCCAGCAAAGCTACCATTGCTTACAGGATAAAATTGAGTATCTCTTTGGCCTATGAGTCTCGGAACATGGTCCCTCCTAGAGTCTATAATGCCCACCCAATCCAGGGCTATCTCCTTCCTCTTCCTGGGCCAATGGCACCTTCAGCCTCTATTGATGAGATTTGCCAAGCGGGAACATGGGCAAGTCCTCTGACTTTCTTCCGTCATTATAAGCTGGACTGGTATGTAGTGGAAGGAGGGTTCTTTTTAAGCCACTTCGGGTTCAGGCAGAGCCGACTGCATAGGCGCAGGATTTCAACCGCGAAAAGTCGGATGCCTACACAAGGCGGAGAAGAGGAGAAGATGCAGGGGAGAGTGAACAGGAGGCATTAAGGGGCGGCGAGTAGGGGATGACGTGGTTGTGCTCGGAGCAAGGTGTGCTCTCTGAGCATAATTTGCATATCAGAAGAAACTGTTTTTTTACAGAAATGGCAGGGAGCACAAGAGAAAGGAAGGTATGAGTAGAAAAGCCTTTCTAAAGGCTATTCCAACGTGCCATTACTTAAAAATGTGATTTTCTAATGATAGACTCTCTTTAAAGCACATTGCACATGTTTGTCATTCTCAATCCCTTGTCCAGCCCTCTAATTTAGCAGGTTTCTCTACATGGTGACATCCAATTATTCTGTGACCTCACATATACTGCTTGTTCAGATTATTATGGATGTAATTGGACTTTTTTTTTTTTAATACAGCAAAAGACGTATGAGAGAACGTATTGTTAATTAATTATTAAACAGGAACAGACTGTGTTCACCAAATCAGCTGCTGTTGCCGATATCATATTTTAAATAAAATAATAATCATATGTTTATTTTGACAGGTTGAGTCTAAGTGACAGCGATAGTGACAGTAGTGATGATTCATGTGCTCCCAGCCGTGGTACTACACCTATACAGAAGATGCCTCCATCTAATATCAAGGTATTAGAAATTGTTTTGTTTGTTTTTTTTTTTTTTAATCTTTCTAAAATCTTCATCTGCAACAGCATTTCATGAGATACTCCATTAATAAGCATAGCCACTGAGTGATCCTTCTTTTTCAGCAGAACAGGAAGTGTGTGTTGGCGTGGCCACATGAAAAGCAGATGAATAGAGATACTTCTGCATTGATAAATTAATCATTTTGCACACAAATGTTGCATAAAACGCTAAAATAATTTTTTTGGAGTAAAGGCTACCTGGAAAATTCACAAAGACAACCAAGTATTGAAGGAAGCTAAAAAACTTAGACCAGTAAACAATACTCTACCAAGTAACAATACTCTAGAAGTCTTCCATGGTCAGTTTAACCCCTTAACAACACATACCGCACTATTACAGCGGGGTCACCAAGGGTTTAATACAGCATTAAGCGTTCACTGTTTCTGGTCACCAAGAGAGGATTGCTGCTGTCCATGACAGCAGACAATTCTCTCTAACACAGGCTAGATCAATTTAATGTCCCATCAGCACCAGCGATCACTGCCGGTCAAGTCTGATTGGCTAATAGCAGCATTGTAGGCACAGTTCCAATGATCTGTGTCCACAGGTTATGCGCCTTCCGGCAGTGATTGGTGCTATACATAGCACCAATCATTACTGAGTATCAGGAGGGCATACAGTGGTACCACACCAAGACAGCTGATATTGGTTGATCTGTATAGACAGGCCAATAGCGGTTGGGGCGGGCAGTGTGTGCACAATAGTCACCGTGCTTTCTTGTGAGCTGCTGCTGTGCCTCCCTCCAGCTCCCTTCCCTGTGCTGTCCTCTCCTCAGGTGCTCCCTCTGATCCTGCCCATATACACTACCGTTCAATAGTTTAGGGTCACTTAGAAATTTCCTTATTTTTGAAAAAAAAAGCAGTTTTTTTCAATGAAGATAACATTAAATGAATCAGAAATACACTCTACACATTGTTAATGTGGTAAATGACTATTCTAGCTGCAAACGTCTGGTTTTTAATGCAATATCTACATAGGTGTTTAGAGGCCCATTTTCAGCAACCATCACTCCAGTGTTCTAATGGTACATTGTGTTTACTAACTGTATAAGAAGGCTAATGGATGTTTAGAAAACCCTTGAAAACTCTTGTGCAAGTATGTTAGCACAGCTGAAAACAGTTTTGCTGGTTAGAGAAGCTATAAAACTGACTTCCTTTGAGCTAGTTGAGAATCTGGGGCATTACATTTGTTGGTTCGATTAAACTCTCAAAATGGCCAGAAACAGAGAACTTTCATGTGAAACTCGACAGTCTATTCTTGTTCTTAGAAATGAAGGCTATTCCATGCGAGAAATTGGCAAGAAACTGAAGGTTTCCTACAACGGTGTGTACTACTCCCTTCAGAGGACAGCACAAACAGAGTAGAAAGAGAAGTGGGAGGCCCCGCTGCACAACTGAGCAACAAGACAAGTACATTAGAGTCTTTAGTTTGAGAAATCAACGCCTCACAGGTCCTCAACTGGCAGCTTCATTAAATAGTACCCGCAAAACGCAAGTGTCAACGTCTACAGTGAAGAGGCGACTCAGGGATGCTGGCCTTCAGGACAGAGTGGCCAAGAAAAAGCCATATCTGAGACTGGCTAATAAAAGAAAAAGATTAATATGGGCAAAAGAACACAGACATTGGACAGAGGAATATTGGAAAAAAGTGTTATGGACAGATGAATCGAAGTTTGAGGTGTTTGGATCGCACAGAAGAACATTTGTAAGACGCAGAACAACTGAAAAGATGCTGGAAGAGTGCCTGACGCCATCTGTCAAGCATGGTGGAGGTAATGTGATGGTCTGGGGTTGCTTTGGTGCTGGTAAAGTGGGAGATTTGTACAAGGTAAAAGGGATTTTGAATAAGGAAGGCTATCACTCCATTTTGCAACGCCATGCCATACCCTGTGGACAGTGCTTGATTGGAGCCAATTTCATCCTACAACAGGACAATGACCCAAAGCACACCTCCAAATTATGCAAGAACTATTTAGGGAAGAAGCAGACAGCTGGTATTCTATCTGTAATGGAGTGGCCAGCGCAGTCACCAGATCTCAACCCCATTGAGCTGTTGTGGGAGCAGCTTGACCATATGGTACGCAAAAAGTGCCCATCAAGCCAATCCAACTTGTGGGAGGGGCTTCTGGAAGCATGGGGTGAAATTTCTCCATATTACCTAAGCAAATTAACAGCTAGAATGCCAAAGGTCTGCAATGCTGTAATTGCTGCAAATGGAGCATTCTTTAACGAAAGCAGTTTGAAGGAGAAAATTATTATTTCAAATAAAAATCATTATTTCTAATCTTGTCAATGTCTTGACTATATTTTCTATTCATTTTGCAACTCATTTGATAAATAAAAGTGTGAGTTTTCATGGAAAACACAAAATTGTATGGGTGACCCCAAACTTTTGAACAGTAGTGTATATATTTTTAAAACTTTTGTTTAATCTGTAAACCTACACTCCCCCAAACCCCCCTCTCTTTTTTTTCCCCCCCTCTTTCTGTGCTCTTTTTAATTTTTACTCCCTCCCACATTTCAATAAACGTGTAAAAGCACAACAAGAATTAAAAAATGTCCCAAAGCTCCCAAACATAGCAAATGCTGTATTCAGCAGTGGAGGCATATTCCTTCCTGGACTCTGACACTGATATGGCCAGAAAGGGACAAGAGGAAATTGCCTGTTTCCTCTATTTTTCCTCATCATAATCCAGCGATGAGAGACTCCAAGGAGGCACCCCAGGACAATTGCTGAGACAACTCCTGACATTCATGACCAGATTTAGACCCCACCCCCCATTGAGCTTCAGCTTCCTGATTTTGTGGACAGGTCAGGAATCCAATTTGAGACTTCCAGAGGTTTATCATCATCTCAACCTGCTGAGATAGTGATTTCCAACTATTTTCAACCGCTGACAGACTCTGACGCTGTCCGCAGACTGTTGCACCTCTGAGGTATCCATCCCACTATTACAACCTTGCCTGGAAGCTCTTCATACAACAATGCCAAAGTCTTCCTGCGTCTTGTGGACTTCATTCTCCAACTAAATACCCCTTTACTTCAACTTGTCCCTCAGACAATTGCTCCCCTGGGAACTCGGAGCCAGTGATTCAGGCATCTGCACTTACATTAGACCCTTCTTCTACAACGCTGAATGTGCTCCTATCTCAATGCCTTCTCTTCTCTATGAAATGCAGTCAACAGGCCCATCGGCACCTGCCTCACCCCAGTGAGTAAACCCTCGCTCTGTCAGTGACTCCCTCTCCTCTCTCCAACCATGACCTGAGATCTCATGGCTGGCCTGGAGACTCAGACTGGGGAGTGAGCCCCTCCACTAAAAAGTCCCTTTTTCATTCCCCGGAATCCTCCAAGATGCACACTGGGTGCTACTCTACCTCTCATCCCCGTAATGCCTGAAAAGATGTCTGCCCTGCTAACTTGCAAGCCCCCACTGGTCGAAACTGATGACAACACCTGTCCCAGCTCTCCACAACCACAATGTATATGACACAGACAAAAAAATGCTCCATGACGTCAACTCTGTGAACTTTTTTTTATAACATCTCACAGTCATGCGTGTTAAATCCCAGGTTACTCATAACCCCACAAGTTATAACTTTCTTTCCTCAGATGTTCATGCATGCACCCATGGAGGTCACAGTTCTAGTGTATACCTCTACTTTTGTTGACTTCTGTATCAATTCGTTCACCTAACTTGCTCTCCCATAGTATTAGTGGCACAATTCCGCAGGATACTTCTGAGACTCGTGCTCAATGCACATGTAGATAAATTTCGGCAACAATATTGCCTACCCAAGCAAACCCTTTCTTCCACACCACATCTCCCCACCCTATACTCTCCTGTGGTTTTCTATTTGTAACCTCCTCACAAACATTCCTCCATTCCCTTAATGTGTGATATCACAAGCTCCTCCTTCAACATTAAGTGCCTCCAAAAAGCGTTCCCAAGTCTTCTATGACTCACAAAAGTGTAAAGCAAATATATTGTGTCGGTAAGAAACAGCCTTTAATGCTCCTCATATACCCCCTTTCATAATTATCCCGCTATTACCCCTCTTGGCTCACAGTAGTAATTTAGAAGGGAAGACAAATGGACTCTGACGTCAGATACCTTTTACATCACATGTGAGATATTCAATTCCACTTAAACCATCACTAAGATGTATGTTCCTAACTACCTTTTTACTGCATACTCTCTCCGCATTGCAAACATTTGTCCAGGGATGCCTTATCCTTTGTGGCGACTTTAAACTCACCATGAATCCCTAAATCACTGAAACTATATGGAAGTGAACTTGGTATAAAACTTAATTTTTAATGTACGTCTAAAATAAGGTACACTTATATAAGAAAAATAAAAAACACTCCAAGTATTCAGACCTAGAAAATATAAGTAATTCCTGACTGGTGCTCTTGGAAATTACCTACCAATATTTTGAGACTTATGTTATAGTATGGACTACTTGCCACTAAACATACGGCTTCTATAAATTCTCCTACAGGTATAGGACAACACCATATATGAAGGATGTAATAGTATCTCCAAATAAATATACCGTGGAGAATAAATATAGTAAAGCCGATTACACTATGTAACACAAATTTTGTTCCCAGCTTTTAAATGTTATATTCCAATTTCTTATGTCTAAAACAAATTAAAAATTGCAACAGAAAGACGATTTTGCATCTTCTCATTTATACAGTCAGACTAAGAACACTATATGCATTGCAAATTTACACAGATTACCAAAAACTGTTCAGAAGTGTGCGGTTTTCCGAGATTTACGACTATACTGCAAATCAGTTTCACGAATCAATCCCCAAATATAGTCACCCATCATGTTTTCGTTATATTGTCTGTAACGTCTCTGCCTGTTCGGGTCTCGGCGCCACCCTCCGCTCGCACGCTGTGGCGAAGGAGGCGTGTTCGTTTTGATTCCTTGCATAGGTTTCTTGTTGCTCAGTCTGAACATGGTCCTAGACTATGTAATGGATTTCCGGCCACACCCGTGTTCTGAGCATTTCTCTCTGGACTGCATAGGGTTAATCTTTTCCTGGCCTGAGTGATTGACAGTCTGTGTACCTATCAGGTCTGGGGCTGGTCCCAGACTTTCTATAAACAGGTTGTCAGCCCTCACATGGTCGCCGGTTATTGCATTGTCTTTGCCTGCTCTCCTTGTTATATCCCTTACTACTTTGTTACTTGATTCTCTGACCCTTTGGCTTGCCTTTTGACTATTCTCTTGGATTTTGACTTTGTACTGCATTTCTCGTTTGTTACCGACCCCTTGGCTTCCTGACCTCTCTTTTGTCGTTTGTTTTGTCTTGTCCTGTTCTGTGTGTCACTTACCCAGTATAGGGCTTGTCTTCTAGTTGTCCTTTTACCGTTTAGGGTAACTGAGGCAATAGGAAGGGACAGTGGCTGGGGTGAGATTAGGGCTCACTTGTCTCTGTCCTTCCTCCCAGACCGCTGCAGTAGTGTCAGGGTATTGCTACGTTTGGCAAGACCCTTACAATTGTCCTTGGTAACGGCATTCAAAGTTCATAATGTCCTGGTGAAAGCGCTCGCCTTGCTCCTCTGAATAAGCTCCCATGTTTTCTTTGAACTTATCAAGATGAACATCAAGGATATGGATTTTGAGTGACATCCTGCAGCCCATTGCAGCATAGTTCTTTATCAGAGTCTGAACCAGTTGTACATAGTTTTCATCTTTATGATTGCCTAGGAAGCCACGAAACACTGCTACAAAACTGTTCCACTGCTGCTCTCTCCTTCCTATTCAGCTTCTTGGGAAATTCACTGCACTCTATGATCTTCTTGATTTGTGGTCCGACGAAGACACCAGCTTTGATCTTTGCTTCAGACAGCTTAGGTAAAAGATCTTGGAGGTAATTGAAAGCTCTCAACTCCTTATCTAGAGCCCTGACAAATTGTTTTATGAGCCCCTACTTGATGTGTAGTGGTGGCATCAGCACCTTGCGTGGGTCCACCAGTGGCTCCCACTTTACATTGTTTTTCCCCACAGTGAACTCTGTCCGCTGAGGCCAGTCCTGCCTGTGGTAGTGTGCTTCAGTATCCCGGCTGTCCCAAAGGCAAATAAAGCAAGGATACTTAGTAAAACCACCTTGGAGGCCCATCAGGAATGACACCATTTTGAAATCTCCGATTTCCCAGCCGTACTCATCATACTTCAAGGCACCTAGCAACATCTTGACACTGGTGTATTCCTCTTTCAGGTGCACCGAGTGAGCTACAGGAAGAGACGGATACTTGTTCCCATTGTGAAGCAGCACGGCTTTGAGGCTCTTGCATGAGCTGTCTATGAAGAGGCGCCACTCATTCGGGTTACAGGTGATACCTATAGCCTTGAATAGACCGGCCACATTGTTGCAGAAGCACAGTCCATCTTGATGACTGAAGAAGATGGAAACTTGGTAACGCTTCCTCTAATCTGTGACTTGGACGCTTTCATCTAATAAGTTCCATTGCTTGAGCCTTGATGTCAGAAGCTCAGCGTTCCTAAGCTCCTCCTGTAATGGGAGTGGGGTGAAGTGTGAATACTGTCGTTATCAGAATCTGAATAGATATTGAATTCACACCTGTCTGTCTAGGTCAATTCCCCTTTGTCTGTGATGGCCATTGCCCACTTACTATGCAATCCCAATCAATTAGATCCTGTCTCTCCGTCTCTCAGGAAGGGCTATAGTGGCCCTATATAACTGTAGTTATACAGCTACCTACAATTCTGTACAGTCCCAGAAAGTTCTAGATAATTCTGGGCAGTTCTAGAAACTTCTTGATAGTTCTCACAATTCCAGAAGCTTCTTAAGTTTCTTGAAATATTGCGAATATCCTTAAAAATAGATCAATTTCAAAATATCATTGTGCTGACCACAAAAGCAAAGTTTACAGGGAATAATAACATTTTTTTTCTATTCATTTAAGGTACAAACAATCAGGAAAACACACTTAACAACTGGGAACAAATATTTTTTTGAAAATTGTTACATGGTGTTATGTGACCATGAATCCCCTCATCGACTCTTGCATAGTGAAAGCCCACATTTCTTACAGAAGACTGAATAAACTGTGTAAACAGCTACCTACCATGCAACTTTGTGAAGCCTGGCACATCTTGAACCCTGAAGCTAAGGACTACACCTTTTCCCATGTCCATAGCTCTTACAGTAAATAGAACTACATCTTCACACATCACGACCTCTTGCCACAGGTAACCACTGCCAACATAGGGAACATCTACCTTTCCGACCATGTTCTAATCTGTTGCTCTGTTCGAACACAACCTGAAACTCTCTTACTCGATGACCAATGTATGCCCGAGATGAGACAAACCATTACACACTTTGGTCAAGAACACCTTCAAGACCCCACTTCCCCCTCTAATCAGTGGGAAACCCTAAAGTGTATCATCAGAGGGGTATTGAAAAAGCATGGCTCGCATAAAAAGCCGGAGCTAAGCTAAAAGCTCTACTATTGTCACTAAACAATCCAGAGGCACAACATAAGCAAGACTTTTGACTACAACATGCTATGAAATCAGGCTGTTACTTGAACATAAGCAGCAATGACTAAAGCAACTATTCAAATGTATGTTCTATAAATGGGACAATAAAATAGGTCAGCTATTAATCTGGGCAGTACGAGAAAGACAGGCTTCCTTATATGTTCCCTCGGGAACTACCGCACACTTCACTAAAGACATTGCCAAGATCTTCCGGGATTACAACTGCTCCTTTTTATAACCTCCCACCTCCACATATCTCTGTCCCGAAACAGAATCCACCAATTTCCCTATACCAATATATCTCAGAGAAACGGCCCTCCCATCCCTCAGTCTGAGGATATCCCCCAACTCGAAGAACAATTTAATAAAAATATTAATAATAGTCCTTTAATAGTCCCACAATGGGGAAATTCAGTATTACTGCTGAAGAACTGGACCTTGCCATATCAGCACTCAACGGGCAAAAAACCTGACCCCAATGGATTCACTTCACAATTTTTCAAATCCCTCCAGGTGTAATTAGGACCCTTTCTTCTGCTGGTCTTTAATCAGACCATCATTCAAAGCCCTATCTAAGATGTTACATAAGTCACTCAAAAATCTATCAGTAGGATCAGAGTCCAATAACTGATACGACTCTGGTCACAGGAGACTATCAAGGCACATACCCTTATATTTGTCAAAATCCATAAGGATGATGTTACCCCCTTTATCGGAAGGTTTTATGACCACAGAGGAATCCTGAAATGCCATCATCTGGATTCTATTGAGGTTTCTTCTACCCTGAAATAATTCTTTATCCCATTTTGATTATTCATGAGTGACCATCTTCTCCAAAATATCAACACATTCAGTATTAAAGACGGGCGGGTTGTTAGTGCTTTTAGGGTGCAGGTTAGTAAATGTGATACCTTCACCCTGACCCTCAGCCCATAATGATTGTAGAAGCTCAACATCTGGCAAATCTTCTTCGCTGATACCTAACTTCTGGCATCTCTTGACATCAGAGATAGCCATAAATTTTGCCCACCGTAGCTTGCGTGCAAACAATGCCTCGCCCTTTGCCCAGCAAAATTCATTATATCGACTAGGGACAAAGGATAAACCCTTCGAAAGAACTTCTAATTCGTCAGTGTTCAATATTGAGAAGATAAATTAATTACTTGTAAGTCATCTTTGGCAATGTGATGTCTAGTATGGTCCTCCCCAGTTGTTACATAGGCGTTCATGATACTAGGAGAATCTAAGCCCATTAGGTGTCCCCTATATTCTGTCTGCTCCTGCCTCATAACAGAGTTCGTGATTTGTGGGCCCTCTGATAAAAAAAAAAAAAAAAAAAAACGGTCTTTTTTGGTCTTGTCTGTGATTTACAGTGGGGAAAAAAAAGTATTTAGTCAGCCACCAATTGTGCAAGTTCTCCCACTTAAAAAGATGAGAGAGGCCTGTAATTGCTTCATAGCTAGACCTCAACTATGAGAGACAAAATGAGAAAACATATCTAGAAAATCACATTGTCTGTCTGATTTTTTAAGAATTTATTTTCAAATTATGGTGGAAAATAAATATTTAGTCACCTACAAACAAGCAAGATTTCTGGCTCTCACAGACCTGTAACTTCTTCTTTAAGAGGCTCCTCTGTCCTCCACTCATTACCTATAGTAATGGCACCTGTTTGAAATTGTTATCAGTATAAAAGACACCTGTCCACAACCTCAAACAGTCACACTCCAAACTCCACTATGGTGAAGACCAAAGAGCTGTGGAAGGACACCAGAAACAAAATTGTAGACCTGCACCAGGCTGGGAAGACTGAATCTACAATAGGCAAGCAGCTTGGTGTGAAGAAATCAACTGTAGGAGCAATAATTAGAAAATGGAAGACATATAAGACCACTGATAATCTCCCTCGATCAAGGGCTCCACGCAAGATCTCACCCCGTGAGGTCAAAATGATCACAAGATCGGTGAGAAAAAAAATCCCAGAATCACACGGGGGGACCTAGTGAATGACCTGCAGAAAGCTGGGACTATTGTAACAAAGGCTACCGTCAGTAACACACTACGCCACACTCCGGGCCCGTCTGAAGTTTGCTGGAGAGCATTTGGATGTTCCAGAAGAGTATTGGGAGAATGTCATATGGTCAGATGAAACCAAAGTGGAATTGTTTGGTAGAAACACAACTCGTCGTGTTTGGAGGAGAGTAAATGCTGAGTTACATCCAAAGAACACCATACCCACTGTGAAGCATGGGGGTGGCAACATCATGCTTTGGGGCTGTTTCTCTGCAAAGGGACCAGGACGACTGATCCGTGTACATGAAAGAATGAATGGGGCCATGTATAATGAGATTTTGAGTGCAAACCTCCTTCCATCAGCAAGGGCATTGAAGATGAAATGTGGCTGGGTCTTTCAGCATGACAGTGATCCCAAGCACACCACCAGGGCAACGAAGGAGTGGCTTCGTAAGAAGCATTTCAAGGTCCTGGAGTGGCCTAGCCAGTCTCCAGATCTCAACCCCATAGAAAACCTTTGGAGGCAGTTGAAAGTCCGTGTTGCCCAGCGACAGCCCCAAAACATCACTGCTCTAGAGGAGATCTGCATGGAGGAATGGGCCAACATACCAACAACAGTGTGTGCCAACCTTGTGAAGACTTACAGAAAACGTTGACCTCTGTCATTGCTAACAAAGGATATATAACAAAGTATTGAGATGAACTTTTGTTATTGACCAAATACTTATTTTCCACCATAATTTGCAAATAAATTCTTTAAAAATCAGACAATGTGATTTTCTGGATTTGTTTTCTCATTTTGTCTCTCATAGTTGAGGTCTACCTATGATGTCAATTACAGGCCTCTCTCATCTTTTTAAGTGGGAGAACTTGCACAATTGGTGGCTGACTAAATACTTTTTTCCCCACTATATTACATTGTCGATCCTGGCCTGATCTGCTTTGGGATCTAACTCCCCCTCTCCCTCTATTGGCTCTGTAGGGAGCTCTCATTGGTCTGTCAGTGTCAGAGGTGTCTGCATCTGATGTGGACGCCTTTGAGTCCTGAACAGACAGAGCGTTTTTGTAGTAGGCTCTATTCTCCTTAAAGTCTGTCAGGTCTCTCTGAAACTGAAAATGTTTGCGACTCTGTTTACCTTTCTATATTGCTTTGCAGAATTTTCTCTTTTTTTATCAAATTCTGGATCTGATGCAAATGATTTCACCTTTTGAATGTGCTCTTTCAAAGAAGTAGTGAGTTTCGCCAGATTCAATTCCTCCTCCTCTAACAGAAGAACCATTAAACTGAGGGAGCTAGATGTCACCTCTTTTGACCATTTCTCTAGTAGAGTTGATGATATTCTACGTGCAGCAGGCAGGACTGGATTTCTAAGACCCCTTGGGACATTTTATTGTCAATATATATTTTACGTCCTTGTATTTCGCACCAGGAATGTAGTTAGTTAGATATTTAATGGCACCCTCAATAGTCACTGATTTATCCGATACTGGTAACTCATTCTCTGAAAACACTGTAGACGCTTCATCCAGCCACTTATTTGGATCCAGATCATGTGGTAGAAACCCTGCCATATATAGACTAATATGTGGAAAGGAATCCCAAAACTATTAAAACAAACTTGACAGTGGGATGAACACTCACAATTCGGGTAAAGTCACAGTAAGAGTGTATCTAAAATGTAACTTTTATTAGTATAGACATAAAATAAAAAAGGTTTCAAAGTGAATCGACTATATAGTCACAAAATTATAGATAGAAACTGGGGCAGTGTATATCACCTGTGTGGATAAATGAGTCAATAGAGTTTAAAGCAACCACACCCACCTTGCTTTCCCAGATACAGATATACTTGTTCACTCTCAAATCTCATAGATCTATTGACTTTTTCTGGGAGATGATCACTGACCAAACTCTAACAAAACCCTGGAGGCTGTTCAACAAAATGCTCCCCTCATATAGAGAAATCACTATGTCACTTTCCCAGTTATTTATTGGCATATGCTTCAAAAGGACCCCAAGGTTGCTGGGGGTCCATAAGGTGCTAGGAGATTGTATATAGTTTCTGTAACTGCATATGTAATACTATAAACCTTATACACCACCTAAAAAACGGAGGTCCAGCCACTATACTGTCATGTGGTTATGATAGCAAGTCCCCTACTCAAGGTAAGCTTATTTAGATATAGCAGGGATATGCTGAGACTACAGTTGCCTAAAGAGCCCAGTGTGTCATGGCAGTTCACTCCTCCGCGCATCTGTATTGGGATCAATGTATACCTTCTCGATTACTAGATCCCCAATAAGATACCCTATTTCTCCCTTCCCTGGATAGGATTAATTAGGACGTTATATATATGCACCTATATTACCGTTGGACGGTCTGTCTGCACAGTTACTTGTTTGTTCCTGCTCTCAGCATGCGGGAGTTTACATCTGGCATCATTTTGTTACCTAGACAACTGGTTACGCCCCCTTCTGTGACCAACGGAGGCATGACCTATTGGATCGCGTTATGTCACGAGGGGGGCGGGTCTGGGTGGGGTTTTGGACTATATATAGGTCCACATCAGGCATAGTTCTGCGGCTTTCATCTTAGTACTGTGACCCACCATCAGGGTCACGGGAATTGCAGTTTTCACTGCATATTTATTATTTTGTTCCTGTAGTACCACTCATATATTTACCCTCCTGATGATCCCATTAGTTGTAATAGGGGAAACGCGTAGAGGGACTGAGGAGTGAGCTCCCATGACACACTGGGCTCTTTAGGCGATTGTAGTCTCAGCATATTCCTGCTATATCTGAATAAGCTTACCTTGAATAGGGGACTTGCTATCATAACCACATGACAGCAGTGTCGGACTTGGATGTCTAGGGCCCACCAGTGGAATTGTTTCTAGGGGCCCACCATCAGGACCCCTGCAGATCAGCGGTACCGAGACAGGGCGGCTAAAGGTAATAATGTGTCGGGAGCCATGCTGCTCACCCACTATTCCATGTGCAACACTGCACTACCTAAACCTACTGCTACACCTTGTATGGCAAGTGAACAGCATGGCTCCTAGAATAGTTACCTTTACCTGTAGCCGCACTGTCCTGGAAAAGCTGATCTGCAGAGGTCCTGGCTGTTGTATCATCGCAGATGTAATATTGATGGCCTATCCTAAAGACAGGCCATCAATATTAGAAAGATGGATAAATCCTTTAAAGAGGTATAAAGTAAAAAAAAAAAATTAAAAAGCATACTTGCCTGTCCCTGATGCTCCGTTGTCCGCTGCCAGTGTCCATTCAGTCTCATGCCGGCAACTCCTTGCTGAGAGTCCTGCACCTCATGTGACCGCTAAGACCAATTAGGTACCGGATTTCCATAAATGAGGCGCTGCCATGAGACCGAACAGACACAGGCAGGGGACAACGGGGTGCTGGGGACAGGTGAGTGTGTTTTTTTTTTTTTTTTTAAATTTCTTATTTTTACACCTGCCTGGCGGCCTCCACCGTTGTCACTCCAGTTTATGGACAACCTCTTTTAAGGGATTGTATGGGCCAAATTTTTCTATGGTCACTTCACTGATCCCCCCCCCCCCCCATACGGTGGCCTCTTCACTGGTCCCCCATACTGTATGGGGAGCAGTGATGGGGTCATTATATTGTGTGGGAGCAGTGATGGGGGCTAACATCCTGTGGGGAGAGGGACATTTAACTGTGTGGGGCATATTAAAGGGGTTGTCCAGGGTTAATCTTTTTTATGGCCTAAGCTTAGGATAGGCCATAAATACCTGATCGGTAGGGGGCTGACACACGGCCTCATCAGCTGTTCGGAGGCACTTCCGGTGCCCGTTCTGTACACAACACAGGGCCAAAAGCAGAAAGCTCCATCTGCTGTTTAGTCGCCCGGCACCGTCACTGCAGCTCAGCTCCCACTGACTTCAATATGTGCTGAGATGCAGTGAAGGTGCCTGGCTAATACACAGTGGACAGAGCTTTCTGCTTCTGGCCCTGTATTGTGTACAGGACGGGCAACAGAAGTGGCTCCATACAGCTGATCGGTCCGGGGTCAGCCCCCTACAGATCAGGTATCTATGGCCTATCCTGAGGATAAACCATAACAAATTATGCCTGGACAACCCCTTTAATATACCCCCCAGGGCTCCCCTAATGCGCCACACATTAAAGAGGTTGTCCAGTATAATTTTTTTCGTTTTTATAATTAGTCTGGAGGAGGTGAATCCCCCCTACCCCCCCAAAAAAAAACACCTGGCTCCAGTGTTCTGGTGTCCTTCCAGCACGGTCTGGTCCCGCAGCTCCGCTGTCTTCCTTTTGCCGGAAGTCCTCACTGGCTGTGACGTCCCAGGTCCCTTCCCTTAGGCCGCTGATTGGACTCAGGGATCACGTGACATCACAGGTGGTCTCGTGCAGGGGGAACCTCAGCTGGAAGAAAACAACAGAACTGCAGGACTGAACTGCGCTGGGAGACACTGGGGACAGGAGAGAAAATTTGGGTTTTTTTTTGTTTTGTTTTTTTTCGCCTGCGTAATTAAAAAAAAAAAAATGTTATCCTGCACACCCCCCTTTAATGTACCCCAGGCTATTGGTCTCCATCACTTCCCCCCCCCCCACAATATAATGGCCCCATCAATGGTCCCCATACAGTATAGGGGACCAGTGATGGAGCCACTGTATGGAGTATAAGCTCCACAGTGGCCCCCACCCAGTATTATATGCTCCACAGTTGCCCCCACACAATATTATAAGCTCCCAACAGCCCCCCTCCACTTCGGTGCTATTATTATACTCTGGGGTCTTCTCAAACCCCAGAGTATAATAATCGGAGGCCCAGGGAAGGTGATTCAAAATAACAAACATTCATACTCACCTTGCCTTACCTTTCCTTGGCATCCTCGCTCCATCCATCTGTCTTCAGGCCCTCTTCCTACGTCACTGCTGAGGCCTGTGATTGGTCCTCAGCGGTCACGTGGGGGCGCACTGACGTCATTACACGGCCGCGCCCCATGTGACCGCTGGGGCCTAATCACAGGCCTCAGTCACAGGATGAATGAGTGCCGGTGAGAGCGCTGTGCCCAGGAGAGGTGAGAATATGTGTTTATTGTTTTCAGTCACCTCCCCTGGGTTGTCATCTATTGGAAAGGGGCCTGTAATATGCCAGAGTCCCTTTCCAATAACAGTATGTATAGCGGTCGGGGAGCCAGGCTTTCTCCGACCGCTATCATAGTGGTCCAGGGCCCGGCCATCTCCAGCTGGCCATGGGCACCATACCCCGCCGAGCCTGGTCGCGGTCGCACCCCCCGCAACCGTGATCGTTACGCCACTGGTTAGGGACCTGATCGGGATGGTCAGGATCCCGATCGGGCCCCTGACCAATGCATCTGCATTGGTAACATGAGGACTAATAGTCGGGGCTCGGGGCCCACCGGTGGATTCACCGGTCCCCGATGGGCCAGTATAGTGGTTGGTCCTCCGTGTTTTAGGTGGTGTATAAGGCTTATAGTATTACATATGCAGTTACAGAGAATATATACAATCTCCTAGCGCCTTATCTACCCCCAGCAACCTTGGGGTCCTTTTGCAGCATATGCCAGTAAATAACTGGGAAAGTGACATAGTGATTTCTCTATTTGAGTGGGGAATTTTGTTGAACAGCCTTCAGGTTTTTGTGAGAGTTTGTCTTGTCAGTGATAATCTCTCAGAAAAACGGCAATAGATCTATGAGATTTGAGAGTGAACAAATATATCTGTATCTGGGAAAGCAGGGTGGGTGTGGTTGTTATAGAACCTATTGACTCATTCATCCACACAGGTTTCTATAATTTTGTGACTATACAGTATAGTCAATTCACTTTTGAAACTTTTTTTTATTTTATATCTGCAATGAAGGAAATAAGTATTTGATCCCTTGCTGATTTTGGAAGTTTGCCCACTGACAAAGACATGAACAGTCTATAATTTTAAGAGTAGGTTAATTTTAACAGCGAGGTATAGAGTATCAAAAATAAAATCCAGAAAATCACATTGTATAAATTGTATAAATTTATTTGCATTTTGCAGAGAGAAATAAGTATGTGATCCCCTACCAAGTTCTGGCTCCTACAGACCAGTTAGACTCATTACCTGCATCAAAGACAGCTCTCTTAAATTGTCAATTGTATAAAAGACTCCGGTCTACAGACTCAATTAATCAGTCAGACTCTACCTCTACAACAGGGGTAGGCAACCTTTTTTGTTCGGCGTGCCGATTTTAATTGAAAAATCAAAGATGAGGTACTCGGAGTGCCGATCAATAATTGTAAGTCTAACGACCCCTAAACTAAAGTCATATACCACAAACCATAATACAGAAATGCTGCCACCAGATGCTTTAGAACACATGCGTTTACTGCCATTTCCTGGGATGCTCCTGTACTTTCTGATTAGAAACAATGAAAGTACATGTACATCCCGCATTTAGTGGTAAATGTATGTGTCCAGGAGCACCGTATGGCAGCATCCTTATGGTGAAAACACACAATGTATCTGGATGCAGCTATATTCTTAGGCCACTGGAACTTTTACTTCGATGTAAAACTGGTGCATTTTTTCACAAAAAAAAAAAAAGGAAAAAACAAAGCCTGAGTTTTCTGTGTAAAAACACATCCTTAATACAGAAAATACTCCGCTATACAGAATAATGGCCCATAGCGGCTCCTGCATATGGTATTATGTCCCATAGCGGCGCCTGCACATGGTATATGTCCCATAGCGGCCTCTGTACACGGTATTTGTCCCATAGCGGCCTCTGCACATGGTATTTGTCTCATAGTGGCCTCTGCACACGGTATTTGTCCCATAGCGGCCCCTGCACATGGTATTATGTCTCATAGCGGCCCCTGCACACAGCAATATGTCCCATAGTGGCCCCTGCACACGGTATATGTCCCATAGCGGCCCCTGCACACAGTATATATCCCATAGTGGCCCCTGCACACGGTATTATGTCCCATAGTGGTCTCTGCACACGGTATTATATCCCATAGCTGCGCCTGCACACGGTATTATGTTCCATAGTGGCCCCTGCACACGGTATTATGTCCCATAGTGGCCCCTGCACACTGTATTATGTCCCATAGTGGCCTCTGCACACGGTATTATATCTCATAGCAGCGCCTGCACACGGTATTATGTTCCATAGTGGCCCCTGCACACGGTATAATATTCTAACTTTAATAATATTCCATTTTGTGCCACTCACTAGCTATTATTATACTGTGGGGTCTCTTGAGACCACAGAGTATAATAAGTGAAGGACGAAGAGAGGTGACAAACATAAAAAAACAATGTTGTGGGGAACTGCTCAGGTAGATGCTTGGTAGCAGTGCAGGAAACAGGGACACAGAGACTGGATCACACTCAAGTTTAGAATTTATTCACTTGCAAGTGTAATAACAGGTTTGCCTTTACAAAGGCACAAACAAAACAACAAAACCTTCTCGGCTGAGAAATAACTAATACAAGGAAATGGTCCCTCTGTATACAAGATTCTGGCTGCCAGACTCTCGCTCTGGTTACTTCAAACGGGTGGCACAGAATTACCTTGATGCAGGTTCAGCTACACAGCTCACACTTTTCCTCAGTGTAGTGCCACACCTGCTAGTACTGACACACAGCCTATATCAGGCCTTAATTGGTCAGCTGACCTCCCTGCTGTGGGCTTCTACCAGACACCCTTTAACTGCCTGGCTGGAACATACCTGTTCTCCCAAACCACACCCTTCACTTTCTCACATACCCTCCCCCTCAGTTCTGACCCCTCGGGGCGAACTCCAGACATTAAACAATGAGTCCGGGACAAGGCATCCGCATTGCCTTGCAGTTTCCCGGCTCTGTGCTCCACCGAAAAACTAAAATTTTGAAGGGACAAGAACCACCTAGTGACCCTGGCATTCTTGTCCTTGGATCTGCTCATCCAAGTGAGGGGTGAGTGGTCAGTCACTAGACGGAATTGCCTCCCCAGCAAGTAGTACCTCAGGGCCTCTAATGCCCATTTTATCGCCAGACACTCTTTCTCTACTATGCTGTAGTTTTTTTCTGCTGGCGTTAGTTTCCTGCTAAGGTAGGTAACTGGATGCTCTTCTCCATTCACCTCCTGAGACAGGACAGCTCCCAGCCCTACATCTGATGCGTCTGTTTGTACCACAAACTCTTTGCTGAAGTCGGGCGTAATGAGGACAGGAGATCCACACAAGGCTACCTTTAACGCCTGAAAAGCACTTTCGGACTGGTCTTTCCACTGCACCATAACGGACTTTTGACCCTTTAAAAGGTCCGTAAGGGGAGCAGATACTGTGGCAAAGTTGGGTATAAAGCGTCTGTAGTACCCAACAATGCCCAGGAATGACCTAACTTGTTTGGTGCTCACAGGTTGAGGCCATTTCTGAATAGCATCGACCTTGTTGACCTGGGGTTTGATTATACCACGGCCAATCACATACCCTAAATAGCGTGTTTCTTCCATCCCCAAAGCACACTTCTTGGGGTGAGCGGTCAGGCCAGCTGCTCTTAAAGAATTAACTACAGTTTGTACCTTGGGCAAGTGACTCTCCCAGTCATTACTTTCACCTGGTGCTCAGTAACAATATCATGCTTGGACGTACAGCCGGGTAGCTCGGAGAACACGTCTGTATTCCTTGCTACAAACTCTCTGGATTCTTGCTGTTGGCTTTTCGTGAGGGACTCTGCTATTGTTACCTCTACTGCTTCCTCTGTAGTCCTAACCGCAGCCTGTGGGGACAGTACAGGAGGCAGTTCAGCCGGAGATCTTTCTGTAAGCAGACTTTCCACGCCTTTAGCAGGTTTACATGATAAATCTGCTCTGGTTTTCTCCTACCAGGCTGACGAACCTTGTAGTTCACTTCCCCTATTTTCTCCATCACCTCATAGAGTCCTTGCCACTTGGCAAGGAACTTACTCTCCACTGTGGGAATGAGTACGAGAACTCGGTCACCGGGTTTAAAGGTCCTTACCTTCGCTGACCTATTGTAAACCCAGCTTTGAGCCCTTTGGGCCTCCTCCACATGCTCTCTGACTATGGGCATAACGGCCGCTACCCTGTCCTGCATACCAGCGATGTGTTCAATAACACTTTTATGGGAGGTGGGCTCTTGCTCCCACGTTTCTTTAGCAATGTCCAACAGACCCCTAGGATGTCTGCCATAGACCAACTCAAAAGGGGAAAACCCAGTGGAAGACTGTGGTACTTCACGGATGGCAAACATCAAATATGGTAACAGAACATCCCAGTCCTTTCCATCTTTGTTTACCACCTTTTTTAACATGCTTTTTAAGGTTTTATTAAACCGTTCTACTAACCAGTCTGTCTGGGGATGGTACACAGATGTACGCAACTGTTTGATATTAAAGAGTTTGCACAGTTCCTTGGTGACTTTAGACATAAACGGGGTACCCTGATCCGTGAGGATCTCCTTGGGTAGACCCACTCGGCAAAACATGGCGAACAATTCTTTGGCAATCAACTTTGCTGATGTGTGCCGTAGTGGGATGGCTTCAGGATATCGGGTAGCATAATCCATGACTACCAAAATATGCTGATGCCCCCATGCGGACTTAACTAAAGGACCTACCAAGTCCATGGCAATCCTTTCAAAGGGCACCTCAATAATGGTATAACAACTCCTGGTTTATAGCCATGCGGGGGAACACCTCATCAGCTCCTGGGCGCTGAGACACACCATTGATAACCATTACATTCTTCCAGGCCCTTAGCAGAGTGGGGTCCTGGAGTTGTGCAGAACCAAAATCAACACGAGATACCTCTAAATCTGACATTTGAGGTTCGGTACTGGCTGCCTCGGCTTCACCTGCCATTACCTCTAGGGGAAATACAGAGCTTCCTTCTAGCATGGTCACCCCTACGGCAGGAACCCTAGAGTCCAAGTCATTGGGTTCAGGCTCGAGGACCTGACCAGACAGTACCTGTGGTAATCTTGGGGGTGGGTTTTCTAACCCTTGTTTTCCCCGCCATAGAGTCTAAAACAGGGGAACGTCCCGTCCCAGAATGAGGTCATGGGGTAAATTCTGGACAACCCCTACCTCGTGTCGGCTGTCCCCACAGGGGGTCTGGATGGCGACAATCACAGTCGGGTAGTCTCTTAAATCGCCATGTATGCACAGAACCCCGACTGTGCGTCCGGTGACAGTCCCGAGGTCGACACAGGACCCATTCGCGAGGGTCACCCGACTGCCAGAGTCCAGTAGTGCCACCACTGGGCACCCAGCCACGGTCACTTGGCATAGGTGGCGCCCATCATCAGTGTCCGAGATGGCAGCAGCATAGGCTGCAGTCCATGGGCTCTAAGGCACGGGGACAACTAGCCGCAATATGGCCTGGCTCGTGGCAATCCCAGCAGACAACAGTTTCTCTCCTCCTCCCCTGGGTCACTATCTTATCCTGGGGAGCTCGAGGAAGGTTGGCCCTCCGGGCCCTGGGGACTTGTGAGATCTGTGGGGCTCCTTCCTGAGGGACTGTGTAGCCCAGTAGCACTCCACCAATGCATTGGAGTTAGTTGGGTCTCCATGCCCCACCCACTGCAGGATCTTACCCGGTAAAGACCTCAGATACTGGTCCACGAAGACCCACTCCACCATCTGGGCTGGGGTCAACGTCTCCGGCTGTAGCCACTTACGGACAAGTTGTACAAGGTGGTGCATCTGTGACCTTGGTGGTAAGGCCTCCCGGTATTCCCAACTGTGGACTCTTTTGAGCCCAAACGTGCTGGTCCACACCTAGCCGGGCCAGGATCTCTGCCTTCACCCGCTGGTAGTCGCATGCATCCTGTTCACTCAGGTCAAAATAGGCTTGCTGGGGCTTGGCAACTAAAAACGGTGCCAACACCTTGGCCCAGAGGTGTCGTGGAAGCCTCTCACGGTTGGCCACTCTTTCAAACCCAGTCAAATAGGCCTCTATGTCGTCCTCTGCCGTCATCTTGGTCAGCGCTTTACGGACCTCTTTCCTAATGTTCCGCTCTGGCTTTGGTGAGAATCAGCCTTTTGCTGAGCGGCCAGCAACAATGACATCTGCTGGGCTAAGAGTCAGTTGGTCTCTTGTTGCTGCATTAGCCTGTATTAGCTGCTTCACAACCTCCTCCATGGCTGTGGCTCTTTATTTCAGTTCTATCAGCTACAGGACACGCAGCCCGTGTATGTCTCACTGCACATATGCATGCATCCGAAGCACCATATGTGGGGAACCGCTCAGGTAGATGCTTGGTAGCAGTGCAGGAAACAGGGACACAGAGACTGGATCACACTCAAGTTTAGAATTTATTCACTTGCAAGTGTAATAACAGGTTTGCCTTTACAAAGGCACCAACAAAAAAACAAAACCTTCTAGGCTGAGAAATAACTAATACAAGGAAATGGTCCCTCTCTATACAAGAGCCTGGCAGCCAGACTCTCGCTCTGGTTACTGCAAACAGGTGGCACAGAATTAACTTTATGCAGGTTCAGCTACACAGCTCACACTTTTCCTTAGTGTAGTGCCACACCTCCTAGTACTGACACACAGCCTATATCAGGCCTTAATTGGTCAGCTGACCTCCCTGCTGTGGGCTTCTACTAGACACCCTTTAACTGCCTGGCTGGAACATACCTGTTCACCCAAACCACAACCGTCACTTTCTCACAGCGTAATGATGCAGACGCGACCCCTGAGGGCCTGTCAGCTGACTTCAGGCAGAAGCGCCCGAAGAGCACACAGCGGCTGCGGAGCGTGGAATGGTGATTGACATTGTTTTTTTATGTTTGTCACCTCCCCGGGGGCTCTGCTTATTATACTCGGGGATCTGAAGAAACCCCACAGTATAATAATAGCAGTTTCGTTTCGGCCGTGTTTGGTCTGATTGAAACTGCTGGGTGAGGACTCGGGCTGCCGTGCCAGGGAAATAAGCCTCGCGTGCCACTCTTGGCACGCGTGCCAGGGGTTGCCGAACCCCTGCTCTACAACATGGGCAAGACCAAAGAGCTTTCTAAGGATGTCAGGGACAAGATCATAGATCTGCACAAGGCTGGAATGGGCTACAAAACCATAAGTAAGACGCTGGGTGAGAAGGAGGCAACTGTTGGTGCGATTGTAAGAAAATAGAAGAAATACAAAATGAATGTCAATCGACATCGATCTGGAGCTCCATGCAAAATCTCACCTTGTGGGGTATCCTTGATCATGAGGAAGGTGAGAGATTAGCCTAAAACTACACGGGGGCAACTTGTTAATGATCTCAAGGCAGCTGGGACCACAGTCACCAAGAAAACCATTGGTAACACATTACGCCGTAATGGATTAAAATCCTGCAGTGCCCTCAAGGTCCCTCTGCTCAAGAAGTCCCATGTACAGGCCTGTCTGAAGTTTTCCAATGAACAACTGGATGATTCTGCAAGTGAATGGGAGAAGGTGCTGTGGTCAGATGAGACAAAAATTGAGCTCTTTGGCATTAACTCAACTCGCCGTGTTTGGAGGACGAGAAATGCTGCCTATGACCCAAAGAACACTGTCCCCACTGTCAAGCATGGAGGTAGAAACATTATGTTTTGGGGATGTTTCTCTGCTCAGGGCACAGGACTACTTCACCGCATCAATGGGAGAATGGATGGAGCCATGTACTGTAAAATCCTGAGTGACAAACTCCTTCCCTCCTCCAGGACATTAAAAATGGGTCGTGGCTGGGTCTTCCAGCAGGACAATGACCCAAAACATACAGCCAAGGCAACAAAGGAGTGGCTCAAAAAGAAGCACATTAAGGTCATGGAGTGGAGCTGAGGCTCAGAGTTGCCAAGCGACAGCCTCAAAATCTTAATGATTTAGAGATGATCTACAAAGAGGAGTGGACCAAAATTCCTCTTGACATGTGGGCAAATCTCGTCATCAACTACAAAAAACGTCTGACTGCTGTGCTTGCCAATAATGGTTTTGCCACCAAGTATTAAGTCTTGTTTGCCAGAGGGATCAAATACTTATTTCTCTCTGCAAAATGCAAGTACATTTATACAATGTGATTTTCTGGATTTTATTTTTGATATTCTATCTCTCACTGTTAAAATTAGCCTACCCTTAAAATTATAGACTGTTCATGTCTTTGTCAGTGGGTAGACTTACAAAATCAGCAAGGGATCAAATACTTATTTCCTTCACTGTATACTAATAAAAGTTATATTTTAGATACACTCTTACTGTGACTTTACCAGTGATATTTCTGGAAATAATTTAGTGCAACATTAAAGAAGAGAATCTCCTCTTTCCTAAAGCAAATTTGTACATTTTATAATGTCCGAGATATAACTGTTTGAAGTGACCCTCCCTCTCTACATTTTACACAATCCCGTACTCCCTTACACAGTAACATTCAGTGAGAGACAGAAACCGTTCTAAATACAGAAGCAAGGAAATAATAAATTGTCAAATTTTGTAATATACTTTATTATGACAAATACTGCCAGAAAATCAAAAGTTGTTCGATAGTTTAGTTATGCTTTAAAGCTTTGGCCTTCAGGGATGACTTCCTGCTCTATATCGGCCAATTGCTAACGACGTTACCCTCGCTCCTACACGAGATCGGTACGTATAGCTACTATAAATTTTTCCAAAAGCAGCACCCTTGATATCTCCTTAGAGAGACACCGTTCAGACTATATGTTCCTCATTCCTATTCACCTGGTCAACTAAAGCCATAAAATACTTACAGTGGGGAAAAAAAGTTTTTAGTCAGCCACCAATTGTACAAGTTCTCCACTTAAAAAGATGAGAGAGGCCTGTAATTGATATCATAGGTAGACCTCAACTATGACAGACAAAATGAGAAAACAAATCCAGAAAATCACATTGTCTGATTTTTAAAGAATTTATTTGCAAATTATGGTGGAAAATAAGTATTTGGTCAATAACAAAAGTTCATCTCAATACTTTGTTACATAGCCTTTGTTGGCAATGACAGAGGTCAAATGTTTTCTGTAAGTCTTCACAAGGTTGGCACACACTGTTGCTGATATGTTGGCCCATTCATCCATGCAGATCTCCTCTAGAGCAGTGATGTTTTGGGGCTGTCGCTGGGCAACACGGACTTTCATCTCCCTGGGGTTGAGATCTGGAGACTGGCTAGACCACTCCAGGAAATGCTTCTTACTAAGCCACTCCTTCCTTGCCCTGGCGGTGTGATTGGGATCATTGTCATGCTGAAAGACCCAGCCACATTCCACATTGTACACGGATCAGTCGTCCTGGTCCCTTTGCAGAGAAACAGCCCCAAAGCATGATTTTGCCACCCCCATGCTTCACAGTAGGAATGGTGTTCATTGAATGGAACTCAGCAATCTCTCCCCTCCAAACACAATGAGTTGTGTTTCTACCAAACAGTTCTACTTTGGTTTCATCTGACCATATGACATTATGACATTTTCCCAATACTCTTCTGGAACATCCAAATGCTCTCTAGCAAACTTCAGATGGGCCCAGATATGTACTGGATTAAGTAGGGGGACACGTCTGCATGTCTGGCACTGCAAGATCTGAGTCCCTGGCAGCGTAGTGTGTTACTGATGGTAGCCTTTGTTTTGTTAGTCCCAGCTTTCTGCAGGTCATTCACTATTTTCCCCCGTGTGGTTCTGGGATTTTTGCTCACTGTTCTTGTGAGCATTTTGACCCCACGGGGTGAGATCTTGTGTGAAGCCCCTGATCGAGGGAGATTATCAGTGGTCTTGTATGTCTTCCATTTTCTAATTATTGCTTCCACAGTTGATTTCTTCACACCAAGCTGCTTGCCTATTGCAGATTCAGTCTTCCCAGCCTGGTGCAGGTCTACAATTTTGTTTCTGGTGTCCTTCCACAGCTCTTTGGTCTTCACCATAGTGGAGTTTGAAATGTGACTGTTTGAGGTTGTGGACAGGTGTCTTTTATACTGATAACAATTTCAAACAGGTGCCATTACTACAGGTAATGAGTGGAGGACAGTAGAGCCTCTTAAAGAAGAAGTTACAGGTCTGTGAGAGCCAGAAATCTTGCTTGTTTGTAGGTGACCAAATACTTATTTTCCACCATAATTTGCAAATAAATTCTTTAAAAATCAGACAATGTGATTTTCTAGATATGTTTTCTCATTTTGACTCTCATAGTTGAGGTCTACCTAATGAAGTCAATTACAGGCCTCTCTCATCTTTTTAAGTGGGAGAACTTGCACAATTGGTGGCTGACTAAATACTTTTTTTCCCCACTGTAGGAAAAATATACTGTATATATTTCAGCAACTCCTTCTGAGGCCTATTCCTTAAACTTTACCTCACTGATATGTAATATTCAGAAAGACCTTGAGTGATGGGATACAAAAGGGTACGATGCAAAAGAAAAAAAGATAGCGGGCACTACAATACTGCATTCAAACATATAGAGGGATGACTAGCAGAAGCTGGAATACTTAGCTGACCACTGATGCTTTAGAAGACAGCCCGGGGGCACGCTAGAAACAACGTCATCCATATTCAGAGAAGAGGAATAGAATAGCAGCACGCAAATCTGGACTTCCAAACTTCTTTATTAAATCAGATGCAAACCTGCATAGCTGGGAACAAACAAGCAGCGACAGGCCATTTCGTGCTGCCAGCCTGTAGAAGAGCAGAAGTGCGAAACGGCCCGTCGCTGCTTGTTTGTTCCCAGCTATGCCTGTTTGCATCTGACTTAATAAAGAAGTTTGGAAGTCCGGATTTGCGTGCCGCTATTCTATTCCTCTTCTCCGAATTTGGATATGAAAGAGTCTTCATGGTTAGGCCAGCTTAATCTTTTAAAAATGAACATCCTCCCCAGACTTGTATATTTATTCCAAACAATACCCCTCCCTAATGCTCCCTAGGTACTTCTTTGTAGCCTTACAAAGATGCTACCAAATTTATATGGTCCTCCAAACCCCCCAGGATATCTAGAGACGCGCATTTCAGATCTAAACATCAAGGGGGAGTTGCGATTTCACACTGTTTACATTATTACTTGGTTGCAGTAGCCGCACGCATTCTAGATTGGCATCATAATCAACATTCTAAGCTCTGGGTTATTGTCATGATATTAGGTGCAGGTATGGTCTTATGGTAGCAATATTGGTCTATAATACTGCACATACTGCAAATGGAATGTGGTCAAACTACTATTGTCCTGTCCCTGAAGCAATCAGCCATTTGGTCAAAAGCCTTCATCTGCATAAGACTGCAACCCTCGCTAACCCAGCAGGGGTTCATTTAGACAGGATATCGTATGCAAACGATCCACATATAGTTGCCAGACACCCTGGCACCATTATTAGGTCAGAGGGATTATGGTTTTATGACAATATCTGGCCTGGGGAACATCTTATTGTTGACCCGATAAATCCCCCAGATGCATCAGGTCAAGGCGCACGCTCAGAATATACACATGTCATAGTTCAAAGTCCAGGAAAGGTCCAGGCACTGATCTCCTCACCCAAAGGGAGCTAGAGTGTCGAACTTGGAGTCTATGTATTGGGGATCTTGCCAGGAACCCCATTATACTACCAGCCAGACTCTACAAACATCAGGCATAGAATTATACTAAAAAGTTATTCTGAGAGATGTAGAGAGGGGGCGGGGCTTCTCCCCCTGGTGACATCAGTCAGGGAGGAGACCAGGGGAGACAAAAGGGCTCCACCCAGGCTGAACCAGGCTCTGTTGTGTGGTGAATTTGGAGATGCACGCTTCTTGGAGGCAAGCTGTGGGGGAAACCATGTGACCAACATGTGGCTGCCATGCGGCCTAGGGAGCAAAACTGGAGGCCATTTTGTGACTCTAAAAGAGGTGTCACTGCATGTAAGCAACACATGCTTTGCCCAAGACGGTGCTCTGAGCCTACCACATGGGCTCAGAGAAATGGACTAACTGCTTGTTCCAGAGGTTTTTCTGCCATTTTTACTCTGCTAAAGATGATCTGCTACTGGACGTCCACAAGATAAGTGCCCTGGCCACCATTGGAAGTCAGAGATACTGTACCTTCACAAGCTGGTGTTGGTAATATATATTTTTTTCTTTCTATTATCCCCATTTTTATTTCATGTACCGTGTTATGCTGTTTTCACTTGTATCTGCTTGTTCATCGCTGCATGTATTCTATGTATGTGTTAAGTGACTAGTGCCGACCCATTTAGGGGTTAATAAATATATAAAATTTAGAAGGCCCGTCTTGCGCATTATCCTCTGTTTACCCGCCTCACTCACGGAAAGTGGGTGTGAGGTAACTGAAGTGATCTTCGGTAGGCCAGGGGCGAGTCCTTGGTAAAACCGGATCCTTCACAGTTATGCTGGAACATATCTTATCAACTCCCCCTAGAAACTCTCCCATGGTTACACAGGCGACATTGGACTACCTCCGCTATTTCCAATGTGACATATGTCTCAAACACTGGCTGATCAAACCTTGGCCTCCTAATGGCAATACTTTCAACTAAGGCATTTCTACACCACTACAAAAAGTTCTCTGCAACTTCATAGACCCCTGACACCTTTTCAATCCCTATGTACTTCCTCGATTCCACCAGTTCGCCCAGTCTCTACTATCTATAACCTGTTTGTTATCCTCAACCGAGCCCTTTACTATCTTATGCTTATGCTCACTGGGAGAGGGAATTGAGTGTTTCCTACCCCCCCTGAGAAATGGCGTGCAGCCTTTCAACTATGCCGCAAATTCTCAATCTCCTTTAAAGCACCAGAGACTAATTACAAAATCTTCTCCCACTGCCTGAGGTCTTACATAAAATCTACCACAACACTTCTGATATATGATGGGGAAAGGAACAATATCCTACATATAATGGAAATACCCACCACTCCTACAGTTATGGCATGAGGTACACAGGATTGTGCATGAAATAACCGGGATCCATCTTGAAGATGATTTGACTTCCCTATTATTGTCTGTTTCTTCACAAGCTCAAAAAAATCCACTTACTCATTGGTGACCTTTATGTTGATAGCAGGCCACACAGTGATCCCTATGCTGTAGAAGATTACTCTGGAACTTACTGTCTCCGACAGGCTTCAGAAGATCCTACACCTTAGACGTATGGGAAGACTCTATAATTGGTGTTCTTAAGAAAATTATAATAGCACAGGGAGGAGCACACACTAAAGTATAACTTTTAATTAACCCATTCATGCAAAATCATGTACATGTTTGTGATTAGCCGCAAGGGGCTGTATGGAGAGAGCTCAGGAGCTGAGCCCCCTCCATAATACAGTCAGCATCCGCTGCTACCTGCCGGCACCGTTCACGATGGGCGCGGCCATCTGGTACGTCAATGTCAGCCTAGTGAAGGCTCCCAGGCTTGACATTACTATAGTTCTATAGAAGTCAATGGATGTTATTATACACTGCAATACATTAGTATTGCAGTGTATTGTATGAGCGATCAGACACCCTAGGTTCAAAGTTTTAAAAGTATAAAAAAAAAAAAAAATAAAACACATAAAATTTAAAATCACCCCCCTTTTTCAAACACTTTGATTTCTAAAAAAAAAAAATGTAACAGAGATCAAACCATCAGATCTTCCCCAAAATGGTATCAATAAAAACATCATGTTCTGCATAGAATGACTCCTTACCCAGCTCCATTCACACATAAATATGAAAAAGTTAGTCAGAACATGATGAAACAAAGACATTTTTCTATTTTGCAAAGTTTTTTATTTTTTAAAAGGTATCAAAACATTTAAAAAATACTATATAAATTTGGTATTGCTGTGATCATACTGACCCACAGAATACAGCTAACATGTCATTTTTACCACATAGTGCATGCTGCAAAATTTAAACCCATAAGAAATTGGCGCAAATGCATTTTTTTCTCCAATTCACCTCATTTTGAATTATTTTCCAGCTTCCCAGTACATTGCACAGGAAATTGAATGGTGTCATTATAAAGTACAATTTGTTTCACAAACAATAAGCCATGTTGGGAGGGAAAAAAGGAAATGCAAAAACGAAAATCTTGAAGGGTTAATACCCATAAAATCAAGACACAAAAACAAATAATCGCTCAATTACAATAACAACAATTGAGGCTCTGACCATAAACAACACTAATACCAAAAGAGGATTAGAAACATCAGTACGGATGGTATGTTACCATATAACATCCGACCAATTCCCTCAGAGCAATAAAACTAAAGAAGCTTCCACAACAATAAGCCCAAAATCTATATCCATATCCATTTATATCCAACAATAAACAGTCTTATCAGTATCTAATAACTAACTATGTAATATGTCACTAATGCCATATGACTTGAGGTAGAGTCACAGTTGTAAGCTTGTGGCTTGAACAAGCAGTAATGCAGCAATAATAGAAGAACCTCCAGATACATTTAAAATTATTTTGATAACTCACACATTGTGATGAAAGGTCTTGTCATTAGACTTAGCAAGCAAATGTATACTGTAGCTCATATAATGATGCAGACACATGATGAGGCTCATTGAAGGCTTACATACAGATGTATATCAGACATGGAGGTGATGTTTCAGGTGAGCATATACCCATAGTCAGCCAGATACCCTTTTAAATCGCCAACAAACCCCACCTCTGTAATATTAGGGCCAATCACAGATGAAAAGGATTGGCACCAAAATCACCAACAAACAAACACCAGATTGATTCATCCAGCTTGTGAACTGTCAGGACACGTGTGTCACTGACATAAACAGGAAGTAACGTGGGTTGGCAAGTAAAAACTGGAAGTGACGCACATTGTATGCAGAGCATGAACCTGGAAATGACCCAACAGATAAATGAAGCGCAAAAATGCGTTCCATATCCAGTGGGGAAAAAAGTATTTAGTCAGCCACCAATTGTGCAAGTTCTTCCACTTAAAAAGATGAGTGAGGCCTGTAATTGACATCATAGGTAGACCTCAACTATGAGAGACAAAATGAGAAAACAAATCCAGAAAATCACATTGTCTGATTTTTAAAGAATTTATTTGCAAATTATGGTGGAAAATAAGTATTTGGTCACCTACAAACAAGCAAGATTTCTGGGTCTCACAGACCTGTAACTTCTTCTTTAAGAGGCTCCTCTGTCCTCCACTCATTACCTGTAGTAATGGCACCTGTTTGAAATTGTTATCAGTATAAAAGATACCTGTCCACAACCTCAAACAGTGACACTCCAAACTCCACTATGGTAAAGACCAAAGAGCTGTGGAAGGACACCAGAAACAAAATTGTAGACCTGCACCAGGCTGGGAAGACTGAATCTGCAATAGGCAAGCAGCTTGGTGTGAAGAAATCAACTGTGGTAGCAATAATTTAAAAATGGAAGACATACAAGACCACTGATAATCTCCCTCGATCAGGGGCTCCACGCAAGATCTCACCCCGTGGGGTCAAAATGCTCACAAGAACAGTGAGCAAAAATCCCAGAACCACACGGGGGGACCTAGTGAATGATCTGCAGAAAGCTGGGACTAACGTAACAAAGGCTACCATCAGTAACACACTACGCCACCAGGGACTCAGATCCTGCAGTGCCAGACATGTCCCCCTTCTTAAGCCAGTACATATCCGGGCCCGTCTGAAGTTTGCTAGAGAGCATTTGGATGTTCCAGAAGAGTATTGGGAGAATGTCATATGATCAGATGAAACCAAAGTAGAACTGTTTGGTAGAAACACAACTTGTCATGTTGGGAGGAGATTGAATGCTGAGTTGCATCCAAAGAACACCATACCCACTGTGAAGCATGGGGGTGGCAACATCATACTTTGGGGCTGTTTCTCTGCAAAGGGACCAGGACGACTGATCCATGTACATGAAAGAATGAATGGGGCCATGTATCGTGAGATTTTGAGTGCAAACCTCCTTCCATCAGCAAGGGCATTGAACATGAACTGTGGTTGGGTCTTTCAGCATGACAATAATCCCAAGCACACCGCCAGAGCAACGAAGGAGTGGCTTCGTAAGAAGCATTTCAAGGTCCTGGAGGGGCCTAACCAGTCTCCAGATCTCAACCCATAGAAAACCTTTGGAGGGAGTTGAAAGTCCGTGTTGCCCAGCGACAGCCCCAAAATATCACTGCTCTAGAGGAGATCTGCATGGAGAAATGGGCCAACATACCAGCAACAGTGTGTGCCAACTTTGTGAAGACTTACAGAAAACGTTTGGCCTCTGTCATTGCCAACAAAGGATATATAACAAAGTATTGAGATGAACTTTTGTTATTGAACAAATACTTATTTTCCACCATAATTTGCAAATAAATTCTTAAAAAATCAGACAATGTGATTTTCTAGATATGTTTGCTCATTGTGTGTCTCATAGTTGAGGTCTACCTATGATGTCTATTACTGGCCTCTCTCATCTTTTTAAGTGGGAGAACTTGCACAATTGGTGGCTGACTATATACTTTTTTTCCCCACTGTAGATATCGAAAGTGACGCGAAAAAGGCAGATAGAATGCATTAAGTGTTCCACACAGACTCTGCCATTTATAGCCACCTCATGCCCAATCTATGGGAAAAATTAAAGAGGTTATCCAGTTTCTAACATTTATGGCCTATCCTTAGGATAGGTCATCAATGTTAGATCTTCGGGCATTTGACACCTGGGACCCCCACAGGTCACCGGTACCGAGACAGCGCCGTTCACAGTAGTGTTTTTATACCGCAAGCCGCACTGGTCACTTGCCGTTCAAACTGTAGCAACCAGTGTAACTACTGCAGAGCTGCCACATAGATTTCAATGGGGCAGCACTGCAGTACAGAGAGCTTATAATTCTACATGTTCGAGTATCCTTCTGGGGTACCCTATGAGATCATCTCTGTTCTTAAGTGCATTAACATATGCTGAACCTATAATACTCTTTGCGTAACCCCTTGCCTCAAATCTGTTTTGTAATAGGTCCTGCATCGGAAACTCACCAATAGTGGAACAATACCTGCAGGCCCTCAAGAATTGATCTTTTGGTATTCCTCGTTTTAGAGCTGGGAGATGATGACTTTCCCAATGTAGGAGGTTGTGTGTGGCTGTAAGTTTATGAAAGAGGGTGGAGGAAATATCACCTGACTCATTTTCAAAAGTTTAAGGATTAGGTATAGGTTTAGGTTAAGATATAGAATACTCATTAATGTAAGAGGTGAAACCCAGGCCTATATCATTAATATTCAAAAAGGCCACAAACTCTAGAAATTGTGTCTTAGACCCTGAACATAGTATCAAAATATCATCTATAACTGTACCAGGCAGAAATGTGTTCAGCCCAGGTACCTTCAGATGATGAGAAAACAAACTGATCTTTCCACCAGCTCAGGAGGAGATTAGCATAAGTAGGTGGCGTGGGAAGGGAGAGATACCACAAATTTTCTGAGGATTTTATCCACATATACAGTGATGGTTTGGGTAATTGAGTTAATCTGAGATACTATTGGTTGTCCTTTGAAAGGACAAATGCCTTTATGAACTTTAGGTAGTCCTTAGAAAGTCACCATTTGAGTTTTGAAATAAAAACTCACTTTTATCAATAAGACCATTGTCCAATGCAGTTTTGAGGTGACTTGACAGATGTTCACAAATGTAAAGGTAGGATCAGCATCGGGTCATGTACCCCTATCTGAAATAGGTCCCATAAAATGCCAAAGTCTGATATATCATCTTCATTTAGACCAAGCTCAACTCATTCTTTCCTACCTAATATAGTATAGTATTTGTGGCACTTTAATTTATGTGTAAATAAATGGAGATCTTTAACCCAGGAAAATGTATCAAATCGTGTTAGTCGGGCATACGAGCTTTCTGTAATACTGAAATCTTTGATAGAGAAAAACTCCTTTTGGACAAATTAATAATCTGTAGTTGACTGTCCTTTTTAGAATTACCAATTATTGGTAGGGATTAGGGTTATTTACTAAAAAAAAAAAAAAAAAGATGAGGGTGATGCAAGTTGTAGACACCCAAAGAGGAGGCTTGTAAAGGTAGAGAAGGTCCACGTGATGTGCCAGAGAAACCAGAAGAGGCAGGTACATTTTCTTTTTGGCCCACTATCCTTCTATATGACTGACTCTTTCAATTAGGTCTGCCACGTCCAGAATCCGACCGTTTATATGTAGTCTTATTTCTCCTTTCGATATTGCAAAACTTAAACCAAACCTCGACACACACTAATAATTATGGCATTGGTTTTACTACTAGCCTGACTTCGAGAATACATTATTTTTCTCCCCTGGATGAACATTCTATTTTCCCTTCACTAAGTACATGGGGTTGATCTATCTGACCAAGTCCTGAAGCCATAGAACTCCATAACTCCATGAGAAAAACTAGAGTGTGGTACAAAAAGCTGGCCATGCACATTGTATGGATGACAGTGTATAACATTTACGTACAATAACAATGTGCAGGCAGGACAGGTAAATTCCTTCATTTTCAGGAAGTAGTTATGAAGACCCTAATATTTGGGGACCAGGATGGGTAGGGCTCCAATACTTCGGAATCAGGGCGACACTTTCCCAGTGAAGTCTCACAAACTGGAAAGAGGGAAGACCTAAAAAAAGATATAGCATGTGTTCCAAAAGGGGGTTAAGGAAGGACACCATTTATCAGTGTGACAACTGCCTTGGAAAACCTGGCCTGTGCAGGATTGCTTTAGATTGTACCACACATCCATGGATTATTTAAATTTATAATTTATTTGCTGTGGTATATTATCACCTTATATCGCAATGTACTCTGCACAGAGTTATCTTTCAACCTCTGTTGTGCATCAATTTCTGGAAAATAAATGAATGCAATACCTGCAGGGTACAAATGCTCACTATACCCCTTGATAAATTTGTTAAGAGGTCTAGTTTTCAAACTGAGGTTATTAGTTGAGTGTTTTCGATATACTGGTACTTCAGGTACAACATGGCGCCTGAGAACTATTTCTCCAAACTCTGTCCTACAAATACAGGTAGTATTCTGTCCCTTCCAAAACCTGCTCTGTGCACCTACGTTAGTATAGATCACAAGTATTTCTGTAGTTGGGAGAAATTGCGTCACAAATTTTGAGTGCATTTTCTCTTTTAGCTCCTTGAAGAAATGAAAAAATTGGGGCTAAAGCAACATTTTATTGTAAAATATGTATAGTTCCAAATTGACTGCCAAATCCTATGAAACACATGTGGGGTCAAAATTCTCACTATACCCCTTGATTTATTTCTTGAAGGGTCTAGGTTCCAAAATGAAGTCATATGTTGGGAGTTTCCACTGTTCTGAGACTCTGAGGCTCTGCAAATAAGACATGGTACTTGAAAATTATTCCAAAAATCTGCCCTCCAAAAAGTGTTTTGTCCTTTCCGAGTCTCACTGTGTGAGCAGTATACATCAACATGTGGGACATTTCCGTAGTCTGGAGAAAATACTTAACAAATTGTTAGTGCATTTTCTGCTTTAACCCCTTTGTGGGGTTGGTTGGGGTTAGTTAAAATTTTATAGGAAAAAAATGTTGTTTTCCATTTTCATGGCCCAATTCTGTGAAACACATGTAATGCCAAAGTGCTCACTATAACTATAACTTTCTTGAGGGGGTGTAGTCTCCAAAACGGGGTCACGTATTAAGGTTTTTTACTGTTCTGGCACCTCAGAGGCTCTTCAAATGGTACCTGAAAACTATTCCAAAAGCCAATTATTGCTCTGTTTAAATCCCTGCCATGTGCCTGTACAGCAGTTTACATGGAATATTGTCATGTTCACAAGAAATTGTGTAACAAAATGTACGGTGCATTTTCCCCTTTTAACTCCTTCTAAAAATTAAAATTTGGGCTTGATTTGAGGGAAAATGTTCACATTTCAATGGTAAAAAAAAAAAAAAAAAAAAATGAAATACATGTATGGTTATCCTTACCACTATAACCGTTTGATAAATTCCTGGTAAAGTGTAGTTTCCAAAATAATCAGGAGAAATTGTATACATACATACATATATATATATATATATATATATATATATATATATATAAAGATTGTGATACATTTTCTCCTTTAACACCTTTTTAAAAACTTTCTAAATTATTATTTCAAGAGTGCAGTTTTCAGAATGGGATGATTTATGGGAGTATATGTTACAGAGGCCTTTCAGAACTCAATTGGTCCCTTGAAAAATGGGTTTTGGGAAAAAAATAAAGGGTGATTAAAGTTTGATGCAAACATCGATATGGCACATTATATATGAAGTAAGTAGGAATGCTACCCAAATTACTTCATATGTAATGTACCATATCTATGCTTTATGTTGGCACCAAACTTTAATCACCCTTTATTTTTTTCCAAAAGGCAAATATGAAAGGCAGATAATTTTTGTTAAGTTTGAAATGGATTTTTTTTTACAGATTTTCACCAAGTTTCCTATTTTTTTCATACAGTGGGGAAAAAAAGTATTTAATCAGCCACCAATTGTGCAAGTTCTCCCACTTAAAAAGATGAGAATGGCCTGTAATTGACATCATAGGTAGACCTCAACTATGAGAGACAAAATGAGAAAACATATCTAGAAAATCACATTGTCTGTCTGATTTTTTAAGAATATATTTGCAAATTATGGTGGAAAATAAGTATTTGGTCACCTACAAACAAGCAAGATTTCTGGCTCTCACAGACCTGTAACTTCTTCTTTAAGAGGCTCCTCTGTCCTCCACTCATTACCTGTAGTAATGGCACCTGAAATTGTTATCAGTATAAAAGACACCTATCCACAACTTCAAACAGTGACACTCCAAACTCCACTATGGTAAAGACCAAAGAGCTGTGGAAGGACACCAGAAACAAAATTGTAGACCTGCATCAGGCTAGGAAGACTGAATCTGCAATAGGCAAGCAGCTTGGTGTGAAGAAATCAACTGTGGGAGCAATAATTAGAAAATGGAAGACCTACAAGACCACTGATAATCTCCTTCGATCAGGGGCTCCACGCAAGATCTCACCCCGTGGGATCAAAATGATCACAAGAACGGTGAGAAAAAAATCCCAGAACCACACAGGGGGGGACCTAGTGAATGACCTGCAAAAAGCTGGGACTAACATAACAAAGGCTACTGTCAGTAACACACTACGTCACCAGGAACTCAGATCCTGCAGTGCCAGACATGTCCCCCTACTTAAGCCAGTACATACCCAGGCCCGTCTGAAGTTTGCTAGAGAGCATTTGGATGTCCCAGAAGAGTATTGGGAGAATATCATATGGTCAGAGAAACCCAAAGCAGAACTGTTTGGTAGAAACACAACTCGTTGTGTTTGGAGGAGAGTGAATGCTGAGATGCATCCAAAGAACACCATACCTACTGTGAAGCATGGGGGTGGCAACATCATGCTTTGGGGCTGTTTCTCTGCAAAAGGACCCGGACGACTGATCCGTGTACATGAAAGAATGAATGGGGCCATGTATCGTGATATTTTGAGTGCAAACCTCCTTCCATCAGCAAGGGAATTGAAGATGAAACGTGGCTGGGTCTTTCCGCATGACAAGGATTCCAAGCACACCACCAGGCCAACGAAGGAGTGGCTTCGTAAGAAGCATTTCAAGGTCCTGGAGTGGCTTAGCCAGTTTCCAGATCTCAAACCCATAGAAAACCTTTGGAGGGAGTTGAAAGTCTGTGTTGCCCAGTGACAGCCCCAAAACATCACTGCTCTAGAGGAGATCTGCATGGAGGAATGGGCCAACATACCAGCAACAGTGTGTGCCAACCTTGTGAGGACTTACAGAAAACGTTTGACCTCTGTCATTGCCAACAAAGGATATATAACAAAGTATTGAGATGAACTTTTGTTATTGACCAAATACTTATTTTCCACCATAATTTGCAAATAAATTCTTAAAAAAATCAGACAATGTGATTTTCTAGATTTGTTTTCTCATTTTGTCTCTCATAGTTGAGGTCTACCTATGATGTCAATTACAGGCCTCTCATCTTTTTAAGTGGGAGAACTTGCACAATTGGTGGCTGACTAAATACTTTTTTTCCCCACTGTAAATAAACACAAAACATATCAACCAAAAATTACCATTAACATGAAGTACAAAACAATGAATTCAGTACATTGAGTTGGTATTGGAAGAAGCAATGGTGGGGATATTTATTTTATTTTCTTTTTATTATAACAACAGAGTGGCGTAAAAAAGCCACCAAATGTTATCCCTTTGTGGGAGCAGATGCAGTACTAATGAGTGACAATTACAAGATTTCAAGAAATATTTGGGCCACACTATCAGCGTACCTGGCCTGCCAGCTGAAAAAATTGGGCTATCTTCCAAAACTGATCATCATGACTGAGGTAGAATCTTCCTTTTCTTCATCATCATAATTATTATTATTATTATCCAGTTATCCACTACATTGTGTCTGTTTGCTGCATGCAGTGATCATATACTGCTATTCAAATTCATGCTCCAGCATATGCAACAGTGCCTCACAATGTGCACTTCACCTTTCAACCATGAAATGGGGGAGGGGAGTGTAAGCAATGACTTGCCCTGATGAAGTTGGGGGTGGGAAATGGTCCAATGTGGAGGAACTGGAGGAGGCGTATGAGTCCCGATTGTTGTTGAAGTTGTGCCTGCTTTGCACCCATGAGGTGATGTGGCCTCTGACGCTCAAAACATTAACTCAGTGGACCATGATGGCTATGTATTGTCCCTGCCCTTAAGTGCGTCTCCATGTATTGATGGTGGAATACACGTTTCCCCACATGGACTTTTACAGGGAGAGGCCTACATGGCAATATCAAGCAGGAATAACTTTCCTTGAGAAATAATGGCAGCTAGGTATTCTCCATTGAGATCATTGCCATCAGTTGGCGAAACACAGTGGATTCCACTACGTGGCACGGCAGCAACTGCAACTTTGCCAGGTGGGAGTTTAAAGTTGCAGACCAGCTGGATGACTGGGTTGCAAATTGCTGTTTTCCTTTATGGCTGATGACTGACGGCGTGGAGGAGGAGAAGAAGCAGATGGAGATGATAATAATGAACGATAATGACTATGACCATGTGGTAGGTCTGGATGTCACCTGCCTAGAAAGATGATCATGGGGAGAAGGAATAGAACATTCTTGCTCACTTGGTGTCACTGCCAATTCCATTGTGCCAAGTATGCTGGTGACACTATTTTATGTGAGTTCGGAGAGACCTAGTTCTTACATGTGTTCCTGCACACTCATGGCTAATTATCTGCTTGTAGATCTTGAACCTTGCCATCGATTTGTCATTTGGTAATGTACAAAAAAAATTCCCATACTGGAGATGACCGCACATAGTTGCTGCCACCAAAACCAGCAGCAGTGGAAAAGTGTCTGCCAGTGCCACCATCACCCGAGCTTGCCCTAGATCTTCCCCAGGCATGTCTTTTGGAAGTTGGGGCTGCTCGTCGGGTGGAATTCTTACTATTACGGCTGCCTCCACCCTCCTCCCGTGATGTCAACCTGTCACTCTGACCTGGTTGCCAGTTCTTTTCTGTAATAAAATCATTATCTGGTTCAGTATTTTCATTATCTTCCCCACTTTTTTGTGAATCAAAGTGGCAATGAGATTCCTCTATGCCATCATAATTCCTATCAGATTTCCCCCTAGTGCCCCTACCAGCATGACTACAAGTAACACATCCCTTGCCACTACTAGCTCTGCCAACACTCAATTCTTCCACCTCTACATCAAAAAAACAATTGCAGTTCTCATCCAACTCATCTAAAAGAGGAGGGAGAAGAGGAAGTCTTGGGCTATGAGGAATATCTCTCTCAGCAGATGCCACTACTAGAAAATGGGATCTCTGTCAGTGAAGAAGACGTGGTTGACAGTACAGAAAGACAGCATGGTAAGTTACAAGTTACAACAGAGGAGGAATACACAGAACCCTCACTAAATATTTGTGGTTCACTGCTTTCAAAAACTTCTTTACTCTCAGGAAATATGACAACACTGTGGCTACCTGGCTGGGCTGTCAAGACCAGAAGTACTGTTGCTGTTACCATCCATGTTGTTATTGTTAGTACTTGCAAAAGTGATTCCTCCTCCCCCTCCTTTTGGCTAGCCCCTGCCCTTTTTTTTCCCAGTTATTTTTTACTGCACACATTGGTTAATTATAGTGATTGGCAACAATTTTGAATCTGTGTGTATGTCTTTTTGGGGTTTTTTTTTTTGCGAGCAACTATTGTAGAAAAAGTCAGCTTTAAATAAGGTGTTTTTATTATTACCGCAGGCTGCAATACTGTATATATGCACAGAAACAAAAAAAAAAAAACAAACATTTAAGAAACGTATATTTTTTCAGATTAATACTCTGCACACGGTGTATTTGGGGAGCAGAGCAGAAAGAAAACCCTTAGATTTTTTTTTTCTTTACATTTGTGCAGGCTAGCAACAAAACAAATGCTTAAGGTTTCATGCACATGACCATGTGCAGTCTGCGGATCAGTCAAAACTGCACGGATTGGTATTTTTGTGTCATCCGTGGCTTTTACCCATACATTCAGATTAATTGACAGAGTCGCAGTTATGGACTGGTATAGCACCTTCTCCATAATTTGCAGCTCTTCAATTCGGCATGGGCACACAATCACAAAAACTACGGCTGTGTGTATGAGCCCGAAAAATTTAAAATTTTTTCAGATTAACACTCCGTCATGCTATGTATTTGGGGAAGAGAAAAAAAAAAAACATTAAATAACAAGGTTTTTTCATATTAGCACAGGGCCAAAAAAGCCCTTAACGAAAAATGTTTCACTAACAGGATTGCCTTGTCAGTAAAAAAAAAAAATATGTTTAAAGACTGTGTATACAGATGAAATTGCTCTGTTGCACAACAGATTTAGACAAAAATTTGATGAAAAGATTAATTGTCCTGTCTGTAAGGCTAAGGCCCCACATGGCGAAGCGCTACAAAAAAATGCGTCGGAAACACATCACAGTTTTTTCCACAATGTCTTTCATTGCGATTTCGCTCAGGTTTCTTGGGCGGACTTTCTGCCCCTAAATGGAAAACACCACCCTTTCCGCAGGTATAATTGACATGCTGCGATTTTGAAAAGCACAGCTTCTCTACTGCAGATTTTTTTCTGCAATGTGTGGATGGGATTAGCTAGAATCCCATCGACTTTGCAGTTACTGTAAAATGTAGAATTTTTTTGCCGCAGCATTTCCGCCGTGGCCAAAACACTGTGGTTTCGCAATGTGGGGCTTCAGCCTAATTCTGTTTTTGGAGCAGGAATGCAGCAGTCTCAAACTCAAACAGCAGCACAGCCCTCAATCCTATCACTTGCTGAACCTGACTAAATTCTCCTTTAGTCAGTGCTTTAGTGCTTGCAAACTTGTCAGAACTGTGCTCTGAGATGAATCATGGATCCTTCCTGATCTCCACCATTACTGCAATTAGCTTGTGATGACGCTTGCAGCACCTTATATAGTGTATATATAATATCAGCACTGTAAAGTGTCCACCCACTAATGTCTATTGGTTGAGAGAGGGTCAGGTGGCGCTAGACCATCACTGTGACTCACAAGACATGTATCTCTTCTGTATTTTTCCTGTGCAATACATGTGGCAGCGGACATTTTAATTTGTCCGAGGCAAACTGTAATTTGTTTGGTTTCATTAAAAACCTCACAATTTGGAATATTCTTGTCGATCCTGGCTCATGACAACGCAGTTCGTTCATCTCTAACTGTAATATTGAATCCACTTGTATGTACAGTTTAGTCAACCTTTAATACATTATACATTCAGAATTGGCCCTCAAGAAGATGTCTTCTGAATGTTTACTGTAAAGGAAAAGTAGTCATATTTGAGAGTGACTTTGTGCCAGGCATAAAGATGTTGTATATCTTTCAATTAAAGTATTTCAAAATAAATTTATTGCAGGCTGTGCATATATGTAGAAGTACACTATTTTCATTTACATTTGAAAAATATAAAAAAAAAAAAAAAAAAAATGAACTTTTGGTTAAATTATTTTATTAACTTTGAAAGATAAGAAAATTTTACTGGGGATTTTTGTATTGCATTATAATACCTAGCTACACCGTGTCTAAAATCCTTAAAGGAACTGGTATCCAAGGGAAAAACATTTCTATAATGTCATTAAATAAGAATTGTCAGGTTAGCTGATCATTCATTTTTAAATACAGCCAACCATGCATAGATTGTTCAGAGCATTATAGTGAAATCATGAGAGGAGAACCATTTACTTGGATAACTAAATTTAACTGGTTACGTGCACCATTGCAGTTTGTTTTAATGGTCAGAAGATGACATTGTAAGTTTAACACAAGCTGACTGTACATTATTACCGTCATTATTATTATTATTGATATTATTTCCCTCATCTACCACCAATGTTTGTGACATGACCCCTCCTCTGAGACCACAAGGAAGTTTTAAGTAGTAGTAAATATAATTTTCCGTTGCCTAAACCTGTTTATTTCTGAAAAATACAGTATGTTTTACACCTTTAAAATACAGTATTAAGACTTTTTAGTAACTGCAGTATATTTTTTATACTTCCCTAACATAATTAAAGGGATTCTATCATTGGCAAAATAGTTTAACTAAACACCATGTATTGTAGCCTATATAAAGGCTTTTCCAGCAGTACCTTTGTTTTTCAGATGCATCCTGTAGATTTTAAATAAACTCACTTTTCTTCTTTATCTTCAGCCTTCTGAGGGAGCACAGGGGGCGTATACTTTCACCACAGAGCACAGCCGCGTCATCCTGATCCCACCTATGTACCGTTATGCGCCGTCCTCTTCTCTTTTCTAAACCTTCCCCCAATCTTCATGCTAGTGTCGTCTCTAGCATTCCAGTGCCGCTCTGACCGCCTCCTTGCTCCAAATTCCGCACATGTGCAGTACACATGGCTGGGACCCAAAGTGGCCGTGCGTACTGCACATGCGCGGAACTTGGAGCAAGGAGGCGGTCAGAGCGGCACTGGAATGCTAGTGACGACACTAGCATGAAGATTGGGGGAAGGTTTAAAAAGAGAAGAGGTAGGCGCATAACGGTACATAGGTGGGACCAGAAGAATGACGCGGCTGTGCTCTGTGGTGAAAGTATACGCCCCCTGTGCTCCCTCAGAAGGCTGAAGATAAAGAAGAAAAGTGAGCTTATTTAAAATCTACCGGATGCATCTGAAAAACAAAGGTACTGCTGGAAAAGCCTTTATAAAGGCTACAATACATGGTGTTTAGTTAAAAAAAAAAAAAAAAAACATTTTTGCCAATGATAGAATCCCTTTAAATGATTTGACTGTTAAAATTAAATAAAAAAATATTATATTATATAGTATTACAATTTATATATACCTGCATACAGGTATGTTAAAAATTATGACTATTGGAAAACGAGGAAAAAAAATCAAATATGATAACTTGGCCTTGTGTATATTTTTATTCCATGAAAACTCCGTAACCTACCTAAAGTCTCTGGCCACATTCATCTAGTCACTTCATCCACATTTCCACATTCTACTTTTCATTCCAGTGACATTAGATATTGGAGTAGAGATGTTGGTGGCATTCATTAGATGATGCTTGTTATATAGATACCTTGTTATATGGATACCATATAATGAGTATAAATCTGGGTTATGACTTATACCTAAGGCCATTGCAGTGTGGCCACAGTTTTCTATTTTTCAGACAGTGTGTATAGTGTTGCATGCTGTACTATCCTTGCTGTCACAAGAGCAAAATTTGTTCGCAGAACACCTCACAGATATCCAAACTCAATGCTCTGTTGATACAAAGATGGCTTTTTTGTGCACATTTGTATCATGAGATATGTTATCATTACACATTACGATCTTCACCATTTTTCTAAACTGCTTCAGTGTTTAAAAAGAAATATGTTTTTAGCATGAGCGAATTATAAAATGTTTTTGTCTCTTTTATTGGTTTCTTCCTTATAGAGTATTTATTTCAGGCCCTTTTCGTCTGCTGATTTCAGGCAGACATTGATACAGAAATTCCGGAGCAAATGTGAACGTAGCCTATTAATTAATTCCATGGTGCTGTACATTTGAGGGTTTAGAAACACTGCACAAAATACACAAAACAAGTACAATACTAACACTGACCAACTGGTATAGTGGGGTAGAAGCTGTTTGGATGGTAGTGTGCTGGCAGTAGGAATATTAAAGATAGTAGGCGTTCCTTAAAAGGTGGGTCTTTAAGGTCTTCATGAAGCTTGTGATTGTGAAGGAGAGTCCTATGTGTTGTGGTAGCAAGTTCCAGAGTATGGAGGGTGTATGGGAGAAGTCTTGGAGCTGGCTTTGTGAAGGGTTGTGTGTGTAGATAGCGGGAGATTAGGTCATAGATGTATGGAGGTTGTGGATGGCATTGTATGGCAGCGTTAACATTTTCAACTATTTGCTGGGCAATGGATGGCCAGTGAAAGGATTAACAGAGGGGAGAGGCTGATGATAAACGTGGGAAAAGGTGGATTAAGTGAGGGGCAGAGTTTAGGGTGGACTGGAGGGTATCAATAAGCATTTGCTGGGACACCATGGAAAAGGGTTTCAGTAGTTTAAGGCAGGAGAATATGTGGGCGTGGACTAGCATTTTTATAGTTTCAGGGATGAGGAAGGATTAGATTCAATGAATGTACTTGAGTTGGAGATGGCAAGAGGTGTTGAGGGCTTGGATGTGAGGTTTGAAGGATAGGGTAAAATCAGTCCCCAATTCAACAGACTTTTGGGACTGGGGTAAGTGTGGTACCATTAACTTTCATATATGGGTCAGGTATGGGGGCTGTGCGAGGTGAGTGGAAAGATAATGAACTCTATTTTCTCCATATTGATTGTGAGAAAGCGGGAGGAGAGGAAGAAAGCTATGGCTTCTAGACTCTGTGGACAACAAAGTGGTAATGTCTGGGCCAGAGAGAGTGTCATTGGCGTAACAGCTGTATTGAAAACCATGGGATTATATAAGTTGGCCAAGGCCGAGGGTATAGATGGTTTGGAGTAGGAGGGGTCCTGGGGAAGAGCCTTCAAAGGAAACCTACAGAAAAAAGCATGGTTAGGAGTTGATGGGTGAGTGGAAGGCGCTGAATGTGCAGTTGGTGAGGTATGAAGAGATCTAGGAGAGGTCCAAGTCTGTGATATTAAGGGATATAAGAGTTTGTGACGAGGGAGTGGTCAGCTATGTCAAAGGCAGAGAAGATCTAGAAGGAGAACAGAGTAATGCCATTTTGCTTTTAAGGTTAGTAGGTCATTTGTGACTTTGGTTAGGGCAGTTTTAGTGGAGTGATGGGGTCGGAAGTCTGACTGGAAATGTTGTTCAAAGAGTTTTGAAGCATATAGGAGCAGTGAGATGGGGCAATAGTTGGCTGAAGAGGACAGATTAAAGGATGATTTCTTAATGATGGGTGTGACAGTAGTGTGTTTAAAGAGGACCTTTCATGTCCACATCAATGTGTGGTTTTATATACCGCTAGAAAGCGGACTTTCCTGGTATGTGAATTCAGCACTGTCAGCTTTCTAGCAGTATATAAAACTACACATTGATTTGGACATGAAAAGTGCTTTTTAAAGGCAGGAGAGAAGGTACCACTTGTTAGAGATAGGTGGGTTAGACCCGAGCAGCCGCCATAGCCGCCGGGTGTCTGCTGTATTAAACAGTAGACACCCGGCACAATGATCGCGGGCATTAACCCCTCTGGCGCCTCGGTCAAAGCTGACCGAGGCTCCGTTTTACCGTCATTTGCCGGGGATCGCCGACACCCGGAGCAAGCTCCGGGTCCGGCATCCCGTTGCTATGACAGCTGGGAGCCTTGTGAAGGCTCCCAGGCCTGTCTTTCAGTAGTTAACTACTGTGAAACACATACACATTAAGTATGCCTGTGTCCGAAAATGCCCAGTCTACAAATCTATAAAAATATTTTTCCGGTACGGTAAACGCCGTAGCGGGAAAAAAAAAATCAAAAGTGCCAAACTGCCGTTTTTTTAACTGTTTTGCCTCTGATAAAAATTTATAAAAAGTGATCAAAGCAATAAACATTTCCCAAAATGGTATAACTAAAAAGTACACCTGGCCCCGCAAAAAAAGACGCCCTATGCATCCCCGTACATGGAAGTATAAAAAAGTTACGGGTGTCAGAATATGGCGATTTAAAAAAAAATATATATATTTTTGCACAGTTTTGGATTTTTGTTAAGGGGTTAAAATGTAAATAAAACCAAACAAATTTGGTATCCCCGGAATCATACCGAAACATAGAATACAGATGACAGGTCATTTTGGCTGTAGAGTGAACGGCGCAAAAACGAAGCCCGTAAGAAAGTCACACAAATGCACTTTTTCTTCAAATCCACCCCATTCTGAATTTTTTTTCCAGCTTTCCAGTACATTGTACAGAATAATAAATGGTAGCATCATGAAAAAAAAAAAAAATTGTCCCGCAAACATTAAGACCTCATATGGCTCTGAGAATGGAAAAATAAAAAAAGTTATTGGGTTTGGAAGGGGGGGGGGGGGGGGGAGTCAAAAACGAAAATCTAAAAATGTCACCAGCGGGAAGGGGTTAATGAGGATGAGGATTGAATTGGGTTGGGCGCAGAGATGAAGTTTGTTTGGAAAGTTTTCCATTGGTGATTGTGGCGAAGCAGGTTATGAAGAAAGAGCACAGAACAGTTGAGTACAGGGGCTGTGGGGGATGTACATTTAGACTCTCTGATGGTGTCAATTTTGTTTTTGAAATAAAAGGCAAAGTCTTTAAGCTGAGATAAGTGATGTCGGAGGGGGTACTGGGGGGATGGAGAAGGGAGATAAAGGTATTAAATAACTGTTTACGGTTTATGGGATAGGGAAGATATGAGTGTGGTGAAGTAGACCTGTTTTGCATAGGTGAGTACATTCTTGAAGTTGAGAACTGCCTGTTTATAACTGATGAAGTGTTCCTTGGAGTTAACCTTATCATTGTTTGTGCTCTTACTCTACATAGACGACTGGACGTAGAAGTCCTGAGACTTGCAGCAAGTCTGACAAAATGTTGAAGAAAGGTGTTTATGACAAGGTAAACTGAGGGATGCATTTCATAATGCTGATGGTATTTCACATTCTGATGCAACTAGTTTTCTTAATGTCTTCATTGTCGGCTGTTGTAGGCATACACAGATGAGCTAGTTGAACTGCACAGAAGACTGATGGCTCTAAGAGAGAGAAATGTCTTGCAACAGGTGAGTCCATGTACGCAGGGGGTTTAAATCATCAAATTCCTTATGCCACTTTAGTAATATATGCTGCAAACCCTGCCATCCCCCCTTCTGTGTGGTCACTTGCTCATTACAATAAACTACATTGTTGCACATACTAAACACACTCATCCTCTTCTGTGGGATTGTTCTCTCCTGCTCTGAGAGCCAATTTTTTCACTTTGATATACTGAGCTAAAATTTTGAAATTTTGACTCATTTCTTCCTGTTGTATGACATTTGAGAGACCCTACAACCCAGAGAGAGCCTATGTTAGCTGCTATAAAAAAAACAGTCTGCTTTCTGGGGAGCCTTCGGAATGCCTCTACTAAATATGACTACATAATAGACTTCTATAGTGAGGAACTACAGGAGTAAAACTAGTCTTTACAAGACTAGAACCACAAAACCGATAATTTTAAAGAAGTATATTTGCAAAATACATTCTTATGGGTTCATTTCTAAAGATAGATCTGGAACAAAAAAGTAAATCAAACAACTACAAAACTACAGAAGGCAACGCTGTACAACACTCTACTACAGATAATTTAGATATACAGTTTTACAGGGTGGTCCATTTTTTTTATTTTGACCTTAACTTATCTAAATATTTTTCTAAGACTAATAATTCTATTTAGAAAATGCCAAATATTCTTCTACATGCTGTAACACAACATTTATACAAAAAATATATGGGCTAAAACTTGGCCATACACATTTAATAGCTGTCAGTCAAATGCTCAGACTTCACCTTCAGTTAGTTCAAAATGCTGCAGCTAGAATAATCAACCAACCAACCTTGGAAGACTCCCATAACACAAACATTTAAAAACTACCATCGGCCACCTATTAAGGCCAAGGTAGAACAGACACAATCTGCTTCTATGCCTTTAATAAAAAAATGTCTGTATTTGGAAGATTATAATCTATGTTCAGAGGCTGCATCTAAAGTTAAAAGAGGTTCATGCATTTAAACGAAACTGGGGTCATTGTTACAATGTGGGACATCATATGTTAAATAATATATCATGATCGCTATGCACAGGATGATTACAGGATTTATTTTTGAGGTAAATATTTTCATTGAGCATACTACTACAGATTAATGCAATTTGTCTTTCTCTACTGCTGTTCCCAAGATTGTCAACCTCATAGAAGAGACAGGCCACTTCAATGTCACAAACACGACCTTTGACTTTGATCTCTTCTCTCTGGATGAGACAACAGTTCGTAAGCTGCAGAGCTATCTGGAAGCTGGAGCCACATGACACCCCCCCCAAAAGTAACTTGTGAAGAAAGGAGAGAGAGAGAGGGGTGTAGAGATAACTGCCCCACAATGCACAACACCCTCTTTCCTTGAACTTTTAATATGGTCACTGCAGGGCACCATTGCCACTGACCAGCTGCTCATAGAAAATAGGATCATTTTAACCCAGGTTATTTCTATAAGGAGTTTATTTCTCAAGATTTTAATGCTCTGATTAATTTCAGTATTTTATTTTCTTGGGGTGTAAAGGAAGTATGTGTCTCTCAAAATACAGAAATGAATGGCGCTGTGGGTGGTTCAGCTATGAACAATAAAAAGGTCACTGCATAGACAGTAATTTATATTTCCATTCATATTCTGTTTCTATGAATGTTCACTCTATTTACAGCTGTATCCGTTGAACTTCTGTGTCTGTATTTTGAGTGTGTAAAAAAAAAAAAAAAAAAAAAAAAAAAGCTTCCTGCAAAAGATGTGGAATTATCTAGAACCGCAGTAGTAGTATTCCAAACAATCTAAATAATGAATAATCTCTGGAAGATCCCCCTCTTTCTTTCTCTCTCTCTCTCCCAGTTGACTATTTCTGTTTAGTTTGAAGTTGTTCAAGAGATGATGGAAGAGAGAATACTGTATTTATGATATATGATAAGAGACTGAGCACTAGCTTACTCTGAACTCTGCTTCAGAAACATATTACACTTGTTTTTATGTTGACGGTTAAAGGTAGAACAAAGTTTTGTTTTTGTTTTTTCCTGATTTTTAATCATTTTTTCATTTTCATTTGGAGCATGGAATGGAAAACTTATCAGTTACAAATATGGTGAGGGTATAAACATCAATATAGGGTTTGTAAGAGAATCTAAATATTGTGAATAATACTTATGAGTAGGAAGATTAGTATTTATATAGGACACTGCTGACAAAGGAAACTTAAAATAAAGCTTCCTTATATTTGTGCAATCTGAAAACAATTATTCTGAAAGCATCATAGATATCCAACCCTAGCTACTTGCAGATGTATTGACTCTAATATTAAGGTTCATCCTGCATTTCCTATATTATTTCAAATGCAGCATAATCCGATAATAGCTGGAAATTAAAGTTATAATGTTGCATAGAATGACCCTGCCATGTGTTAAAGGGATTTTCTGGGTTAAACATATTGATGATGTATCCTAAGGAAGGTCACTAAAATCAGATCTGTGGGGGTCTAACACCCAGCACCCCCCTTGATAAGGTGTTCTCAGCAGCTGATAAACAGAGAATGGAGTAGGAAGCAGATAGATCTGTTTGTTGTGTATTGGCTAAACTGAGTTACTGCAGCTTAGATCCTTTTCACATAAATGGGTGCAGTATCTGATTTAGCTTCTATACAGAGAGCAAAACGGCCTACTTTCTGATCCATTTTCTGTGCATCAGCTGCTGTTAACAGCAAATCATGGAGGTGCCGGGTGTCGGACCCCCACCCATCTGATATTGATGACTAATCCTTAAGATTGGCCATCAATCTCTTAAGCATGGAAAACCCCTTTAAGCACTAAAGAGATTTGTTTGTTTTTCTTATTATTTTATTTTTTTAAGTATATTTCATTTTGTTAAACTCCTTGTCCATGCTACACATTTTCTGGACTAGCATCTGCCCCTCCTAGGACCAAACTTAGCATTTGATGTGTTAAACCCACTTTTATTTCACTTTTTATTGTATTATCTGCCTCTGCAGATAACTTGTGTCATTGATGAATATGTTGGACTAGTGCTAGCCTTTTCTCCTTCATGTGTTTTTTTTTTTTTTCCTGAGCAAAGCAACACTACAAGGGTTCCTGTTTTTCCCCGTTGCTGTAGAATATTTTCCACTGGCAGCAGCCTATTACTGCAGTTTCATTCTTTGCATATCCATTGTATTTGTGAGGACAGAGTTTGGGTCTTCCACACAGTATTTGATTCCCTCCATTTCATATCAGTATTTGTTGGCATCTGTATTCGCCATTAGCATCATGAAATAAATTGCATCTCGTCTTTGAGAAGAAATATCAGTAGCCTTAAAGGTATTAAAAGGCATTAAATAATGAAGGGAAAGGAAAGTTACAACTCTGTGTCAATGTTGGCAGTCTGGCCACGTCTCTCTACGTTTCCAGTTTGACATTAGGTGACATTGCTCTCATGAGATACTTTTTAGCAAATTTTGCATTTAAATGGTTACTGAGTTATGAATACATTTACATTACATTAAATTAGACTATGAGCTCTATTTTCAGACTGTTTTACTGTCCATAAAGTATTTATTAATGTGTCAAGCAAACGGAAAGAGTTTTTAAACCAAGCTCCGCGGTTCGAAACTGTATTGCTAATGATGCATAAATAATTTGGTCTTGTATTATTTTTATTTTAATATTGGAAATCTTGCAAGAGTTTTTATAGGAAAAAATAAAGATGAAGAAAACCTGTTGCATGGAGTTGTTTCCACTTCATTAAATGATCGTAGCACAGATCAACAAAAGTTGCATAAAGCAATAGTACAGATGATTATAAGAAACTTATCAATAATAAGTTACTTTCTCCACTTTGAAAGATGAACACACAAGAGGATCAGATCTATATTGCCCATACAGTAGATGCCAATGGAGGAGCCAAGTGAAAAAGCAGGGACACACACAGACATGCAGGCGCAGGTAAGTATAGGTTCACACTGGCGTTGGTCTCTCCATTATTTGCGTCCACATGGGAACTCTCCTATGGAGACGCCAATGCAGATGTGAACCTAGCCTTATAAAGCTTTATTTCTCACCCTAGATGTTTATTCACATCAGTAGTATATAATGTTATCCTTGCTGATTCTAAGTGAGAGAGAGAGTTAAAGAAAACAGGAAATTCTGTCCCTATGTGAGAGACTTCATAGCAGCTAGTCTGCACCAATTAGCTTAGGGAAAATAGAGAATTAGAGAGAGAAAAAAAAAACTGTTAACAATGCAGAATGCTAGTCTTTTAAGACCAGAGATATTTCTCATGTACACAGATGCAAAAGCTTTTTCTTAAGTCTTCTGAAATAACAGGTATGCTTAAAGGGTTAGTAAACGTTTATTTATTTTTTTTTTATAAATCAATAGTGCAGCTGGAGGCAACAAACTTTGCAATATCCTTCATTAAAGAAAAGTACTAGCCCCATAAGGACGAATGGTACAGTGCCTTGCGAAAGTATTCGGCACCCTTGAACTTTTCAACCTTTTGCCACATTTCAGGCTTCAAACATAAGGATATAAAATTAAAATTTTTGGGTGAAAAATCAACAACAAGTGGGACACAATTGTGAAGTGGAACGAAATTTATCGGTTGTTATTTTAAACTTTTGTAAAAAATAAAAAAACTGAAAAGCGGGGCGTGCAATATTATTCAGCCCCTTTACTTTCAGTGCAGTAAACTCACTCCAGAAGTTCAGTGAAGATCTCTGAATGATCCAATGTTGTCCTAAATGACTGATGATGATAAATATAATCCATCTGTGTGTAATCAAGTCTCCGTATAAATGCACCTGCTCTGTGATAGTCTCAGGATTCTGTTTAACCGGTTGACGACCACCGGCCGTAAATTTACGGCCTGCGGACCTGGTCTCTGAAGTCCGGCCAATAGTAAATTTACGGCCGGCACTTCAGAGACCCTGAGACCGGGATCGGGAGCGGGTGTTAGCTGTAACTGACAGCTAACACCCTGCTCCATAACCCCCGGTCGGAACTGATTTCCGATCGGAGGTTTTAACCCCTTGGATGCCGCGGTCAAATATGACCGCGGCATCCAAGGGGTTCCGCCATGTTGCCGCCCTCACCGGCAACCCCCGTGGTGAGATCGGGGGTTGCCGATATCTATTTCCTGTAGCCCGGGTTCTGCCTAGTGACCCCAGGCTACCTGAAGCCCCCACTACTTGGCTGATCCTGCCAGGATGTGGAGAAGTCAGCCGATGCGTCTACATCGGCTGACATTCTTGTATAGACTGCAGTACAAGAGTATGCTCGTGTATTTCAGTCTATAATACTGAGCCAGGATCAGAGCATCGCTGGCTCAGGTGTCCTTATAGGACAGGTAAAAAATGTAAAAAAAAAAGTTAAAAAAAAAAAAAATAAAGTCTGTAAAAAAAAAAAATTTATAAAGTTATAAAGCCCCCAAAAATCCCTTTTCCTATATAAAATGAATTATATAAAAAAAAACAAAAAATTAATAAAAACAACACATATTTGGTATCGCCGCGTCCGTAACAACCTGTACAATAAAACTGAAACAATATTTAACATACACGCTGAACGTTGGAAAAAAAAAACGCTGGAAGTAATGATTTTTGACTATCTTGCTTACAAAAAAATGCTATAAAAAGTGATCAAAAACTCATATGTACCTCAAAACAATACCAATAAAAAGCCCATGTCCTCCCGCAAAAAATAAGCCCTAAACCAAGTCTGTCAACCAAAAAATAAAAATGTTACGCATCTCAGAAGATGGTGATGCAAAAACAATTGATTTATGTCCACAAATGGTTTTTTGTTCTTCAGAATTAGTAACGCATAAAAAAAAACAATATAAATGAAGTATTGCCATAATCGTATCGACCTGCAGAATAAAGGTAACATGTGACTTATGCTGTGCGCCACACGGCAAAAAAATTAAAAGGTAAAAACCAGTTCCAGAATTGATTTTTTTTTTTTAATCCACCCAGAAAGAGTTCATATAATTTATTCAATAAGTTAGACACCCAAAAAAATGGTGTCATTAAAAAATGCATATCATACCGCCAAAAAAATCAGCCTCATATGGCTACATCATCCGAAAAATAAAGAATATAGCTTGTACAATGTGAAGACAAAAACCCCAAAAATCACCAAATCATTAGAACACAACTTGCTGCGGCAGGGATGGAATGTATAAGCTGTGCGAGAGTATATCAGGGTACAAACCAGATTTAGAGCTTACTAGGGATAATAAACTTGAAGTGACCCCCACAATGACCCCCTCCCCCAATCATAGGAGCTACTGGGGATATAGTAGGGAATTTTGTGTTCCCCATGCACTCCGCACAGCTTACATAATCACTCTTCACCATCCGCTGTGCAGTCACGTCTGGTATACTAATGCTTATTACACCCTCTGATAAATTCTTTGAGGGGTGCAGTTTTCAAAATGGGGGTCACTCCCTAGGAGATTCCACTTTTCTGGTACATTGGAGGCTCTGCAAACATGACATGGCGTCCAGATACCAAACATCTGAATCTGCGCTCCAAAAGTCACATAGCGCTCCTTCCCTTCTGTGCCCTGCTGTGTGCGCAAACTGCAGTTTATACCCACATGTATGACACTGGTGTACCCAGGATAACGTACATAATGTCATATGTGGGTATAAACTGCTGTTTGGGCACAGACGGGCACAGAAGGGAAGGAGCGCTATTTGGTTTTTGGAGCACAGATTTAGACAGTTTAGCGTTTAGACGTCATGACACTTTTGCAGAGCTCCTGAAATGCCAGTAAAGAGGAAACCCCTGACACGTGACCCTATTTTGGAAACTGCACCCCTGAAGGAATTTATCCAGGGGTGCAGTGAACATTTTTTACCTCCAAGTGTTGCTATAATTTATTTTCCAGAAATGAATACGCAGCTGATGGTGAAAGGCGAAAATGACAATTTTTCCAGGAATATTTAATTTCAATGCATAATACGTTGTGCCCGGCTTGTATCAGATGTGAACGCTCCAAAAGATGTTGTGCCCGGGATACCCACTTAACAGTTTTTAGAGTGTTTGTGCCTGCTGACATAAGCTGGGCACAAAATATTGGGCACTGAAATGGCGTATCTCTGGAAAAATTGCAATTTTCCCTTTTCATTATCAGCTGTGCATTCATTTATTGAAATTAAATGAATGCAACACTTAAGGGTTAAGAATACTCGCTACCCCACTTGATAAATCCCTTTAGGGATGTAGTTCACAAAATGGGGTCACAAGTCTGCGGATTCCACTTTACTGGCAATTCAGGGGCTCTGCAAAAGTGGCATGGTGTCCAAAAACCAAACTGTGCTTCAAAAACCAAAATAGCGCTCCCTCCCTTCTGTGCCCAAGCAGCAATTTATACCAAGTACGTTATCCTGGGTACACCGGTGTCATACATGTGGGCGTAAACTGCAGTTTTGGTACACAGCAGGGGGCTGTGTGGCTTTTGGAGCATAGATTTAGATTGTTGGATTTTGGACACCATGTCAAATTGGCAAAGACCCTAAAATTGCCCCTACAAAATGGGGTCACTTCTTGGGGAATTCCAATTTACTGGCACCTCTGCAAAAACAACATGGCGTCCAGAAAGTCCCTCTAGATCTGTACTTCAAAAGCTAAAAAGCGCAGTGCTTCTTCCCTTCTGAGCCCTGCTGTGTGCCCAAGCAGCAGGTTACACCCACATATATCATTTTTTTCCCCCGGGATAGCCCACTTAATAGTTTTAGGAGTGCATGTCTCTGATGCCACAAAGTGGGTACAACGTATTGGGCACCAAAATGGCATATTTATTTAAAATTGTCAATTTTCACTTTGTACATTAATTTTTGGGAAGCATTTTTAGGCTCAAAATGATAATACCCCTTGATACATTCCTTGAGGGGTGTAGTTTCTAAAATGGTGTCACTTTTGAGGGGTTTACATTGTATTGGTACTTTAGGGGCTCTGCAAATGCGACATGGCACCTGAAAACTATTCCAGCCACATCTGCCCTCCAAAAGCCAAATAGCGCTCTTTCCATTCTGAGCCCCACCATGTTCCCATACAGCAGTTTACGATCACATATGGGGCATTTCTGTGTTCAGGAGAAATTGTGTAACAAACTGTGGGTTTTTTTTTCTTCTTTATCCCCTTGTAAAAATTAAAAATATGTCGCTAAATGGACGGTTTATTGGAAAAAAAAAGTAATTTTTAATTTTTACATTCCAATGTTAATAGAATCTGTGAAACAACTGTAGGGTCAAAATGCTCACCATACCCCTTGAGAAATTCCTTGAGGGGTGTAGTTTCCAAAATGGGGTCACTTTTTGGGGGTTTCCATTGTACTGGTATTTTAGGGGCTCTGCAAATGCGACATGGCACCCGAAAATTCCAGCAAAATCTGCCCTCCAAAAGCTAAATAGCGCTCTTTCTATTCTGAGCGCCACCATGTACCCAAACAGCAGATTTCAACCACATATGGGGCATTTCTGTATTCAGGAGAAATTGTGTAACAAACTTTGGGGAGCTTTTTCTCCTTTATCCTCTTGTGAAAATGAAAAATTTGGGGCTAAATTGATGGTTTATTGGAAAGAAAGTAATTTTTCATTTTCATGTCCCAATGTTAATAAAATCTGTGAAACGGCTGTGTGGTCAAAATGCTAACTATACACCTTGATATGTTCTGTGAGGTGTGTAGTTTCCAAAATGCGGTCACTTTTGGGGGTTTCCATTATATTGGTACTCTAGGGGCTCTGCAAATGAGACATGGCACCTGAAAACTATTCCAGCAAAATCTGTCCTTCAAAAGCCAAATAGCACTCTTTCCATTCCGAGCCCCGCCATGTACCCATGCAGCAAATTACGATCGCATATGGGGTATTGCCATGTTCAGGAGCAATTGTGTAACAAACTGTGGGCAGCTTTTTCTCCTTTAACCCCTTGTGAAAATGAAAACTTTGGGGATAAAGTGATGTTTTAGTAATTTTTCATTTGCACATCCCAATGTTAATAAAATCTGTGAAACGGCTGTGGGGTCAAAATGCTCAGTATACCCCTTGATAAATTCTGTCAGGGGTGTAGTTTCCAAAATGGGGTCACTTTTAGTGGGTTTCCATTGTATTGGTACTCTAGGGGCTCTGCAAATGAGACATGGCACCTGAAAACTATTCCATCAAAATCTGCTTTTCAAATGCCAAGTGTCGCTCTTTCTTTTCCGTGCACTGCCGTGTGCCCAAAAATCATTTTACACCCACATGTGGGGTATTTCTGTACTCGGGAGAAATTGCACAACAAACTGTGAGATGCATTTTCTCGTTTAACCCTTTGTGAATGTGTTAAATTTAGGGATAAATGAATGCATTATTGGATAAAAATGAAATGTCTAAATTTCACCTCCATATTGTTTTAATTCTTGTGAAATGCTTAAAGGGTTAACAAAGTTTCCAACTGCTGTTTTGAATTATTTGAGGGGTGCAGTTTTGAAAATGGGGTGATTTATGGGGGTTTCTAATATATAGGCCTTTATAATCCCCTTCAGAACTGAAGTGGTCCCTAAAAAATGAGTTTGGGAAATTTTCTTGTAAATCTGGAAAATCGCTGTTACACTTGTAAACCTTCTAACATCTAAAATAAATTAAAGGATGATTAAAAGATGATGCCGATATAAAGCAGAGATATGGTAGATAATATTTATTAATGTATTTGGGTGGTATGACTGTCTGAAAAGCAGAGCATTTTACATTTTGAAAATTGCTATTTTTTTCCAAATTTCCCTCAAATTTCCTAATTTTTTATAAATAAATACAAAAATATTGATCAATGTTTACCACTAACATGAAGTACAATGTGTCATGAAAAAACAATTTCAAAATCACTTGTGTAAGTTATAGCATCTCAAAGTTATTGCCATATAAAGTGACACATGTCAGTTTTGAAAAATGAGACCTGGTCCATAAGGAACTTTTAGGCCCGGTCCTTAACCGGTTAAAGCGCAGAGAGCATCATGAAGACCAAGGAACACACCAGGCAGGTCCGTGATACTGTTGTGGAGAAGTTTAAAGCCGGATTTGAATACAAAAAGATTTCCCAAACTTTAAACATCCCAAGGAGCATTGTGCAAGCGATCATATTGAAATGGAAGGAGTATCAGACCACTGCAAATCTACCAAGACGCGGCCGTCCCTCTAAAATTTCATCTCAAACAAGGAGAAGACTGTCAGAGATGCAGCCAAGAGGCCCATGATCACTCTGGATGAACTGCAGAGATCTACAGCTGAGGTGGGAGAGTCTGTCCATAGGACAACAATCAGTCGTACACTGCACAAATCTGGCCTTTATGGAAGAGTGGCAAGAAGAAAGCCATTTCTCAAAGATATCCATAAAAAGTCTCGTTTAAAGTTTGCCACAAGCCACGTGGGAGACACACCAAACGTGGAAGAAGGTGCTCTGGTCAGATGAAACCAAAATCCAACTTTTTGGCCACAATGCAAAACGATATGTTTGGCGTAAAAGCAACACAGCTCATCACCCTGAACACACCATCCCCACTGTCAAACATGGTGGTGGCAGCATCATTGTTTGGGCCTGCTTTTCTTCAGCAGGGACAGGGAAGATGGTTAAAATTGATGGGAAGATGGATGGAGCCAAATACAGGACCATTCTGGAAGAAAACCTCTTGGAGTCTGCAAAAGACCTGAGACTGGGACGGAGATTTATCTTTCAACAAGACAATGATCCCAAACATAAAGCAAAATCTACAATGGAATGGTTCACAAATAAACATATCCAGGTGTTAGAATGGCCAAGTCAAAGTCCAGACCTGAATCCAATTGAGAATCTGTGGAAAGAGCTGAAAACTGCTGTTCACAAACGCTCTCCATCCAACCTCACTGAGCTCGAGCTGTTTTCCCAGGAAGACTGGGCAAGAATTTCAGTCTCTCAATGTGCAAAACTGATAGAGACATACCCCAAGCGACTTGCAGCTGTAATCCAGCAAAAGGTGGCGCTACAAAGTATTAACTTAAGGGGGCCGAATAATTTGGCACGCCCCACTTTTCAGTTTTTTATTTTTTACAAAAGTTTAAAATATCCAATAAATTTCATTCCACTTCACGACTGTGTCCCACTTGTTGTTGATTCTTCACCAAAAAATTAAAATTTTATATCCTTATGTTTGAAGCCTGAAATGTGGCAAAAGGTTGAAAAGTTCAAGGGGGCCGAATACTTTCGCAAGGCACTGTAATTTGAGCCCCATTTCTCAAATCTTCAAATCAAGCTTCATGGTGCATTTACTTACTCAGGTGAGTCCAAGATTTGTTTTTTTTGTGACCTGTTGTACTTTGTTGGTGGTAAATTTTGGTCAATATTCTTTGCGTTTGTACTGGAAATTTCATAACATTATTAATTTAGAAAGGTTCAGTTATTATGGTAAAACCACAGGTAGTCATATCACACAAAAGTTTTAATAATTAACATTTACTATATGTTTACTTGATGCTGGCATCAGTTTTTCGATATATTTTATAATTGGCTTATACATTTAGTAGAAAATTTCAAGATTATGTTTTCTAGAGACTTATTCAGTTGTGTGGTGATTTATGAGAGGCCTGTACAACAGAAACCCTCCATAAGGCTAAGGCCCCACGTGGCGCCCTGCAGCAAAAAAGCACAGCGGGAAAATCCACGGCGGCAACGCATCTCAGTTCTTCCCGCAGCATTTTTGACAGAAAGTTTGCAGAATTTTCCTCTGCGGACTTTTTGCTTCAGTTATACCTATAGGGAAACCACCGGCGTTTACGTAAATATAACTGACATGCTGTGATTTCCAAAACGGCAACGAAAATTTGAAAGTCACTGCGTGTCTGCACTGCGTATTTTACCTGCAAAGTGGGGATGGGATTCGCTAGAATCCCATATCCACTTTGCTGTGACTGTAAAACGCCACATTTTTTTTTGCATGCCATTTCCGCCGCAGGCGAACCATGACGTTTACGCAACGTGGGGCCCCGGTCTAAATGTCCCCAATATAAAAAACTGTAACCCTAGAATTATTCAAAACTGTGTATAGGAACTTTATTAACCCTTTAAAGGGATTCTATCATTAGAAAATGACCTTTTGACGTAATGGCACGTTGGAATAGCCTTTAAAAAGGCTATTCTACTCCTAACTTCCATTCTCTTCTGCTCCCCGCCGTTTCTGTAAAAATCCGGTTCTTGTAATATGCAAATTAAGCTCAGGGAGCACAGGGGGTGTGTAACAGACCTCGTGTAACAGACCACCGCAAAATGGCGGACAGAGCATGCGCAGTTGGTGTACAGCGCAGCGTCGGATGCCTACACAAGGCAGAAGATGCAGGGGGGCATGAAGAGAATGAACTAAGGGGCGGCGAGAAGTGACGCAGGTGTGCTCAGAGCTCCCTGAGCTTAATTTGCATATCACAAGAACCGGATTTTTACAGAAACGGCGGGGGGGTAGAAGAGAATGGAAGGTAGGAGTAGATTACCCTTTTTAAAGTCTATTCCAACGTGCCATTACTTCAAAAGGTCATTTTCTAATGATAGAATCCCTTTAAGGTATACCACAGTAAATTAATGCAGAATGGAGGTGAAATTTCCAAATGTCATTTTTTTTTAACATTTTCCATTTCAAACCAGTTTTTCCTATAACAAAAACAGGGTTAATAGCAAAACAATAATATTTATTACTTTGAATTTGCAGTTAGTAGAAGTATACCATATGTGGAATTCATCTCGTATAGTAGTGAGAATTTTGCGCCCATAAGTGTTTCCAAATGATACTGCACAGCAAATGGTGCAGAGTGAGAACTGCGATGTTCTAATCATGTAAACCATTTTAGTCCCTGATATATTGTGCCCAGCATATACCACTGGAGACACTAAATCCCATAAATTGGCAATATCCTACATTTGGCTGTTGTGTGATTCCTGGGAACACAGAAGGGCTGAGAATGGAAAAAGACCATGGATTTGGCAGCAGTAAAGAAAGTTTGCCAAGAAAGCAATGCCAGCTAAGGCATGTATGCAGGGTACCCCTGAAGTTGAGACCGCTGAGTAGTGACCCAATTTTAAAAACTTCAACTCTTAAGACTTTTATCTAGGGGTGTAGTGAGCATTTTGACCCCAGAGGCGTTTCCAAATGGTACTGCACAGCAGAAGGTGCAGAGTGAGAATTGCAACTTTCTAATCGTATATGCCATTTCAGTGCCCAATATATTGTCCACAGCATATGCCACTGGAGACATAAACCCCACAAATTGCAATGGCAGTTGGATATGGCAATACCCTACATGTGGTTGTTGTGTGATTCCTGGGTGATGGCATGGCTCAGAATGGAAAAAAAAAACATTTGGCAGCAGAAAAGCATTCCAGCTAAGACATGTATACTGTGTTCTTAGGTACCAGTATAGTACGACCCCCAAGAAGTTGACCCAATTCTAAAACCTCACTCTTTAAAGCGTAACTAAACTTTTGGACAACTTTAGATTTTCTGGCAGTATGTTAAAATATACTTTATTAACAAATTTTTGATCATTTCTGTGAAATACTGCATTTTTTCACTCTGCATTGAGAGCTGTTCCTGCCTCTCCATAAATGTTACTGTGTACGGGAGTACAGGCTGTGTAATATGTAGAGAATGAGGGTGGGGGAGGGTAACTTCAAACCGTTATATCTTGGACATTATAAAACATACAAACTTGCTTTTTGTGCATATAAATACCCTAATCCCAACTGTGTTTTCAAGCAGTGATATCTCTGGAAATAATTTAGATAGCACTGCAGCCTTAGAGTCGCATGAAAGAAGAGAAAAAGTTTGTACATTTTATAATGTCTGAAATATAACTTTTTGAAGTGACCCTCCCCCCCTCGTTTTCCCCCCGCATTTTGCACTAGTTTGCAATTATCTTGCACTATTGCCACTACATTTTAAAGATACTTGTGGGTCCAGCATAACTTAACATGCGGTTTGAGACAAAGAGCAGAGGTAAAATTGTGCTGCATTTTTTTTTCCCCCATGTGGATGACATTTACTGATGTATCATCCACTATACTGCTTGCTATGTATATGGCAGCATGTGCGTCCTGTGTGACCCCAGCCTAAAGCCTGCCATACACATAAGATATTTATCTGCAGAACTGTGACAGATTCAAATAACTTTGTTGAACTCTGCTGAGAATCTGTTATCTGTAGTAAACACCCATATGATTAACATCAGATGCTACTATGTATGCTTTCACTCTAGCTACACGTTTTGCAGCCTTGAAAACAGATGTAGTTCCTTCTTGAGAAACAGATGCTGAGTAAAAGTAGGTTGTGCATTGCCAGCATCCTTCCTGGCAAATTACTATGAATAGCCAGAAACTCCTGCCTCCCCCCTGCCTCTCAGCCCTACACACCTGAAGTGTTTAATAACACAATAATCCAGCATGGAGGCAGCTGATGAGTTGTATGCTGTCTTAGTACCTTAGAAAGCTGGGCAGTACGTGCCCGTCAGATTTCTCCATGCTGAATCTATATTATTGCCCTTTTTTTTTTTTTTTTTTTTTAAATAGTATAATAAAGTATTTAATAAAAAAAAAAAAAAGACACAAAAGAAATCTTATTCGAATAAAAATTCCCCCAGACAACCATCTTTGACCATTTTATTTAAAGGGAGTCTATCATTAGAAAAACTCATTTTTAACTAATGACATGTTGGAATACCCTTTAAAAGGGCTATTCTACTCCTACCTTTCATTCTAAGCTTCTCCCTGCTGTTTCTGATAAAAATCGGTTTATGCTGTTATGCAAATTACGATCATGGATCATGGCGTTCCCCCTGTGCTCTGAGCACCCTCCACGTCATAACCCTCCACCGCCCCTTAGCTGCTTATGTTCACTCCCCTCTTCCTCTTCACCAGAACTTTTGCCTTTCGCAGGCATCAGACTGCACATTTTTTTTTTTGCAGGCATCAGACTGCACATTTTTTTCCAGTGGTCTGCTACCTCAGCGTATTTCACCCGGACATGAGCAGTCAGATGCCTGTGAAAGGCAGAAGTTCTGACAAAGAGGAGGAGGGGAGTGAACATAAGAAGCTAAGGGGCGGTGGAGAGTTATGATGTGGAGAGTGCTTGAAGCACAGGGGGGAACGCCCCCGTTGCTCCATGATCGTAATTTGCATAACAGAAGAAACCGATTTTATCAGAAACAGTGGGGAGAAGCTTAGAATGAAAGGTAGGAGTAGAATAGCCTTTTTAAAGGATATTTAAACATGCCATTAGTTAAAAATGTGTTTTTCTAATGATAGACTCCCTTTAATATAATCAACAGTGTCCAATGAAAACAGACATAATCTAAGTGATCCAGTGTAACATGAAAAACAAAAATCTCACAGCAGTGTGACAAATGAAAAAAAAATTATACTCAGTTGTTTTGTTTCTATTGATTTACTACAGAAAAGAAGAATTCATTGAACTCTAAGGACCTGGAGATGAGGCAGGATGCAATCTAATCTCAAAGATCCAAGTGCCAGAATGAGTTAGTGCAGGGATTCCTAAACTACTTAAGAGTCACTAGGTATGTTACTGGACTTATTTCTTCTTACATTGAAAGTAAGTCACTGAAGTGACTCACTGTCAATGTGACCATGAGTAACCTGATCACATTGAAATGTAGGTAAGCATGGTGGCTAGGGGAAACAGGAGCTGCACGGCAATTCATTTTAAACGACCGGCAGTTCCTGTAAGGGAAAAGCAAAGCAGGTGCAAAATATAGCACCTGCATCAATCCACATTCTTAACAATGTTTATGTGAATAATGGACACCACAGTGATGATGTCTGTGTGCTGTATTTTCTTTTGTTTTTTCACAGCTCCTTAGACAAGAATGGCTGAGACGAGCAGAGAAATGAGAAAGCAATAGTGCATGCTAAGAATTTTTTTTTCTAGTTGTCGCTATCTCTGTGAGAAACAATGGATGTGTGGAAGGCCCCTTTTGCCTAAAATGGGGCCATGTGCTCTCCATGGTCTGTCCAATTTTTTTTCACCGATAGCACATGAACAGAAAAATAGTGTGAAAGGGCTCCAAAATAAGAAGGATCTGTAGATAAACATCTTGTATATGGCCAGCTTTTGGCCTTATTTGCATATCAGTCATTTGGTCAGAGGCGGTGTTAAGTTAGACAAGTTTCTAAAGTGTTATCAAATCTTATCTTATAGCTTGAGCCAATCTGGTGCATTTCTAGACCCCTAGTTTAAATTTACAGTCTAACTATTAGATTGAAAAATCTCAGAAGAGGAAAAAAGGCTAGAACTTAACTTTTATTCAAAAGATATTTATAAAAAAGCTTGTAATGGTCACACCCAAAATAACAAAAAAAAAAAACTCAGTCACTATATATATATATATATATATATATATATATATATATAAACTATAGGTCACTCAGATGATATAGTATTCCAATGCACCTAAAACATTGCCATTCCTTGTCAGGCAATAGGATCCTACAGAGAGACTCCCATTTATCAAATATATTACTTCATGGATAGTCAGTTATATTCTGCAAATGGATCTACGCCAATTAGATACAAATGTATCCACAACTTTGTACAGATTATCTCCTTAGAAAAGCTTATATGTGAAGACTTGTGTGTGGAGACTGTGTATCCCTATACACACATGTGATGGAGATAAGTGCTGGTATATTAACGGTGGGAACTCCTAAATGCTGTTTATTCCCTAATGAAAAGAGCCCATCTGGACTCTACAACTACAATGCTACTGCAGACAGATATTTAAATGTCGTATAGAGAGCCTATCCAGAATCTGATGCACTGTTAAAACTGGCCTAAATAGTACATGTAAATACATACATCACGGGTTTATTTAAATGGAACAGGGGATGTTTCTCAGTTTCCTATTTGCCCCAGGCCATTTTAAGTTGAACATGCTCTGGATCGTATTTGCCCTGTTCGCACTGTAGACCTGTTCTGGTTCCAAGAGAGGTATGTTATTTCCCTGTGTTCACATTGTAGACTTATTTTGGGTCAAATAAGTGTAGGGTCCTACCTGAATGGTCCTATTAGTGGTCCTATTAATGGTCCTACCTGAATGGTCCTATTAGTGTAGGGTCCTACCTGAATGAGGTCGCCTTGTCGGGGCAGGTGGGCTTTTTACTGTTTGATCAAATATGTATAACGAAGAACCTCACATTTATATATTTATCTATAGTTATATTAGTTTATATATGTCAATAATAGCAGTAATGCAGTTTTTATCTCAGTTCTTTATATACCCTTGTGCTGTGTTAAGAGTGCTGCTACACTTTTCTGTTCTATAGTTCGCCACAGTAGCTTGCACCCGTTCACATTGGGAGGTGCTGTCTGAGTTCTCCTTGTTTGCATATTGCATGAGGGGTGTGGTCCCCTCAAATTGGGCTTGCACTCCCATTCAATTGCATGGGTTTATTTAAATGGAACAGGGGATGTTTCTCAGTTTCCCATTTTCCCCAGGCCATTTTAAGTTGAGTATGCTCTGGATCCTATTTGTCCTGTGTTCACACTGTAGATCTGTTCTGGTTCCAAGAGAGGTATGTTATTGCCCTGTGTTCACATTGTAGACTTATTTTGGGTCAAATAGAGGTATTAATGTAGGGTCCTACCTGAATGAGGTCGCCTTGTCGGGGCAGGTAGGCTTTTTACTGTTTGATCAAATATGTATAACGAAGAACCTCACATTTATATATAGTTATATTAGTTTATATATGTCAATAATAGCAGTAATACAGTTTTTATCTCAGTTCTTTATATACCCTTTTGCTGTTACACTTTTCTGTTCTATAATTTGCCACAGTAGCTTGCACCTGTTCACATTGGGAGGCGCTGTCTGAGTTCTCCTTGTTTACATCACAGACTCAATATCAAGCAATGCTTAAACTGGCACATAATGCATATGCCTGTGTACAAAAGGTACGTCAATACGTTTCCCCTTCAGAGAATCGATCTCGAGGTTCATCAGGAGCTCTAGAATGGAGGTTCAGTAGGTAGATACAGTATGCATTCCCCTCAAAAAGTGACCTTCACAATAGCGAATAGATCCACAGCAACAACTGCGTTTCCCAGGTTCTGATGGTGGATACCAGTACTTATGGTAAGCCGCAGCTCACACCATGCACTGGGTTTATATGTGAAAAGTCACACCCACCTTCATAATGTCAGTGTGATGTGTCTCCCTCATTGGTCAGCTCCATCTTGCCTACAGGGTGTAATAACCTATATACAGCACTGATGTATGGAGTGGGGAAGGTAAGTATTATTGACCTGAATGCAGTAAGTCGGTCGAGGAAACTCGAGATTTACATATGATACTGTGTAAGGAGAGTCATCCCCATATCTGACAGAATAATACAATGTATACATCTGTAGACTAACTGAAATGATGATTCAGTTGTCCTAAAGTCAGGATACGGCCAGCTGCATTATACAAGTGAATCTCGATAAATTAGAATATCATCAAAAGGTTATTTATTTTTTTTTTTTTTTAGTAATTCAACACATGTATTTAGTAATGAAACACATGTATTATATTGAGTCATTACAAACAGAGTGAACTTTTTCAAGTGTTTATGTTAATGTTGATGATTATGGCTTACAGCCAAGGAAAACCTAAAAGTCATTATCTCAGAAAATTAGAATAATTAACTGTCAAGACTCTCTTACCGGGCTTCCGGAGACTAATGGCTGGGATCTGTAGTGCAACAGGTAGTATGCTGGAACTTGTAGTGCGCTGGTAGTAGCAGGTAGTATGCTGGAACTTGTAGTGCACTGGTAGTAGGTATCCACAGTGCAGCAGGTAGTATAGAACCAACTGATATCAGTAGGCCCCAGCTCAAGGATTGTCAGAAGCAGGCTTCAAACACAATACTCAGGCACTGAGTGATCAGGTGCAGGAGTTCAAATAATCAACAGGCAGGAACCAAGATGGCCATGGACAGGAAACACACAAAACGCCATCTTACTAAGGGACTGGTACTGGCAAAACAAAGAGTTCACCAGTTAAGATCCTGACATTACTCCCACCTCAGGAACGGCCTCTGGACGATCCCAAACCAGGCTTCTCGGGATATTTGCAATGAAATTGACTGATTAATCGAGGGGCATTGATGTTGTCCAGGGGTTCCCAGGAATTTTCTTCTGGAGGGTAGCCCTGCCATTTGATAAGGTCTTGCAACCGACCCCTGCAGATCCTGGAATCCAAAATCTTCTCAACAACAAATTGCTCTTGATCATCCACTGTGACAGGACCCAGGAGGAGGAGGTTAACATCCAGGAAAAGGATTGGGAACTGCAGCCTTCAGCAAAGAGACATGAAAGACAGGATGGATTCTCATGGTCCTTGGAAGGTCCAGTCGACAAGTTATTGAATTTACCAGACCGCTAATCTTAAAGGGACCAATGTATTTCTGTCCCGGTTTTCGTGAGGGGATCTTCAATTTCAGATTCTTTGTAGATAGCCAGACTGTATCCCTTACCTTAAATGTTGGTGCTGCTTTACGAAACCTGTCAGCTGTCTTTTTAAAATTTTCCTGAGCTGCGCTCAACATCTCTTTCAAAATTGCGAGATCTTGTTTTAAGGTGGTAATTCTATCTGTAACTGCTGGCACAGAAGCATTCACAGGAAATCTGGGAAAGATCTTTGGATGATAACCTAATAGTATAATGTTGTACCGTTTTAGCCATAGAAAATAGTGGATGATAACCTAGGTTAGCATAGAAAGGTGTTACTTTCATAGACCCACTCTGCGAATTATAGGAGAACTCTGTCAAGGGAAGCAAGTCAACCCAATCATCCTGTAGACAGACATAGCACCGAAGATATTGTTCCAAGGTCTGATTGGTACGCTCCGCCTGTCCGTTCGATTGTGGATGAAAGGCAGAGGACAAACCCCCCCCCCCGGGTGCGATACAACCTCATCTGGAACTCCATGTAGACGAAATACATTCTGAACTATTACATCAACAGTGTCCTTAGCCGAGGGTAGACCCGCATAGGGAATGAAGTGAGTGGATTTCGTCAGACATTTGACTACGACTAATATCGTATTCTTCCCCTTGGAGTTTGGTAATTCCGCAATGAAGTCCATAGGGTTGGACCCCCTGGGGCGAGTTGGAATGGGAAGAGGTTGTAACAATCCTGTTGATGAAGAATGTGGTGTCTTACATCTGGCACAGATTTCACAAGAGCGAACATAATTCTTGACATCTTTCCGATAGCCAGGTCACCAGAAAAAACTAGATAAAAAGTCTTGGTTTGCCGATTGTGTAGAGGAAGCACACAGGTGGTAGGGCGTTTTTTTCTTTTTTTCGGGTGCTTGTTCCTAGTAGGGCTGGTCACCTCCCTACTGGACAGTTGTATATAGAAAAGAAATATAGAACCATACTCCAATAGAAGTTATGCTTCAAAATTGTTCCTTTATTAGTGCTACGTTTCGGGTGCATTCACCCTTCATCAGGCTAAAAAATTTATAAAAGACAAAACATATAAAAACATGTGTTAAACACCATCATAATACCATCAGAATATAAACTCAGATAGTGTCATTAAGCTAAGACATATAGAATGTTAATGGACAAAATACACCAATACAATAGACTCAATACAATAGACATTATATTATCAAATTTATATAAAAATAGACAATTAGCTATATTACAATCCCGCCATAGCAGGTGTAGGATTCAGATGCAAGGTAAGAAATGTATGGGTCTATAGGAGAGCAGCAGCAAAAAAGGGCTGACAACTGCGAGCAGTAGAAAATGCTACTTAAAGGTAAAACACTACTGTGAGCCAAAACCGGTCTCAGACGCCTTTATCAGAGCTCCTCACAAGAAGAGGTGGACTTTCGCAGAATCTGAAGACCGGAATTGTCACCAGAACAGAAAGTGTATCACAAATAAATGCACTGCAGCAGAAGTCTACACCAAATCTGCACACTACTCACAGGGACAGAGAAAACAGAATGGTCGTCAATCATGGGTCAGCAACTGAGAAGTAATACAAATCCAAATCACGAAACGAAGACAATTCCGGGAAACAAAGCCAATAGTCGGAACCAATCAGGAATGCCAGAACAAAATCGCAAGACAAAGAGGAATCCAAGAACATAGCCACAGGTCAGGTATGGAAGTAGTCAAATCACAGTCAGGCGCTTAGCAGGAGTTTAGAAAACTGATTAGCCAGCAAAGCTGAGTGAAAGGGAGTGGTTTAGAAAGGCCTGTTCAGGAAGCCTCCCTATGTTGTCATGGCAACCTTAAAGCAACAACCACCAATCCTTCTTTATGTAGACCTGGCAACTTTAAAGCAGCAACTACAGATGTAACATCCCTGACAGTAGCAAAAACATACAGCAAGACATGCCGTAAATGCCATGGAGGCGCCGGCCTACCAGACCCTAGATTGTACTACCGCGCAGCTGTGCTGTTGCGCCTTTTCGATTGGCGTTATCGTGGCGCGGATAAGCAGTGGGTCTCTATAGAGGCCTAACTGCTTTCAGCTCACCTTCCCTCTATGCCCTGGATCCCGTCCCACTTCTGCTCCATTGCTGTTAGGAATTCTGTGCTGTCATCCCATTTCCTAAGGACCTGGGATGCGGTGTGTGTGGGCGGTCACATTGCCAGGGTCCCGGGCCCTCTCAGCCCTCTCTCTCACAATCCCATGTTCCCCCCGGGTTGTTCTGCAGATAAATTCCTTTGCTGGCTAGGTAGGGATGACGTTCGCTTGCACCAAGTTGCAGGTAGTACACCTCTCCCCTCCCTGACACAATTGCGCGCCTCCTACCCCGATCTCCGGTTATCTTGGTTGGAATATGGTCAGCTCACTGCCTTCCTCCATAAGTTCTCCTTACTTCCCATGCTCTCATCCCCCTTGACTGACTTGGAGTCTGCTCATTCTCGCGCAGACACCACCCCACGTGTCCTCTCTGTTCTCTATGGCATTCTCCTCAAGGATGCTACATCTGGGCTCCCTTCCTATACCAGCCTCTCGGAATCTGACCTTGGTACTTGTCTTTCACCTGCCGAGTGGGATAGGTCCTTCCTGTATACACATAAGCTCCCGCTGCCTTGCAGTGTGCAGGAAAATTACTACAAAATACTGACCCGCTGGTACCGCTGTCCTGACCTCCTGCACAGGATCTATCCTGGTGTATCCGACCAGTGTTGGACCTGTGGTTCCGAAAGAGGTACGATGTATCACATCTGGTGGGAATGTGCTGCCCTCAGACCCTTCTGGGATGGTGTTTTCGCGTTGTACACTAAAGTGAGTGGCAAATCTGTCACACCTTCACCTCGTCTAGCCCTTCTCTCCATTATACCAGGGAACGTCTCCGCTGTTAAGAGAGACGTCCTGCGACATTTTCTCACTGCCACCAGAACAGTCATTCCCAGGCATTGGCGCAGTACTGCTGTGTCCACCCTGGTTGAGTTTCTACAGGAGCTTTTCCTTATTTAGAGAATGGAGGCCCTGGTGGCTGAGGACTCGCCTGACCCTTCTAAATTTGAGTCCCTCTGGCGGCCGTGGGTGATGTTTCAGGAGACTTCAGAGTTCTCTTCTTTCTTTTCCTGAACTGGGAGCGCCTTGCTTCCCTTTCCGTAAGGGGTCTAGCTGTCCCCTTCTGTACCATCCCTCTCTCCCCCTTCCCTTTCCCTCTCTCCTCAGTGTGCCCTGTCCCATCCTGGTCTTGTATGTGGTTTTGTGTGTTTCTCTTCACCCGTGTCTTCCCCAAGTTCCCCTTCCCCTCCAGCATTTGTCTTTTTCTTCTAGTGTGCAAGTGGCACTGTGGTGGCCCTCCACAACCGGACTTTTCCTTCTGTCCTATAGTGTTCCCTGCCATCACCCCCCAATGATGCATTTCCCCATGTTGTTATTGTGCCACCCGTTACTGGTTTCTCTGTTGCGGGTGTCAGCAGCCCTCTACCCTGGCTGTCCCTCAGCGACTTCTCCACGATTGGGTGGCCTGCGTGCCTCCTACTGCCTTATTTGATGCCTTTGTATTGGTTTTGTTTCCTTTTGTTATTATTTGCAAAAACCTCAATAAAAACTGATTAAACATAAAAACATAGATCAAGAAATTCAGCACAAAAATAGCCCAGAATAGCAGGAAGATATATTGTACAGGTGAGCAGACACATATGTGGTGTCATTAAGCTAAGACATATAGAGTGTCAATGGACAAAATACACCAATGCAATTGACTCCCATTACATTACATTATCAATTTTATACAGTACTAAGACAATTAGCTATATTACACTTCTGCCGTAGTAGATGCAGCAAGAATATAGAGCACCAGCTCTATTGCTTGGGAATCTGCATATCTGGACTCCAGCACACCATGCTGACATTAACAGATGATCTTGTTCACATTACATACTTCTAAGTGGTATGCACTGTTTTGTTTGCTTACATGTACAATATATCCTCCTGGTATTCTTTGCTATTTTTGTGCTGAATTGTTTGCTCTATATTCTTGCTGCATTTACTATGGCCCAGCTAGACTGTCAGGAACGCCCTTCTGACGGTGGACAGTGAAACTAAGACCACCGATAGCTCCAGCCCCGGGGCATATAACAAGAAAGCCAGCTGAATTCAGCGCAGTGTCTGCTTTCTAACGGTATGTAAAACCGCATATACATGAGGACATGAAAGGTCCTCTGTAAAGGCAGAGATGATAGCCAATAACTCCTTGTTCCCTACATCATAATTTCTCTCTGCAGGAGACAGTCATTGAGAAAAGTAGGCACAAGTAGACTCTTTTTCCCTGTTCTCTGTGAGAGGATGGCCCCAATAACACAGTCAGAAGCGTCCACCTCAACAATGAAGGCTCGTTCAGGATCAGGATGAATTAAGACTGGATCTGTAATAAACTTTGTCTTTAAGCAGTCAAAGGCTTCCTGTGCCTGGGATGACCAGGTAAAAGCTGTCGTCTTCTTCGTAAGTTGAGTGATAGGGGAGACAATTCCTGAAAAATTCTTAACGAAGCGTCGATAAAAATTGGCAAATCCGATAAAGCGCTGAACCTTTTTAACAGTCCTGGGTATGGGCCAATCAAGGTGTAATCATGTACCCCAAGAACTGAATTTCTGATCTATGGAACTCGGACTTTTCAAGCTTATATAGAGATGGTTATCCCTCAAACGTCCCAAAACAGTCTTCACATGCTGTTGATGTTCTTCGGGAGAATTAGAAAAAAATCAAAATGTCATCCAGATAGATCACCACGAAGAGGTCTAGAAGGTCCCTGAAAATGTCATTTACTAGGTGTTGGAAGGTGGCTGGGGCATTACAAAGCCCAAATGGCAGGACTAGGTATTCAAAGTGTCCATAACGAGATCTGAAGGCGGTTTTCCATTAATCCCCAGACCTGATGTAGACTAAATTATATGCTCCGCGAAGATCTAATTTCGTGAAGATCTTAGCCTGCTGTACTCTCTCCAGCAGTTCTGGAATTAATGTCAAACAATAACAGTTTCTAATTGTAACTTTGTTAAGTTCTCGATAGTCTAAGAAGGGTCGGAGAGAACCATCCTTTTTCTTAACAAAGAATATAGGAGCCCCTGCTGGGGATGAAGAGGGACCAATGAATCCTTTAGCCAAATTCTCATCAATGTATGTTTTGAGATCTTTCAATTCTGGTCCTGCTAGTGGATAAATGCTGCCGAAAGGCATAGCCGCACCTGGCCGAAGCTCTATGGGGCAATCATGCGATGTGGAGGAAGTTGATCTGCTTTCTTCTTATTACAGACATCAGCAAAGCTCTCATAAATAGGAGGTAGGCTCAGAACTGGAGTTGGCTCTTGTGTCTGCATAGTATCAGGAGGTAGGCTCGGAACTGGAGCTGGATCTTGAGTCTCCATAGTAGTAGGGGGTAGGCTCAGAGCTGGATCTTGAGTCTCCATAGTAGCAGGAATGTGTTTCCCTGGAAAACGTATCTCCTTCGTTTGCCAGTTGATAACAGGGTTCTGGTTCTGTAACCAGGGGAAACCCAAAATAATAGGAAAATGCGGAGAGGTGATCAGCATAAAAGTAAGTATCTCTTGATGATCTAGTTTCAAAAGGATGCTCAGGGGTATGGTCTCTTGATCCACCGGTCCTGAGACTAGTGGAAATCCATCCACAGTCTCCAACACCACAGGAGAAGCCCTCTTCCGGAAACTTATCCCATGCTTCTTAGAAAATGAAAAGTCTATATAAAGTTTCCACTGGCTCCTGAATCTATGTACTAGAAACCCACTGAGAATTGATCAAGATCTGAATAGGGAGAAGACAGTGTGATCCCTTCTCTCTTCTTTCAATGCGAGGAACAACAGAGGATATGACAGCGTTTGGAGGTAGAGTTGGCTCTGAAACAACTGACTCAGAGAAGTCACATTCAGCAACTGCTGCAGCGGTTCTAAGTGGACGATTAGGACAGTTCATAAGGAAGTGACCCGATCCACCACAGTACAGGCACAAGCCTTCTCGAAGCCTGTGTTCCTTACGGTCCTTACTCTGATGCCTCTGTAGGGAATCTATCTGCATAGGTTCGGGCTTGGCCTCCCGGGGAGGCTTGCTCAGAGGACCCTTAACAGACGAGGAAGGAGAAAAACTGTTACTCCCATTCAAGGCAACCCATCTCTCTCTCTTGTCTGCGTTCTGTAATGGTTACAATGGTTAATAAAATTATCCTAGCTGGAGGGAGCCTCAGCTCGGGCAAGCTCATCTTTAACAGTACTGGATAAACCTTTACGGAAAAGTGGAAGCTGAGCATCACTGTTCCAGTTCGTATCAATAGCCCATCTTCAGAACTCCATAGCATAGTCTGTGTCGGAACGCCTGCCCTGGCGTAAAGTTAATATAGTTGCTTCGGCAGTAGCACGACCATTAGGATCGTCAAACATTTGACTCGTAGCTGTAAGGAAATTTGTCAGATTGTTTAAGAGAGGATCATCATCTCAATTAACAGGTTGGCCCAAGCTAAGGCTTTGTGAGTCAGAAGCATGATGATACACAATACCTTGGACCGATCAGTTGGAAACTGGCTTGCGTGGGTATCAAAATACAACCAGCATTGATTTATGAAGCCACGGAACCTGTCACGTTCACCGCCATATCTAAAATGTAGTAACTTGGGAATAAGAATGGCAGCGGGAACGGATACCTGCGTCTCCAATTGCGTAGCCCGGTTACGTAGTTCTTGAATTGCTTGACTGAACACCTGGGCGTTATGTCTGTCTATTGCGTTGATTCTTGCTTTTAAGGACTGCATCTCCGCGTGCATAGTGGTGGTAAGATTGTACAGGGTGGGCCATAAGTATGGATACACCCAGATACCATTATTTTCTTGTGCAATTCTCCATGTGTTTGATGTGTCATATGACCCCCTTCCCATTGAAAAAAGTAAAGTTGAATCCAAAATGGCAGCTTTGCAGATGGTCGCCATGGGCATCACCCGGCCTCAAATGTTTCCCCTCTCCCATGTACTAATATGCCACAAACGGTAAGGTGATATCAGAAACCACTTCCATTTTATCTGGGTGTATCCATACTTATGGCCCACCCTGTATAATTTCTTAAAACGCACCTCCAAACTCTCTGACCCAGCGATCTCTGTCATCATGGCCTGAGTATTCTGTCAAGACTCTCTTACCGGGCTTTCAGAGACCAATGGCTGGGATCTGTAGTGCAACAGATAGTATGCTGGAACTTGTAGTGCACTAGTAGTAGGAGGTATCCACCGTGCATCAGGTATCCACAATGCAGCAGGTAGTATGCTGGAACTTGTAGTGCACTGGTAGTAGCAGGTATACACAGTGTAGCAGGTAGTATAGAACCAACTGAGATCAGTAGGCTCCAGCTCAAGGATTGTCAGAAGCAGGAACCAAGATGGCCACAGACAGGAAACACACAAAACAAACTGGCAAAACAAAGAGTTCATCAATTAAGATCCTGACATTAACCCAAAACACAGATGTCCAGAAGGCAGTCACTGACACACTCCACAAGGAGGGTAAGCCACAAAAGGTCATTTCTAAAGAAGCTAGCTGTTCACAGAGTGCTGTATCAAAGCATATTAATGGAAGGTTGAGTCGAAGGAAAAAGTGTGGTAGCAAAAGGTGCACAAGCAACCGGGATAACCGTGGCCTTGATAGGATTGTGAAGAAAAGGCCATTCAAAAATTTGGGGGAGATTCCCAAGGAGTGGACTGATGCTGGAGTCAGTGCCTCAAGAGCCACCACACACAGACATATCGAGGACATGGGCTACAAGTGTTGCATTCCATTAATCAAGTAACTCATGACCAATAAACAATGCCAAAAGCATCTTACCTGTGCCAAGGAGAGAAAGATCTGGACTGGTGCTCAGTAGTCAAAGGTGTTGTTTTCAGATGAAAGTAAATTTTGCATTTCATTTGGAAATTAAGGTCCCAGAGTGGAAGAGGAAGAGTGGAGAGGCACACAATCCAAGCTGCTTGAGGTCTAGTGTGCAGTTTTCAAAATCAGTGATGGTTTGGGGAGCCATGTCATCTGTTGGTGTAGGTCCACTGTGTTTTATCAAGACCAAAGTCAGCGCAGCAGTCTACCAGGAAATTCACTTCATGCTTCCCTCTGCCGGCAAGCTTTTTGGAGATAGAATTTTCATTTTCCAACAGGACTTGGCACCTGTCCACACTGCCAAAAGTACCAGTAGCTGGTTTAATAACCACAGTATCACTGTGCTTGATTGGTCAGCAAACTCACCTCATACTTTTCATTTGGCCAACATTTCTGTGTTTAAATAATTTTTTTTACAGTTGGTCTTATATAATATACTAATTTTCTGAGAAAATGACTTTTGGGTTTTCCTTGGCTGTAAGCCATAATCATCAACATTAACATAAATAAACACTTGAAAAAGTTCACCCTGTTTGTAATGACTCAATATAATACATGTGTTTTCACTTTTTCAATTGAATTACTAAGAAAAAACAAAAAAAACTTTTTGATATTCTAATTTATTGAAATGCACTTGTATATAGTCCTCATGTTGGAAATACAAAAATACTCAGATGATCAAAATATAATGCATATTTAGTGAAAACAACCGCACTATATAAAGGTCGGTTGGAGTGGTAGACACGTGTATCATGTTTAACCCCTTGGGGAAGCAGCTCAGAAGTACCTTAAGGACCAGGCCTCATTAAAAATTACTTTTTCACAAGGGGTTAAAAGGAAAAAACGCACCCCACAATTTAAGCATTTTCTACCAACTACAGAAATAGACCACATGTGGATGTAAACTGATGTATGGGCACACATTTTTTTGGAGGGCAGAGTTTGTTGTAAAAGTTTTCAGGAACCATGTCTCATTTGCATAGCCCCCAAGCTATCAGAACAATGAAAACTCGCTACATATTACCCCATTTTGTAAACTAGACCCCTTAAGAAATTTATGAAGGGGAATAGTCAGTACTTTGACCCTACAGTTGTTATGCAGAATTGGGCCAAGAAAATGGAAAGCGACATTTTTTTTCTATAAAATGATGATTTAATCCTAATTTTTGCATTACCACAAGGGGTTAAAAGGAGAAAATGCACCCCACAATTTGTTAATCATTTCATCCCAACTACAGAAATACCCTGCATGGGATCTAAACTGATGTATGGGCACACATTGGGACAGAACAGTCTTTGAAGGGCAGAATTTGATGTAATAGTTTTCAGAAACCATGTCTCATTTGAAAAACCCCCAAGGTGCCAGAACAATGAAAACTTCCAACATATGACCCCATTTTGTAAACTAGACCCCTTAAGAAATTTATCAAGGGGTAATAGTGATCGTTTGGACATATTTTCAAATAAAATGTTGCTTTAACCCTATTTTTTTTTTAATCCCAAGGGGTTAAAGTAGAAAATGCACTCCCAATTTGCTGAGTAATTTCTCTCGACTACGGAAATGTCCCACATGTGGATGTAAACTGATGTATGGGCACACAGCGGGTCTCAGAAGGGATAAAATGCTATTTGCAGGGCATAAATAGTTTTCAGGCACCATGTCCCATTTGCAGGGGCCCTGAAGAACCAGAACAGTGAAAACCCCCAAATAATGACCTCCATTTGAAAACTAGACCTCTTAAGAAATTTATCTTTAATGTATGGAGGAAAAAGTACAGAAAGGATGCGCTCCTGTAAAGGAACCACAGTAAAACATCAACATTCAGGGGATCCCTAATGTTCCTCAGGATTTCTGGATGCTCACCATACTCATTTGGAGGTTGGTATTATAGTCCCAAGCAATTGTCCACAAAGAGGGTCGCCTTCAACTGGAGAACCGGCTGACGGGATGAACCACAACCGCTTACAACAATATGTGTGGGTAGAACCGGAACGGGCCCCAGGAAAACTTCAGGAAGCGCTCTCCTCAAGGAACGAGGTCTGAATACACCAATTGATAAAGGTACTTCGGACTTTATTAAATAGGGTAAAGATAACGCGTTTCGGGGTATAAAGCGCCTTGGAAAGATCAGATCTACATCAACAATAAAAAGATAAAAGCATATGTCTCTCTCTCTCTATATATATATATATTGTGAGAAAGTGAAGGGTGTGGTTTGGAAGAACAGGTATGTTCCAGCCAGGCAGTTAAAGGGTGTCTGGTAGAAGCCCACAGCAGGGAGGTCACCTGACTAATTAAGGTCTGATATAGGCTGTGTGTCAGTACTAGGAGGTGTGGCACTACACTGAGGAAAGTGTGAGCTGTGCAGCTGAACATGCATCAAGGTAATTTTGTGCCACCCGTTTTGAAATAACCAGCGCGAGAGTCTGGCAGCCAGTCTCTTGTATAGAGAGGGACCGTTTTCCTTGTATTAGTTATTTCTCAGCTGAGAAGGTTTTGTTTTTGTTTGTGCCTTTGTAAAGGCAAAACCTGTTATTACACCTGCAAGTAAATAAATTCTAAACTTGAGTGTGATCCAGCCTCTGTGTCCCTGTTTCCTGCACTGCTACCAAGCATCTACCTGAGCGGTTCCCCACATATGGTGCTTTGAATGTGGGCATATGTGCAGTGAGACATACACGGGCTGCGTGTCCTGTAGCTGACAGAACTGAAATAAAGAGCCACAGCCATGGAGGAGGTTGTGAAGCAGCTGATACAGGCTAATGCAGCGCAACAAGAGACCAACCGACTCTTGGCCCAGCAGATGTCATTGTTGCTGGCCGCTCAGCTGGCTGATCTACCAAAGCTAGAGCGGGACATCAGGAAAGAGGTCCGTAAAGCGCTGACCAAGATGACGGCAGAGGACGACATAGAGGCCTATCTGACTGGGTTTGAAAGAGTGGCCAACCGTGAAAGGCTTCCACGACACCTCTGGGCCGAGGTGTTGGCACCGTTTTTAGTCGCAGAGCCCCAGCAAGCCTATTTTGACCTGAGTGAACAGGATGCATGCGACTACCAGTGGGTGAAGGCGGAGATCCTGGCCTGGCTAGGTGTGGACCAGCACGTTTGGGCTCAAAGAGTCCACAGTTGGGAATACCGGGAGGCCTTACCACCGAGGTCACAGATGCACCACTTTGTACAACTTGTCCGTAAGTGGCTACAGCCGGAGGCGTTGACCCCAGCCCAGATGGTGGAGTGGGTTGTCGTGGACCGGTATCTGAGGTCTTTACCGGGTAAGATCCTGCAGTGGGTGGGGCATGGAGACCCAAAAAACGCCAATGCATTGGTGGAGTTGGTGGAGCGCTACTGGGCTACACAGTCCCTCAGGAAGGAGCCCCCACAGATCTCACAAGTCCCCAGGGTCCGGAGGGCCAACCTTCCTCGAGCTCCCCAGGATAAGGTAGTGACCCAGGGGAGGAGGAGAGAAACTGTTGTCTGCTGGGATTGCCACGAGCCAGGCCATATTGCGGCTAGTTGTCCCCATGCCTTAGAGCCCATGGACTGCAGCCTGGGTCAGAGGGTGTCCCTCTATGCTGCCCCAGCCTATGCTGCTGCCACCTCGGACACTGATGATGGGCACCACCTATGCCAAGTGACCGTGGCTGGGTGCCCAGTGGTGGCACTACTGGACTCTGGCAGTCGGGTGACCCTCGTAAAAGGGTCCTGTGTTGACCTCGGGACTGTCACCGGACGCACAGTCGGGGTCCTGTGCATACATGGCGATTTAAGAGACTACCCGACTGTGATTGTCGCTATCCAGACCCCCTGTGGGGAGAGCCGACATGAGGTAGGGGTTGTCCAGAATTTACCCCATGACCTCATTCTGGAACGGGACTTTCCCCTGTTTTGGACTCTATGGCGGGGAAAACAAGGGTCAGAAAACCCACCCCCAAGATTACCACAGGTACTGTCTAGTCAGGTCCTCGAGCCTGAACCCAATGACTTGGACTCTAGGGTTCCTGCCATAGGGGTGACCATGCTAGAAGGAAATGGTAGCTCTGTATTTCCCCTAGAGTAAATGGCAGGTGAAGCCGAGGCAGCCAGTACCGAACCTCAAATATCAGGTTTAGAGGTATCTCGTGTTGAATTTGGTTCTGCTCAACTCCAGGACCCCACTCTACTAAGGGCCTGGGAGAATGTAATGGTTATCAATGGTGTGTCTCAGCGCCCAGGCGCTGATGAGGTGTTCCCCCCGCATGGCTGTCAACCAGGAGTTGTTATACCGAGTTGACAGGGTGCGAGGAGAGACCTTAGAGCAGTTACTGGTACCCCAGCCTTATCGCCGGACAGTGCTGGATTTAGCACATAAACATGTGCTAGGGGGACACCTAGGTGCCACAAAAACGCTGGATCGTATATTGCAGCGTTTTTATTGGCCGGGGGTATATCATGCAGTTAAAGTGTATTGTGAAACATGTCCGGAGTGTCAGTTGCATGCCCCCAAGGCACATCTTCGAAGCCCCCTGGTTCCTTTGCCCATTATTGAGGTGCCCTTTGAAAGGATTGCCATGGACTTGGTAGGTCCTTTAGTTAAGTCCGCACGGGGGCATCAGCATATTTTGGTAGTCATGGATTATGCTACCCGATATCCTGAAGCCATCCCACTACGGCATACGTCGGCAAAGTTGAATGCCAAAGAATTGTTCGCCGTGTTTTGCCGAGTGGGTCTACCCAAGGAGATCCTCACGGATCAGGGTACCCCGTTTATGTCTAAAGTCACCAAGGAACTGTGCAAACTCTTTAATATCAAACAGTTACGTATATCTGTGTACCATCCCCAGACAGACGGGTTAGTAGAGCGATTTAATAAAACCCTAAAAAGCATGTTAAAAAAGGTGGTAAACAAGGATGGAAAGGACTGGGATGTTCTGTTACCATATTTGATGTTTGCCATCCGTGAAGTACCACAGTCTTCCACTGGGTTTTCCCCTTTTGAGTTGGTCTATGGCAGACATCCTAGGGGTCTGTTGGACATTGCTAAAGAAACGTGGGCGCAAGAGCCCAACCCCCATAAAAGTGTTATTGAACACATCGCTGGTATGCAGGACAGGGTAGCGGCCGTTATGCCCATAGTCAGAAAGCATGTGGAGGAGGCCCAAAGGGCTCAAAGCTGAGTTTACAATAGGTCAGCGAAGGTAAGGACCTTTAAACCCGGTGACCGAGTTCTTGTACTCATTCCCACAGTGGAGAGTAAGTTCCTTGCCAAGTGGCAAGGACCATATGAGGTGATAGAGAAAATAGGGGAAGTGAACTACAAGGTTCGTCAGCCTGGTAGGAGAAAACCAGAGCAGATTTATCATGTAAACCTGCTAAAGGCGTGGAAAGACAGAGAGAGTCTGCTTACAGAAAGATCTCCGGCTGAACTGCCTCCTGTACTGTCCCCACAGGCTGCGGTTAGGACTACAGAGGAAGCAGTAGGGGTAACAATAGCAGAGTCCCTCACAAAAAGCCAACAGCAAGAATCCAGAGAGTTTGTAGCAAGGAATACAGACGTGTTCTCTGAGCTACCCGGGTGTACGTCCATAATCAAACATGATATTGTTACCGAGCCCCAGGTGAAAGTACGGTCGAGACCGTACCGGATCCCCGAGGCTCGTCGACAAGCCATTTCAGAGGAAGTGCAGAAAATGTTAAAGTTACGGGTCATTGAGGAGTCCAAAAGTGAATGGGCTAGTCCCATTGTCCTAGTTCCCAAGCCAGATGGAACATTGCGTTTCTGCAACGACTTCAGGAAACTGAATGAGGTGTCTAAATTTGACGCCTACCCCATGCCACGGGTAGACGAACTTATTGAGAGACTGGGAGGGGCCCGGTACTTCACTACACTCGATCTCACTAAGGGATACTGGCAGGTACCCCTGACGGATAGTGCCAAAGAAAAAACTGCCTTTATCACTCCTGAGGGTCTTTTTCACTATCTTGTGTTACCGTTTGGGCTCCATGGGGCCCCAGCCACATTTCAACGGTTAATGGACATAGTGTTAAAACCTCATAGAAGATACGCCTCAGCATATCTGGATGATATCATCATTTTCAGCAATGACTGGGAGAGTCATTTGCCCAAGGTACAAGCTGTAGTGAATTCCTTGAGAGCAGCTGGCCTGACTGCTCACCCCAAGAAGTGTGCTTTGGGGATGGAAGAAACACGCTAATTAGGGTATGTGATCGGCCGTGGTATAATCAAACCCCAGGTCAACAAGGTCGATGCGATTCAGAAATGGCCTCGACCTGTGAGCACCAAACAAGTTAGGTCATTCCTGGGCATTGTTGGGTACTACAGACGCTTTATACCCAACTTTGCCACAGTATCTGCTCCCCTGACGGACCTTCTAAAGGGTAAAAAGTCCGTTATGGTGCAGTGAAATGACCAGGCCGAGAGTGCTTTTCAGGCATTAAAGGTGGCCTTGTGTGGATCTCCTGTCCTCATTACGCCCGACTTCAGCAAAGAGTTTGTGGTACAAACAGACGCATCAGATGTTTGGGCTGGGAGCTGTCCTGTCTCAGGAGGTGAATGGAGAAGAGCATCCAGTTACCTACCTTAGCAGGAAACTAACGCCAGCAGAGAAAAACTACAGCATAGTAGAGAGAGAGTGTCTGGCGATAAAATGGGCGTTAGAGGCCCTGAGGTACTACTTGCTGGGGAGGCAGTTCCGTCTATTGACCGACCACTCACCCCTCACTTGGATGAGCAGATCCAAGGACAAGAATGCCAGGGTCACTAGGTGGTTCTTGTCCCTTCAAAATTTTAGTTTTTCGGTGGAGCACAGAGCCGGGAAACTGCAAGGCAATGTGGATGCCTTATCCCAGACTCATTGTTTAATGTCTGGAGTTCGCCCCAAGGGGTCAGAACTGAGGGGGAGGGTATGTGAGAAAGTGAAGGGTGTGGTTTGGGAGAACAGGTATGTTCCAGCCAGGCAGTTAAAGGGTGTCTGGTAGAAGCCCACAGCAGGGAGGTCACCTGACTAATTAAGGTCTGATATAGGCTGTGTGTCAGTACTAGGAGGTGTGGCACTACACTGAGGAAAGTGTGAGCTGTGTAGCTGAACATGCATCAAGGTAATTTTGTGCCACCCGTTTTGAAATAACCAGCGCGAGAGTCTGGCAGCCAGTCTCTTGTATAGAGAGGGACCGTTTTCCTTGTATTAGTTATTTCTCAGCCGAGAAGGTTTTGTTTTTGTTTGTGCCTTTGTAAAGACAAAACCTGTTATTACACCTGCAAGTAAATAAATTCTAAACTTGAGTGTGATCCAGCCTCTGTGTCCCTGTTTCCTGCACTGCTACCAAGCATCTACCTGAGCGGTTCCCCACAATATATAGGTTCTTATAATAAATAGCAAGGTTAGCAACGTTCATATAATAGTGAATATATATAATTAAAAAACAAATGGCACTAATGAATAAGAAATAAATAGTGCAAAATAAATGGATCAGTGATCCATACTGTCATTGTGGTGTGCAAAATATTTCATTATATTATTCACATGTAAGTAATGTACAATTGGGATCAGGTTGAAAACATCTAAGTATAATAGAAATTAAAAAAAAACATTTGAGAACATATGAATATGATACATATTAATTATTTACCAGAAAAATATAAATAGTAAAAGCACATAGCCCATGATGCATAACCTAACCTTTATACAGTGGGTACGGAAAATATTCAGACCCCTTTAAATTTTTCACTCTTTGTTTCATTGCAGCCATTTGCTAAAAACAAAAAAGTTCATTTTATTTGTTTTGTTTTGTTTTGTTTGAGTTGGAAGGGACCTCAAGGGCCATCAAGTCCAACCCCCTGCAAAAGCAGGATTTCCTAAATCATCCCAGCTATATATCTATCCAGTTTCCACTTGAAGATTTCAATTGATGAAGAACTCACCACCTCCCGTGGCAGCCTATTCTACTCCCTCACTACCCTTACTGTTAAAAAGTTTTTCCTAATGTCTAATCTGAATCTCCTTCCCCTTAGTTTCAATTAATTAATTAATTAATTGATCATTAATGTGCAGTCAGCACCCCATCTTGACAGAAAAAACCCCAGAAATGTAGATATTTTTGCAAATTTATTAAAAAAGAAACTGAAATATCACATGGTCATAAGTATTCAGACCCTTTGCTCAGTACTGAGTAGAAGCACCCTTTTGAGCTAGTACAGCTATGAGTCTTCTTGGGAATGATGCAACAAGTTTTTGACATCTGGATTTGGGGATCCTCTGCCATTCTTCCTTGCAGATCCTCTATAGTTCCTCTATAGTTCAGGTCAGGTTGGATGGTGAACGTTGGTGGACAGCCATTTTCAGGTCTCTCCAGAGATGCTCAATTGGGTTGAGGTCAAGGCTCTGGCTGGGCCAGTCAAGAATCGTCAGAGAGTTGTTCCGAAGCCACTCCTTTGTTATTTTAGCTGTGTGCTTAGGGTCATTGTCTTGTTGGAAGGTGAACCTTCGGCCCAGTCTGAGGTCCAGAGCACTCTGGAAGAGGTTTTCTTCCAGGATATCTCTGTACTTGGCCGCATTCATCTGTCCTTCAATTGCAGCCAGTCGTCCTGTCCCTGCGGCTGAAATACACCCCCATAGCATGATGCTGCCACCACCAGGTTTCACTGTTGGGATTGTATTGGGCAGGTGATGAGCAAATTCAAAGAGGGCTTGGATGTTTTTCTCGAACAGAAAATTATTACGGGCTATGGATTCTAGATTTTGTTAAGGACAAGTTGATCCAGGGCTTTATACTGATTGCCAGATTGAAGTCGGGAAGAATTTTTCCCCTGAAATGGGGCAATTGGCATAAGACTCAACGCCAAGGTCTTAGAGACGTTCTGCTCACTATTTAAGGAGGACAATCCCTCAGCAGTGGATGCCCTGTACATCCCTTGGAGGTTCAGGCTGACGTACATCTTCCCTCCACTTTCCATGATACCAAGGGTATTGATGAAAGGGAGACAGGACCAAGCCACGGTGATAGCCATTCTATCGTTCTGGCCAAAAAGAGCTTGGTTTTCCCAACTCATGCTAATGAGTCGAGGGATCTATTGGAGGCTTCCCCTAACCCAGAATCTGGTTTCTCAGGGAACTCAGAAGTGCCAGGATCTGAGGTTAGTCAGTCCCTATGGGAATCTAGAGCACTGTCAGATGCCGTCCTGAAGACCCTTTCCTGCGCCAGAGCAGAATCCACCAATAAAAGCTACCTAAGGATAAGTAATGTCTTCAAGGAGTGGTGCTGCAGACGGGAAATTAATAGTTCGAATCTTTCTACGGCAGAGATTCTAAATTTTCTTCAGGACGGCTTGGATAAGGGCCTTTCCCCTGCCACACTTAAGGTACAGGTTTCAGCCCTATCTGCCTGCTTAGGCAGATGATTGTCTCAGAACCCCTTAATTTCCAGTGGGATTTAGCCACAGTTCTCTCTGGTCTCTGTGGTCCGCCATTTGAACCATTGGAGGAGTTGGATAGTTTCTGGCTTTCAAAACCACCTTTTTGCTAGCTATCACCTCAACAAAGAGAGTAGGAGAGCTGCAGGCTTTTTCTTCCAAGGAGCCATATATTTCATTTTTTTTCTGATAGGGTCCAGCTCAGGTTTCTTCCTGGGTTTAACCCTAAAGTGCCTTCTTGGGCTAATATCAACCAGGTAGTCTCCTTACCGTTTTTTTCTCAGCTCCATCTTCCGAGGAGGAGAAAAAGCTCCATACACTGGACGTAGCAAGGTGTTTCCAGATTTATCTTCTGCATACACGACCCTTCAGAAGATCTGAGAACCTCCTAATTAATGTATATGGTAGAGACAAAGGTCTCAAAGCTTCCAAACCCTCCTTGTCAAGGTGGATCAAGGAAGCAATTAAAACTTCTTTTTGCTCTCAGGGGTTGACACGGCCCGAATTCATCACAGCTCATTCAACTAGGGCTGTATCGGCCTCCTGGCCTGAGAGTCGTTCTTTGCCTCTTGAGCAGATTTGTGCAGCTGCTTCTTGGTCATCCCAACTGACCTTTGTTAAACACTACCGGTTAGATGTCCGAATTTCAGAGACTGCTGCCTTTGGACATTTAGTCTTAAGCACTGTAGTGCGAGAGAACCCTCCCTAGGGGATCTGCTTGCTACATCCCCATATTGTGCTGCTGGTAGGAAGTAAGGGAATCGTTGATTATGATGTTAATCTGTTTTCCCTTAGTCCTAACAGCAGCACAGGCTTTCCCCCCCTAAAATAGGATTGATTCTCTTTATAACTGACACAGGGGGAGTTCTCTTTTGCCCTCTTATAGGGTTGTATAGTCACGCAATCAGTTATGCTAATAATAAATAAAGATTGAAACTGAAAATTGTCCATGAGCTAGCTGGAGATGCTGACCTATCAGTAAAACATGTGTAGGGAGTTTTTTTTATAGACAGGAGCATAGAGACAGTTAGAAACATAGCTTGTATATACTGACCTTTCTGCTCACAGAGTATCAAGTTGGCAATAGTATACACAATGACATCACTTTGTGATCATCAGTTTAAGGCTGGAGTCTCCCTTTGGAGTACTACAAGTCTAACTTTTTCATCCGGTTGTTTCAGATTAACAGAAAGGTCACCCTCCAGATCCCAACTTATTCAAGTGATACTATAACATTGAATCTATATAAATAGTTATCATTGAAAAATAAAAACAAATCAGTTTCTGTAACACAGAAAAGTAGAAAACACATTTTTGCATACCAGAAAAAAACTCAAAAATGATCCGTTTTTGTTTTATATTAAGTATGTAAGGCTATGTTCACATCTGGAGACTCTGTCACAGTTGCAGTGCCCCCCCGAAAATTGTCAGAGAAAAGTCTTACACAGAGGACTTTTTCCATCACCAGTTTCTGTTTAAAAACGATGGACACCAGATGGACCCAATTATGGTTAGTTTTCTAACTTGGCTAGAACCTACCGCAAATTGCTGGGTTCAGAGTATCATTCGGCCCTTCCTTTCAGGATTTCCTACGCCCATGAGTCTTTACCAAGATTGTGGTGGTGTTAGATATCTCTCTGGATCCCAAAAGATGCTGTCATATCTTTACATAGCTGGACAACTGCTTTATCAAATCTCCCAATGAGAAGAATCTCACTTGCCACATGTTCCAGGCACTGAATAGTGCTAGCTAAAACTGATTCGTCATAAACCACACAAAGTCCGAACAGATTCTTTCCACTCATTTCAAGTTTCTAGGTCTCTATCTCCATGAAATTCATTGTTTGTACAAGAACAGCACCAAAATGATCATCTCAGCTATAATTATACATTTTATTTATATAGTGCCAACATATTCCACAACACTTTACAAATTGTAGGGTTAAAGTACAGACAAAATGAGACATTACAGAGTAATAAATCAATTCACACAATAGGATTGAGGGTCCAGCTCACAAGAGCTTACAATCTTTAAGGTAGAGGGTGTGACATAAGAGGTAACAGAGGCAGTTTAGGAGGTAGCATTGCTACCTCCTGACTTACTCTAAAGAAGCTGTCCTGTAGGTCAAAGCCATCTACGGTCAGTTCAAGCCTTTGATGATCAGGCAAATAAAAAGGCTTGTTCCTCGATCATTGTCCCATTTAATTATGACAGCCATCAGCCAACAAATGAACCCTGTTCTCCCAGATCAGCCTTGCATTGTGCTTGTTATTTTTAAAAGTCTATATAATACCATTAGGCTTGCATTTGAGTTTTTCATTGCTTTTTGTCATTTTCCACTGTGAAAATGCTCCATTTTTTCCACATAGTCTTCTATGAGGGAAAAATGCAGGGTTTTTACAATAAAAACAACATTTTAGTTACATTATATTTTCAAAAACGCACACTAGTGTGTTTTTCCACAGTGTTTTTTTTTCCCTGTGATGTAAATGAAATCTCATTTACTTTGCTGGAACTGGAAAGGGACTATAGCATTCTGGAAGGGCTGAAAAGATTCTAGAATAAGTCTGTGACTATCTTTTCAGTAGCTGTGGTTACAGCAAAAAGGATCAGTAAAGTGCAAGTATTTTGAATGGTGAAAAATCGCAAACACAATATAAAGGCGTAAATATGGAAAAAGAATCCAGATCATCACCATAGGCAGCAATAGACTAGAGCTGACTGAGTCCTCTGGGAGAGTTTTCTTGACATGGTCTGTGCAGGGAGGCGAATAGATCAGCTGCATCATCATCATCTATTGTCTGTAGTAGATGCAGTGATGGGTGTTATGTGATGTTATCTATAGAGGTGTTAAATTATATTGTTATCTATATTATATACTCTAATATTATATTGTATTTTTGTCTGATGTAAATGAGGCGATTGGCCACTAAGCCTTAGACTGATAATTGCCAATTCTGTAGGTGTTTTGTATACAGCAGAGTGACAACTGTAGGATTTAGTACTTTTAAAAAAATATATAGTGACATAGAAAATCATGCACAATTCATATAGATGTGTTTAACATGAAACTTGGTTTTTAACCCCTTCCCGCCGGTGACATTTTTTGATTTTTGTTTTTGACTCCACACCTTCCAAACCCCATAACTTTGTTATTTTTCCGTTCTCAGAGCCATATGAGGGCTTAATGTTTGCTGGACAAATCGTTCTTCATGATGCTATCATTTACACACGTAGACAAAATTGTTGGTACCCCTCGTTTAATGAAAGAAAATAACTCAAATCTGACAAAAGTAATAATATATAAAAATTCTATGAAAATGAACAAGTGAAAGTCAGACATTGCTTTTCAACCATGCTTCAACAGAATTTTTTTTAAAAAGAAAACTCATGAAACAGGCCTGGACAGAAATGATGGTACCCCTGAAAATAATGTTAAATCAAGGTGTGTCCACTAATCAGCATCACAGGTGTCTACAATCTTGTAATCAGTCAGTGGGCCTGTATATAGGACTACAGATACTCACTGTGCTGTTTGGTGACATGGTGAAGGAAAGAGTTGTCTCAAGAGCTTAGAAAGAAAATTATAGACAAGTATGTTAAAGGTAAGGGTTATAAGATCATTTCCAAGCAGCTTGATGTTTCTGTTGCACATATCATTCAGAAATTTAAGATACATAGGACTGTAGCCAACCTCCCTGGACGTGGCTGCAGGAGGAAAATTGATGACAAATCAAAGAGAAGGATAATACAAATGGTAACAAAAGAGCCCAGAAAAACTTCTAAAGAGATTAAAGGTAAACTTCAAGCTCAAGAAACATCAGTGTCAGATCGCACCATCCATCGTTGTTTGAGCCAAAGTGGACTTCATGGGAGACGACCAAGGAGGACACCATTGTTGAAAACAAATCATAAAAAAGCCAGACTGAAATTTGCCAAACTACAAGTTGACAAGTCACAAAGCTTCTGGGAGAATGTTCTATGGACAGATGAGACAAAAATCGAAATTTTTGGCAAGGCACATCAGCTCTCATCATCAGTTCACAGATGGAAAAATGAAGCATATCTTGAAAAGAACGATGTTCCTATAGTGCTCTGAGGCCTCACTGACAAACGCAGCTCACACAGGCAGCTCGGCGCCGGCGATAACTATATGTAGGGAGATCCTCTGCTACCACAGGCAGTGGGGATATGGTGAAACGGGGGAAAAAAAGGCCCCCCAAAGCGGCTCACCGACTTCTTTGCCGCGCTGGTCGCGGCCCAAGATGGCGCCGACGAATCCTCCCTTCTTCAGACACAGTGCGCGGCAGGCGGCTTTCGTGCTGTATATGACAGCGCTTCAGGTGGGGAGTCATACAGCTCACCCTATCACACCAGAGGCCCCATACTGACAGTCCAGGTTCCCAGGAGAGCTTGAAGAGAGATTCAGAGGGTCAGCAGCAAAGTTATAAGAGCGGACTACAACCCCCATCATCACCCACTCCAACTCTTGCTGGTCAACAGGACCTCTCCCCTCCAGCAGTATCCTCACAGGCAGGCAGCAGCACCCTAACACAAAGCCCTGTGAAGGAGAAGGTGAGATGGGATACCACATTCTGCTTTGAATCCCGCCCAGCTACAGTAGAACCCCAACAATGTGATTCGGATGTTCTCCAGGCTATCCCTGCAGGTACTTCTTGAAAGATATAATGCTAGCTTTGCATAGATCTATCAAGAAAGACATCACTAAGGCGATTACGTCCGTCTCCTCCATGGTTGACTCTTGGCAACAGGCTTGACCATGTTGAGAAAACAATGAGTGAATTTGCTGCGGCACATAATACCATAGTGGATGCCCATAATGATCTTGAGGAAGAATTGGCAGCAGTCAAACTTAAACTTGCCGACATGGAAGACAGAAATAGACGGAACAATTTAAAGTTTCGTGGCATACCGGAGTCAGTCGCTGCCAGGGACTTGATTCCTTTCTTGCAACAATTACTGAAAGCAACCCTGCCACACTTCTCTGACACGGATTTGATCATAGACAGGGCTCACCGCTTGTCGAAGCCGAAGGGGATGCCTGACCATATTCCTAGGGACACCCTCTCACGTATACATTTTTACCATTTTAAAGACCGTCTCATGTTCGAGTCAAGAAAAAGATCATCTTTGCCTGAGCCTTTCAAGGAAATTCAACTATATGCAGACCTTTCTCAGGCTACCATTGCTGCCAGAAGAAAGCTTGCTCCTGTTACAGCAGTCCTCTGTCAACACAATGTTCCTTACAAGTGGGGATTTCCTACTAAAGTTATTGTTATCAGAAATGGAGTGACTTATTCGTTCAATTCCTTCGACACTGGGAAGAGTCTGCTACTCCAGTGGAACTTGACACCGCATGCGCCTAATATCCAGAAACCCTCAAGGGCTGAGTCCCGCAAGTTGGATTCTCCTTGGCAGTCTACCGCCTCTGCCGAGTGAACAGCCATAATGGACACACTGTGAGTCACTCGTGGTGCATTTTGTACTCTCTATCCTCTTAACTCTCTTCCCCCCAAGTTTGCGCAGTATTACACTGCCCGGTCCTGTAAAACTGTTTTTCTTTCACTCAATGTTGACTAGTTATATGTTGAACACTGTTCTTAATGAGTTTTTCCCTTCTAAGCCTGACAGGTTTATCTTTGGTATCACTCTCATACTTGAGTCTCTCTGCTACCAATCCATGTTATTAACTCTAAAATTTATTTATGGGTGTTAAATTTCTGTCACTTAATGCGAGGGACCTAAATAGTCCCTTTAAGCGTTCATTGCTGTGGAAGGAGGCTCTCAGATCTGCGCCGGATGTAATTTGCATTCAGGAGATGCGTTTCTGTAACCCCCGCCCTCCGAAGTTTTCTCATGAACTGTTCCCTCATGTTTTCTGCTCAAATTCTACCAGGAAGGTTGCGGGTGTCCTCATAGCAGTTAAACACATGATGTCCTTTCAGCAGATACATGTCATTTCAGACCCTAACGGCCGCTATGTAGCTCTTATTTGTTTGATTGACAATTGTCCTTTTACTATCTTAAATGTATACTGTCCTAACACATCTCAAATATCCTTTTTAAACTCGGTATTGAAAAAGGTTAGAAAGCGTGCACAGGGCCAGCTTATCTTGTGTGGCGATCTCAATTTTGTGCATGATGCTGCTGCCGATTCCACTTATCGTGGCAAGCATACACCTCAACCATTAGGACCGTGGCTCCGACAAGAGGAGCTTCATGATGTCTGGTGGTGCTTATGCGGTGACCAGATGGAAGGTAACGCTGCAGTTGGGATTGCGGGGTGCAAACAGCGCAGACTTGTCACGGTCTCTGGGCACGAGGGCGCAGCGCTGGTGCTGTCCCACGTTACCACCACTGGTACCGGTGATGAGGGGGCTGCACAAATGTTGGTGGTGATTGTTCCCCCGGGCGCTTCCCCTATACTGTGCCGACTGGTGGTGTTTGGGGCGCCCTGATGTTGTCGGTGCAGAGTCAGACACAGAAACGGTTGTAAAGTTGAACTTTTACTTCCATGGGTGTGGAGGCACAAATGCTTAAACAGTTCCTTCAATACAAAACAACGGGGGTACGCCTGGTGACACAGCAAAGTCCTGGGGTGCAGGGTAGACTTGATGAAAGGTGTTCCTAGCCCCTTATACTTCAGTGTTACAGCCCTAAGGTGTGTCTGGGCTCCTATTTGGCTCATAGGAGGATGCCCACCATGATACTAGTACATAATATTCCCCACTCACGTTATGTGGTCCTGATAGCTCAGAGTTTCGGGGTGCAATAGTCAGGGTGGCAGGATATTCCACAGGTCTGGCCTTAGCCCCTGGATCCTGTGATACTTGCTATGGAGCACGTGTTCCAGAATGTTCTCTCCACAGTCTCATGCTGACAAGATAATGATGCTTGACTTCCTTCAGGGCGATGGCTAGGCAGACAGGGGACAGGATCTTCTGAATAGCTGGAGTATGTCAGCTCTCCAACCTTCCTGGGCCTGTCTAGGACTTGAGATTCCTGCACTAAACTCACTGCTTTCTTCACAGGACATCACACTTATCTCCTCACCTCCTCCTCCTAACACTCCACACTTCTAACTCCTCACACGCAGGACCTTCCTGCAGGGGTGTTACCATGGGGACCCAGTGATCAGCTGACTCCTCCCCTTTTCCCAGGCGATGTCCTCCCATTGGACATTTGGTTACTATTCAACCCTATGGGAGGTGTAATGCATATGTGAGGCTCACTAGGTGGCGCTGTGTTGTGTGAGACTCAGGACCCCCTGCTATGTCACACAGGCTATGAAGCAACAGGAAATAATACAATGCACAGAGATCACCCTCAGCCCAGCCATAGCCAGCTCTGGGATGCCACATACTCCCCCTCTTTCACTGAGCCGACCTCGGCGACGGGCTGGGGTGAAGGTGAGAAATGTAACATAACGTTAATAAATACGAATAAAGTGCAAATGTCACTAACAGTTTAGAAAAATATAATACTTAGAAACTTGAGGTAAGACCTCCCGGCATAGTCCTGGAATGTCCATGAGAAGTCTGAAGGGTAACTGAGAGATAATTAAACGTAGACTTATGGAACCTTTTGGCGGTACCATCAGACAGTCCATATAGAAACAACAGTAGTGCAAATGGGTCCAGAGGCTCTCTGGCACAAATTTCGTGAGTGTCCATTATCATGAGAGTCTCTCTGAGAAACAATAAACAGTCCTTTCTGTAAGGAAGAGTAGGCACTCTAGCACCAATGTCCATACCGCAATGGGGTAACAGAACTTCCTTGGCTCGGTGAGCCAGGCACTATGGCTTGGATTGTTGCATATAAATGTAAATACTATATTACATGGCAAGATATTATATACTGTATATACACACAGGAAAAACATTAATGTAATCAGAGCAGGAATAACATATATACAGAAGCAGAGACAGTTAACCTCTTTTACCCAAGGACAGCCATGGCATCACTATAGCGTGTTGGAGGTATGCCTTTTGTGATACGCTCAGAACGCCTAAGTGGAACGAGATTTGAATCAGGAACAGAGTCACTGAAATCAATTAAATCATCTGTCGAAGGGTTCTCTTGCACTAGAGCAATTGGTGGATAACAGCTAAATGGTAGTAGTTTAGGCGCCCACATAAGCTCAGTTAACGTTGGGGGTCTCTCTTTCGCTTCAGAAGGTGACAAGATCTCTGTACTCGTTGTCTCAGCTGGGGGCACCTCTGTGGGTAGTCCTTCTTTAAGGCACAGCTTCAGACGGTTTCGGTGTACTACTTGGGGCTGTCTCCCAGGTTTAGAGATCTCATACACGTCGGATTCAGGATATGGTATGGAGATGACACTGTATGGTTCTTTCTCCCAGAATGGATCCAATTTCCCATTCCGATGGTTATTCCTTAACCATACACGGTCGCCAACTTTCAGGGACGCTGCATGGGCGCGATGGTTGTAATCCTCCTGTTGTCTCCTACGAACCTCATCCATGCGCGTTTCAACTATCTCTTTAGCTTCCTCCATACGTCGGCGGTGTTCAACAACCCAGTCTGTTTGGGTAGTGGATTGATGGTGTCAGGGACCTTCACACCAAGGGTGAAATCTGAAGGAAGTTGACCTTGTCTTCCAAACATTAGATAAAATGGTGCGTATCCCGTAGATGTTTGGGGTGTGTTGTTGTAAATATAGGCCAAGTCCTTGATACGCTCAGGCCACTCAACACCAGGTGTAACTGCGGCTGTTCTTAGCATGCCGATGATCACTTGTTTGCCTTCTCCACTACCATTCCCTTGGGGTGATACGCTGTGGTTCGCAACTTCTTGCAGTTTTGGAACTGACACAGCTCACGGAACAATTGGGATTCAAACGCCGATCCACGGTCGGTGAGGATATGCTCAGGACAACCGTATGGCGGACAAACTCTGCGTAGAAGGTCTCAGCCGTAGTTCTTGCTGTAAGATCTCTGACAGGCACGATGACAAGGAACTTGGAGTAATGATCCACCATTGTCAGAGCGTAGCTGTGCCGGACGTGTGGGACCCAACTTCACATGGTCCAGAGCAACAATTTCACACGGCTTTTGAGTCTTTTGGATGTAGAGGGGCCTTCTGATCTCTTCGACCTTCCTTGGTGATACTACAGGCGGGACACTCTCGGCCCAACTCTCAATGTCACTCCTCATCCCAACCCAATAGAGCGACGACGGATGGTAGCTTCGTCTTTTGTCCCAGTGACCGATCTGTCATGATCGCCTCAAGTATCATCTGTGCGTCTCTTCTTGGTACGAGGATCTGATGAAGCCTTTCACCTGTGACAGGATCAAGAGTGTTTCTATGTAGAAGGCCTCGTTGGACAAACAGGCGCTTCCTCTGTCGCCAGGCGTTTTAATTCCACGTCATGAAGACCTCTCTTTACACGGGTTGGTATTCTTCCTGTAGCAGGAAATCTGACAATTCTCCTAAAACTCTGCTCTCTTCTTGGAACGTTTTCCACAGAGATGGCTCCTGGAGGGATTCCGCTGTTTTCCCAGAGATTCTCCTTCTACAGGGACACCAATAGCAACCTGATGGGCAAACTTGTTGTAGAATGGTGGCATCTCCACCTCTTCCCAGATGTCTTCTCGGGGTGGTTCTTCTCCCACAGGCACCTTGAGAGTGCTCGCGTTAGCGTTGGACTTGCCACTGCGATACTTGACAGAGAACTTGTAATTCGTCTTGGGCCCCCGTTGTTCGGGCTCCCAGTCGCTGTCCGATGCGCCAACGGATTGTTATCTGTGTACACGGTAAAGGGTGTGGCCCGGTAGTCTTTAAACTTCTCTGTCACGGCCCAGACAAGCGCCAGAAGTTCGTTTGAAAGAACTATGTTCTGGTCGTTCTCCTCCGCGCCTCTCAGACTCCTGCTGGCGTGGCGATGACTCCTCTTTGTTGTCCTGAACCTGGGACAACACTGCCCCAAACCTTGGTGACTTGCATCTGTGTACAGCGGAATGGCTGCTGTGTCGGTGGCTGTTGGTGGTTGCGTCGAGTGCTTTAGCGCTTGAAAGGCTTCCTCTTGACGCGCTGTCCAGTCTACCGAAGCTTTCGTTGTAGTTTTCTCTGGGACAACCGCGCAACAACTCGTTCAGAGGCTCGCTACTTGGGCGAAGTGTGGTTGAACGCCAGTAGTAACCTCGAATCCAGGAAGCTTCGACTTCTTTGACGGTGTTGGTCTTCGCCAGTTCTGGACTGCAGTGATCTTTTCAGGATCAGGTTGGACGCCTTGTGCGCTCACGACATGCCCAAGGTAGTGAACTTGGGGTTTCACAGGTAGCCTTGGAGGGCTTCACTTTGGCCGTGCTGTATAGTACCTTGAATACCTCGGACAGGTGACGGTGTTCTTGTTGTCCGGGATACATAACATCGTCCGGTACAGTAGCACACTCTGGAAATTCTCTGGCCGGGCACCTCTCCATAAACCGTTGGAATGTGGCTGGGCTTACTGCCCATGGCATACTATTATTCGAGTCCCATCGTCTCCTCTTTTCCTCTTCGGCGCCTGGGACTTGCCAGTATCCACTGGTTGTCCGGTCGCGGTAGCTATCCCAGCCGTTAGAGATTCCTCATCCCCTGGGTATGCTCTTTGTGCGTGACGTTGTTGGTTTACGTGTCCCACATCGTGGGTTCCTCTTTCTTCTTGACAAGGACTAGCGCTGCCCGGGGCTGTTACTCTCCCGATAACATCAGCATCTCGCATCTCTTGGATCAACTTTTTCCCGTTGGTACATCGCTGGTGGTTTGGACGGTGACGCTCCTTGTTGGTGGTGGTCGCCAGTCAGATGCGATGTTGTATGGTCGTGGTCTTCCAAGTCCAATGGGTGTTTGCTGATGCCTGTTGGTCGCTTGCCACTTGCCCCCATTGTGTGCTCTTGGGGTATTCTCTCCCACATTCATTCTCCCACCAGGACTTCGTGGCTCCATTCTATGTTCTCGCCTTGGTGGAACGCTGTGTGCGTGTCACCAGAGAGATGTCTTCTGGTGCTCCGGTGTGCGGGCCACGGTGGACTTGTGGAGGTTCACGGGGCTCCCCGTTGACTAAGCGGACGGAACACGTCCATTGGAAACTGTGACAAGGCTGCGCCCTGACAGTGGTTGCCATCTACCTGTTGGGTTGTCGGCCTCGTGTCCTGTTTTCTTGCCCGACGGCCCCCACACCATAGTTTCTGTTCCGGCTTGGTTCTGCGTTCTTTCCGACTCCCATTTCCCTTGTTTGTTGCGACTTGTGCTGGCTTGTACACGAATGGCCCCTGTGGTCTGCTGGTCCTGGGGAGCTGTGGAGAGCTCAGCATCCAACACTTCTGCAAAGCAATGGCGTAAACTTCATGCCTAATATTACAACTGCAACCTATCATCCTCTACATCGTGCTTACCCCTGTCTGCGTTTCGTCCCCAATCTGGATAGTGGGTTCCCATAACCCTGCTGTGGTTGGGCTTCCATTGCTGCCACAGATTTATCCTGTGTCGGTGTTCTTTCACACACCTAGTCCCAATGTTCGGAACACCTGCTTGCGTTGTTCCTGAGATCCGTGTCCACCAACGCTGTCAGGGACCCGTTCCCCGTTGTGTGTGTGGCGCTGCGCGTGCATGGCACTGAAGTTCACCTGGGCCCTTCTTCTTTCCTCCGGCCTGGGTGCCCTTCTCACTGCCTGTGTGTCCTTCTTGCTGGTACGTATGGCCTCTCACTCTCGGGTTTCCTAACACGTCTGTGGCCTCGTGATGTTGCTTCCGGATCACTGCGTGAGACCTGGGTCGACGTCTCCTTCTTTCCTCACGGTCGATGATCCACTCGGCCGGTCTCTCTGGAGTCTGCTGTGTGTCTCGTTTGGCGCGGTGGTCCCAGAGGTGTGGCGGACAACTGGAGCAATGCTTGTTGGGGTCCGTGGGAGCCGATGACTGGGCTCTGGCTCTCCTGTCCCACCTTGGGGGCCTTGTCGCAACGTGTGCTGGATGTTGTGCCGCATTCCACTGACTCTGGGCATGTGGTCCCCCCCTTCTTGCGTCGCAGATTTTATCAGAGTCCACATTTTCACTTGATCCACTTGCCCACAGCTCTAACGCCTCTTGGGGATAGCTGTCCCCGTCTCCCGGTGTTGTCTCTAAAGCGCATCTTTACCTCGACTCCTCAGTTCCCTGGGTTTGTCCGTTTGCCGGGTTCTTTTGTCAGAGGCAGGCCAGGTTTGCCTCCCTAGCTGCGCCCCTCGCTGGCCCAGCAGGATCTGTTCTGCTGTTCTGTTTCGGTGCTGAGAGAGACAGCATCTTCTCACGAAAGTCCCTGGGGTATGCGCCTCCCCTTTGTGCGCGCGCCATGGTGCCCGGGTATGGCATGAGATGGTGGCTGCTCCCATGGGCACTGCTGGATCACTAGAACAGATGCACAATGTCACTTTGCTCGTCATGTTGTTTGCAGGTATGACTGGAATTGGTCGCCTCTCTTTAAGAAACTCAACTGCTTGCTGACAGGGAATGGAGACTACAACTTGGAATGCTGTCCCTTTAAGAATGCTGTAGCTATTAACAGAGTCACTGTGATGCGGCTGACGGTGTGCTCCCCCTCTTTAATGGTGGCACTCCCCACGGACACTGTACACGGAAAACACTCGCTGGGGCCTGGGACTGGACGACAGGGAGGCACAGTACTCACTGACAGCAACTGCAGCGTGGACCAGAGATCAGCGGTGCACAGCGGGACGGTGATGCGCACCGGGAGTCAGAATGCGCTGCCGTTCGCCTTTCACTTTCTTGTTGGGTGCGCTGCATTGCGCTCGCATTCTGGCTCTCCCAAGATGGCGCAGATGGGTCTCCTGGCCTCTGGCGTGCTAAAATCTCCCGCTCTTTTGCAGGTACGTTCCCTTTGTGGCGTTCTTACACAGCGATGTGGCGCAGCAAACAAGTCCTGGGCGTTTTAACTCTTCCGGGCTGTACACACTGAGAGACAGTCTTTGGGCTTACTTCGGGGTATGGGCTCCCCCTCTTTGTGGCGCACTCTCGGGAATAAACTTGATCTTAGCAAGTCCACAATAGCCGATGCTCTGGAGACTTTGCGCACTTTTCGTGGCGCTTTCTCAAAATGGCCACACCCGTATCCTGTTCGTGCGCCTTTTTCTTCGTGACCAGATGGGGTACGCTCGTTGGGATTGCGGTCCGCGCCTTGTCCGGTCTCTGGCCGGCCCTGGTGCTGTCCCACGTTACCACCACTGGTCCGTGATGGGGCTCCATGTTGGTGGTGATTGTTCCCCGGGCGCTCCCCTATACTGTGCCGACTGGTGGTGTTTGGGGCCCCTGATGTTGTCGTGCGTCGACACAGCGTTGTAGTTGACTTTTACTTCCATGGGTGTGGAGGCACATGCTTAAACAGTTCCTTCAATACAAAACAACGGTCCCTGGTGACACAGCAAGTCCTGTGCGGTGCTTGATGGGTGTTCCTACCCCTTATACTTCAGTGTTACAGCCCTAAGGTGTGTCTGGGCTCCTATTTGGCTCATGGAGGATGCCCACCATGATACTAGTACATAATATTCCCCACTCCGTTTGTGGTCCTGTAGCTCGGTTTCGGTGCATAGTCGGGTGCATATTCCACGGTCTCCTTAGCCCCTGGATCCTGTGATACTTGCTATGGAGCACGTGTTCCAGATGTTCTCTCCACAGTCTCATGCTGACAAGATAATGATGCTTCTTCCTTCTGCTCGGGCGGATCTTCTGATAGCTGGAGTATGTCAGCTCTCCACCTTCCTGGGCCTGTCTAGGACTTGAGATTCCTGCACTAAACTCACTGCTTTCTTCACAGGACATCACACTTATCTCCTCACCTCCTCCTCCTAACACTCCACACTTCTAACTCCTCACACGCAGGACCTTCCTGCAGGGGTGTTACCATGGGGACCCAGTGATCAGCTGACTCCTCCCCTTTTCCCAGGCGATGTCCTCCCATTGGACATTTGGTTACTATTCAACCCTATGGGAGGTGTAATGCATATGTGAGGCTCACTAGGTGGCGCTGTGTTGTGTGAGACTCAGGACCCCCTGCTATGTCACACAGGCTATGAAGCAACAGGAAATAATACAATGCACAGAGATCACCCTCAGCCCAGCCATAGCCAGCTCTGGGATGCCACACTTACACACCTCCAAGAAAGATTATATGTATTATTCTGCTAGGCATCAATCCTACTCATGAATAGACATGTTCCCAGCCCAGACTGATATGCTCCTTAGAGTGCAAGGTTTTGAAATAGGTAATATTACGTGGTCGGACCACGTGCCTATTACTCTCACCAGGTGTCACTGTTCCTCCTGTCATGTCCCGAGAAATTGACTGCTGACATTACTGAATTTTTCAATATTAATTCTCCCTCGGTAGATGGTAAGTTTTGCCTTTGGAATTCTCATAAAGCATTTGTCAGGGGTTTAATGATACAGCATACCTCACGTTTTAAGCGCCAAAGATTGCACTTTTTCACTCTCAGCATATAGCGGATGAATTCAGTAATTATTATGAGGGTTTGTATAACCTGAGGGAGGATCCGGACACCACGCAGCCTTCTGGTATAGATATTAATTGATTCCTAAGCTCCTTGCACCTTCTTTCTGTTACACATACACAGCTACAGTCTTTAAATGTTTCTATTTCTATTTCCACCCAGGAAGTAGCCAGGCGATAGATGGCTTGAAACTCAATAAATCTCCTGTCCCAGATGGGTTTTCTGGAGGATATTACAAGCAGTTCAAGCCACTTCTCCTCACTCACCTTACTGAGGTGTTTAATCTAGCAATGTTGACAGGAAAATTTCCCCTTGAGATGCTATCTGCAACAATTGTGACATTGCCTAAACCGGGCAAGGACCCCTCCCTATCCTCTAACAACCGGCCCATATTGTTATTAAATGCGGATGTAAAGTTGTTCGTTAAGGTACTTGCAAACCGACTTCTCGATGTCTTGCCGACATTAGTAGGTGGGGATCAGGTGGGATTTACTAAAGGGAGTGTGAAAGATCCTCAGTGCGCCAACACCACGTTGGCCCACACCTGAGACTTCTTTACTAAAAACCACACTCACCGCCAGTGAGTGCTGGGTCCACAAGATAAATACAAGACAAGCTTTCTAAATTTTATATATTTATTAACCCCTAAATGGGTCAGTATTAACATCTAACACATGCAGTTCAGAACAGATATGCAGATGTATGCAAGCATTAACAGTTACTAGTTACAATATACAGCACTTAAAATAAAAAGGGAATAAAAGTGAAATAATTACTTTACCACACATATCCTTGATGTGGCTTTATAGTCCAACACTCACACATGCTCTGGCATGTGTGAATAACCAGTGGAGGCTTCTAGCAGCAGCATCAACACAGCATTCCAGCTTGCATGCTCATCACAGTCTATCCTCAGTAGTCTGTGCTTTGTAGTCTCCCTCACTGACCTCTTACCTCATCTTTTATACCCTTGATTACACCACCCAGAATGAGGTCACCAGCGACGGCCAGTCTGATTGACTAACGCACTCAAGTCAAGATTCTTTGTAAGGAGATGGGACCAAGTGGAATGACACAATGCCGTCTATAAGTTATCAACCAGGTCGGATCAACAGCCCAGGCCAAACAATACATGTGTATTTGATCACTCAGGGCTATGTAGGAATTCAATGGAGCCATTCTGGGATGAGTACAAAGCCCTATTGTTACATTGTTGCCACTACTGACAACATACACCTAGGATTAGAGCTACGCACAGTTAAATTAAATAGAAGTAAGAGGGAGATACGATACCCAGAGATCAAAATACATCTTTGAGTTATAGCCATATTTAAGTGGAATCATCACAGGGAGGCAGGCCCCAGACGGCACGAGACATGTCATCGCGCTGGTTGCGGCCGCTCGGGCTGGAGTAACGCCTTCTCTGCTCCTGTCCTTGGATGCGGAGAAGGCGTTCGATAGGGTACATTGGGGATATCTTTTTGAGGTTTTACATAAATTTGGCTTCTCTGGTCCCATTGCCACTGCAATTTGTGCACTTTACTCTTGCCCATCTGCAAGAGTACTGGCGAATGGGGTCTTGTCCCGCCCCTTCTCCATTACCAATGGCACAAGGCAGGGGTGCCCACTGTCCCCTTTAATATTCTCTTTAATGATGGATCCCTTAGCTGAAACAATTAGGTCACATCCTGGCCTTACTGGTATTAAGCTGGGTCAGTCAGACCATAGAATTAATCTATTCGTGGACGATGTGATCCTGTCCCTTTCTTTCTCTGATAACGTGCTGTGTACTGTATCACAAAACCTGGTGGATTTTGGAGCGTTATCATACTATAAAGTTAATGAATCCAAATCCCAGATCTTGGGGATTGGCCTGTCCCAAACCAATATACACCATATCAAAACTACATCGCTCTACCAGTGGTGCCCGCAGTCCATGCCCTATCTAGGAATTCAGCTCACCCCAAACCCAAAAGATTTAATTAAAGCCAATTTTCCAGGTTTGTTGGCTACCCTTCAGAAAGAACTTTACACATATAAGGAATAAATGGTTGGAAAGTATGCGCTCCGAGGAGACCACTATTTATAATATATATAGGTAAATCCCCAGTTATTCCTTAGTAGTTGAGGATTTGAACCGACCCAATTACGGTTAGATGACATAGATCGTATTAGGGAATCTAGTAGATCAGGATCGCATTCAAACTGGGGTTACCGGCTATCCGAGGGATTGAAGCCGTTGGTGAAAGATACGTATAGCTGGAACAACTGTTCCCAAGAGTCCCAGGATTTGCGCTCCTCTATGGATAAACCACAACTGGTCTCAAAGTGCGGGAAGTTCAGGCTTTATTTAAGATTACGCGTTTCGGGGTTTTAAGGCGTTCAAAGAGCGCACCCCTTCATCAGATCTCTGTAATATTGCTTGTGCAAAGAGCAATATTACAGAGATCTGATGAAGGGGTGTGCTCTTTTGAACGCCTTAAAACCCCGAAACGCGTAATCTTAAATAAAGCCTGAACTTCCCGCACTTTGAGACCAGTTGTGGTTTATCCATAGAGGAGCTTCAGAAAGAACTTTATGTTTTGACTAAATTCAAGCATGGCTGGATGGGTAGAATTGTTTTATATAAAATGTTGATTCTTCCCAGGATACTTTACTATCTCAGAACTTTAGTGATCCCGATACCCAAGTCTGTTTTTCTGAGTTTCCAAAAACAGATGATGGCCTTTATATGGAATGATTGTAAGCCCAGAGTAGCTTTACAGACACTCTTTAAGGCAAGAGACAATGGAGGTATGGGTATACCAAATCTGTACCATTTCTATTTAGCCACAACTTATGTCAACTTCAATTTTGCTTTTCATCGAACCACGATAAATTATGGCCAGATATGGAGGCTCAAATAGCCCAGATTTCCGATTGGGAGGGATTCCTGCTAGCATCAGGGAATCCCCTCTCTGTCCCACCAGCCGTACAGGCAACGGTTGGGGTGTGGCATGTTTTTTGTGCTATTTCAGATAGAGATAACTCTGGGGTCACATTGAATTTACCTCTTACAACGCTCCCTCACGTGATACCACATTTGTCCTTGGACGAGTGGCGCAGATGTGGGATAAAGTATATCTCTGACCTCTACAGAGGTGATACCATTGCGCCATTCTCCGTTTTGCAGGAGACACATAATCTACCTGCAAAAGAAGCATATACCTATGCTAGACTGGCTTCATATCTGTCTGACGCCACCTCAGCTCAACTGCGCTTGCCACAGCCAGCCGCCGATCTTTTACTTTCACAGACTTCCCCAGCTGCATATAAGACTAAGATTCTGTATCGTACTTTGAACATGGATTGTGCCTTTCGGAGGACGATCTAGGCCGCAGGTTTGAGACTAGTCACTGGCGGGAGGCGATTAGATGGGCCAAGCAATCTACGGTATGTGTCTCGCACTGGGAACAGTATAGCAAATTACTCCTACGCTGGTATTACCCTCCCCTACGCCTAGCTAAGCTCTATCCATCGTGTCCATCGGGTTGTTGGAGAGGTTGCGGAGAGATTGGCTGATTGTTCCATGTGTTCTGGCACTGCCCGCTCATCCAGCCCTTTTGGGTTTCTGTATTTTCATTGCTCAATAAACTGTGTGGTGGAGTGGTAGGATCTACACCCGAATTGGCACTCCTCTTGCTGGGCATTCATATGACGCTGAGCAGATATAGAATCGTCATATGCCAGGTACTTGGGGCTGCTCGTCTGCTTATTGCACGTAGATGGAAATCCACCTCCTGTCCGACCTTGATGGAGTTGATTTGGTGGTGACATTGAATTATCAATATGAGCGCATCTACACATGCAATGATGGAAGCCTGGACAGATTCCGGAAGCATTGGGAACTATGGGTTACCTCATTCCCCCCACCGAACGCCTATTGATGGTCTATACGCCTTAGCCATTACTAGCACCCTGAGTATCTTATATTCTCTTAATTTCCTAGGGGGACACTCTGCTTGTGTGCTCTTGGAATGCCTATACACTATCTTCCTAATTAATTACTTAATTACTTAATGTTGATAACTGGTAGCAGATAGGTCTGCACACAGGCCCGCGTGGCAGTCCATCCACTTTGTGGGATGCTGAGTGTGATACGATCCAATCTTATTTTATTCCCCAGGCCTGTTCCTATGTTGATTTGGTCATTTGTTCATTTGTTTTGTTTTGTTCCTTTTTCCGCCTGTCTTGATTTCCCCTCCTCCCCTTCCCCATGGCAAGACTTGATTGATGTTTCATGCCACCTTTTTATCATGTTCTGCTACTCATATGTATAAAAAGACTTATATGCTCTTAATGTACATTGCGAAATGTATCTTTGCTATGGCTGTACTTCACATGAGTATTTTCTATTTCCCTTTTACATGCAGTTTGTAAAGCCATGATTGTCTTCTATGTTTGTGCTATGTTTGACATTTGTATTGTATTCATGTATACCTTCAATAAAAATTATTGATATAAAAGGTTGTGCAACAAAATATTAAGTTAAGGGTACCATCATTTCTGTGCAGGCCTGTTTCATGAGTTTTCTTTTTTTAAAAATTCTGTTGAAGCATGGTTGAAAAGCAATGTCTGACTTTCATTTGTTCATTTTCATAGAACTTTTATATATTATTACTTTTGTCAGATTTGAGTTATTTCTGTGACCATTGTGGGTTTTTCTTTCATTAAATGAAGGTTACCAACAATTTTGTCCATGTGTGTATTATTCTGTACTAGCAGAATACCCACGGCTTCGCTCGCGGAAAATATGTTAAATTGTTGGTTATGCAAGCTAAAGTAAAATTTTCAGTGTCACACTGAAATTGACATATTCAGAGTGCTACAGTAAATCTTTTTTTTCCACTTGAAATTTTTCTTGTTATTTTCGCATTTTACTTATTTGTCGTAACATTGATGTGAACTTTTTTTTTTATTTCAACATTTTTGTTGATTTTACATATCGAATACATATTATGCAGTATAAACTATTACAACTATTTTTTGAACTATTTTTTATGAAAAATTAAAATTTTTGCACCATACACAAACATATAAAACATTTACACCCAATTAACAACATAGTGCAACCCTTCCTCCCTCCTTCCAGTGTAATCTATAAGTAGTTCATGGACAAAAGGGTAAAATTGGTTTACAGTTAAACAACTATCTATTGTAGTGCTTTTTGGTAAACAATGTTTCTGGTTTTACCTTCAGGTGCATATATGAAAAGATTTCTGGGGTTACCCACTCTAGAGCAAGCAACGTACAACTGTCCATGTGAAAAACACAGGCTCTCCAAATTAATGTCGGCTGCTTTAAGTGATTGACCTTATGCTTTGTTTATAGTCATAGTAAATGCAAGTTGGATTGGGAACTGCACACATTTAAAATTGAAGGGCATGTCACTTGGTAGCAAAGGAATATGCGGAATGAAAACATTTGCTCCCTTAGAGTTTCCCATAAGAATAGTGGCTTCAATAACATTGGGCATGAGACTTTTAATGCACCATCTTGTGCCATTACACATTTTTGGTGGGTCAAGGTTCCGAAGCAAAATTATTGTGGCTCCTATTTTTAAAGTGAGCTTCTGCGGTGGCATTCCAGGAGGCTCCAAAGAATTCAGGAACTCCAATGGATACATTACGGCTTTGTTCACTCTCCATGAATGAATCAATGGACATGTATGTGGTCGCTAGACCAGGCAGCCTTCCTTGAATTAGTAGATTTATGGAGCTGACACTATCATTTTTAGGCGCTAGGACTGCACGTTCACAAAGCCTCTGATGGTTGTTAAAATTGTTACAAATATCAGGGAAAACTTGGTCAATAAGTTCCATTACCGAAGATGTCATTTCACAAAAATCTTCCGGAAAGGAAATGAGACCAGTAGTGGAATCAGTAGGGAACCTGTCATTTCCAAGGCATAGTAGCTGGTGTGTAAATTTGTCCGCAGTTGTATTTCCCATCAGATGAACCCGCATATTAGTAGTAAGAGTTTGCTTCTGAACATGTTTCCACAGATAAGATTTTAGACAGGTATTCAGCTCATCCGCTGGTGTTGCTCCCTTAAGAACAGGTAACGTCTGGCAGAAGTCACCTGCAAAAATTACAATTCCCCCCCCATTAAACAATCGGTTCCCCGCAGATCTTTCAAGGTGCGATCAAGGGCCTTGACCGCTTTCATGTGCGCCATGGTACATTCATCCCAAACAATTACTTTGCAAGTTTGTAATACCTTAGCTTTCCCAGAGCCCTTAGTGATATTACAGACAGGAGTTTCTGACAGTGCTATATATTAAAGGGCAATCCTAGTGCTGAATGAGACGTGCGCCCTCCATCTAAAAGAGTGGCCGCAAGCCCAGATGATGCCAAGGCAATGTCATTGTTTGAGCGAATTTCTGCAAGCAGCAAATTAATTAAAAATGTTTTATCAGTACCTCCTGGTGCATCTAGGAAAAATAGTCCCCCATTTCCACTGGAAATCTGACCCATAATTGCCATATAGGCCGATCTTTGGTCATCAACCAAAAGAGGCTTATTTAATATGACAAATTCTTAAAATTTTTCCAAATCATAGCTTTTTTCTTGCAGAATATCTCTGTTCATAATATCAAAGTCTGGTCGATTTGGTGCTGGTAAACCGAATTCTATTAGAGTTTTACTATTGATAGATATGCACCTTTCTTCTAACATCAAAAGGGCTTTGTTGAAAATGTCAGCAGTGAAATTTAAGTCTAAGTCTGGATTAACTCTCCTTTGCACTCTAAGAATATCTTCACTAAGATATTCTTTGTATTTGTCCCAAAGCGCGGGGATTGGAAGGTGCACAGGTTGTAATTATTATAGCAAACAGGTCTCTTAGTTGAGGTGGAAAGCGAGTGACAGATGCTTCCTGCAATGTCATGTCCCAGTATTGATCGTCTTCGATCAGACCATGCTTTTGGCATGCTTCCCTGTAAGTTTGACACAGATCTCCATCAACTATTTTCAAATCTGTGAAAGAAGTTGGCCCACGGACAGTGTGAAGCAGTAATCGGCGGTAGTAACACTCTGCGTTGTTTGAATGCACTGTATACACACGTCCAAGAGCATCACTGGAACGTCTGTCCAATCCTGGGACCCTTGCACCTTGTTTCCTCTTGCAAAATACTTTTCTCGATTTATTCCATGTATAATATTTTGGAACATCTGAATATAATAAAGTTCTTGCAAATGGATCTGCTTGACATAGGAGAATGAAAGCTGTCAATGTTGTATTGGGTGGTTGAGCAGCTCTTTCCTCTGCATTCTTGGGAGTAAAATCAACTCGTCCATTTTCAAGATGGACACTGAGATGAACTACAGGATGTCTTTCATGGATGGGAAAATTTAGTAATCGCCACACGGCTTCATTACTACTTATATACCTTCCCATCTGATACAGCATAATCTCATCATATGTACATTTTGGATTCTCTAGCTGGAAAACTGCCATATCACTGCCCTTGTTAACATATTTGCAAATGTATTTAATTGACTTAACAGAGTTACAATATTCTACGTTAATGTGCGCATCAAACATTTTTGAAAGCAATGGAGAGTAAGGTACAACCCATCGATTATCTATTTCAAGATCTGTGTTTTGTTTAACTGTTTTTTGTTTTGCTTGGGTTAAGTGGCCCACATGGTCCATGGATCATATTTTTACAAATAGTTTCAAAAAGTACCAGATCCTCTTCTGGATTTGGAAGCTCAGCAGAAATAACACTGTCAATTTGATCAGGGCGTATCTTATCCTTTAGCCATATCAGTGAATGAGCATGTGGAAGACCTCTTTTTTGCCACTCAATTGAATACATCCAACACTGACTTTCACCAAAAATGTAACACTTTGTAATTACATCCATGAGCTTGATCAGTTTTTGTTTAAAAACCCTTGCTATTAAATCATGTCGATCAGAGGGGCCCTGACCATTCAGAAGCTCTGCCTTTATCTCTGGCCAAGTTGGATTACATGTAACTGTAATAAAGAAATCAGGACGACCATATATCCGAACATATGTCATGGAGTCCTGAGCAAACTCATGCATACAGTACAGACCAAAAGTTTGGACACACCTTCTCATTCCAAGAGTTTTCTGTATTTTCATGACTATAAAAATTGTAGATTCACACTGAAGGCATCAAAACTATGAATTAAAACATGTGGAATTATATACTTAACAAAAAAGTGTGAAACAACTGAAAATATGTCTTATATTCTAGGTTCTTCAAAGTAGCCACCTTTTGCTTTGATTACTGCTTTGCACACTCTTGGCATTCTCTTGATGAGCTTCAAGAGGTAGTCACCTGAAATGGTCTTCCAACAGTCTTGAAGGAGTTCCCAGAGATGCTTTGCACTTGTTGGCCCTTTTGCCTTCACTCTGCGGTCCATCTCACCCCAAACCATCTCGATTGGGTTCAGGTCTGGTGACTGTGGAGGCCAGGTCATCTGGCGTAGCACCCCATCACTCTCCTTCTTGGTCAGATAGCCCTTACACAGTCTGGAGGTGTGTTTGGGGTCATTGTCCTGTTGAAAAATAAATGATGTGGACCATCAACGCAAACCGAATGGAATAGCATGCCGTTGCAAGATGCTGTGGTAACCATGTTGGTTCAGTATTCCTTCAATTTTGAATAAATCCCTAACAGTGTCACCAGCAAAGCACCATCACACCTCCTCCTCCATGCTTCACGGTGGGAACCAGGCATGTAGAGTCCATTCGTTCACCTTTTCTGCGTCACACAAAGACACGGTGGTTGGAACCAAAGATCTAAAATTTGGACTCATCAGACCAAAGCACAGATTTCCACAGGTCTAATGTCCATTCCTTGTGTTCTTTAGCCCAAACAAGTGTCTTCTGCTTGTTGCCTGTCCTTAGCAGTGTTTTCCTAGCAGCTATTTTACCATGAAGGCCTACTGCACACAGTCTCCTCTTAACAGTTGTTGTAGAGATGTGTCTGCTGCTAGAACTCTGTGTGGCATTGACCTGGTCTCTAATCTGAGCTGCTGTTAACCTGCGATTTCTGAGGCTGGTGATTCGGATGAACTTATCCTCCGCAGCAGAGGTGACTCTTGGTCTTCCTTTCCTGGGGCGGTCCTCATGTGAGCCAGTTTCTTTGTAGCGCTTGATGGTTTTGGCCACTGCACTTGGGGGCGCTTTCAAAGTTTTCCCAATTTTTCGGACTGACTGACCTTCATTTCTTAAAGTAATGATGGCCACTCGTTTTTCTTTACTTAGCTGCTTTTTTCTTGCCATAATACAAATTCTAACACTCCATTCAGTAGGACTATCAGCTGTGTATCCACCTGACTTCTGAACAACACAACTGATGGTCCCAACCCCATTTATAAGGCAAGAAATCCCACTTATTAAACCTGACAGGGCACACCTGTGAAGTGAAGACCATTTCAGGTGACTACCTTTTGAAGCTCATCAAGAGAATGCCAAGAGTGTGCAAAGCAGTAACCAGAGCAAAATGTGGCTACTTTGAAGAACCTAGAATATAAGACATATTTTCAGTTGTTTCACACTTTTTTGTTAAGTATATAATTCCACTTGTTAATTCATAGCTTTGATGCCTTCAGTGTGAATCTACAATTTTTATAGTCATGAAAATACAGAAAACTCTTGGAATGAGAAGGGGTGTCCAAACTTTTGGTCTGTACTGTATGTCTGGGACTTCCAGTAAATGTAGGCGGTAAAATAAACATATGCCCAATGTCAGCCACGTTGCCATCATTAGCAACAGCATCCCTTCAATGAATGTATTCATCCACTCTAAGTTTTTGTTGGTTCAATCGTATGTACAAAAGATGCTCACCTTCCACCTTGGCATACTATATCAACTATATCAACTATAAATTGATGAAAAAGTTGCCTACATTGTAAAATGTGGTTAGAAGACCCATGTCTGATCATTATTTGGTAGGCATAAAAGTCCATAGCTGATATTTTTTTATTGGTTGGCCTAGCAGTCTTGGGATCAGTCTGTGTTAGATTAAAGTGATAGCCATCTTGGCCATTCCAAAATATTATCGGATATTGCAGAGCATCATACGATCTATGTGTTTCTGCAATATGTTGAAGATTGTCGCTTCGTCGCTGAATAATTATATCTCGGCTTTGAAAGTCCTGTCCAACCAGTACAATAGCTACTTCGTTAACAGTGGGAGAATTAAATCGCCTTTCATGCTCACCAAACAGTGTCTTGTTTGCTCTTATTACAACTTAATATTCATCACGTGGCATTCTTTCTAAGGCTGTTTTGAAAAGGTTTACTAACTGATTGTGCTGATGGAAAAATCTTTGCAAATTCAACACAATCTCTTTTTTTGTCTCAAGGATAGCTTCACAACGTCTATCAGCTTGCATTTGTTCGTCTCCCAAAAAATAAATTTGTAAAAACTTTTGATCTTCATTTGCTACAGGGAATATTGAACCTATTTTGTGACATATTTGGCTCTGGACTGTAATAGTTGGCATAAATCCTGCTTCCTGGAGTCCAGCTGTCGTAGCAAAGGATGTCATCTGGAAAGATGAATTGTATCTCCTAATATTTTGCAGAAAATGCTTTGACTCGGGAGTTGTTCCTGACATGTATGAAAGAAGTGGTTCAGGAGGAAGATCTAAAGGTGGCAAACTGACTTTGCCATTTGAGCAGCACATACCAGGCGATTCCAAGTTAAACTTCTTTGCTTGACAATGTTTGCATATTATGTCCATTTTGCCAATTATGACTTTCTGATGTGATCTATAGTCTTGAATTGGGTTGTAGTGAAATGCTTCCAAACACAAATCAGCCTGCCTACATCTTTGCACACATGCATATGTCGTATGCGGTCATTTTCAGAACGTTCATCCTTTTGTTCAAATGTTTCCATATTCCTTGCTTCAGCCTGCCTTATCCGATTCTTGTGAAGACGACATTCCCGTTGCCCTGATGTCTCAGCTGCCTTACATTTAGCCTGTCTCATCCGTTTCTTTTCAAGCTGCGAGTCACGTTGTTCACTTGTCTCAGCTCTTTGACACAATTTTGCGATCTAAGCTTTTGGGTGAACTTGCCCAATAGATGGTCGTTTTTTTTGGGCGGCATTTTAAAAAACAGTCCTTAGTATTATGACCCTTTAGTCTTCACCTGACACTGATAAGAGATGTAATAGGATGAATAGTAAATAAAGAGCATCCCTCACACAGTATTACTATGACCTGAAGGAGCTCACAATCTCATTAATGACAACCGCCTCACAGGCAGACTTGTGTAGTTGCCCATAGCAACCAATCAGAGCTCAGCTTTCACTTTACCTCAGCAGCTTCAGTGATGAAAGCTCCCTGTATAGTAAGCAATAATGACAATCTTACTATGAGGCAGTTTTCGCCTGACCAATATTGCTGCTCAGTAAGGCTGATTGCACACTACAGTATTTTAATAATAATAATAATAATAATAATAGTCCTTTAATAGTCCCACAATGGGGAAATTCAGTGTGTTACAGCAGCAAAGATAAGCAGATACAAATACAAATACAACATGTACAGGAATGTTCCAAGGTAAGAGGCATTACTTTGATAGCCGACAGACATATAGGAAGTAGCGGGGGCGGGGGCGGGGGCGGGTGGATTTAACAGGCAGAGAGATATTTCAGTTCTCTGTGTGTAATGATCTCCGCTTAGGTCGGTGTTGATTGTACAGCCTAACCGCGGTGGGGAGGAAAGACTTCCGATAGCGCTCCTTCTCACACCTAGGGTGGAGCAGTCGGTCACTGACAGTACTGCTCAGCGCGATCACAGTCTCATGCATTTTCAAGGGTCTCTGAGCCGTGGATTCTACAGCTCCATAAACATTCTATGGAGTCTGCAAAATTCACAGCTTTGTGCACAAAGAAGTCTATGGAAACGCCAAATCCATGGCCCGGACGCCCGTGAAAATACTGTAGTGTGCAAGCAGCCAGTAAGGATACCAGACGTGTTTTGTCAGTGTGTGCGTGTATTTGTGTGTGTGTGCACGCGTGGGATCCATGTCTATGTATGCGTGAGTGCATGCACGTGTGTGATCCATGTATATGTATGCGTGTGTGTGAACATGTGATCCGTGTGTTTGTGCGTGTGCAGTGCAAGTGTCCATGCGTGCAGTAGGTGTGTGTGTGTGTGACGCAAGTGCTCTGTTCGTCTGTGTTCATAGGGTGCATCCATCTCAGTATGTTTGCGTGCGTGTCTTGTCCTTGCGTTCGTTTGTGTGTGTGGTGTGCGTGTGGTGTGCGTGTGGTATTTATGGAGTGGTGTTGTGGTATTTGTGGGGTGGTGTTTGTGTTGTGTGTGTCTAGCGTGGTCTGGTGTTTGTGTGGTGTGTTGTGGCATTTGTGTGGTGTTGTGCTTGTGGGTTGGTGTATGTGTGCTGTCTGTGTCATGTTTGTATGGTGTTTGTGAAATATTTATGTGTTGTGTGTGGTGGTGTTGGTCCTTTAGCAGCGACTCTTTGGCGATGTCGCTATAATCCGTCCCTGTCAGTCACAACTGTTGTTTTCCCCTCAGTTCTGTCACTTTCACCTTCACATTTACCCATTATATGTATACGACTGAACTTCGGGGGCCCCAATCTGATGACTGGGGGACGCTAGCAAGATTTAACGTGCGCATTATTCTGCTCCTGTGGGTGGAGAGGGGATGTGCCAAGTTTCACCCAAAACATGCGAGAACTGTGGATTTGTATAGAGCGGGCTACTACAGATTTTGAGTTTTATATATATAGACAATGTACTGGGAAGCTGGAAAAAAATTTAGAATGGGGCGGATTTGAAGAAAAAAAATGCATGTGCGACTTTCTTACAGGCTTAGTTTTTGCGGCATTCACTCTGCAGCCAAAATGACATGTCACCTGTATTCCATGTTTCGATACAATTCTGGGGATACCAAATTTATATGGTTTTATTTACATTTTAACCCCTTAACAAAAATCTAAACCTTTGCAAAAAAAATTTTTTTCTAAAAGTCGCCAAATTCTGATACCCGTAACATTTTTTTATTTCTGTGTGCAGGGATGCATAGGGCGTCTTTTTTTGCGGGGCCAGGTGTAATTTTTAGTTATACCATTTTGGGGAATGGCTATTGCTTTGATCACTTTTAAATTTTTATCAGAGGTGAAACAGCGAAAAAATGGTGGTTTGGCACTTTTGATTCTTTTTTTTTTTGCTGCAGCATTTACCTTACGGGAAAAATATTTTTATAAGTTTGTAGAGTGGCCATTTTCGGACACAGGGATACCTAATCCTGTTCAGTACCACACCCAGTAGTGTAGGGACCCACTATAAGCCCACTAGGGCTTATACACCTTGATCAATATGTATACTAAGAACCTCATGTTCTGTATTGTAGTTTTTGCTGAGAAGCACAAGATCAATGTATAAGATTGGGATGTGCGTTTTTGTTTTTTTTTTTTCTTCTTGGAGATTTCATACAATGTTTTCTGTCATTTCCATTTTTTTTTGTTTTGCCATGGTACCAGCACTCCTCCCATTTTGGCCCAGGTGTTTTTAAATTAAGGGAGCCTTCTACTGGCCCAGTCCTCTGTCTGAGACCATATGGCAAGTTGAACTCTTTGAGACCTGTTCACACTTTGCAGTCTTTCGACTGACATCATATGGAAAGGTGAACTTTGTTATCTGTTCACGCGGTGCTGTGCGGGGTGTCTGCCGTTGCTGTGGTGCATGGGGCGATGTGGCCCAGAGCCTGGGGGCTTAGCCTGGCAGCAGGGGTGTTGCTGGGCTGCTGCACTGCAATGCCCTTTTATCAGAGTGAACCCTGAACAAAGGGCATTAACTCCGGGTCTCCGGAATACAACGGAGACCCAGTTGCTATGGCAGCCGTGCTGCAGGAGAGCGGCTGCCATCTTTAAAGACGCGGCATCCGCTATACCATTACTATGTCGGTAAGGGATTAAAAAAAAAAAAAAAAAGTAATTTTCTGGTGACAGTTTCCCTTAATCAATCAGAAAAGAATTCTACCTTAATACTTGTCTCATTCACAGTTTAAGGAAGCACATGCTTCATACCCCTTCAATATTAATGTTGTTTTTATCTATTTAGAGGGGACAGGACATTTCAGATCATCACATGAACTCTTTGCTCAAAGAACTGTAAAGAACCAGAACGTCTAGTATAACCTCATTGGCTAAATGGACCAGACATGACTTTCAAATACTACATGGCAGAAGGATCCCCAACTCCTCAGGGCATACAGTATATGCCAACTTGACTAGATCCAAAGCCATGATTTTGGCAGCATTTGCTGAGATTCCCCTCTAACATACAAAACATAAGCCACCCTAAAGAGAATATGCCCAAATCAGGGCACACCTATCAATAGAGAAAAACAACCAAATAAAGCATATTCATGTCACGGTGCAAAATATATAAAAAATGTATTAAATACAGTTAAATACATACAGTGGGGGAAAAAAAGTATTTAGTTAGCCACCAATTGTGCAAGTTCTCCCACTTAAAAAGATGAGGCCTGTAATTGACATCATAGGTAGACCTCAACTATGAGAGACAAAATGAGAAAACATATCTAGAAAATCACATTGTGATTTTTTAAGAATTTATTTGCAAATTATGGTGGAAAATAAGTATTTGGTCACCTACAAACAAGCAAGATTTCTGACTCTCACAGACCTGTAGCTTCTTTAAGAGGCTCCTCTGTAGTAATGGCACCTGTTTGACATTGTTATAAGTATAAAAGACACCTGTCCACAACCCCAGTCACACTCCAAACTCCACTATGGTGAAGACCAAAGAGCTGTGGAAGGACACCAGAAACAAAATTGTAGACTTGCATCAGGCTGGGAAGACTGAATCTGCAATAGGTAAGCAGCTTGGTGTGAAGAAATCAAGTGTGGGAGCAATAATTAGAAAATGGAAGACATACAAGACCACTAATAATCTCCCTCGATCAGGGGCTCCACACAAGATCTCACCCCGTGGGGTCAAAATGATCACAAGAACGGTGAGCAAAAATCCCAGAACTACACAGGGGGACCTAGTGAATGACCTGCAGAAAGCTGGGACTAACGCCGCTGCCAGGGACTCAGATCCTGCAGTGCCAGACGTGTCCCCCTGCTTAAGCCAGTACATATCCGGGCCCGTCTGAAGTTTGCATTTGGATGTTCTAGAAGAGTATTGGGAGAATGTCATATGGTCAAATGAAACCAAAGTAGAAACACAACTCGTCGTGTTTGGAGGAGAGTGAATGCTGAGTTGCATCCAAATAACACCATACCTACTGTGAAGCATGTGGGTGGCAACATCATGCTTTGGGGCTGTTTCTCTGCAAAGGGACCAGGACGACTGATCCATGTACATGAAAGAATGAATGGGGCCATGTATCGTGAGATTTTGAGTGCAAACCTCCTTCCATCAGCAAGGCCATTGAAAATGAAACGTGGCTGGGTCTTTCAGCATGACAATGATCCCAAGCACACTGCCAGGGCAACAAAGGAGTGACTTCGTAAGAAGCATTTCAAGGTCCTGCAGTGGCCTAGCCAGTCTCCAGATCTCAACACCATAGAAAACCTTTGGAAGGAGTTGAAAGTCCGTGTTGTCCAGCGACAGCCCCAAAACATCACTGCTCTAGAGGAGATCTGCATGGAAGAATGGGCCAACATACCAGCAACAGTATGTGCCAACCTTGTGAAGACTTACAGAAAACGTTTGACCTCTGTCATTGCCAACAAAGGATATATAACAAAGTATTGAGATAAACTTTTGTTATTGACCAAATACTTATTTTCCACCATAATTTGAAAATAAATTCTTTAAAAATCAGACAATGTGATTTTCTAGATATGTTTTCTCATTTTGTCTACCTATGATGTCAATTACAGGCCTCTCTCATCTTTTTAAGTGGGAGAACTTGCACAATTGGTGGCTGACTAAATACTTTTTTTCCCCACTGTATGTGTGTGTGTATATATATATATACACACACACAAGTGCATCTCAATAAATTAGAATATCATCAAAAAGTTATTTTTTTTTTTTTTAGTAATTCAGTTAAAAAAGTGAAAACACATATATTATATTGAGTCATTACAAACAGAATTACTTTTCCAAGTGTTTATTTATGTTCATGTTGATGATTATGGCTTACAGCCAAGGAAAACCCAAAAGTCATTATCTCAGAAAATTATAATATTATATAGGACCAACTGTAAAAAAAAATTATTTTAAATACTTGGTCGGGGCTCCTTTTGCATGAATGACTGCATCAATGCGGCGTGGCATGGAGGCAATCACCTTTCTGTATCAATTCCTTACAGTTTTCTAGCTCTCTGCTTGAAAAATTAGGTAGAAACACAACTCGTCGTCTTTGGAGGATAGTGAATGCTGAGTTGCATCCAAAGAACACCATACCTAGTGAGAAGCATGGGGGTGGCAACATCATGCTTTGGGGCTGTTTCTCTGCAAAGGGACATTGAAGATGAAACGTGGCTGGGTCTTTCAGCATGACAATGATTCTGCTTACTTCTAGTGGATAAAACGCTGACCATGGTCATGTGATTTATGGTCCATGGTCATGTGATGGATATAGAGGTGCACAGCTCATTACCAGGCAGCTGTCTGATTACTGTGCTGTGAGTATAACGAGCTGTGCACCTGTGTGTACATCACATGACCATGGTCAGCGTTTTATCCACTAGAAGTAACAGAATGAATGACAGTAAGCAGAGATCTACAGTCATGGCCAAAAGTTTTGAGAATGACACAAATATTATATTTTCACATGATCTGCTGCCCTCTGGTTTTTATGTGTGTTTGTCAGATGTTTTTATCACATACAGAAATATAATTGCATTCATATTATGAGTAACAGAAGCTTATATTGACAGTTAGAATGAGTTAATGCAGCAAGTCAATATTTGCAGTGTTGACCCTTCTTCTTCAGGACCTCTGCAATTCTCCCTGGCATGCTCTCAATCAACTTCTGGACCAAATCCTGACTGATAGCAGTCCATTCTTGCAGAATCAATGCTTTAATTTTGTCTGAATTTGTTGGTTTTTGTTTGTCCACCCGTCTCTTGATGATTGACCACAAGTTCTCAATGGGATTAAGATCTGGGGAGTTTCCAGGCCATGGACCCAAAATCTCTATGTTTTGTTCCCTGAGCCATTTAGTTATCACCTTTGCTTTATGGCAAGGTGCTCCATCATGCTGGAAAAGGCATTGTTGAGCGCCAAACTGCTCTTGGACAGTTGGGAGAAGTTGCTCTTGGAGGACATTCTGGTACCATTCTTTATTCATGGCTGTGTTTTTAGGCAAGACTGTGAGAGAGCCGATTCCCTTGGCTGAGAAGCAACCCCACACATGAATGGTTTCAGGATGCTTTACAGTTGGCATGAGACAAGACTGGTGGTAGCGCTCACCTCTTCTTCTCTGAATAAGCTGTTTTCCAGATGTTCCAAACAATCGAAAAGGGGATTCGTCAGAGAAAATGACTTTACCCCAGTCCTCAGCAGTCCACTCCCTGTACCTTTTGCAGAATATCAGTCTGTCCCTGATGTTTTTTCTGGAGAGAAGTGGCTTCTTTGCTGCCCTCCTTGAGACCAGGCCTTGCTCCAAGAGTCTCCGCCTCACAGTGCGTGCAGATGCACTCACACCTGCCTGCTGCCATTCCTCAGCAAGCTGTGCACTGCTGGTAGCCCGATCCAGCAGCTGAAACACTTTTAAGAGACGGTCCTGCCGCTTGCTGGTCTTTCTTGGGCACCCTGGAGCCTTTTTGGCACCAATGGAACCTCTCTCCTTGAAGTTCTTGATGATGCAATAGATTGTTGACTGAGGTGCAATCTTTCTAGCTGCAATACTCTTCCCATTTAGGCCATTTTTGTGCAGTGCAATGATGACTGCACGAGTTTCTTTAGAGATAACCATGGTTAACAGAAGAGAAACAATGATGGCAAACACCAGCCTCCTTTAAAAAAAAAAATCCCCCGGTTTTTCCTTTTTCATTTACACAAATTTTTTCCCCCCCCCCCCCCCCCCCAACACCCCCACCTGTTTTTATGGGGCAATCACCGGAACGGTGTTGGGTGGGCCTTTTAAGGCAGGGCTGCAATGATGTTGAAATGTGTTTTGGGGGATAAAGTTCATTTTCTAGGCAAATATTGACTTTGCAAGTAATTGCTGTTAAGCTGATCACTCTTTATAACATTCTGGAGTATATGCAAATTGCCATTAGAAAAACTGAAGCAGTAGACTTTGTAAAAATTAATATTTGTATCATTCTCAAAACTTTTGGCCATGACTGTAGAAAACTGTGAGGAATTGATACAGAAAGTATATTGGAAAATTGTACAACTTTTTATTATACAAACAATAACATTGATCTCTCAATATTGGTCTGAAAGTGGCCAACCCCTTTAACCACTTCCGGACCGCCCATTGGGAAATATACGCCTGGATAGCGGCTTCCTTGTTCTGCAAGGACATACCAGTACTGCCAGCAGAACTTGCTCCACTGCGCCCCCCACACTGTGCTGAGTTCTGAGGTCCCGCTGCCTCCGCCCCCAGCACTACTCTGTGGTCAGCTGGAGTTTTGCCCAGAGACCACCCTGATTGGGCATAGTGCTCTCTAGAGCCTGTCACAGTGCTCACATAAAGTTTATTTAGTAAAAAATAAAAATATAAAAAGTTTTTTGTGCTATATACATGAAGGTTATTGTCATACTTTTAGGGTGCAGTGGCTCTGGACGCACATAGTATAGGGAAGAAATGTATTGCTTATTGTCTACAACTTGTTACTGGCTGTCTGGCATGCGGTCAGAGCTGCTGCATAAAAGCAGATTTTTTTGTGCTATATACATGAAGGTTATTGCAGGGGCGCACCGCTAATGAGGCAAAGTGAGGTGGCCGCCTCAGGCGGCACTGTCCGTCACTGTCTGGGGTGCGGCATTTTTTATATTCTATTTGCTGTAAACCAGCCCAGGACAGGCCGCATAAAAAAACAAAAAAAACAAAGCTGTGCGGGGCCTGTCCTGGGCTGGCTTACAAGATCTCTGCATGTCAGGGAAGGCGGCGATACAATGACGTCTTTGTGCCTCCTACACTGAGACGCGGAAAAGAAAAGGAGGCAGCGGCTCCATCAAGGGATCGCAGGTAGGTGTGGATAACTTTTTTTTTTAAATTATATACCTGTATATAAATAGGCCGTTACCTACTGGAGTAACCCCAGCAGGTAACGGCCTAATTATTTACCGATGCCCGCGCCTGCTGTGGCCACCTCCGCTTCCCCTTCTACATCCGATATCAGAAGTGGCTGTGAGCAGCCACGGGCATCGTTAAGTGAGGCCAAATACTACTATTATTATAGTGGAAGAGTGAAGAAATCAGGCGATACCTTTTAGAGGCTAACTAAGTATATTTGATAAGTAAGCTTTCAGAAGACTAACTAGTTAAGCTTGTAAATTCTGATGATTATGTGTATATTATTACTGTATTGTGTAGTGTAACTATGTTAAACCTATTTTTCAATTTATATATCTGTTGTAACATTGCGGCATTTCTGTATGTTGTTTATGGGCTGAATAAACTTTTTAAAACTTTTTTGTTTGTGATCAATCTGTATAACACTAGCTCAGCTATGCTGAATCACTACAATAACAATCGAACTCTGCTACATCAATGGCCTGCAGCTGTCACTAGGCTTTGGGATGGGGGTGAGGGGGTGTGAGTGGGGTGGGGGTGAGATAGACAAGTCCAAACATGCCTAAGTGATGACATCTGTTAGGGGCTGTTGGAGGTGTGGAAGTGGGTGTGTTAGGGGTGTATGTGGGTGGGGGACCTGTCACAACACAAAGAAAGGGAGCGTGTTGGGGGCGTCTTAATGAGAAGTGTTTTGGCAACTAAGGGGCGGGGGTTACACAAGGGGGCAGGGTACCTGTCACTTTGACGAAATGTATGGATGCTACACTACTCTAATTTATTGAGATGCACCTGTAGATGTTGTAGAGAGTAAGTGATCTTATAGACATTGTAGTGGTTATTAATTAGTTGTATTGAATAGATAGCATCAGAAAACATGTCAGAGAGGATATACAGCTGAGGAGGCTTATGCTGTACTTTGTTCCTCTGATGAGGAGAGTAGTGTGGAAAGTTCAGGTTAACTGCAAGTTCAGACAATTATTCAGATGGTGGCACTCCTGCAGAAAGGGCCGAAAAATTACAGAGAAGGAAGCAGAGATGTGTTGGCAGCAGCGACTAGTGTAGAGCTAGCACCAGCACACACATGCCAGGGACCTCTACCAGCCAAGTTAGCGCAGCTACTGAGATCACTAGTGAGAGGTTGCACAGACAGCAGGACCAAACACCTCAACTCATGCAAAGTGCTCCATCGGAAATAATCTACCCAGCGTGGTCAAGTTCTGCAACATACACACCTGCTATACCTCCCTGTACAGCACAAGCTGATATAAATGTGCCAACAGAAAATTTTGGCCCCATTGACTTTTTTAAACTTTTTATAACTGAGCAACTGCTGGAGGATATAGTGCTCCAAACAAACATATACGCAGAATCCCTGATTCATTTCACAGGCCACCTTGTATTCAAGCAATATATTCCAAGCAAGAGGGAAAGGTATGGAGTTAAGCTCTACAAACTTTGAAAGTGGCACTGGCTATACCTATGCCTTCAGAATTTATGAAGGAAAAGACTGCCTTCTTAGTCCCCCAGGTTGCATGGGTATTAATGGGAAGATAGTGTGGGATCTCATAATCCCATTACTTCATCAGGGCTATCACTTATACTTGTACAATTATTATACAAATATACCACTTTTTAAGCATCTGTACATGTGGAACTGTAAGATCCAATCGGAAGGGTTTTCTAGAGAGACTTGTAAATATGAGACTGAAACGGGGAGAGTCCTCATGCCTGCGTAGCTCAGAACTGCTGGCAATAAAATACAGGGAAAAAAGAGATGTCTTCCTGCTTAGTACCATCCATGCTGATAGAACAGTCCCAGTAGCAGTTACACACAGAAACATGCAGGCATAAAAACCAGTGTGTGTGGTAAACTACTGTAAAAGGAGGTCAATATTGGTTATTAATATTTAATTACAATATCAATAACCAATATTAATTGTTCCCTTGCTTTCACCTTTTCCCTTGTATTAACGATTATCTCTAGTACCTTCCACAATATGACAAGGTATACTCAGTTAATAAACATATTTTATTATCCTACACTAACACTAATATACTAAATGTTAAATATAAGACAGTACAAAGTAAACATATATTTACAATACAATGTCAAGACTATGCATAATTCTATGTATGAAGCAGAACACAATAAATACAACTTCACAATACAGTATCAAGAATACAAACTCAGTTAACTGAAATGGTACATTAAACACACTCACAATAATATGGATCTATTACACACGCACAATTCCTTGACCCACCTAACTATAAACTATCCCTATACTTAACACTAGAAGTCCCATAAATTTCGAGCTCCCCCTTCAAGTCCTGAAAGAGGGTCAAATGACCCTTAGTCCAAACTGACAACTCTGATGGCTCCAATTAGCATTTCCTTTCATTTGTAAATGTGGCTATTGTCTGAGGAATCTGCAGGGGGGAATTGTGTTGATCCACCTCAGGTCTTGTAAGAGAGTGTAAAGAAAAGAATGTAAGCTGCTCCTGAGTGTCTGCCCACCCCCCAGCTGCATTGTTGTGCTGGGAATATTTGCTAACACCTTAGCAAATTTGCATGCAGCCTTTTGTGCTGTGGGGGATGTGACTGCTTCTCAAAGTAGTCTGCGACTTGAAATCAAAGTACATCTGTAATGTCCTCCCATATCTTGGCAAGGACCCCAGTCGTCCCAGCGGGGAGAGACTGTCCGAAACTGTAGTGATGAGGCTGATGGAATCATTCATGGACAAGGGCAGAACTGTAACCACGAACAATTTCTTTACATCATTGTCACTTGCACAATGACTGCTTAGCCGGAAAACCACTATCCTCGGCACAGTCAACAAGAGTCGCCGGGAAATTCCTCAATCCGCTAGACAGATGGACCGCACTGAATTCACCACTCAGGTGTTTTCAACCACTGATGCCACACTGACAGTGTATGCACCCAAACGAAAGAAGGCTGTCTACATTCTCAGCAGCATGCACAGCGTGGTTGAGACTAAGGATACCAACAAAAGGAAGCCAAACACGGTCACACAATACAACCACACAAAGTGCGGTGTGGATGTAATGGACCAAATGGTGCGGGAGTACAGCCTGCATGCAGGAACACGGAGATGGCCATTCGCCGTGTTCTACAACATGATTGACTTGGCAGCACTGAATGCTCATGTTCTTTATCAGGCATGCACTGGGGTGCAGGAGAGACGGGTGGACTTCCTGGTTGAGCTTGCAAAAGAGTTAGGTGGCTCTCATGTGACTGAAAAGAAGGCACGCAAGGAGAAACTCCTTCGGCAACAACCTTCCACACCCAGCCCTGGCAAAAGGGCGAAGTGTCAGGTCAACCATCGATGCACGAACAATTGTGCAACTGAGAGATGTGTTTACTGCTACAAATACACGTGTGGCAAATGTACCAGGGACATACCCAGGCAGTGCCAGGTATGTTCCGACAGTGCAGACAGACTGCTGAGTGAGTGCTGAAATGCTAGTCACACAAGAAGGACATGCCACTCACACACACACACGCAGCCCCCCACAGCAGCCTATTGTAAATATGTGTGGAATTGTTTTATTCCTTGTATTTTTTTTATTATTTTCATAAAAAAATAAAAAGCATAGAAACAAATAACAGTTGTTCTTTTGTATATTTACATTTTTGTATATTTAGATTCAAGTCAATGGGTGCAGAAAAAAAAAAAAAAAAAAAAAATCGCAAAAAAAATCACAGCTACTTGCGATATTTTTGTGATCTGTCCCATTGGTCATATAGATCACTCCTCTGGGATTTTTTCGCACGAAAAAAATCGCACAAAAAAAAAAAAATCGCAGGAAAATCGCACCTATGAAAAAAAATCGCACGAAAAAAAATCGCAGGTGTGCTTGGTGCCATTGAAATACATTGGCAAATCACAGAAAAAAATTGCATCGCATTGCGATGCGATTTTCGCGCAATTTTTTTTCGCTAGTGTGCTTGAGGCCTTAGACCAGGGGTCGGCAACCTATGACACGCGTGCCACTCTTGGCACGCGAGGCTTATTCCCCTGGCACGGCAGCGGACTCCTCACCCAGCAGTTTCGATCGGACCAAACACGGCCGAAACGAAACTGCTATTATTATACTGTGGGGTCTCTTCAGACCCCCGAGTATAATAAGCGGAGCCCCCGGGGAGATGATCAAACATAAAAAACAATGTACTCACTATTCCATGCTCCGCAGCCGCTCTGTACTCTTCGGGCGCTTCTGCCTGCAGGGGCCACTATAGAGCATAATACCGTGTGCAGGGACCACTATGGGACATATACCGTGTGCAGGGGCCACTATGGGACATATACCGTGTGCAGGGGCCACTATGGGACATATACCGTGTGCAGGGGCCACTATGGGACATATACCGTGTGCAGGGGCCACTATGGGACATATACCGTGTGCAGGGGCCACTATGGGACATATACCGTGTGCAGGGGCCACTATGGGACATATACCGTGTGCAGGGGCCACTATGGGACATATACCGTGTGCAGGGGCCACTATGGAGCATAATACCGTGTGCAGGGGCCACTATGGAGCATAATACCGTGTGCAGGGGCCACTATAGAGCATAATACCGTGTGCAGTTACCACTATGGGACATATACCGTGTGCAGGGGCCACTATGGAGCATAATACCGTGTGCAGGGGCCACTATGGGACATAATACCGTGTGCAGGGACCGCTATGGGACATATACCGTGTGCAGGGGCCACTATGGGACATATACCGTGTGCAGGGGCCACTATGGGACATATACCGTGTGCAGGGGCCACTATGGAGCATAATACCGTGTGCAGGGGCCACTATAGAGCATAATACCGTGTGCAGGGACCACTATGGGACATATACCGTGTGCAGGGGCCACTATGAAGCATAATACCGTGTGCAGGGGCCACTATAGAGCATAATACCGTGTGCAGGGACCACTATGGGACATATACCGTGTGCAGGGGCCACTATGGAGCATAATACCGTGTGCAGGGGCCACTATGGAGCATAATACCGTGTGCAGGGGCCACTATGGAGCATAATACCGTGTGCAGGGGCCACTATGGAGCATAATACCGTGTGCAGGGACCGCTATGGGACATATACCGTGTGTAGGGGCCACTATGGAGCATAATACCATGTGCAGGGGCCACTATGGAGCATAATACCATGCGCAGGGGCCGCTATGGGACATATACCGTGTGCAGGGGCCGCTATGGGACAAATACTGTGTGCAGGGGCAGCTATGGGACAAATACCGTGTGTAGGGGCCGCTATGGGACATAATACCGTGTGCAGGGGCCGCTATGGGACAAATACCATGTGCAGAGGACGCTATGGGACATAATACCGTGTGCAGGGGCCACTATGGAGCATAATACCGTGTGCAGGGGCCGCTATGGGACAAATACTGTGTGCAGGGGCAGCTATGGGACAAATACTGTGTGCAGGGGCTGCTATGGGACAAATACCGTGTGCAGAGGCTGCTATGGGACATAATACCGTGTGCAGGGGCCACTATAGAGCATAATACCGTGTGCAGGGGCCGCTATGGGACATATACCGTGTGCAGGGTCTGCTATGGGACATATACGGTGTGTAGGGGCCGTTATGGGACATATTGCTGTGTGCAGGGGCCGCTATGGGACAAATACTATGTGCAGGGACTGCTATGGGACAAATACTGTGTGCAGAGGCAGCTATGGGACAAATGCCGTGTGCAGAGGCAGCTATGGGACATATACCATGTTGAAGGGGCCGCTATGGGACATTATTCTGTATAACGGTGTGTTTTCTATATTAAGGATGTGTTTTTGCACAGAAAACTCCAGCTTTGTTTTTTTTTTGTGCAAAAATGCACCAGTTTTACATTGAATGAAAAAGTTCCAAATATAGCTGCATCCAGATACATAGTGTGTATTCACCATAAGGATGCCGCCATACGGGGCTCCTGGACACAATAAATTTACCACTAATTGGGGGCTGCACATGGACTTTCATTGCTTCTAATCAGAAAGTACAGGAGTGTCCCAGGAAATAGCAGTAAACGCATGTGTCCTAAAGCATCTGGTGGCAGCACTTCTGTGTTATGGTTTGTGGTATATGACTTTAGTTTAGGGGTCGTCAGACTTACAATTATTGACCGGCACTCCGAGTACCTCATCTTTGATTTTTTTATTAAAATCGGCACGCCGAACAAAAAAGGTTGCCTACCCCTGCCTTAGACAAATGCTTCTGGTCATTACTCACAGCTGTACCTTGCTCTAAAATTTCTAATTCTATTTAAAATATATAAAAAATGATTGTTTCAGTGCTTTTTTGCTCAAATAAAACTAAACTTAATACAATATGTATAGTCTTTATATTATCAAATACAATAAATTGAATAGAACTAACTAGACACTAAATGGCTAAACTCAATGGAAAACAACAACCTCCTGTGGTGTGACAGTAATGGCCTTAATTACAGAACAAAAGACGGTGATTATAGGATGTTAGATAAAATCCTTCAGGTCATTCGACCCGTCTCTGGGTTCCAAAGGTAGAAATGTTAAATGACCCCTCTCTGGGACTTCTAGTGTTAAGGAGAACTGGGAGAACTTAGGAGAGAGGAGAAGAGAGGTGAGAGAGAAGAGAGAAAAGAGAGACAGACTAGGTAGCCATATTAAAGGGAAAGGGATATAGTAAGCCTGCTTGTGTTAGAGTAGTCTGATGGTCTGCACGCTGGCTTCTGGTGGTGAGGAGCTTCTAATCTGCTCTACAGGTGCATCTCAATAAATTAGAACAGGGTGTGAGTATGTGAACCAGAGGGCGCTGTTGAGCGACCCAGGCCCAGGCCAGAAAAGGCTCTCAGCCACGCCTTTGGGGGTGGCGTGTAACTCCAGAAGGCTGGAGTATCCTGCTTGGAGCAGGAAATGGTGGACCAGCCTAGGACAGAGAGGCAGTCTGTCCCAGAGGGCTTGGATCCAGAGAGGACTTACAAAGACTAAGTCAGGCTCTTATTGCCCCAGAGGTTAGTTAGGGACTCAAGGAGTCAGTGAGTGCCCTAACTGTGGAATAGGTTTTTTTTGTTGTTTTGCTGTGTTGCAGTTAAGCTGAATAAAGCCACGTTTAATTTACGCTTGGACTGTCTGAAAGCTATCTTTCCAGCGCCCAGTACCATGAACCACTGCTGTCCAGGACAAGCCGCCATTTTGAGTTTAATTCCCCCAAGTTGTCACATATGGTGGAGAATAGCGCGCATAAAGAGAGCCACGCGAGTCCTGGAAGACAAGTGTTTGGTGACTGCAGTACTGCAAAGTGTGCATTGTGGCCTACAGCTGGAAGAAATCTGTGATTTCAACTGAAGAAACCCAGGAGGGGGTGAGTGAATTGCAACATAGCAAGGTGAAAGTAAAACTCTGGAAGAGGAATCCAGGGAATGGACTTTGTGTATACTGTGGCAAAGAAGTCTGTGAAGTGTTTGCTGATGGCAAGAAAGTGAGCAATGTGTATAGAAGCTGGATATTGCAAACAGTCTATGTGAAAGGCTATGGTGCCATGTTGGTGTTTCTGTGGAAGACAGAAGAAAATGCTGGTTGTTGTAGTGCCACATAAGTTAACTGTTTGAATACATGTGACTGCAGAAGATAGCAAAAAAGGTTGCTGTGGAATATTGTGTAATCTTGTTAGTAAACCATGGGCAAGAAAAAGAGAATTTCAGCTGGTTAAAAAAAAGCAGAGAAGTTATGCACAGGTTTATTAGTGCAGCAGTCTGAATGCAGAGAGAGACAAAACCCGGAACAGATCATGTGGAATGCAAGTAAAGATAAAGGGTTGCATGATGGTGACTCAGTTTTTCTAAAGTACCTCTGTTCTATGAATAAATATCTCCCTGCTGACTGTATGCGTGAAAGCGCCAAAGATGAAAATATTAGGGTGCAGCAGCTTCAAGATGAGATTAAACGGTAATTTGAGGTATTAGAAAAAGAGCACCTTAAATTGAACCTGAAGTTAAAGAAAGATCTTGAATCTATGAGGAGTTCAAATTCTAGTCATTGTAAAAATGTGGTACTGGGTTTGCCTGGAATGGACTGTGTCACTAAGGAGTTTGCTGAAATGAAATGTGCTGTATCTAATGAAGTCATACAGAGTGTAGAGCAAAAGCAAGTGCTTGAGAAGCAATTGCAGGATTTAAAGGAGCAGCGTGTTCAAGACTCCATTGCCAAAGAGAGTGTCATTGAAAAATTGAGAGATGAGCTTGAAACTGCTAAACAAAGAGAAAGGGAATTCAAAGCTAGAATATGTAGCCTGGAGAGGGCGCTGTCAGGATCTTGTGAAGATAATGAGAAGTTGTCTGTTTTGGTGCAAAATAAAGACAAAGAATTGAATAATGTTTACAGGGCTTCTTTCTCAAGCAGACAGCAAGTTTATCAAACTTTCCAAAGATTTTTCTACACTAGAATCCCAGCTTCAGGACACTCAGGAACTTTTGCAAGAAGAAACCCGTCAGAAGCTTGACCTTAGTACAAAACTAAAACAAATGGAAGATGAGAAAAATGGTTTCCTTGAGCAACTAGAAGAGGAGATAGCAAAAAGAGATTTGACAAAGCAGATTTCAACACTACAGGCTCAGGCGATTGATATGAAGAAAAAAATGGAGGATAGTATTGGGTCCTTGGACTCTGTTGAAGAACTAAAGGAAAAGTTGCAAAAGGAGCTAGAAGCTACAAATCAACGGTTTGAGGAGAAGGTTGCTGCTTATGACAAACTTGAGAAGACGAAAATTAGACTGCAGCAGGAACTAGAAGATGTAGGTGTAGCTCTTGATCATCAACATCGGATTGTGTCAAATTTGGAAAGGAAGCAGAAAAAGTTGATCAGCGGCTTGGTGAAGAGAAGACTCTTTCTGCTAGATATTCAGAGGAACGTGACAGTGCTGAAGCAGAGGCCCTTGAATTGAAGGCCGAGTTAAAGAGGCTCAACAAGCAACGGCGCACTGAAATGGAGGATTTGGTTAGCTCCAAGGATGAAGTTGAGAAAAACCTGGAATCTGTGCAGATATTGTATGAGAACAAAGCTAATGCTTATGAGATGTTGGAAAAGGCCAAGAGAGAATTGGACCTCCAGATAGAAGACATGAGGATTCAGTTTGAGAGAAACCTGTCTAATTTATCTACTGAGATTGTAGATCTAAAAATGCTTGTTGCTAAACTAAAGGTGCAAGTGAACAAGCAGGAGGAAATCAAGAAACAGCTGGAGTTTCAGATGGATCAAATGAAGCGTGAGTCAGAAATAAAGTTGGAAGAGCGCACTTTTCAGATTGAACAGTCAAAAACCGAAGTGGAATCTAAAAGAGAAGAATTGGGTCGGTTGCAGCAGTCTTTATCCAATACTGAACAGTCGGCATCTGCCCTATCTTCAAAGCTGGCAGCACTAGAAGCTGAGAAGGACTCGCTGCAGAGCCTGTTAACTTCTAAAGAATTAGAGCTGTTATCCCTGAAAAATGTGATTCAAGAAATAGAGTCTTTATTCAACCAAGAGCAAGATAAGAGAGCCACTGAGATACGGGACTTGAATGAAAGACTTGACAAAAAGTCTGCAGATGAGCAGAAGCTTTATCAGAAGATGTTGGAGGATCAGTTCAATATAGTTCAGGGAACAGTGGGAGAAGCAGAAAATATTATCCAGGATGCTGTCCTGACAAATGTTGGAAGAACACTGCAGAATATCCTAGAATTGGGAGACATAGTGGATGAAGAGATGGCATCTACATCTGCTGCCATAGAGGATGTCAGGAAGATTGAGGAAGATCTGCAAGTTGCAATGGTGAAGGCTGAGATGGAGGCTGCTCAGAAAGATGTGGCAGTGAAGAAAGTTCTGGAACTGGAATCAGAGGTTTGTGCGCTACAGAAGGCGTTAGAATTGGGGAAAGCTGCCAGCATAGAGGCAGAGAAAGGAGAATCATTAAGTCAGACAGACATGAGTGACCTGTCCACTAATGTTGATACCAATGATCAGATTATGATGAAACCACGTGATTCGATAAAACGTCAAGTAGAGGGTATAGTTCCCCAGGAAGATGCTGCTAAAGGTGGACTTCCTGCAAAATGTGAGGAGGCCAAAGAAGGTCCAACAGAAGAAGAAACTGTGATTGGTCACACACTGCCTGTGACAGAGTGGGTCCAGCCTCAAACCAATGAGGTCCAAAGTCTAGAGGGCTGTGAGATGGTAAATAAGGTGAAGGGTCATCAAAAGTGTGGAACAAGAATCCGTAAGAAGACTGACCACGCATATGTTGTCCCAACAGCTAAAGTGTCTGAAGCCATTGTGGATAAAGGTGTTGCTTTGTCTGTCTCTAGCCAAATGTCGAGTGGACAAATGGTGAAAAATGACTCTATGTTGTCTGTGAAGGGGGAGTCAGGAAATAATACAGTCAACCCAAAAAGAGAAGAAGAGGCAGAAGTTATTTTACCGCCTGATGCTAATAGCAACAAGAAGAGGCTGAGATACAATGTTACTAAGTCCCTAACTAATGGAAGTAACCATGGTAGAGGTTCTAATGCAGAGACTGAGCAGCCGTCATTTGCATGCAGAAGTAAGAGATGGTTACATGTCACCAATGATGGGACAGTTGTTAAAGACATACCAGAAAATGTAGTTCAGCGTGATCTATTATGTGAGGGTGTTTGGTATGGCCCTTGTGCAAAAGGAGAAGATATTGCAGTACAGAGCTTGTGTTTCTCAAACAAAGAGGAAAGAAAGCCAACTATGTCTCCTAAACTTCTAAGCCTTGATGGTGATGGCAAAGTTTGCTTTGAAATGAAGGTTATGGAAAAAGTACCCGTGAAACAGTTATACTCTAAAGACATTGATGTGCATGAAGTACGTGTTAGTTGGTCTCTGAGCTCCTGTGGATTCATGATAGGTAAAGATGAAGATTCTTACGGCTATTTACTAAAGGGATCAAGGTCATGCAATGGGATGGCTGAAGAGTACGGCGAGAAATGTGATGAAAATGATGTGATCCCTTGTATGGCGAATTTTGAAGGTGATGAAGGAGAACTTGCCCTTGTACAGAATGGCCAGGATCTTGGCGTAGCATTTAAAGTGCTGGAAAAACGGAAAATTCGACTGAGCGGAATTTGGAAGAAGAGACCGCCAGATTGGGACTTTAAAGTGATGAGAAAACGGAGAACGCGACGGAGCAGTATTTGGAAGAAAAGACCGCCAGACTGGGACTTCTGGAGAGACACTGAACAGACATACTTGGTTGAAGAGGGACTTCGTCATAGGATGTCTCGTCCCATTGTAGCTCACCCCATGGGTAGTGAGCTGAGGGGGAGGGTATGTGAGTATGTGAACCAGAGGGCGCTGTTGAGCGACCCAGGCCCAGGCCAGAAAAGGCTCTCAGCCACGCCTTTGGGGGTGGCGTGTAACTCCAGAAGGCTGGAGTATCCTGCTTGGAGCAGGAAATGGTGGACCAGCCTAGGACAGAGAGGCAGTCTGTCCCAGAGGGCTTGGATCCAGAGAGGACTTACAAAGACTAAGTCAGGTGAGTGCCCTAACTGTGGCATAGGTTTTTTTTTTGTTTTGCTGTGTTGCAGTTAAGCTGAATAAAGCCACGTTTATTTTACGCTTGGACTGTCTGAAAGCTATCTTTCCGGCGCCCAGTACCATGAACCACCGCTGTCCGGACCAGGACAAGCCGCCATTTTGAGTTTAATTCCCCCAAGTTGTCACAAGGGGTAGGCAACCTTTTTTGTTCGGTGTGCCGATTTTGATTAAAAAATCAAAGTGGAGGTACTCGGAGTGCCGGTCAATAATTAATAATTAATAATAATAATAATAATAATAGTCCTTTAATAGTCCCACAATGGGGAAATTCAGTGTGTTACAGCAGCAAAGATAAGCAGATACAAATACAAATACAACATGTACAGGAATGTTCCAAGGTAAGAGGCATTAAATTGATAGTAGACAGACAGATAGGAATTAGCAGAGGGGGGGGGGGGGGGGGGGTATTTAACAGGCAGAGAGATATTTCAGTTCTCTGTGTGTAATGATCTCCGCTTAGGTCGGTGTTGGTTGTACAGCCTAACCACGGTGGGGAGGAAAGACTTCTGATAGCGCTCCTTCTCACACCTAGGGTGGAGCAGTCGGTCTCTGACAGTACTGCCCAGCGCGATCACAGTCTCATGCATGGGATGGGACTTCTTCTTCTGCATGGAGCTCACCACGGACAGTATCCTTTTGTCACTTACCACCTGCACTGGGTCCAGTGGGCTCCCCAGGACAGAGCTGGCCCTTCTAATCAGCTTGTCAAGCTTATCTCTGTCCCTGGTTGATATACTGCTCCCCCAGCAGGCCACTCCAAAGAAGATGGCTGATGCCACTACCGAGTTGAAGAAAGTTCTAAGAAGTGCCCCCCGGATTCCAAAGGCTCTCAGCTTCCTAAGCAGGTAGAGCCTGCTGTGTTTAGGAGGGCATCTGCCTTTATGGAAGTCCACCACCATCTCCTTGGTCTTCCCCGCGTTAATCTTCAGGTGGTTCCGGTGGCACCAGTCCACAAAATCCCTTTTCAGTTCTCTGTACTCCCTGTCATCATCGTCTGTGATGAGGCCTACTATTGCAGAGTCGTCAGAATACTTCTGTAGGTAGCAACTAGTTGAGTTGCACCTAAAATCTGCAGTGTACAGTGTGAAGAGGAAAGGGGCGAGAACCGTACCCTGAGGTGCCCCCGTATTACAGATCACGGTACCTGACACACAGTCTTGGGCTCTCACGTATTGAGGTCGATTTGTGAGGTAGTCTAGGATCCAGTTGGAGAGGTGGTGGTCCACTCCAGCAAGGCCCAGCTTGTCCCTCAATAATCTGGGCTGTATGGTGTTAAAAGCACTGGAGAAATCAAAGAACATTATTCTCACCGTGTTCCCTGGTTTCTCCAGGTGAGACAGAGCCCTGTGCAGAAGATGGATGATGGCATCATCTACCCCAATGCCCGGCCGATATGCAAACTGGAGGGGGTCCATAGCGGGGCTCACTAGAGGGCGGAGATGTGTGAGAACCAATCTCTCTAAGATCTTCATCAGGTGGGATGTCAGTTCTACAGGTCTGTAGTCGTTGAGGTCCATAGGGTGAGGTTTCTTTGGAACTGGTACCACACAAGAAGATTTCCATAATTTAGGGACTATTTCCTGCCTCAGGCTCATATTATACATATATGTAATTATACCACACAGCTGGTCCCCACAAGTCTTAATTAGCCTTGCACTGATGTCATCTGGCCCTGCGGCTTTCCTCGCCTTGATCTTTTTCATCTCCTTCCTCACCTGGGCCCGTGTGAAGGTCAGATTTTGGTCAGATAAAGATGGATTTCTGGATTTACTGGTCTGTTGGGAAGTAGCCACATGGGGTGAAGTCATTGTGGTGGGGGGAGCTGAAGGACATACTGGGGTGGGAGGAGCTGGTGTGTGATCAAATCTGTTGAAGAATAGGTTTAGTTCATTAAGCCAATTAACATCTGCCTCAATCTGGCAGACAGACTGTTTATGACCCGAAATTGACTTAAGCCCCTCCCAGACCCCTCTTATGTCTTTTCTTTCCATTTGCTTTTCCATTTTTTCCTTATAACTGGCTTTTCCCTGCCTGATTTGATACCTCAGCTCCTTTTGTACTTCCCTCAAACCCTCCTTATCTCTTGTCCTAAATGCCATCTTTTTCTCCTTAAGTAGTGTTTTTATATTAGAGTTAATCCATGGTTTGTTGGAGAAGCACCTCACCACTTTTGTGGGTACTGAGTTGTCCACACAAAAATTAATGTAGTCCGTTATGCAGTGTGTGAGTCCTTCTATATCTTCTCCATAAGAATCCTGCAGAACTTCCCATGCGGTTGTGTCAAAACAATCCCTCAGAGCCTCATCACTCTCCTCGGACCATATCCTCACTGTGCGGGTGACAGCTGGTTCTCTACGTACAAGTGGCTTGTACACAGGTCGGAGATGCACTAGGTTGTGATCCGATCTTCACAGGGGTGGTAGGGCTGATGAGTTATATGCCTCCCTCGCGTTGGCAAAGAACAAGTCCAGTGTTTTGTTGTCTCTTGTGTGGCAGGTTATATACTGTGTGAAACTGGGCAGTGTGGATGATGGGGAAGCATGGTTGAAAATAATTGTAAGTCTGACAACCCCTGCACACAGTATTATGTCCCATAGCGGCCCCTACACACGGTACTATGTCCCATAGCAGCCCCTGCACACGGTATTATGTCCCATAGCAGCCTCTGCACACGGTATTATGTCCCATAGTGGCCCCTGCACATGGTATATGTCCCATAGTGGCCCTTGTACACGGTTTTGTGTCCCATAGTTGCCCCTGTACATGGTATAATATTCTAACTTTTATAATATTCTAATTGTCGCCATTCACTAGCTATAATAATACTGTGGGGTTTCTTTAGACCCCAGAGTATAATAAGTGGAGGGCCAAGAGGGATGAAAAACATAAACAATATTAACTCACCTTCCGTGGATCCGCAGCCGCTGTGTGGTCTTCGGGCGCTTCTGCCTGTAGTCAGCGACCGCTGATTGAGTCTCAGGGGTCACGTTGCGTTATTATGCGTAATGACATCGAACGTGACCCCTGAGGCCCTGTCAGCTGTCTCTTACGTCAGGCAGAAGCGCCCGAAGAGCACAGAGCAGCTGCGGATCCAGGGAAGGTGAGTTAACACTGTTTTTTATGTTTGTTCATCTCCCTGTGGGGCTCCGCTCATTATACTTCGGGGTCTGAAGAGACCCCACAGTATAATAATAGCAGTTTCATTTCGGCCATGTTTGGTCCGATCGAAACTGCTGGGTGAGGACTCCGCTGCCGTGCCAGGGAAATAAGCCTTGCGTGCCACTCTTGGCACGCGTATCGGAGGTTGCCGACCCCTGAATTAGAATATCTTTGAAACTTTTATTTATTTTAGTAATTAAATTAAAAAAGTGACCTCCTATATTTTATAGATTCTTTACACACAGAGTATTATATTTCAAGTGTTTTATTTCTGTAAATGTTGATTATGGATTACAGGTAATAAAAACCCAAGTCTAAGAAAATTTGAATATTGTAAAAAAGTTCAGTATTGTAAATTCAGTGTGTCACCTGCCAAGGTTTCCTAAGCCTTTAAATGGTCCCTCAGTCTGGTTCAGTAGGACACACAATCATGGAAGACTGCTGATTATGAATTGAATTACTGAAATTAATGAATTTCATTTCTAATTTCAAACGTTTTCTGTAAGTCTTCACAAGGTTGGCACACACTGTTGCTGGTATGTTGGCCCATTCCTCCATGCAGATCTCCTCTAGAGCAGTGATGTTTTTGGGCAACACAGACTTTCAACTCCCTCCAAAGGTATTCTATGGGGTTGAGATCTGGAGACTGGCTAGGCCACTCCAGGACCTTGAAATGCTTCTTACGAAGCCACTCCTTTGTTGCCCTGGTGGTGTGCTCAGGATCATTGTCATGCTGAAAGACCCAGCCACGTTTCATCTTCAATGCCATTGCTGATGGAAGGAGGTTTGCGCTCAAAATCTCACGATACATGGCCCCATTCATTCTTTCATGTACACGGATCAGTCGTCCTGGTCCCTTTGCAGAGAAACAGCTCCAAAGCATGATGTTGCCACCCCCATGCTTCACAGCAGGTATGGTGTTCTTTGGATGCAACTCTGCATTCACTCTCCTCCAAACACGATGAGTTGTGTTTCTACCAAACATTCTCCCAATACTCTTCTGAAACATCCAAATACTCTCTAGCAAACTTCAGACAGGCCCGGATATGTACTGGCTTAAGCAGGGGGACACGTCTAGCACTGCAGGATCTGAGTTCCTGGCGGCGTAGGGTGTTACTGACAGTAGCCTTTATTATGTTAGTCCCAGCTTTCTGCAGGTCATTCGCTAGGTCTCCCCGTGTAGTTCTGGGATTTTTGCTCACCGTTCTTGTGATCATTTTGACCCCACAGGGTGAGATCTTACGTGGAGTCCTTGATCGAGGGAGATTATCAGTGTCTTCCATTTTCTAATTATTGCTCCCACAATTGATGTCTTCACTTCAATCTGCTTGCCTATTGCAGATTCAGTCTTCCCAGCCTAGGTGCAGGTCTACAATTTTGTTTCTGGTGTCCTTCTACAGCTCTTTGGTCTTCACCATAGTGGAGTTTGGAGTGTGACTGTTTGAGGTTGTGGACAGATGTATTTTATACTGATAACAATGTCAAACTTGTGCCATAACTACAGGTAATGAGTGGAGGACAGAGGAGCCTCTTAAAGGAGTTACAGGTCTGTGAGAGCCAGAAATCTTGCTTGTTTGTAGGTGACCAAATACTTATTTTCCACCATAATTTGCAAATAAATTCTTAAAAAATCAGACAATGTGATTTTCTGGATATGTTTTCTCATTTTGTCTCTCATAGTTGAGGTCTACCTATGATGACAATGACAGGCCTCTCTCATCTTTTTAAGTGGGAGAACTTGCACAATTGGTGACTGACTAAATACTTTTTTTCCCCACTGTATATTCCCAGATAAGGAAAGTTGGCCTTTTATCCTGACTTGTATGGTTTGGCCCCAGACACCTTCCCAAGTCTTTGTTGTTCTTGTACACAAAAGAATTAGATACTGATACTGAACACTGTGTATGCCATGCTTACTTATATAGCGCCATCATATTCCGCAGCACCTTACAGATATTGTCAGTCACTGTGCCATATAGGGCTCACAATCTACATTCCCTATCAGTATCTCTTTGGAGTGTGGGAGGAAACCCATGCAAACACAGGGAGAACATACAAACTCCTTGCAGTTGTTGTCCTTGGCAGGATTCGAACCCAGGACTCCAGCGCTGCACTGGGCTACCGTGCTGCCCATTCCACCTCCTGGCATATCCAACACAATACTTGGTCTTTGCTGTTCTGGTAACTAGTAAACAAAGCCCAGGGGTGCACCGCTAATGAGGCGAAGTGAGGCAGCCGCCTCAGGTAGCACTGTCCGTCACTGTCTGGGGGGGCAGAATTTTTTACATTCTATTTACTGTAAACCAGCCCAGGACAGGCCGCTTAAAAAAAAACAAACAAAGCTGAGCGATACCTGTCCTGGGCTGGTTTACGAGATCTCCGCATCTCAGCGCACGCGGCGATACAATGACGTCATCGCGCCTCCTACGCTGAGACGCGGACGCGGGTGAAGAAGAGGCGGCAGCTCCATCAAGGGATCGCAGGTGAGGATACCTTTTTTTATATATATAAATAGTCCGTTACCTACTGGAGTATCCCCGGCAGGTAACGGCCTATTTACTTATCGATCCCCGCGCCTGCTGTGGCTGCCCCCGCTTCCCCTTCTGCTATCGGACACAGAAGGGGGGAGCAAAAGCAGCTGTGAGCAGCCACGGGATTGGTAAGTGAGGCCAAATACTACTATTATTATACTCCGGGGACTTTTTAGACCCCGGAATATAATAATTGGAGACCCCGGGGAGGTGATAAACATAAAAACCAATGTTACTCGCCTCTCCAGTGATCCTGTGTTACTCCCAGCCGACTTCGGCCTTCTTTGGTGACGTCCCAGGTGTCACGTGAGCCAGGCCGACGTCATTGTGTGGCGACGCCAGTCTGTGCGACATTGAAGAGGGCCAAAAGCAGGGAGTGCACAGCCCCAAAGCATGATGTTGCCCCCATGCTTCACAGTAGGTATGGTGTACTTTGGATGCAACTCAGCATTCACTCTCCTCCAAATACGACGCGTTGTGTTTCTACCAAACAGTTCTACTTTGGTTTCATCTAACCATATGACATTCTCCCAATACTTTTCTGGAACATCCAAATGCTCTCTAGCAAACTTTAGATGGGCCCGGCTATGTTAATGGCTTAAGCAGGGGGACACGTCTGGCACTGCAGGATCTGAGTCCCTGGCAGCGTAGTGTGTAGCCTTTGTTACGTTAGTCCCCGCTTTCTGCAGGCCATTCACTAGGTCCCCCTATGTAGTTCTGGGATTTTTGCTCACCGTTCTTGTGATCATTTTGACCCCACGGGGTGAGATCTTGCGTGGAGCCCCTGATCGAGGGAGATTATTAGTGGTCTTGTATGTCTTCCATTTTCATATTATTGATTTCTTCACACCAAGCTGCTTGCCTATTGCAGATTCAGTCTTCCCAGCCTGGTGCAGGTCTACAATTTTGTTTCTGGTGTCCTCCCACAGCTCTTTGGTCTTCACCATAGTGGCGTTTGGAGTGTGACTGTTTGAGGTTGTGGACAGGTGTCTTTTATACTGATAACAATTTCAAACAGGTGCCATTACTACAGGTAATGAATGGAGGACAGAGGAGCCTCTTAAAGGAGAAGTTACAGGTCTGTGAGAGCCAGAAATCTTGCTTGTTTGTAGGTGACCAAATACTTATTTTTCACCATAATTTGCAAATAAATTCTTAAAAAATCAGACAATGTGATTTTCTGGATTTGTTTTCTCATTTTGTCACTCATAGTTGAGGTCTACCTATGATGACAATTACAGGCCTGCCTCATCTTTTTAAGTGGGAGAACTTGCACAATTGGTGGCTGACTAAATACTTTTTTTCCCCACTGTATACATATATAAACTGGCAGAGTACCTGGAACCTGTATGAGCCCCGGACTATACCAGAAGAAGGGGCACTAGCAACACGGATGCACGTAGGGCAGTTATAACGGAGTTATGTACACAGGAACACAATCTGGACTGGGGTTATCATTCACATAGAAATCAAAATTTATTAAAGAAAAATAAAGCTGCTGACAAATGCATTAAGACTATATACGTCCTATGTGAACAGCATCCAATCCCAACACGTAGCCAAAAAAAATTATTATAACAAAATATTAGAATTTTTATTTTTTTTTTTAAGAATCTAAGATGAAAATCTGGATTATATATTACTACTAATAAAAATTGCTGACTATATTAATATGCTTTAACTAAGGGATATGTACATAGAATACCGCTATGAATATCATAGATTAAGTATGATTATATCATACAGACCCAAAGAGGACCTGTCACGTCCTCATGTATATGTTGTTTTACATACCGCTAGAAAGCTGATAGCGCGCTGAATTCAGCACACTGCCGGCTTTCCCGATATGTGTCCCGGGGCTGGAGATATCGTGGGTCGTAGTTTCACGGTTCACCGTCAGAAGGGCATTCCTGACAGTCTAGCTGGGCTGTGAGGAACGCCCTCCCTGAATGTACTCGCCCATAGACTTGTACTTGAGGGGCGTTCCTCACAGCTCAGTGTCATCGCTGAGCTGTAAGGAATGCCCCCTCTGACATTGCAGCGCTATGGACGAGTACAGAGAGAGGGGGGCGTTCCTTACAGCCCAGTGATGACGCTAGACTGTCAGGAACGCCCTTCTGACAGTGAACGGTGAAAAGATGACCGCCACTGGGCACATACCGGGAAAGCCGGCAGTGCGCTGAATTCAGCGCGCTGTCGGCTTTCTAGCGGTATGTAAAACAGCATATACATGAGGACGTGAAAGGTCCTCTTTAAGGGCAGTTCATAAAGTCCCAGGAGTTTCAAAGATGGCATGCATTGAGCATGCTCGAACTGATCATGTGACCAGCAATCCAGGATCCTCTATTTTCTATCTGGACATGCTCAGTATATGCTATCAGATGCCAGTGAGCACATGTAGTGCTGTTAACTAACCACTGGATGCTATTAGGTATGGCAATTAATGTTTACTAACAACACCTGGCTGGGATGCTTATTCATATTGTTTAATGCACTTTTTTGGAGTATGTATAGCATGTATTCCATCTTATGAATATAAGATGGAATACATGCTATACATACTCCACTTTTGCGATTTGGATTGTACTTTCACTGATAATATGTGATTTTGAGCAGATTTGTATTCTTGACAGACTATGTTTAAAATAGGCTTGTGCTGAGTAGATGTAAAAGAAGGTCTCAGTATGATACACAAGTCATACTAGCCTAAGTTAGGACCATGTTCTTAAAGGGGAATGATCCATAATCTATGGATCATCATACCAAAAACTTACCCATATGAGGAATTATGATGGACAGGGGTAAGGCTTTCTCAGCCTTTAAAAGCAGGCTTTAGGAGTATGGGGGGAGAGCACTAACACCTTTTCATAACTGCTCTCATTCTATTTGTTCTAACACTTGATCTTCTGTTTAACGTTAACCTATGTTTTAGGAATAGATTTTTCTGTAACCTAACTAGTTGTTTTGATTAAACCTTTTTTGCTTTGATCTACTCAACGGACTCCTGCTGTTCTCTGGTGTCACCCAAGTGTCATAAATCAAGGAGTGTGGGGATATTCTACATTGTGGCGAGCCAGACGGTCTTAGTCCCAGAGTTTTGGGGTTTTTTTTCTCGTCCCTTCTGCTTGCAAAAGGGGGATATGAGGGAGTCTTTTGCATGGTGCAAGCTTCAGGACTTCACAAAGTTCCTAAGTATTTTACGGTGAGCCAAGTTTACAGCTACCAGCTGCACGTGTTCCAGTAAGCCTCTCCAGACGGAAGCCTGTGTGAGGAAAGCCTGTGAAAGAGCAGAAGACTTTGCCTTAAAGGAACAGCGAGTACAGAGGATCGTGTAACTGAGTGAGTAATGGAGTTCATTGTTTCATATTCTAATAAGAGCAAATTGGATTTTAAGTATGTAAGTAGTCATACTAATACACAGCTTTGGACTAATTTATATAAGCAGTGTGAGGAAGAAAATCAGCGATTAGATAAGAAATTTATCTGTGTTGATAGGTTACAAAAGAAATTAAGAAATGTGTTACATATGGTTAGAGTTTATAATTCTTTATTCATTGAAGAACAACAGACACACAAGGTATGTGTGAACACTAAAGGCACAAATAGTGTTGATACACAGACTTTGGAAGAAGATTATAATGAGTGTCTAAATTGTGAGGTTTTAGCACAACACATAGATGAGTTAGAGGATCAAATAGAAACAAGGACGCAATTAGTATCAAAATTACATCATGATATAAAAAAGATTTCTGTTAATACAAAGAGTGGCAAGGAAATTAATCCATCCTATGTTCCAGAACAAAGTTCAGGTGATATAGAACGATTAGGGGAGTCAGAAATTAAAAGACGACGATTGCATGAAAAAGCCGCCAAATTGACTTTAAAAATTCATGATCAGTTAATGAAAATAGTGAAAGATATTCCAGTTTATAATGATAAAATGGATGCTTTTCACAATGCAAATATTTTTGAATCAAATACAGATAAATTCAATCTTACTGATGAACAAAAAAATAAAATATTCAGAGTATGGTTGCCATCTTCCATGGCTAAAAGGTTAGATCCAACGCCTGTAGAAGATGATGAGCAGGAGCTAGTCCATAGTAGTGAATCAGATAGATTGAGGCAATTAATCTTTTTCACAACTGGAGAGAGTGAACCAACAGTAGATATACTTGATTCTCTTAAGCCAACCATAAATGACGATCCATTTGCTTTCCTAATGAAATTTGAGCAAGCATATAGGATGGTCATGGGTATAGATGATGATGAAGATCCATCATCTATGATAAAGGCATTTGTGAAGAAATTTAAGTATTTAGATCCTGTTTCCCTAAAAATTGCTTCAGAGAAACTTGCATTACATGATGCAGCAATGTTCATTGATCACATCAGAAGATCAATGAAACAAACTAGCACAAAGGCAAAAATTTCTGTAGTCCAGAATAAAGTAAATAAGCAATCAATTACTGTAAATCAGGACAGTCAGACGAACTCTAGGATTGCACCTGTTCTAAATAAGGGTACTCATTCAAAGCCAAAGGGAAAAGGAACTTGGGAGAGAACTCAGATGTCTTGTTATCATTTTGGTAAATTGGGACATTTATAGTGGCAGTGTAGGAAATTCCTTAGAGAGACACAAAATATAGGAAATGAGAATGGTCTAGTGCTCACTGCTCCACCTCGTCCTTCACAGCAAAAGGAATCACCTTATGCACCTTTAATCCGGCAGGTTAGGGAACTATCCATTCAGGGATCAAAGGGGAAATCACATAGTGTCATGTTTGACAGAGAGGACGATGTATTAGGATCAGCATGACTAGGAAAGAATCCGACCTCTCGACCCTTGGAATATGTAGCTCCAGTATTTTTGGATGAATGTGGAAGACCTTATGTAACAGGATCTCTTCAGGGTGAAAAGATCACTTTCCTCATAGACACTGGAGCTCAGCTCAGTGTAACAAATAAGCTTCTATCTCCATCCAAAAAGGCACCAGTTTGTACAATTGTAGGCTTTAGCGGTCGTGGGGGTGTCCCAGCTACACTGGTATCTGATGTTGTGTTTGAAATCCCTGGATATTTAAAAACAAACATTGATATTTGGCATTGTCCTAATTCAGAAAACATTCTGGGAACTGATGTCATGAACAAACGAGGTTGGATCATTGATTTAGGAAACAAAGTGATTTGGAGGGATGTTGATGGTTCTAAACCAGTACTGATAGACCCAAGTGAATACAGTAAGGTTGGAACTATTTGCTTAACAGATATGGTTCCTTCAGATCATGTTTGGCCTGACACTGGTGGAGATGTAGAATTAAAAGAAATTGTAGAAAGTATTCCTTCTTTATGGGCACAGTACAGAAATGAGGTAGGAACAATGAAAGATATGCTTGTAAATGTAGAAGGGAAAGACCCACCACCCCAGAAACAATACAAATTACCTCCAGAATCAATAGGTCCAATGTCTAAGATCATTGAGGAATTGCTTCAACAAGGTGTCATACGAAAAGCCAACTCTGTGACAAACAATCCATTATGGTGTGTTTTGAAACCTGATGGGTCATATCGCATCCTTTTGGATTTAAGGCTTTTGAACAAATATACGCCTAATGTAGCTCCAATTGTTGCTGACAAACACGATTTGTTAGGACAATTGGATGCAAAGGCGAAATATTTTTCAGTTTTAGACATAAGTAATAGGTTTTTCAGTGTAAGTCTTGCAAAAAGTTGTCAATACAAGTTTGCTTTTACATTTCTGGATGAACAATATGTATTCTGTAGATTGCCACAAGGTGCACATTTGTCACCTAGTATATTTCATCAAGCATTAGCTAAAGTTTTAGGGAGAAGTTCAAATCAGAAATATATAAAACAATTTGTTGATGACATTTTGGTGGCTACAGAAGACAGAGAAAAGCACTTGGAAGTCTTAGCTGAATTGTTTACTCTTTTGCATGAGGCTGGTCTAAAACTGAACACAAAGAAGTGTAAATTGCTGCAATGCGAGGTGAGATATTTAGGAATTCTCATTAAGCCAGGAAAGAGAATGCCTCTTCAGGACAGGGTTGCAGCTGTTGCTTCACTTCCCATTCCAATGTCACATAAGGACCTCAGACACTTTCTAGGTATTGTAAATTTTTCTAGAGAATTCATTGAAGGATATGCAGAAAAAGCAAAGCCTTTATATGATCTCTTGAAAAAAGGTCATGATGATTCATTTGGTCCATGGACAAATAGGGAACAGGAAGCGTTCGAACAGCTAAAAATTGCTTTACAAACAGCTCCCACCTTGTCAACTGTAGAAGCATCAGCTCCATTTGCTTTGCAGGTACACACGTCAGAAATAGCTGTGACATCTGTGTTGCTGCAATTACAGCAGGGGAATGGAGAATTTTGGGATATTTTTCCAAAATCCTCACTCCGGTCGAAAAAGGGTTTGAACCTTGTGCAAGACATTTGATGGGAGTGCATTTTGCAGTAAAAGCTACTGAACATATTGTTGGCTTTAGCAAATTAATTTTGCAGACACCGCACTCCACACTAAAACTTCTCCTTGAGAAAAATATTCCAGGAGTATCACATCAAAGATTTGCACATTGGTTGTTAACTCTCTCACCAAACCAAATTGAAGTAGATCACAAAGCCAAGTATATTCTTCCCCAACTGATGCAGTATGAAGGTCAGGCACATGAATGTATACATACATTCCAGGAGACATATTCTTCTCTGTTCAGAAGAGATGCAGAAAAAAGTGATGAAGCAGTGTTTGTGGATGGGTCACGGTTCTTCACTGATGGGGGAAGTATTACTCAGGATATGCCATCTGGTATCCCGAGAGGGGATATGCAATTCAACATAAATTGCCAGGACACTATTCAGCTCAGAGAGCAGAGCTAGAAGCTGTCAGGACAGTGTTGGAGGTTGATGAAAAGGAAAACAGAAGTCCTTTGGTTATTTACTGTGACAGTTCATATGTTGTTCGGTCTCTGACAGATTATCTACCGTGTGGGAGAAAAGAGGTTTTGTTGACTCATCTAACAAAGTGTTAATTCACAGTGACACACTAAAGAGAATTGTAGAATTAGCTTCAAAGAATCCAAAGGGATATGCTATGGTCAAAGTTCCAGCACATAAGAAAGGAAATCATGAGTTAGCTGTTGGAAATTCTATGGCAGACACACTAGCAAAGGAAGCTGCTACAACAGGAGCAGAGGTAATTGAACCTGAACAATTAAAAGCTTTACCAGCTAGGAAAACAGACACGCATCTTCCTTCTTTTGCAGAGGAAAAAGCAAAGGATCAATCTCTTGCAGTTTCTCAGGTTGATCCAAAGCCTCCCTTTGTTTGCGAAAACGGGGTTTTGTGTCATGACTATAATGGGGATTTGTGTCCTGTTGTACCTAAACATTTGCAGATTGAGTTCACCCGATACAATCATGAGAGCTTAGGTCATTTGGGTCAGCAAAAGTTGCTGGAAGTTCTTAAAGGAAAATTTTATTGGAACAAAATGGAGGAAACTGTACAAAAAGTTGTTCAGTCATGTCTCATTTGTGCTCAAGTGAACCCTCGACCTAAAGGACAAAAACCTCCACTCCAAAGAATTGCGCCAGCAGACGGTCCATGGTCTACATTGCAGATTGATTACATAGGTCCGTTACCTACAGGTAAACATGGACTCAGGTATGCATTGGTAGTGGTAGATGTGTTCTCAAAATGGGTAGAAGTTTTACCCGTCAGAAAAGATGATGCTTTGTCTACAGCTAGAGCACTGGTAAATCAAGTGTTTTGCACTTGGGGGATCCCAAGAATGATCACTTCTGACAGAGGAAGTCATTTTACTGGAAAAATAATGCACACAGTTTGTAGTATTTTAGGAGTGCAACAACAATTCCATGTACCTTATCATCCACAGTCTGCAGGAATTGTGGAAAGAATGAATCGTACCATTAAATCCAGAATTGCAAAAATGTTGTTGGATAAAGGAAACACATGGGTTGATGCAATACCATTTGTATTGATGAGCATTCGAGGAACGGTCTCCTCTACAACCCAATATACTCCTTTTGAATTAATGACAGGAAGAAAAATGCCATTAATATTTCCACATGAACCATTTTTGTCAACACCTCAAAAAGATGCCATAGCAAGGTCCAGGTGGTTACAGTTGTTACAGGAAAATTTGCAAACAATCCTTCCACATGCAGCATCTAGAATGCAATGCATGACACCACCTCACTCTTCAAAGTTTGTTAATAATAATAATAAAAATAATAATAATAGTCCTTTAATAGTCCCACAATGGGGAAATTCAGTGTGTTACAGCAGCAAAGATAAGATAAGATAAGCAGATACAAATACAAATACAACATGTACAGGAATGTTCCAAGGTGCATCAGTAATGATTAAAACCTTCAAGAAGAGTGGACCTTGGGAAAGTAACTGGGAAGGTCCTTTTGAAATTATCGATACAATGGGACAAGTTATGATTTTGGTGCAAAGATCATCCAAAACAGGGAAAAAAAAAACGTAGACAGCAACAATTGTGGGTACATGTTGATCAATGCAAGCTATATGTTTCAAAATAATGATACTGCTTGTTTGGTTTTTTAGGAAATGAACCTTAATGAAGAACTATGTCTCGACAAGAAAGTAGAAAAATCAAAGGTTCATTGCAGTCAAAAGAAAGGTTTCAAGAAATGCTACCTAATGGGAACTTTCCTTCTGATATGTACGCTGGCTGCCATTGTGATGAAAGAAACGCAGAATGGGAACAACAGGAATGACCAAGTGGAGAAGACGGTATTACTATCACGAAAAACTAGAGGCTATACGCTAAAAGACTTGCTCGAAGAACATTTAAAAGACTATTCAAAGGACATTACAGGAAGTCTTTGCTTAGGTTATGGTGCAAAATGTTGTATCGAAATACATTTCACACATAATACAAACATTACATTAAGTGCTAAGGCAGGACCCAAAAACACACTAAACCAAGTACAGGGAACTTATATACATAATAATAAAACAGGTTCATGGGAATGTACATCAACGGAAGTATTAGCTTGGAGTGTAGTAATAAAAGGTAATGAATCTGCGGAATGGTCAGGTGATATCACAAATGATATGATATCATCAGGAAAAATAGGCAGATCAAAGAGTGAAATTTGGTTTTACACCCAAGATTATGTGAAAATTTTAGAACCAGTATATCTCCCTATTATGGGTAAGGGCAATGAAGATGGGGTAAAAACGTGGAATTTCCAAATAACTAGGGAACCTGTAAAAGTGAGAATAGCTTTTGATCTCACAGTGACTAATAATTTAACACCCAAAATAAGTGTTAGTCCACAAAGAGTGGAAATTCCAGAGGGGAAAGATCCTTTAACTTTAGAATGCAGCACAAAACTAGAGTTACCACCAGAATCATTGTTAACATGGATGAAAGGGGGCCATTTTTGGGAAGTTTCTCTAATGGTCCTACAAGTGTAATTCATAGAGGTTTATACGGGAGTGTGAAGTGGGTAGATAAGAAATTCAATTCCTATCAGGAAAAACCATCTCCCAAGGATTCAGGGATATATGAGTGCTGTATAACAAATATTAACAATAAGAAGCAATGTGCAATGGTAAATGTTAATATTTCGTCAGTCACAGATAGAATTTGTACAGGAGTCAAATTCAATCCGTCTAGCCCTTTCCAGATTAATCATTTCCAATCTAAGCCTCTTTTGAGGAATGGGACATTTATGACCATGGTATGGACATTTAATATGTCAGATTGGAAAATTTCCTCAAGGTATCCTCAGTGTAAACAACACCTAATAAATATGGAAAAGGGAATAGAACAATGGTTTAGTAGAAGTATGTCAAAACCCAGAAGAAGTAAAAGAGGTGTTGTAGAAGGTATTTTAGGGGGAATTGGGACTGTTGGGAGTTTCATAAATAATATGAATATTAACTCTCTGAGATCAGATTTGGAAACAATTGGTTATCTAGGGAAAAAGGGAGTAAAAGTCCAGAAAAGTTTAAATCAACTTTTGGAAAAGATGGTTGTAAATTCTGTAACTGTATTAGGATCTTCTGTGTCACATCTTCAAGATGCAACTCTAGCATTAATGGAAAGTGAACAGGAAAAACAAGTAGCCAGAGCTTGTCTGGAAATTCAGGTTGAATATTCCACTAACTTAAAGATAATGGCTCAGGCTTTACAGAGTGGTGTTACTCCGTTGGGTTTATTAAGAAATCTACCTGTAATATACAATTTTAGTTTAGGTCATACGGAGTTATGGGTAAACAAGTGGTTGGGTTGTAGTCAGGATGTATGTATTGGTACATCACTAATCCCAATATCAGGAAATGAGCAAATTTTGGTTCCAGTAACTTCGTTAGGGGTTCCTGTAAGTAATACACAAGTGATCCATTATAATCTAGAATTTATAGAGTTTGCATATAATGGAGATTCAATTGAACAATTAGACCTCTCTTCATGTTTACATTTTGCTTCCAAGGTAATTTGTTTACCAGAACAAGATAAGATTATCTATCATTCTTGTTTTCATAATCAAAGTACATGTCATGCTAGAATTGAGATTATACATAGTATACATGATATTGTGACTCCAGTTGGTCAAAAGAAAGTGTGTATACAAATTATGTCTGAAAAGGAAAATGTTTCAGCATTCTTTCCTTCATGTGTACATGCTGAGAATTTGACTAGAGGATTATATTGTATTGAAGGATATGTGAACGCTATTAAGATGAATATGGGAAGATTTAGTATATCTTCCATAGATAGCAGTTATTTGAAACCTCTTCCAATGCAATATAATCTATCTCAAATTGATAAATTTCCGTGGAAAATGTGGACAGAAGAGATTGAAAAAGATAAAGGTCTACTAGATGCTTTAACAAGACAGTTAAAAGTGGCTGAAATAGTTTTTAAACATCAGCAAGGTCAATTAGATGATATAGAACATGACTGGAATACCATGTCAGGATCATCGTGGTGGGGAAAGTTTAAGAAGTCTGTTGGTGTTTGGTCAAAGTTATCAGCTAAAATGGCAGTTGGAAATGTATTAACTAATCCTATTGTTATTATATTTATTATTGTAGTGTTATGTATATCGTATCAAATTTTTATAATGTGTAGTATTAAGAAGATACATAGACAAGTAAAAAAGGAAATTGGAAAAGGTGACAGAATTCTACAGGAAATGTTAAAAAGAAATCAGTACACTAGTTCTGTCATAAACATTGAGTCAAAGAATGAACATTCTGACAAAGTGTTATCACATGACCCTTCAGTGAATGTGATATGAATGTGATACGAGTGATGAGTAAATGAGTTAGAGTAGGGTAAATTAGGATTAGATAATATATATATATCTAATCCTAATCAGGGGGAAATGTTAAATCTTATAAGTTAGAGTAAAAATGGAAAAGGTCATGGAATAACATTTGTATGTGGCATGGCATTCTTGACAGACTATGTTTAAAATAGGCTTGTGCTAAGTCTATGAAAAAGAAGGTCTCAGTATAACACACAACAAGTCATACGAGCCTAAGTGAGGACCATGTTCTTAAAGGGGAATGATCCATAATCTATGGATCATCATACCAAAAACTTATCCATATGAGGAATTATGATGGACAGGGGTAAGGCTCTCTCAGCCTTTAAAAGCAGGCTTTAGGAGTATTGGGGGAGAGCACTAACACCTTTTCACAACTGCTCTCATTCTATTTGTTCTAATACTTGATCTTCTGTTTAACTTTAACCTATGTTTTAGGAATAGATTTATCTGTAACCCAACTAGTTGTTTTGATTAAACCTTTTTTTGCTTTGATCTACTCAACAGACTCCTGCTGTTCTCTGGTGTCACCCAAGTGTCATAAATCAAGGAGTGTTTTTTTTTTTTTTTTTTTTTTTTTTTTTTTTTTTTCTTCCCGCCGGCCCCCCCCCCCCCCCCCCTTTGGGGGGGCCCCCCGGGGCCCCCCCTTTTGGGGGGGGCCGCCCCCCCCCCCCCCCCCCCCTTTTATAGGGTTTTGGATTTTTTTTAGGGGGGGGTGTGGGGGGGGGGTTTTTTTTTTTTTTATTATAATATATATTTTTTTTTAAATTTTAAAAAATTATTGTTTTTTTTGCCGGGCCTATTCCGGGGTGTCTTTGGCCCCCCCCCCTATTTTTTTGGCGCCCCCCCGCGGGGCGGGGCAAAGTGGGGGGGGCGCGGGGGGGGGTTTCCCCCCCCCCCCCCCCCCCCCGCCCTTTTTTTTTTGGGGGGGGGGGGGGGAGGAAAAAAAAACCGAGGTTTTAATTTTTTTATTTTTTTTTTTAATTTTTTAATTTTTTTAAATTATTTTTTTTTTTATCTCCCCCTTTGGGAACACCCCCCCCCCCCCCCCCCCCCCCCCCCCCCCCACCCCCTTTTTGGGGCCCGGGCCCCAATTCGTGTTTGCTTCAGCTTCACACTACTTTTGGCTTCTTTCCTTCATATCCAGAAGTCTTCTAATAGGCTGGTTACAGCATTCTGTATACATGCCTGCCTAAACCTTGAATGGTCAGAAAATGTATGAAGATAAAATGCTTACAAATTGTAGCCAAACTAGAAGACTAAAATGATTCAGGGAGATTTTCAGCAGCACTCAGGAGGCACTTATGAGAAACACATTCTGTCTTTCCAAGAACTTATGTATTCACTGAGTAGTCCATGAGAAAGTAAAATGAATTTGACCTTAAGGTTTTTTATACAGAAAAAAAAAGAAGTTCCTTCATACCCCTGATGAACCCAATGTGTATTGTAAAGACAAAAAGGGAGAAAAAAATTTGATTACAGCTACAATTAAATATGGCTACTTTGGTGGGATGACAATATCAGTAGGCATCACAGCATCTAGATAAAAGCTATGAATTTGGTCTTTGTACATTTCAGAAACTACTGAGCGCTTCAGTTTCATGGTAGGGCCTGAATAAAAAGAAAAAGGAAAATGGAAATAAATAATATACACACACATCATAGATCGATAGAATAATGTAATTTATATTGTGCCAACAACACTGGGGGTAACTTAAAGGGAGTCTATCAGCACAAAATTGAGATATAAAACCAATCACAGTACCTTGTAGGGCTGTTAGCACAGTTTACAAATACATTTCTTATTCGGGACTTCATCATTCTGCTCCATTCCATAAGCAGAAATGGACTTTAGGTGAATTGCTTTTCATCAAGCCAGCGTCTTTCACTTCTGAGTGCAGTGTGACATTATCAGACACGCACAGGGCTGAGCTGAGCAGAAGTTAGTAGCAGCAGTAAAGCCCATTAATGGGAAGCAACACCCTGAAAGCCCTTTTCTGCTCATTTGCAATGCCCCTAAAGTCCTTTTCTGCTTATAGAATGGAGCAGAATAATGAAGTCCTGAATAAAAGATACATCATTGTAAACTGTGCTGACAGCCCCTACAAGGTACTGTGAATAGTTTATGTCTCAATTTTGTGCTGACAGACTCCATTTAAACTCTACACTCCAGAATTCTGGCATATAAAAATGTTCTGTACAGAGGCTGTTGAACTCTCTATTTCTATGAACTCTATAAATCTGAAAAGTTTGCAGAGGCTGACAAAGGATTTATCTAGGTAATGCTCAGAATTTAGTTTCAAGTATGTTAAGGGACTCCATATCTGGAATTTATAAATGGTCTCAAAAAGCAATCATCACTGGAAATAAGGATGGAACCTCCCCTTTATACCGACCTAGTTCTCCTCCAGTAATAGAAAAATCCTTGACAAGAATCATCCACTTCTGGACCTTTTGTGCATTTGATGTGGATTGCTCATTCACTGCATTTACACCTTCCTGAATAGCATCATACACCAGCTTGTCTTTGTGTCCAACTATATCAGATATTGTGGTAGCTTTACTGCCAATTTTCTGGCAAAACTCTATGGCTTCACTAGTCAGTTCATCTTCTGGTTCCCCAGTATCAACATTTACATTACACTATTGGAAGTGAAGAGAAAAGTTACTTTAAATTTTATTTAAACAACTTCCCCCTGCTATAAAGGATTAGAAGGCAAAATGATATGTGCAACCATATAAAAGAGGGTAGCCACTGTATCTATATAGTCTTCAGAATTTTTTTTTTTTTGCAGGGGCACATCAGGACTGGATTAAAAGGTAGGGCACAAGGGGTGCACATCCCAGGCTTCCATCAAAACTGCATGTTCATACAGATTTCGCTTCTGAACCCACAGACATTAGTGCCTTGCAGCCGCAAGGCAGTGAATACAATAGAATGTACATCCATTTGCCCATTCAGCTGCACAAAGGCATAGAGGATGGTGGAACAGTGTCCAACACAAAATACCATAATTATCTACTATAATGATCTCTCCTTTCTTTCTGTTTTAGGGGAGAGAATTATTATGTGTAGGTACAGTCTATTTATGGCTTTGTTGCTATGGAAACCTGGTAAATGAAATATGAATTTATATTGGCTGATACACGTCATATGACTGAATAATTAAAGAACCTATGAACTGCTATTGACTCATACAGGTCATAAATAGCTTGGTTGCTATGGAAACCTGGTGTAAAGCTGTGTGTATGTTAAGACTGAAGAACCTGTGATCATGTGTATCTCAGTTTGGATATCAGGTGAAAAATCGGCGATTGGTTTTTATGGAAAACCTGGAGGAAAGCTGTGTGCATGTGACCTTGTGTTACAGTGTCATCCACAGCGCCCTGCCCCTTTAAAGCTGACCTACAGCAGTGAAGAAAAATGGCTGGGTTGTTATGGAAGCATGGAGTGCAGCTGTGTGCATGCGGCTGACAATGCCTTGTCAGATTGGAGACAGGCTTGGGTTGCTGAGAGTTTTCATTAGCTCGAGTAGCAACCATGTGTTTTTCTGCAGGAGGCATGAGTAGTTTAAAAAAGTTTCAATTTATAAGAATGCTGACATCCAGCTGCGGCTGCCGCAGGGCCCGGGACATTAGGGGGCCCGGCGGGCCCCCTGATGCTTTTTTTTTTAATAGGCCGTTACCTGCTGGTGTAACACCAGCAGGTTCCGAGGCCTATTTACTTACCTACACCGGCTCCTGCTCACGCGCACTTCACCTTCTGCGGAGGCAGCTGTGAGCAGGAGCGGGGGTCGGTAAATAAGGCCGCAGCCCGCGAATCCCACAAACACTGCTACCATTATACTCTACTATATATATTATATTATTATACTCTGGGGCCTGAAAAGACCCCAGAGTATAATGATCGGAGGCCCAGGAGAGGTGAGGGAACATAAAAAAAAACAATGTTACTTACCTCTCTTGCGCCTCCTTGGTGACATCCCGGACGTCGGTGGGCCAGTCAGACGTCATTATGCGTTGCAACGCATGCCTGGCTCACGTGACATCTGGTCCAACATTGAAGAGGTAGAGGGGAGTGCGCCGAAGCCAGGGAGACGTACACTACCGTTCAAAAATTTAGGGTCACTTAGAAATTTTTTGAAAGAAAAGCATAGTTTTTTTCAATGAAGATAACATTAAATGAATCAGAAATACACTCTATACATTGTTAATGTGGTAAATGACTATTCTAGCTGCAAACGTCTGGTTTTTAATGCAATATCTATGTAGATATTGCATTAAAAACCAGACGTTTGCAGCTAGGTGTATAGAGGCCCATTTCCAGCAACCATCACTCCAGTGTTCTAATGGTACATTGTGTTTGCTAACTGTGTAAGAAGGCTAATGGATGTTTAGAAAACCCTTGAAAACCCTTGTGCAAGTATGTTAGCACAGCTGAAAACAGTTTTACTGGTTAGAGAAGCTATAAAAAGGACCTTCCTTTGAGCTAGTTGAGAATCTGGAGCATTACATTTGTTGGTTCGATTAAACTCTCAAAATGGCCAGAAAAAGAGAACTTTCATGTGAAACTCGACAGTCTATTCTTGTTCTTAGAAATGAAGGCTACTCCATGCGAGAAATTGCCAAGAAACTGAAGATTTCCTACAACGGTGTGTACTACTCCCTTCAGAGGACAGCACAAACAGGCTCTAACCAGAGTAGAAAGAGAAATGGGAGGCCCCACTGCACAACTGAGCAACAAGACATGTACATTAGAGTCTCTAGTTTGAGAAATCCACGCCTCACAGGTCCTCAACTGGCAGCTTCATTAAAATAGTACCCGCAAAACGCCAGTGTCAACGTCTACAGTGAAGAGGCGACTCAGGGATACTGGCCTTCAGGGCAGAGTGGCCAAGAAAAAGCCATATCTGAGACTGGCTAATAAAAGGAAAAGATTAATATGGGAACACAGATATTGGACAGAGGAAGATTGGAAAAAAGTGTTATGGACAGACGAATCGAAGTTTGAGGTGTTTGGATCACACAGAAAAACATTTGTGAGACGCAGAACAACTGAAAAGATGCTGGAAGAGTGCCGAACGCCATCTAGCAAGCATGGTGGAGGTAATGTGATGGTCTGGGGTTGCTTTGGTGCTGGTAAAGTGGGAGATTTGTACAAGGTAAAAGGGATTTTGATTAAGGAAGGCTATCACTCCATTTTGCAACGCCATGCCATACCCTGTGGACAGCGCTTGATTGGAGCCAATTTCATCCTACAACAGGACAATTACCCAAAGCACACCTCCAAATTATGCAAGAACTATTTAGGGAAGAAGCAGGCAGCTGGTATTCTATCTGTAATAGAGTGGCCAGCACAGTCACCAGATCTCAACCCCATTGAGCTGTTGTGGGAGCAGCTTTGACCGTATGGTACGCAAAAAGTGCCCATCAAGCCAATCCAACTTGTGGGAGGGGCTTCTGGAAGCATGGGGTAAAATTTCTCCAGATTACCTCAGCAAATTAACAGCTAGAATGCCAAAGGTCTGCAATGCTGTAATTGCTGCAAATGGAACATTCTTTGACGAAAGCAAAGTTTGAAGGAGAAAATTATTATTTAAAATAAAAATCATTATTTCTAACCTTGTCAATGTCTTGACTATATTTTCTATTCATTTTGCAACTCATTTGATAAATAAAAGTGTGAGTTTTCATGGAAAACACAAAATTGTCTGGGTGACCCCAAACTTTTGAACGGTAGTGTAAGTAACATTGATTTTTTATGTTTATATCCTCCCCCCCCTCTCCGATCATTATACTCTGGGGACTGAAAAGACCCCAGAGTATAATAATTTTTCATGGGTGGTCCACAATGGGGCATAATACTATATGAAGGGGCCACTATAGAGCATAAAATTGTGCAGGGGCCACTATGGGGCATAACAGTGTGTGGGGCATAATAGTGTGTGGAGGGGCCACTATGGGGCATAATAGTGTGTGCAGGTGCCACTATGGAGCATAATAGTGTGTGCAAGGGCCACTATGGTGCATAATAGCGTGTGCAGGAATACGGTTTGTGCGGGAAGGTGGGGGGGGCGACCCGGCTTCGCATGGGTATATTTCATTTTTTGTTTGTGTAGTGGCCCCATAAGAATTGGCCAGTTTTGCACTTCACATCCAGTATGGCAGTCTAATATAGGTACAGTCTATTTATGGCTTTGTTGTTATGGAAACCTGGTAAATTAAATGTGAACTTATATTGGCTGATACACGTGATATGACTGAATATTTAAGGACCTGCAAACTGCTATTGACTAATACAGGTCATAGCTTGGTTGCTATGGAAACCTGGTGTAAACTTTTGTGCCTGAGGAGAGTAAGTGCCTGCGAGCTTCTATTGACTGATAAGGGACATGTGACCGTGTGGCTTGTATTGACTAATGCTGGTCATTTTTTGGGAATACTGTATCTCAGGAAAGGTACGTCCTAGAGAGCTGGTCTAAAATCTTCCCAGACACCTGATGTACCTGTGTGCCAAATTTGGTGAGGATTGGTCCAGTCGTTTGGTCGCGCATAAAGAACAGACAGACAGAAACTCATTTTTATATATATAAGAGACTAGCAGAAGAACCCGACTTCGCACGGTTACATTTCATTTTTTGTTTGTGTAGTGGCCCCATAAGAATTGGCCAGTTTTGCACTTGACATCCAGTATGGCAGTCCAGTATAGGTATAGTCCCCACTCCTGCTCACGGCCGCCTGCGCGTCACCTTCTGCGGAGGCGGCTGTGAGCAGGAGCGGAGATTGGTAAGTAAGGCCTGTGGGCCATGAACCCCACAAACACTGCTATCATTATACTCTGGGGTCTTTTCAGACCCCAGAGTATAATGATCAGAGGCCCCGAGTAGTTGAGGGAAAATAAAAAACACTGTTACTTACCTCTCCTGCGCTCCAGCAGGCTTCGGGCCTCCTTGGTGACATCCCAGATGTCAGTGGGCCAGTCCATGCGTTGTGATGCATGCCTGGATCACGTGACATCTGGTTCAACATTGAAGAGGTAGCGGGAAGTGCGCATAATACTATATGAAGGGACCACTATGGGGCATAATAGCGTGTGCAGGGGCCACTATGGGGCAGAATACTGTATGCAAGGGCCACTATGGGGCATAATAGTGTGTGCAGGGGCCACTGTGAGGCATAATAGTGTGTGTAGGGATGCAGTTTGTGCAGGGGGGGTTCCATGTCAAATGTTCGCCTTGGGGCCCAGCCATTCCTAGTTACGCTACTGAGTCCAGTATAGATACAGTCTATTTATGGCTGTGTTGTTATGGAAAACTGGTAAATTAAATGTGAACTTATATTGGCTGATACACATGATATGACTGACTATTTAAGGACCTGCGAACTGCTATTGACTAATACAGGTCATAAATAGCTTGGTTGCTATGGAAACCTGTTTGCCTGAGGAGACTAAGCGCCTGCAAGCTTCTATTGACTGATAAGGGACATGTATGGCAGTTGGAATATGCAGGCTTGTATTAGCTAATGTTGGTCAATTTTTGGGAATACTGTATCTCAGGAACAGTACATCCTTTAGAGCTGAGGCCTAGTCTAAAATATTCTTGGACACCTGATGTACATGTGTGCCAAATTTGGTGAGGATCGGTCCACTCATTTGGTCGCGCATAAACAACAGACAGAAACTCATTTTTATATATATAAGAGATTATATCAATTGTTTGTACTATGACTTTAATATTCCTTTACAAAAAATATATTCAAGGATATAAAAAACAATGCCCCAAGTGTGGACCGTGATTATATTAGGAGTTTTTGGACTTTTAAGGCTATTCACCCATTATTAAGAAAGGTCGAAGAAGTAATTTTTCTTGTTTTAGGAGTCAGATTGAGAAGGTTTATACAGTTGTGTTAGCTGCCAAAAAAGCAATTCTGATGAAATCGATTGGGCTACAGATCACAAATAAACAACTTTGTTGGAAGTATTAGGAAAATTAATGAGGCTGTAATGGATAGCAGCGGAGGTTAATTGGAGTCAACACAACCAGAATGTTTTTAAAGAAAAAATGGGTTTGGTATTTGAAGACAGGGCCAGCGTCAGGACCCGGCTTACCCGGGCAAGTGCCAGGGCCCACTGGGCTACCGGGTGCTGACTGCGTTTTTTTTTTTTTTTTTTTTTTAAATAGGTTGTTACTTGCAGCTCCTGCTGCAGGAGCGGGGATGGGTAAGTAAGGCCGGGATCGCCAAGCGGTTTGGTTGAGACCAAATAGGTCCGAACCGAAACTGCTATGTCCCGGTATCAACTCCATCTGCCTCCAGTGGACGCAGATGAGTTAAATTCAGTGGTGAAGCAGGAGCAGTCCGCGGACAGACCCTGCTTCACCTCTGTGTGTGAAGCGCATCCCGGTGTGCTCCGGCCCTGGGAGCTGTAGACTCACATTGCGCCTGCACCTCCCTTAAGACTCCGTGACTGAGACTGCAGAGAGCAGCAGGGGAGCGAGGAGAGGTGAGTATCAGAGATTTTTATGTTAAACTGTGGGGGCAAATTAAAGGGGAACTAACTTGGGGGAAGATGAAGGGGGGGACATTAAACTGGGGGGGAGATTAAGAGGGACATTAAACTAGTGGAACAGATGGAGGGTGACATTAAACTGGGGACAGCTGGAGGGGGACATTAAACAATGGGGGTCACTGGATGGAGACATTAAGCTAGGGGCAACTGGAAAGGGACATTAAACTGGGGGCAACTGGAGGAGGACATTAAACCATGGGAGTAGCTGGAGAGGAACATGTCTGCCTCTAGTTGCCCCAGTTTAATGTCACCCTCCAGCTACCCCTACGGTTTAATGTCCCCCTCCAGCTGCCTCAGTTAAATGTCCCCCACTAGTTGCCCCCAGTTTAATGTCCCCCTCTAGTTCCTTAAAATGGGGGCACGAGGAAAGGGACTTAATACTGTGGGGCAATTGGAGGGGGACATTATAATGTGGGGGCATATAATGTTAGGGTGACTGTAGGAGCATTATACTGTGTGGGGGTACATGGAAAAATGTATGAGAATGGGCAGATTCAATGTAGAAGTGGGTGGAGCTAAATTTGTCGCTGCGCACATTTTGTCCCTCTTTCTATCTTTTGAAGGTTGAGAGGTATCAGACCCCAAACTATGATGATCGGAAGCCCAGGGGAGGTAAGCGAACATAATAAACTTACCTCTCCTGCGCTCCGATGCGACTCCGTACTATCTTCGGCCCTCTTCAATGGCCTCATGTGGGTAAGGTCGGTGTATAATGATGCCAGCATAACCCACATCTCTGATGTCATCGAAGAGAGCTGAAGACTGAGCAGGGAGAGACGCCGGAGCCCGGGAGTGGTAAGTAACATGTTTTTTTTATGTTTGTCACCTCCCCTAGGCCTCTGATCATTATACTTGGGGGGGTCTGAAAAGACCCCTGAGTATAATAACAGTTTGTGGGTTGTGAACCCCAAAAATTTAGGCTTCTACAATTTTCAAATATTTGCAAGGACCACCCTAGGGGCCACCATGGGACATAATACTGTGTGGAGTGGCTACTATAAGACATTATACCTTGTGAAGGGGCCGCTATGGGACATTATACTGTGTGCAGGGGACATTATACCTTGTGAAGGGGTATAATGTCCCCACTGATTAGACCCATTCATTTGGGCCCAATCAGCGGTGGAAAGCTGCAAGAGCATGCTGTTGCTCTGTATCCACCACTGTGAGCCGGGGGGCACAAAATAAAGAGGAATCCGGGGGAACAGATGTCTGCCTAAAATTCTTCTTTACTTTCTGATGTCTGAACAGGTTCTATCTACTTGTATGGAATGGACTGTATTACAGGTCCACCTCAGCAAAGAAAACACCCAATTTCGGTAGTTTTTTTGTGCTGCGGTGCGCATGGGTTGCTCCAAAAGGGGACCACTGAGGCTCTGTCGCCCAAGGGTCCACAAAACCTGGAGCCAGCCCTGTTTGAAGACATATAATATTCTATATTATTATTTATATTATATTAATTATATACTATGGCCCCATACATACACCAGCGTATTAACCTTTTTACTGCCAGGGGTCTCCAGAAATTTTGCACATCTGGTAGCCAGAGCAATTTTCACAGTTTTGAGAGGGACAAATAAAACCTAAATTTCAATATTAAAAAATCATGCTAACCCCCCCCATACTTATATATTTTTTACAAGAGGACCTTTCACGTCCTCATCTGTATGCGGTTTTATATACCGCTAGAAAGCCGACAGCGCATTATGTGCCCCGGGGCTGGAGCTATTGGGGGTCTTAGTTTCACCGTTCACCGTCAGAAGGGTCAGGGAGAGATGTCCCTGTCCATAACCCACTCATTGCCTCCCACAAAGCCAGCCAGTACACTTTGCTCTGCACTGATGAGGGACAAAAATCCCGAAACGGCGCTGTATGCAGATAAGTGAAACTGGCTTGTCTAAAATCCCTTTTGCTGTCTCAAGACTCGGTGAGTCAAAAGCAAACTGAGGATCTGTTACATCCAACAGAGGACGCATGAGCTCCCAGCTCCTTTCCCATAATGCCTTGTGATAAGAAGGGTGTTCCTGACAGTCTAGCTGGCGTTCCTCACAGCTCAGCGTCATTGCTGGGTGGTAAGGAACACCCTCCCTGACTGTACTCGTCCCATAGCCCTGTATTGTCAGAGGGAACGCCTTCCCCCGGTACAGAGCTATGGATGAGTATTGTCAGGGAGGGCGTTCCTCACAGCCCAGCTAGACTGTCAGGAACGCCCTTCTGACGGTGAACGGTGAAACTAAGACCCCCGATAGCTCCAGGCCCGGGACACATAAGGGGAAAATCACTAAGGCCTACACCTGCATGCACATGTCTTCAGAAAATCACTAGAACTGGAAGGAACAAAAATCTTCTTTGAGGCCCCACGTTGCGGAAACGTGAATGTCTACAAAAGGAATAGGAAATATATAGGAAGTTCTTATATTTCTACCTTCTGTTCAATCCACTCCTGGCTTCGGCTTAAAAAACTGAAACAAAATCTGCAGCAAAAAAAGCTGCGTTTCTGCAACGTGGGGCTTTAGCCTCAAACTGGAAATGTTAAAGGGAGTCATTCGCAAAAACACTTTTAAGCTAATGGCACGTTGGAATGACCTTTAAAAAGGCCATTCTTCTCCTACCTTTCATTGTTGCCTTCTCCCAGCCGTTTCTGTAAAAATCCGTTTTTTCAATTATGGAAATGATCCTCACGGAGCACCCGGGGCGTTCCTCCGTGGCAGCGAGCACCCATCACGTCATACCCATTAGTCTGTTGTGGTGACTCCCATCTTGGTCTTCTCTTCTACTTCCTCTGTCACAGCGATTGCGCATGACTGCGCCTCTTGTGAAAGACCACCAGAAAATGGCGGCAGTCCAGTGCTGCGTCAGAAGAAGTAGAAGAAAGAAGATACAGAGATGACGCGATGGGTGCTCGCTATCACGGAGGAACGCCCCAGCCATTCCAACGTGCCATTAGCTTAAAAGTGTTTTTTTTAATGATAGACTCCCTTAAAAGATTTTCTCTAAATATCTTGTGGTCACAAGTTGTCTTGATCGTTTGCCAGTGGATACGACCATGAATGCAGGACCTTTCTAAGTTCAGAAAATCAGCTATGATTTGCTTATTGTGGCCTGGATACATGTAGTGTCCCTGCCTGATAACCCAGCTACAGTAAGAAAATCATGGCTGTGTTCCTGACAAGTCCCAGACCATAGAAAGTTTCTGCATCCATGGTCGTATCCATTGGCAACCGATCAGGACAACAGACTGTCACCACTAAGATGGTTAGAAAAAACTCTTCAGAATTTTTAACTACTTATATTTGCAAAAATGTTTAGCTTTAGCACGGCCAGGAGAGAGCTGCCGGCCTGCTGCCGGCCTACTGCCGGGCGGCAGCAGCGGGAGGAGGAGCGGAGGCGCCGCACACGGGAGGGACGGACACCCAGACCGCCACCCGGAGAGCAGCCCGCTGTGTCCCGGAGCCCTTCACAGCAGCGAACAGCGGCCCAGCACGGCCAGGAGAGAGCTGCCGGCCTACTGCCGGGCGGCAGCAGCGGGAGGAGGAGCGGAGGCGCCGCACAAGGGAGAGTACTAGGCTCTGGGGGTAGTGATCACTGAGCGCCGGCCCCTGGTCGCAAAGCTGCACCGAGTGTCCTGTAAGCTGTCTGAGCTGTGCTCGGAGGAAGGGGCCGCCTTTCAGAGTCGCTTTGAGGCCGCAGAGAAACGTTACTGCTGCATCCGAGAGGCTGTGCCCTAGGCCGCCACCATCTTGGAGGACACCCTCCCCCGATACAGCCAGGTTAACGAGAGGATCACAACAACACAGCATCATAGAGACCTCCAAAACCCTAAATACAAAACCGGACTAAATTTATTCATCTAAATTTAATGAGCAATAAGGAAGAGGAGAAAACTCACATGGTGAGCTGCAGCATATGCTATATGTTTACAGATTTGCCAGACCATAAAGCCAATTTCACCTGTATGAAATGCAAACTAGTGGCCCTTTTAGAAGATAAAGTGCAGAGGTTGGAAGAAAGAATAGTGACGTTGAGAGGCATCAAAGAAAGTGAGGTTTTTATTGATGAGGCTGAAGCAAACCTCCAAAATATAGTAAGGGAAGAATACTTGAGTGAACCTACAGAGGCAGAAAATTGGATACAGGTGACCAAGAGATGCAAAAGGATCACAAGGCCATCACCACTTACACAACTAGGTAACCGTTATGAAACTCTTAGGCAGACTGATGAAAATGACAAGAATAATCTATCAGCAAAAGAAGAAACAAAAGTCACCTAGAGACAAGTAGGAGCAACAAGAAATAGTGTTGCGAGAAAGAAAAGAAGAGTAGTGGTTATGGGCGACTCACTGCTAAGAGGCATAGAGGCAGCTGTCTGCAGGCCAGATATAACTGCAAGAGAAGTATGCTGCCTCCCAGGAGCAAAAGTTAAGGATGTGGCCAATAGGATTCCATGCCTCCTCAGCTCCAAGGATAACTACCCATTTTTACTGATACATGTGGGTACAAACGACACGCCAAAAAATGATTTACCAACTATCCATAAAGACTTTGAAAATTTAGGGAAGAAAGTGAAGGAACTGGATGCGCAGGTAGTATTCTCATCAATCCTCCCAGTTGATGGTTATGGTATCAGGAGATGGAATAAAATACTAGAGGTAAACAACTGGCTTCGGCAGTGGTGTAGAGAGCAAAGATTTGGATTTATGGACCATGGAGTGAATTACCTCTATGATGGACTCCTTGCTAGAGATGGGATACATCTCACAAAACCTGGGAAACACATATTTGCCAGAAGACTTGCCACACTTATCAGGAGGGCTTTAAACTAGAAGAGGAGGGGACGGGAAGTAAAAAGAAAGACAAGAACATGCAGCTAAAGGATATACTAAACAAGGTTACTAGATGTGGTAAAGAGGACCCAAGACAGGATACTCAGAAGGAAAGTAAGAAAAAGGAAGTAACAGAGCACAATCTGAAATGTTTTTACACAAACGCACAAAGCATGGGAAACAAACCGGGAGAATTAGAGCTGATAATACAGAAGGAAAATTATGATGTCATTGGTATTAAAGAAACTTGGTGGAACGATAAGCATGATTGGAACATACAGATGGAAGGATACAACTTATTCAAAAAGAATAGAACTAATAAAAGAGGGGGAGGAGTTGCATTGTATGTTAGAAAAGAACACATCTCCACAGAAATTACAGTTTTACAGAATGATAATTTATTGGAAAATATTTGGGTAGCAATTCAAGGGAAAAACAATGATAAGGACAACATAATAGGTGTTTATTATAGACCACCAGGACAGACGGAAGACATGGATGAGATTTTTTCACAGCAAATGACCATGCTTTTGAAGAAATATGAAATAGTTATCATGGGAGACTTCAATTACCCAGACATTCAGTGGGAAACTCACACAGCTACGAGTAAAAGCTCTATCAAATTTTTATCCTCTCTAGCAGACTTCATTGCCCAGCTAGTAGAATAAAACACGAGAGGAACATCCATTTTGGACCTAGTTTTAACTAACAAGGAGGATATGGTTAAGGAACTAAGGGTAGCAGGGACATTGGGATTCAGCGATCATGCTATACTCGAGTTTGGGGTTGTAAGAAGAAGAAGACCTGAGAAGACAAAAACTACAAGGCTTGATTTTAGTAGGGCAGATTTTAGGGGCCTAAAGGTAAGGGTTAGTAGAATTCCATGGCGAAAAATTCTTAAGCACAAAAATGCACATGAAGGGTGGGAAATTTTCCGTAGGGAAATCATTAATGCACAGGAACTAACAAATACCTAGAAGGAAGAAAAATGGGAAGCACCTAAAAACACCAGGATGGATGACTAAAAAATTACATAACCTGCTAAAAAAGAAAAAGGAAACATACAACAAGTGGAAGATGGGAACTATATCTAAGGGAGAGTATACAGCAGTTTGCAGACTCTGCAAGATAAGCATTAAAGGAGCTAAGGCTGAACACGAATTGAAGCTTGCAAAAGAGGTTAAGAGTAAGGTAAAAGGTTTTTGGGGATATGTTAAAAGCAAAAGAAAAGTGAAGGAAACCATTGGAGTCCTGAAGAATGATAAGGGTGAAAAAGTTAACATGGTGGAACAGCAGGTGGAGTTACTAAATTCATATTTTGTATCCGTTGTCTCCCAAGAAATTGATGGAAATATCAACATTAATGGTGATAGTGATGAGGGGAAAGAGGACTCCAAGCTGATTATAAGTGAAAGTTTGGTAATAGAGCACTTAGCTAAGATTAAGGAAACCAAGTCCCCAGGACCGGATGATTTACACCCTAGAGTCTTGAAAGAGTTAGCAGAGGAAATAACAGAACCCCTTGCTATAATCTTCAATAAGTGATGGGAAACAGGAGTGGTCCCTCTAGATTGGAAAAGGGCAAATGTGGTCCCCATCTACAAAAAGGGGAAAAGGGACGACCCAGGAAATTATAGGCCGGTAAGTCTGACCTCGATAGTAGGAAAAATCTTTGAGCAAATTGTTAAAGAGCATTTAATTAGGTACCTGGATGGGAAGGCTTTAATTAATCAGAGCCAGCACGGCTTTATGACCAATAAATTTTGTTAGACTAACCTGATTTCCTTCTACAATAAAATCACTGAATGGTTGGACCAGGGGAATGCAGTGGACATAGTATATCTTGACTTTAGTAAGGCATTTGATAAAGTATCACATAACATTCTTATTGAAAAAATGATTAAGTATGGCTTTGATAAAAAATCAGTGAGGTGGATTCACAATTGACTTAAAGATCGGGCACAACGAGTAATACTAAATGGCTATACATCAAACTGGAAGAAAGTAAAAAGCGGGGTGCCGCAGGGCTCTGTCCTGGGTCCAGTACTTTTTAATATTTTTATAAATGATCTGAACGATGGGATTATTGGGGAACTCATAAAATTTGCAGATGATACGAAGATAGGAGGAATAGCCAACACTAGAGAGGAGAGAGAGTGTATTCAAAAGGACTTAGACACACTGGAACAATGGGCTGAGGTGAACAAAATGGTATTTAACAGGGATAAATGCAAAGTCCTACATCTGGGTAACAGAAATGTAAAAAGTATATATAATATGGGAGGAATAGAACTAAGTGATAGCACAGGGAAAAAAGGATTTGGGCATAATAGTAGATCACAAATTTAACATGAGTCAACAGTGTGGTGCTGTGGCAAAAAAGGCTAACAAAATTCTGGGATGTATCAAGACGAGCATTGAATCTAGATCAAGAGAGGTAATTAGCTGTACTCTGCCCTGGTCAGACCCCACCTGGAATATTGTGTACAGTTCAGGGCGCCTCAATTTAAGAAAGACATCGATTTATTGGAGCAGGTCCAGAGAAGAGCAACCAAAATGGTGGAAGGTCTGCAAACCATGTCCTATGAGGAACGGCTAAAAGAACTGGGATTTTTTAGTTTGCAGAAGAGAAGGCTAAGGGGAGACTTAATAGCGGTCTTTAAATATCTGAAAGGTAGTCACAGTGCAGAGGGATCTACCCTATTCTCATTAGTGGAAGGAAGTACGAGAAGTAATGGGATGAAACTAAGGGGAAGGAGATACAGATTAGACATTAGGAAAAACTTTTTAACAGTGAGGGTAGTGAGGGAGTGGAATAGGCTGCCACGGGAGGTGGTGAGTTCTTCATCAATTGAAATCTTCAAGTGGAAACTGGATAAACATATAGCTGGGATGATCTAGGAAAACCTGCTTTTGCAGGGGGTTGGACTCGATGGCCCTTGAGGTCCCTTCCAACTCGAAATAGAAATAAAAATAAAATACAAATATAAATATTATTATGTTCATGGGAATACCCCTTTAACTATGCAGTCTAGGTGTACTTTTCTATAAAAGATGACTAATTGGAGCCTGTTTTCTATTTCACCCCTTGTTTCTCTGATGCATTGTCCTCACAGCCAAACTTATATATAATTCACACCCATAAAACCATCAGATTTTGATCTTGAAATTTATGATAATATAGACAGTTTTCTGCAGCCCGTTAACACATATGATTCACAGAGTGTTCTTTCTCCTATTTCAACCACTGCTTGACTGAGCTCCAGGGTGTATACATTAACAGTTCTGAATATAGATCAGTATAACAAATACTCGAATGAATTAATCTAATAATTACCTCAGATGCTGCATCATACCATAGCCACCCATAGCTAAATTGGTCTAGAAATAAAATAGTGTGTAATGTGGCCAAATTTATTAGAAGTTTAGATGACTAACTGGGGGGAATATTAAATGTGCCAAATTTATAAATGTTCAGTTTTTTTAAATGATACGGTCTAGTATAAACAATGTCACTAGTCAGTCCATAGTGTAGCACAAATCCTAACACTAGTTAGTCACACAGTCCCATGTAAATGTTGCAGTCTGTCACTCCACAGTCGAGTCAACATTGCCACTGGTTATACTATAGTTTGCAAATGGATGCTGTTTTTTATGATCCATGGTTTAATGGGACAGCAAGAAGGACAAAGAATGGCCATTTGAAGAAGCATTTAATATTTTAAAATTGGAAATCCATTTGTTGTCCGTGTGAAATCCAAGGAAATCTTAGACTGCACATTGGCATGTGCTATTCTGGTCTGGAAAAACAGACCAAAATAGGGCATGCTGCATGTTTGTTTTGCCCAGCGAATGTCAATGGGCCTTTGTTTAGTCCAAGTCTAGTCCATTTGAGACTGACTCACGGAAGTGAGTCACTGCCATAGGAATAGGCCTAAATGGTATTGATGTAAAAAAAAAAAAAAAAAAAAAAGTAACCAAAAATAATTTGGATCTTTTAATTTTTTATAACATGAGGCATAAGTAAGTCTTTCAGCCTGGAGTGAGAAACAAGGGAAGCCTGGGATGTGCACCCCTTGTGCCCTACTATGTGGCATGTGCTCTGTAGGGTGGAGGGGACATAAGGGAGACACTACTTTGGTAATATTCTGTGAGGATAAGTGAGACACAGGCAGGGTTATGTGAAGAGAGATAGTGTAGGGGAGTGATGTTACCAGGCAAGGTGAGGAGCAAGGGGTAATACAACAGTGCTCCATGAGTTGGATAGGTTGTAAAAAAAAAACTTTAGATTTTTCAGGTGAAGTGGTAGAAAGAACAGAGGCTGTGTCTAGTGAAGGGGACAAAAGGACTTTTGAGGGAGAAGAACAAAGTAAGCACCGGTGGGTTGTAGGCTCTCTGTGGGGAGTAGAGTGCACAGAAAAACAACACTTTATGGAAGCTGGTAGCTGTATGAGGAAGACAGCAGCTTCTGGACTTCCAAGACCTCTTTCCCATAGTTAGTCATGCTGAAGTCTTTTCTCCTCCAGCAGTTGGGTTAATTCCTATGGTCAGGCCATTAGTATTTCAATGCCAGCAGGATGAAGTGTCACAGTGTAAAGCTACTGGACTGCCATACTGGATGTCAATTGCAAAACTGTCCAATTCTTATGAGGCCACTACACAAACAAAAAATGAAATATACCCGTGCGGGTCCTTCTGCTAGTACTATATAAAAATACATGTCTTATTTTACTGATATTATAGTTTTCTATATTTATATTCTTCCTTTGAATGAATATTTTTTTAAATTTACATAAATTCCTGCCAAGGAAACAGATATTGCACATCCAACCAATGATTAAAATAGTGGAAGTTTCCTAGATCGATTAGCTCTTCACCGCAAAAAAACTACTGGAGTTGTCTATATGCAAAATACTGCCCCGTTTCAACTCTACAGAAATCATACAATTACGTGAATTCTCTTATTTCGCCTGTTGGATGAAATAGATCTTTTACCCAAATTAAGCCTTTACGTGGCCAGTCTTCAAAATTTTTTTAATATATTTTAAAAGCTATACCCAGATGTTCCATAATCTCTAAATGCCCAGAAACATGTATGGCAGATTATATCACCTCCTAACATCCCTCTAAACCAATCTAGTATCTATCATTGTCAACATTCGTCTTACAAATTTAATATCTTTGGAATCTGCATACAAAATGAAACCAATGAATAGGGACATACCATTTCTTCCTATAAAAGATTTATTCACAAATTTATCCTGGCCCTGAATCCATTCCAGGAAATACCTACAGTGCCTTGCGAAAGTATTTGGCCCCCTTGAACTTTTCAACCCTTTGCCACATTTCAGGCTTCAAACATAAGGATATAAAATTTAAATTTTTTGGTGAAGAATCAACAACAAGTGGGACACAATTGTGAAGTGGAACGAAATTTATTGGTTATTTTAAACTTTTGTAAAAAATAAAAAACTGAAAAGTGGGGCGTGCAATATTATTCGGCCCCTTTACTTTCAGTGCAGCAAACTCATTCCAGAAGTTCAGTGAGGATCTCTGAATGATCCAATGTTGTCCTAAATGACTGATGATGATAAATATAATCCACCTGTGTGTAATCAAGTCTCCGTATAAATGCACCTGCTCTGTGATAGTCTCAGGGTTCTGTTTAAAGCGCAGAGAGCATCATGAAGACCAAGGAACACACCAGGCAGGCACGTGATACTGTTGTGGAGAAGTTTAAAGCTGGATTTGGATACAAAAAGATTTCCCAAACTTTAAACATCCCAAGGAGCACTGTGCAAGCGATCATATTGAAATGGAAGGAGTATCTGACCACTGCAAATCTACCAAGATGCGGCCGTCCCTCTAAACTTTCATCTCAAACAAGGAGAAGACTGATCAGAGATGCAGCCAAGAGGCCCATGATCACTCTGGATGGGGAAACAGCCCTCATGTTATGAATGTAACTGTTTCTGTAGATAAGTTTATTTTTTTTATAAACTGACATTTATTTGTTTGACCACAAGAGGCCACTGTTACCTCAGAAATAGAAGAGACTGTAATTCTGTAATTCCCTGGAGTAGTGATGTGGAGACCCTGTTCTGCAGAGGAGGAACAAGAAGAGAGTGTGTCTGACAGCCATCTTAGCTGTGTGTGCTTCTGAGCTTTTAGAAGAAGAGGAGCTGAAGTGAGATGAAAAGACTTTCTTAAAGGATTGCAGACAAGAGTTTGCTGAAGCAGAGACTGTTTGCTCAGACAGCATCCTAAGGTGAAGTTTGCTATCAAGGATCGGCTGAGAGGTGGCCCAGTCAGTGAGACCGCATGTTTGGATGAGCCCTGCTTTCAGAGGTTCCAGAGAGAAACTGCAAGATTCAATACTGAATCAGTAAAAGAAGTAATCGTGCACGCACCGCATTAGATTTTTGGCACAAATTGCTTGGGACTGAATAAGGGCCTGTAGTTAGATTAGTTAGGCATCCTCATCTTCACAGGCCACACTACTGGTGAATTATCTACTTATTTGGTAGTAAGAACTCAGAGAATTCTATAGACTTGTAACTCCCAGAGAGGAGCTTCTGAGGAAGTCTAGAAGCAACATTTTATACGTTGTCATATTTCTTTGGCTTGTTTGGCTTCGGTTATACTTGGTTTGTGGGGAATAGGGGTATTTTGATAAGTTTGTAAGCTCTTGTGTTGTACCGCCAGTGCCTCTAGCACACTCACTGAATTGTTCCTGTGACTAGGGTGATAAAAAGGTAACAAGCGGCTGGTTAGTTGCATCCTGCAGATAGGTAAAAGCTTGGAGCTTATTGTAGCTACACATGAGAAGGCACCACGCTGTACAACACCAGGGTCTCAGCTTACTGGCTGAGTGTACAGGATGTAAATAGTTGAGAGTGTTCTTCTGGTAAATAGGTGTTACTACTCAAAGTAAAATCAGTTTTTTTACTAAATTGATTTGGAGTTGTTTCCTTTGTTCGTGACTTCGCTGTATCCTGGGGAGCCCACCCCGGTACACGGCTTACACTGCAGAGATGTACAGCTGAGGTGGGAGAGTCTGTCCATAAGACAACAATCAGTCGTACACTGCACAAATCTGGCTTTTATGGAACAGTGGCAAGAAGAAAGCCATTTCTCAAAGATATCCATAAAAAGTCTTGTTTAAAGTTTGCCACAAGCCACCTGGGAGACACACCAAACATATGGAAGAAGGTGCTCTGGTCAGATGAAACCAAAATCGAACTTTTTGGCCACAATGCAAAACGATATGTTTGGTGTAAAAGCAACACAGCTCATCACCCTGAACACACCATCCCCACTGTCAAACATGGTGGTGGCAGCATCATGGTTTGGGCCTGCTTTTCTTCAGCAGGGACAGGGAAGATGGTTAAAATTGATGGGAAGATGGATGGAGCCAAATACAGGACCATTCTGGAAGAAAACCTGTTGGAGTCTGCAAAAGACCTGAGACTGGGATGGAGATTTATCTTCCAACAAGACAATGATCCCAAACATAAAGCAAAATCTACAATGGAATGGTTCACAAATAAACGTATCCAGGTGTTAGAATGGCCAAGTCAAAGTCCAGACCTGAATCCAATCGAGAATCTGTGGAAAGAGCTGAAAACTGCTGTTCACAAACGCTCTCCATCCAACCTCACTGAGCCCGAGCTGTTTTCCAAGGAAGAATGGTCAAGAATTTCAGTCTCTCGATGTGCAAAACTGATAGAGACATACCTCAAGCGATTTGCAGCAAAAGGTGGCGCTACAAAGTATTAACTTAAGGGGGAATAATTTTGCACGCCCCACTTTTCAGTTTTTTATTTTTTACAAAAGTTTAAAATATCCAATAAATTTCGTTCCACTTCACGATTGTGTCCCACTTGTTGATTTTTCACCAAAAAATTCAAATTTTATATCCTTTTGTTTGAAGCCTGAAATGTGGCAAAAGGTTGAAAAGTTCAAGGGGGCTGAATACTTTTGCAAGGCACTGTATTAAGATATGTAACACTATATTTTCTAAGATCTAGAAATCCTAAACCTCTCTCCTTACTCATCATAAACCTTTTAAAAGGACCATAAGCACCTTCTTTTCCCTCAAAATAAACGTTTTGAATAACAGTAAATAAAGGTCATCTTTCATTGTTAACAACAAAGGGAGCGCCTGCAAAGGGAATAACAAACAAGTAAAACTCACCATTTTAATAAACTGAACTTTCCCAGATTAAAGAAATAGGTAAATCTTTCCATCTTTGCGGCACTCTTAATTTTTTTTTAATCACCTGGTGAATATTATATTTATACATCTCATCTTTAGAGCAAGCAATAATAATTCCTAAATACATAACAAAACTTGTTATTTCTGCTCAGGATTTAAAAAAATAAATAAAATTATATATATATATATATATATATATATATATAAAAAATAAATATATACAGTACAGACCAAAAGTTTGGACACACCTTCTCATTCCAAGAGATTTCTGTATTTTCATGACTAATAAAATTGTAGATTCACACTGAAGGCATCAAAACTATGAATTAACACATGTGGAATTATATACTTAACAAAAAAGTGTGAAACAACTGAAAATATGTCTTATATTCTAGGTTCTTCAAAGTAGCCACCTTTTGCTTTGATTACTGCTTTGCACACTCTTGGCATTCTCTTGATGAGCTTCAAGAGGTAGTCACCTGAAATGGTCTTCCAACAGTCTTGAAGGAGTTCCCAGAGATGCTTAGCACTTGTTGGCCCTTTTGCCTTCACTCTGCGGTCCAGCTCACCCCAAACCATCTCAATTGGGTTCAGGTCTGGTGACTGTGGAGGCCAGGTCATCTGGCGTTGCACCCCATCACTCTCCTTCTTGGTTAAATAGCCCTTACACAGTCTGGAGGTGTGTTTGGGGTCATTGTCCTGTTGAAAAATAAATGATGGTCCAATTAAACGCAAACCGGATGGAATAGCATGCCGCTGTAAGATGCTGTGGTAACCATGCTGGTTCACTATTCCTTCAATTTTGAATAAATCCCCAACAGTGTCACCAGCAAAGCACCCCCACACCATCACACCTCCTCCTCCATGCTTCACGGTGGGAACCAGGCATGTAGAGTCCATTCGTTCACCTTTTCTGCGTCGCACAAAGACACGGTGTTTGGAACCAAAGATCTCAAATTTGGACTCATTAGACCAAAGCACAGATTTCCACAGGTCTAATGTCCATTCCTTGTGTTCTTTAGCCCAAACAAGTCTCTTCTGCTTGTTGCCTGTCCTTAGCAGTGGTTTCCTAGCAGCTATTTTACCATGAAGGCCTGCTGCACACAGTCTCCTCTTAACAGTTGTTGTAGAGATGTGTCTGCTGCTAGAACTCTGTGTGGTATTGACCTGGTCTCTAATCTGAGCTGCTGTTAACCTGCGATTTCTGAGGCTGGTGACTCGGATGAACTTATCCTCCGCAGCAGAGGTGACTCTTGGTCTTCCTTTCCTGGGGCGGTCCTCATGTGAGTCAGTTTCTTTGTAGCGCTTGATGGTTTTGGCCACTGCACTTGGAGACACTTTCAAAGTTTTCCCAATTTTTCAGACTGACTGACCTTCATTTCTTAAAGTAATGATGGCCACTCATTTTTCTTTAGTTAGCTGCTTTTTTCTTGCCATAATACAAAATTCTAACACTCCATTCAGTAGGACTATCAGCTGTGTATCCACCTGACTTCTGAACAACACAACTGATGGTCCCAACCCCATTTATAAGGCAAGAAATCCCACTTATTAAACCTGACAGGGCACACCTGTGAAGTGAAAACCATTTCAGGTGACTACCTCTTGAAGCTCATCAAGAGAATGCCAAGAGTGTGCAAAGCAGTAATCAAAGCAAAATGTGGCTACTTTGAAGAACCTAGAATACAAGACATATTTTCAGTTGTTTCACACTTTTTTGTTAAGTATATAATTCCACATGTGTTAATTCATAGTTTTGATGCCTTCAGTGTGAATCTACAATTTTTATAGTCATGAAAATACAGAAAACGCTTGGAATGAGAAGGTGTGTCCAAACTTTTGGTCTGTACTGTATATCCTGGCACTGCAGGATCTGAGTCCCTGGCGGCGTAGTGTGTTACTGACGGTAGCCTTTGTAACGTTAGTCCCAGCTTTCTGCAGGTCATTCAATAGGTCCCCCCATGTGGTTCTGGGATTTTTGCTCCCGTTCTTGAGATCATTTTGACCCCCACTGGGTGAGACCTTGCGTGGAGCTCCTGATCGAGGGAGATTATCAGTGGTCTTATATGTCTTCCATTTTCTAATTATTGCTCCAACAGTTGATTTCTTCACACCAAGCTGCTTGCATATTGCAGATTCAGTCTTCCCAGCCTGGTGCAGGTCTACAATTTTGTTTCTGGTGTCTTTCCACAGCTCTTTGGTCTATAGTGGAGTTTGGAGTGTGACTGTTTGAGGTTGTGGACAGGTGTCTTTTATACTGATAACAATTTCAAACAGGTGCCATTACTACAGGTAATGGAGTGAAGGACAGAGGAGCCTCTTTTTTTTTTTCAACTGTTTATTTTAAAAGTTTTTGTCATACGGAGAGAACAACAATATATGAGAAACATAAGAGAACTGAAGGTAACTGAAACATAGGACAGACGGGGATTACTCAGCATTCTCAATAAATTACAAAGCTTTAAACAAACTGCCCAGAAATGGCCCCAAAAAGGCCAAGGAATCCGACAAGAAAGAGGGGCAGATAAGACAGGAGGACAGAAGGGTGACAGAAGGACATCCAGGAAGTAAGGGGCCACACAGCAGCTGGGTCAGAGAGGCCGGACTGCCCAAAACTCATCCCACGGTTTCCAGATCAGGCAGAACCTCTCCTCCTCATTATTAAGAAGAGCCGTCAGGTACTCCAGGGAGCGCACATCTTTAATCCTAGCATATAACTCCTCCAGGGCCGGGGGGGGCTGGTTGCCACCAGTGTTTAGCAATCAGACATCTAGCGGAAGTAAGGAGGAGCAACAGGAGCTGGAGAGCGGGCCTGCGCAAAATATTAGGGGTGGGGGGAGGTTGAGAAGGAAAGTCCTAGGGGACAGGGGAAGGCTAACACCCAGGACCCCTTCCAGGAGAACCCGGACCTGGCGCCAATAAGGCTGGAGCAGGGGGCAGTTCCAAAAGAGATGGAAAATATGTGCGGGGCAGGTGCCACACCGCCAGCAGCAGTCCGGGACATTCTTGTCAAAAGAGTGAAGTGCAGCTGGGGTATGATACCAATGCATCAACATCTTAAAAATATTTTCTTTTTGTGTAACACATCTACAAGTCCTGGGTGCTCTACTCCATATGAGGGACCAATCGTTACTCGAGATGGGTGTCCCCATATAGGTCTCCCACCGTGACATATAGGTATGTTGGGGCAAAACATCTGGGGTGGGATTCGAAAGAAGGCGGTATATATCAGAAATAAGCCCTGTTGTCCCAACACTCGTTTTACAAAGTTTCTCAAAAGCGTAGGGATGGGTGATGTGGGGCCTTGAAAAATAGAGGAGGCCAGATGGGAGACCTGGATATACGTGAACTCACTGGACCGGGGCAGGCCAAATCTGGACTGCAGATCAGCAAATGGTAAAAGAGCCCGGGTCCTATAATCAATGATGTCAGCGTACTGAAAAAGGCCCGCTCTCAGCCAAGGACCCGCAACCAGCCCAGTGAGTCCAGGCGGGTAATTAGGGTGAAGAAGGAAAGCGGTCTTGGAGGAACACGAGGAGGAGAGGGGGAAACGGGATGCACGTGTGCGCCAAATATCTCTCGTGAGTGCCATAGGGCCTAACAAGGCACTCCCGGGGGGGGGAATGAGGACCAGTCCAAAGCAGGGAATTAGGATGTTGCGGAGCAAGCCACAGCTTCTCGATCTCCATCCACTTAGAATAAGCCTGGAGAGTGGACCAAGCCGGGACCCTGCGTAGGTGAGCCGCCCAGTAGTATAAAACTAAATTGGGAAGAGAAAGGCCACCTCTCTCCCCAGGGGTCATCATAAGCTGCCTAGAAAGCCTGTATCTCCCTCCAGCCCAAACAAATCAGAGGATTGAATCCTGTAGCGCCCGGAGGTCCCGAAGGGGCTTCGGGATCGGGAGGATCTCAAAATAATAAAGCAGCTTAGGTAGAATAGTCATCTTTACTGCGTTGATCCAGCCAAAGAGAGACAGACGTAGTACCAACCACTTAGTAAGAAGGGCCTGAATATGTCTAAAAAGGGAGGGGAAATTTGCCCGGTACAATTGGTAAAAGGATCTAGTTAAATATATGCCCAAGTATTTTAGCAAATACCGAGCATACCGAAAAGCGGCCTGAAGGCCAGCCAACCTAGACGGGGGAATTCAAATAGGTAGGGCCTCTGTCTTTGAAGTATTGACCTTATAACCAGGCAGACAGCCAAAGCGGGAAAGGAGGCCATGGACGTTGGGAAGGGATACATTGGGGTTAGTAAGGGTCAGGAGGATATCATCAGCGAACAGGGAAAGCTTGAATTCTCGATTGCGTACACGAACCCCCCAGACGGATGGCCGCCGCCAGTGGCTCAATACACAGTACAAAAAGAAGAGGAGATAGAGAGCAACCCTGTCTAGTGCCGTTGTTTAGACGAAACGGGGGAGACGAGGCGTGAGGAAGCTTGACAGTGGCCGACGGGGAGGAGTAAAGACCCTTGATTGCTATGAAGAAGGGACCCGTAAAGCCAAACGTGGCCAGGGCCTCAAATAAAAAGGGCCATCCCAGACGATCAAACACCTTTTCCGCGTCCAAGCTGAGTACCAAGAGTTCGGAACCAGAGCGAGATGCCACGTCTATAAGATCGATGGTTCTCCTGGTATTATCACCTCCCTGGCGGCAAGGTACAAAGCCCACCTGATCTTTATGGATCAGGGAGGGGAGGCACATGTTAAGTCTAGACGCCAGAATCTTGGTAAACAGCTTGAGATCCGTATTCAGAAGTGATATGGGCCTGTAATTCCTGCAATCAAGGTGGTCCTTATCAGGTTTCGGGATGAGGGTGAGAAAAGAGTGTGAAATAGAATCAGGGATTGGTTCACCCGACAAAAAGGCCGTGAATAGGGAAACAAGATGCGGGATCAATTCCGCCCCAAATACCTTGTAGTATACCATCAGGGCCAGGCGATTTCCCATTAGGGAGTTCCTGGAGCATTTGGGAGACCTCGTTCGTCGTGATAGGTTTGTTAAGAAGAGCAAGGTCTTCCGGGGAAAGAACAGGCAAATTACAGGAAGACAGGAAGTCCTGTAATAATGCTGAGTGCGTCGCAGGATCAGGGGGTAAGTCCGATGGGAGGGAGTACAGGTCTGAGTAAAAGGCGTGAAATAGACGCGCAATCTCGCCAGGGTTGTACACAACAGCCCCGTCAGATCGCTGCAGTGCATAGGCCGAACCCCTTTCCATTCGGTCTCGTAGTTGACTAGCCAAAAGCTTATCCTGTTTTAGCCGGGTGCCCAAGGCAATACAATGTCCCCTCATCACAGCTTTATGGGCCTCCCACAACGTCGCCACGGAAGATACAGATCCCAGATTAAGTTCGAAAAACGTTTTTAGGTGAGTACGGAGCTACTCACGAGTCTGCGCCCTCTGAAGGAGACTCTCATTAAGTCACCAATGGCATATTCTGGTGCGAACCGAACCAGCACGCAATACTAAGGAGATTGGCGCATGGTCAGACCAGGTGATGGAGCCGATCGAGGCATCCTGAAGAAGGCGCAGAGCCGGAGCATTCCCAAAAAAGTAATCTATTCTGAAATGGGTCTGATGAGGGGCCGAATAGAACGTGTAAAACCGGACAGTCAGATAGTTAATCCTCCAGAGGTCATAGAGAGAATACCGACGGATTATGCGACGGAAGTGAGCTGAAAGTCTACGCCGGGAGAGGCGACGGGAAGTACCTGACAGGGAATGGTAATCCATAGAGTCCGAAAAAGACATGTTAAATTCCCCTCCAACAAAAAGGGCAGCAGGGGGTAAGGCTTCCAGTTTATTAAAGACCTTAGTAAGAAAATCAGGTTGAGAGGAATTAGGGATGCAGAGGTTACAGAGGGTGATTGGCTGGCCCTCAATCCTACCGTGGAGAATCACAAACCGCAGAATCCCAATCTTCAAGCGTAGGGAGGGGAACATCCAGGGCAGCACAGAAATCCTTCAGGTCGGCATGAGATTTCAAAGTGATAGTGCAACCATTTCTCCTGACAATGAGAGCAAAAGGGAAGCCCCACCGGTACTGAAGCTGGTGTTCCCTTAGGGTTGAAAGGAGAGGTCGGAGCAAACGCCGTTTTTGCAAGGTGATCCAGGACAGGTCAGGGTAAAGCTGGACTTTGGCACTATCAAAGTCAAAATCTTTGTTAGAGCTGGCCTGGGCCATAATAGCTTCTTTGAGTTCAAATAACGTCCCTTGGTGCAGCGGTAGCGCCTTTGGGACGAAGGGTCCTATGTGCTCTGTCCAATTTGATGCGGTGTTCAGGTGGCTTACCCAAAAGCATGTTAAAGATGGCTTCCAGGGTAGTCTTTAAATCCTCCTCCCCCGTGGCCTCCGGGAGGCCGCGGACTCTGATGTTGTGCCTTCTACCACGGTTGTCCAGGTCCTCTAGGTGGCGAGTGGTTGCTTTAAGAGACCACATCATGCATTTGGGAGACATAGTTACGGATCTCATCCTGGGAAGACTCCAGTGTATCCACTCTGACAGCTAATTGGCGCAGGTCAGCGCGCACCACGGCAAGTTCTTGCTTAAAGGTGTGTTTAACCTCATCAATGAGAAGTTTGAAGTCTTGCTGAAAGTCCTGCCTGGTAGGCAATTGCTGTAGTATAGATTGCCACTGTAAGGGAGGTTCATGGACAGATTGAGGAAGGGGGTGGGGGACCGGCGTGGGACCTGATGACAGCGTGCCCCCTGGGCTCTCCACCGCCACTGGCCCCGCCACCCCTTGGGCACCCAGAGGGAGGTGTACAGGCGGCATGGTAGGCAGGGGCGCAGGGCCAGGGGGGCCCCCAAGGGGGAGGAAAGTCCAATTTGGTGGTCCCGGCCACTCTGGGACATGGTAGTGTTCTGCTGAGTTGTGAAGGTGGGGGGGGGGGAGGGCTGCAGCAGACAATACCTGAGGGTTGGCATCCCGTCTGCAGGATGCATCTGTAGATGGTGCCCGGGACACACGAGGAGGAGTCCCCAAGATGGCGGCCGCACAAGGCCTATCCTGAAGGGAGCGTTGGTCTGGGGAGCGGGGAGACAGGTCAGGAGGAGCTGCGGAGGAATCAACCGACAGGGGACTTCGTGGAGGAGAGCAGGAGTCCGGGTGAGTGCAGGGGAGGGAGACAGTGCGTGCGGTCCCCCATGCTGTCGGGACCCGCGCTGAGGCCCTGGGCTGCCGCTGGAGGAACGGGTCCATAGTGGAGGGACCCCCACTAGCTGCTGGGACCACCAGGGGCTTTTTCACAGGGAGCTTCTTCTCCATATAGGACGAATTTAGCGGGCTCGGTGAGCAGTAAGGCAGGGGAGACGGGAGCTCGCAATTATGTGACCGTCTCCATTAACGTTCAGGCCACGCCCCCAGGAGCCTCTTAAAGAAGAAGTTACAGGTCTGTGAGAGCCAGAAATCTTGCTTGTTTGTAGGTGACCAAATACTTATTTTCCACCATAATTTGCAAATAAATTCTTAAAAAATCAGACAATGTGATTTTCTAGATGTGTTTTCTCATTTTGTCTCTCATAGTTGAGGTCTACCTATGATGTCAATTACAGGCCTCTCATATTTTTTTAAGTGGGAGAACTTGCACAATTGGTGGCTGACTAAATACTTTTTTTTCCCCACAGTGTATACAGTATATATACAGTAATACCTCGTACATTCGCGAGGTTAGGTTCCAGAGAGGGTCGCGGATCACGAGGAATCGCGAATGTTTGGTACAAGCGCTTAGAAGCGCTTACAATGCCGGTTTCTAAAGTTTAATCCCTAAATACCAAAAAACTTTACCCTAGAGTACTGTACAGTATACTAAAGTATACTGTACAGTACAGTATATTAATACATTAATTAATTCATTAATTCATTCATTCATTCGTCTTATACACTCACAGTAAAATGAAACCAATTACCGGGTACGTAACAAATGGGACGCTACTACCCAATAGCGAAGGTTTTTTTTTTTTTTTTTAAATTCACAGATATGTGAAAAACAGCAAAATCTATATATGTAAGGTTCCAATAAAAATATCGCGAATCTGTGAATTCGCAAATTCGGAAACGCGAGTGACACACACACACACAAAATGACTACCAATATATATATCATTTTAACCTATTTGTCTTACGACCTGAGCATACTCTGAAGTCCTCAAATCCTCTAATACCTTCAACAATACTGCTAAGGAATGTAAGGATTGCTCTGGATCCGACAAAAAAAACAATAGATCAATAGATTGGTAAACAGACGATATTTCTTGATAATTTATCTTACTACCTCCTACACTAGGTTTACACTAGTGTTCAGATTTCCGTCCTTCGCGTCCACTTGAGGACCCGAAAAATGGAAACCCTATCCACTTAAAAAGTGATTACTCATGGACTCCATAGACTATAATGGGGTCTGTCTGGTTTCCACCGATTTTATACTTGAATTTATAACATGTCCCTCTGTAACCACTTGCGCACTTGGCTGGCTGTATTTCAAAAAGCGTACAAAACAGCCCTCAAAGCACATCTTTCTTAACGCAGCCAAGACCACTGCACATGAAAAGCTTTCTCGCCATCGACCATGAGAACCGCAGAATCTCCTATTTTATCTGATTTCATATTAACCCAATCCATTACTGCCTGGACCCTCCTCAAACTTTTACCCAAAGACCTGCCTCTTACAAATCCATTTTGATCTTTAGAGATCAATAGAGGCATTACCTTGGCCAGACAATATTTTGCGCATATATATATATATATATATATATATATATATATATATTTTTTTTTTTTTTTTTAAACTGTAATTTTTATTGAAAAAGTTTTTTAAAAGAAATACAAGGCAATTGTAAAGCAAATAATCTGTTACATCAGAGAAAACAACAACAGAAAGACTCAATTTGGGGGAAAACAAAAGACATGACAAAGGAAAGAAACAATAAGGGGAGAAACAAAGTTGGGAGTCAGGCATCAGAGACCCTGTGTGGCACAGTAGGAATCCCAGTGGGACCAAATTGCTTCAAATGCTTCTACCGTATGGTTGAGGGAGGCAGTCAAGTACTCCAGAATGCGGATGTCCTTCAGACGGGCTATCAATTCTGAGACTGCTGGGGGAAGAGCCTCTCTCCAATGGCGTGCTATAAGTGTTTTGGCCGCGGTACACAAGTAAAGGAATAATTTAGATGTATTTTTACCGAGACCTTTTGGAGGGAGATTAAGCAGATAAACCATGGGATCCAGGGGTATACCCTGGATGAAAAGAATGTGAGTCATCCTCTCAACCTCGAGCCAGAAAGGGCGAACTAAGGGGCATTCCCAAAAAACATGAAACAGTGTTCCAAGTGTTGCCCGGCATCCCAACAACTAGAAGAAATAGTGGGGTTAAGAGTATGTAATAAAGCTGGGGTATGATACCAGTGCATAAGTATTTTGTATTGCGTTTCCCTAAACGTTACACAGGAAGAGGATTTAGCTGCACGGGACCATATGACCTGCCACTGGCTGTGCGGAATATGGGTGCCCAGGGTTCCAGACCACCGGGTCATATATTTGTGGGCCACCGGGGTCTGCCCCCCCTGAGAGGTCAAGAGCCTATAAATATTTGAAATCAGGCCTCTAGTGGAGGTACCTGCCCGGCACAGTCGTTCAAAAACTGTGGGGAGGGAGACCCGGGTGGACCCAAACTGGGAAACAACAAAATGGACTATTTGCTGATAATGGAACCACTCTGAGGTAGGCAAGTGCTGTATGGAAGTGAGGTAGTCGAAGGACCTGAGCTCCAAGGTCGACGGGTTCCCCAAGTCTGCTATGTGGAACAAACCCAACCCACTCCAGGGCCTGACCATAGCGGCGGTGAGTCCGCTCGGAAGGAGTGGATTATATAAAAAGGAAATCATAGATGAGTGCGGAGCGGCCAATCGAAAGAGCTTAGAACAAGTATTCCAGATAGACCGGGTAAAGCCGATAGGGCCTAGCAGCGGAGTAGAGGGTAGGGGGGGGGGAGGGAGGACCACAGATATGCATTGGGGTGAACAGGAGCTTGCCAAAGCTTCTCCATCTCCACCCATTTTGTGTGTGCTTGGGATGCCGCCCAAAACGGTATACTCCGCAAATGAGCAGCCCAGTAATAATGCAACAGGTGTGGAGCCCCCAGTCCCCCGTCCGACCCACCCGCCAGCATCACTGATCGGGGAATGCGATGGCATTTGCCATTCCATATAAATTGGAAGATTGCTTTCTGTAGTGATTTCAGTTCGGACCTAGGGACTGCCACTGGGAGGGCTTCGAAGAAATAAAGAAGCTTGGGGAGGAGGGCCATCTCAACCGCAGCCATACGGCCCAGGAGAGAAACATGGAGAGGACGCCATTTATCTAGGAGAGAGCGGAGCTCATGAAACAGGTGAGGATAATTGACTGAATACAGTGTATGGTATGTAGAGGATAACTGGACACCCAAATAACGTAATGAGTGGTCCCTCCACTGGAAAGCAAAATTAGTCTTAAGCAACTGCAAAGTCTCGCTTGGGATATTTAGAGGCAGGGCTTCCGTTCTACTAGGGTTAACCTTATAGCCCGATAGGACTCCATATTCCTTTAAAACTCGGAGAAGGTTCGGGAAGGAGGTATGGGGTTTAGTGAGGGTCAACAGGACATCGTCTGCGAATAAACTAATTTTAAATTCCCTATCCCTCACAAATACCCCGGTGACACCCGAGGCAGATCCAACCTGGGCCGCCAGGGGCCCAATACACAATGCAAATATTAAAGGTGACAAGGGGCATCCCTGACGAGCTCCATTACGAATGGATAAAGGTTGGGAGGAAGCATTAGGTAGCCTGACCACTGCCGAGGGGCGGGAACAGCGAGCCCTTATGGCCGTGAGGAAGGCCCCCCGAGAACCCGTAACTCCCGAGGGCGGCCACCACAAACGACCAACCAAGGCGATCGAAGGCCCTCTCAGCGTCCAGACTTAAAAGCAAAGTGGGGGTGGAAGAATGGTTAGCCACATCAATCAAGTCCACCGCCCCTCCAGTGCCATCTCCTCCCTGGCGACAGGAGACAAATCCCACCTGGTCCCTGTGGACGAGAGTCGGAAGCCAAAGGCCAAGCCTATTTGCCAAAATTTTTGTAAATAGTTTGAGGTCTGTATTCAGGAGGGCAATGGGACGATAGTTAGAACATTCCTGATGGTCCTTATGTGGCTTTGGGACCAAGGAAATGTGAGAGTGCAGCATAGTATGCGGGATCGGGGCTCCATCCAAAAAAGAGTTGAAGAGTTTACACATATGAGGGAGGAGATCAGAATGGAAATTTTATAATAAGCATAAGTGAACCCATCAGGGCCCGGAGCTTTACCATTAGGGAGACCCTCCAAGACAGCAGTTAACTCCTCGCCCAATATTGGAGCATTAAGTGAAGAGAGAGCTGAGGGCGGGAGGACCAGGAGCCGACAGGAGGTCAGATAGGATTGCAAGTTTGTCTCTTTAGTGGAGGGGCCTCTCCCAGCAGCCGAGGGAAGGTTATACAGTGTAGTGTAATAATCTCTAAACAAGGTCGCTATAGTGTCGGGATGGTGTTGTAGGGTGCCCTGGGAATCTCGGACAGCATGAGGTGTAGAGGAAACCCGGCGGTCTCTCAGGGTTCTGGCTAGGAGCGTATGGGCCTTATTTCCCCTCTCATAATACCTCTAGCGGCTGTAGAGGAGAAGGCGATGGGTGGCCTGGGTAGCGAGGTCGCGGAGGTCCGCCCTAGCAGCTACCAATTGACGCAGCAAGGATACTGTGGGTCGTGACGCTAGTCTATCGGTTAGGGATCTGATCCTACTAATTAAAGCCTCCTCTCTGACCTTTCGATTTCTCTTGGCCTGTGTTCCCAGTGCAATACAGTGACCTCTCATTACTGCCTTATGGGCTTCCCACAGTGTAGATATAGCGGGGACTGATTCAAGATTAACTCGAAAGTATTCTTGGAGGTGGGTACGAAGTTTACCCTGGGTCTCTCGTGAATGAAGGAGGGATTCATTAAGTCGCCAATGGCAACGTTTTGTCGGAGGGCAGGAGGGAGACAATGTTAGCATTACGGGCGCGTGATCGGACCAGGATATGGGGCCTATGTCAGCTGACTTGAATAAGCGAAGGGTTAATGTGTTACCGAAAAAGTAGTCTATTCTAGAGTGGGTTTTATGGGGGTGGGAGTAAAATGTAAAGGAGCGAGCAGAGCGATTGTCCACCCGCCAAAGGTCATAGAGGGCAGCCGACCGTACAAGGCAGCGAAACTCCTTTGCTAGTCTTGTCTGCGAGGGTCCAGGAGGATCATTATTGAGGGTGAATCTATCCATATTTTCAGAAAAAGCCATATTAAAGTCTCCTCCCAGTAACAGTGCAGATCCCTCAGACATTTGCAATTTCCCCAGGACCTGTTTAAGGAAGGGGATCTGAGAAGAGTTAGGGGCATATATGTTACACAAAGTGATAGGTTGACCGCGTAAAAGCCCCTCCAAGATAATATATCGACCCTGGGGATCTAAATGAGAGGCCGAAACAGTGATAGGGCAGGTACGAGAAAGAAGAATAGCTACTCCCCCCCTCCTACGACTACAATATGCCGAGTAAGCGGAGGGGAAGTAATGGCGAGCAAAATTAAACGTGCCAGTATGATCATAATGGGTCTCTTGGAGAAAAGCTACCTCTGCCTGTAGGGAGCGAAGCTCCCGCAGGACCATTTGCCGTTTTGAGTTGGAGCGCAGGCCCTTGACATTTAATGTAATGCACTTAACCATAGAGAAAACAGAGTGAGTTTGTAGCTAGCGTAAGGAAAAATGAGGAAGAGGCAAATCTCACCCAACCATCGAGAGTCGGAAGCCTTGAAAAAAATAAAGGTGAAGGGTCCAGGCCACTGTAGCCAAACGAGTCTCCGAACCTGAGAAGGGACAGAGGGGGAGGGGAAAGAGACAAAAGACACACAAAAGGACGAGGCATAACAAATAAAAAACAAAAATATTTAAAAAACACAATTAAACTAAATCTAGTGGTCGGGACTATATCTCCCGGCCGGGGGCAAAAAAAAAATGTCCAAAGTCAGGGCCACAAATGACCCTTCCGGGGCCCAACCAGTGGGTCCACAGCTGGACGAAGCCCCCACAGTAGAGGGGGGAGTGGGTGGGAGGCGGGAGAGGATCAGCAATATGCAGCTCAAAATAGACAATTGGGGACCTAAGGATAGTAACATCTGTCAGTCACTGGGGGGGAAGGGGGGAGTCTAGCCCACCCAACCGCCCAAACTGAAACATAAGTAAAATGCAAAAAAGTAGTGGGACCATAAAAAGAAAAATGCGTATAAACATAAACAGCAATAACAACAGAACCCCCTAGTGAGCAAAGTAAACATATCCCTCCCAGAAACTAGAAGGGCCGAGAAAAAAGATACAGTCACGGAGGGGGGGGGGGGGTTCCACCCTTGATCTTCTGGAAGAACGTTGCTGGCGTCTAGCCGGGTTCTGGACCGTCCAGACCGGGGGAGGCGGTGGTGGCGGAGCAATCAGTTCCCAGTTCTGTAGGTCTGGGAGAGGAATATCCATAGCAGTGCAAAATGGCTCCAGGTCTGCATAGAACCGCAGAGTAGCAGAGCGTCCATTGTGCCTAGCTGTCAAAGAAAAGGGGAATCCCCAGCGATACGGTATTTGCCGGTCGCACAGAAGCTGTAGCAGAGGGCGCAGATATCTCCTTTTCTGTAGCGTAATCCAAGAAAGATCCTGATAAAGTTGAATCTTGGCTCCTTCAAATTCAAAGTCTTTAAGACGACGGGCCTTGGAAAGGATGGTTTCCTTCAATGCATAATCGTGTACGCAGCAAACAACATCACGCGGAGTGGGGCCAGATCCCTTGGGACGCAGGGCCCTGTGCGCTCTATCCAGTTTAATTTTATGCGTAGGTGGTTCCTGCAAGATGAAGTTGAAAACCTCCCCCAAGGTAGCATGTAAATTCCCCTCCTGGGTAGCCTCAGGCAGCCCCCTGATTCTGATATTATTGCGCCTGCCCCGGTTGTCCAAGTCCTCCAAATGGCACTGCATGTCATTAACCACCTGGCAGTGGGAGAGGACAGTGTCCTGGAGGTGAGACACATGAGAACGGGTCTGGTCATGATCATCTTCAAGGGTATCAACCCGGTTTGCAATATGCTGGAGATCTTGCCGCAGGACAGCGATTTCAGTGCGTATCTCTGAACGACATGCCGTTGTGACTTTAGCAACCAGGGAGTCAAAGTCCTCTTTTGACGGTAGATGAGCAAGGTAATCAAGCCATGGTGGAGGGTCAGAAGAGGCTGCCAGAGCAGATTGTAGCGGAAGTCGGGGTGGCGGTGCAGACGGCGGGGAGAGCTGGGTACGGATAGCCAGGGGGGACAAAGAAGGAGTCGTCCCCAAGTCTGCCTCCTCATCTCCTAGGAGGGGTGGGGGCTGCTGCAAGGGCATGAGGCTAGGAAGTTGTAAGGACTGCCGGGGGGTGAGAGGATCCCCCAGAGGGGTAGGAGGACTCCCACGGTCAGATGGTGACATATGGGGAGGAGAGGCAGTCGCTGAGGTCCCCTGGGACGCTGGGTCCCCCTGATATTGCGTGGGGGAGCCCGCTGAGGAATGTACTGGCTGAAGCTGCGGGGGAGGGGGGGCAGTCAGTGCTGCGATGTGAGCGGTCGCAGCGCTTGTCTTACCCGGTGGTGTGGATCGAGCGCCCGGGCTTTCAGCCTCCAGAAGAGCAGGAGGCCTAACAGGGAGACCTCTCTGCAGCGTGGGAGCCCCTCGCGCTGCCAGCGGAGCTGCCGCGGTAGTTATTCCGGAGGCGGTCGGCGCCGCTGCGGAGGAAGATGGCCGCCGCCTCGTGGAGGCCCGCGCTGCTGAAGCTGTTGCCGGCTGCAGGAACGCGGACAGGGTAGATTGTGACCTGTCCGCGGGTGCAGGGTCTCCCACAGCCAGTGTCCGGCTCGTTCTTTTAGCCATGGGGTTCTGTATGTCCCAAATGGTCCCACTTAGCTGACGATAGGAGCTCCTCCAAAGTGCGTCCTACTCCATTGGATCCCAAGCCACGCCCACGCGCATATATTTTTAATATCCTGATTTATCAAAGATAATGGTCTGAAGGACCTTGGCAGCAATGGATTTTTCCCCTCATTAAGGCTGGAGTTCCACGTTGCGAAAATGCTGCATTTTACATTACCTGCAAAGTGGATGCGATTCTGGCTAATCCCATCCACACATTGCAGAAAAAAAAAAACTGCAGCGGTAACGTTTGCATGTCAATTATACCTACGGAAACACTTGTGTTTTCCATATAGGTATACTAGAGGCTCCGCCATGGTCCTTTCCACAGTGTTTTTAGGCTGCAGCTCGAATGGGGCCTTAGCCTTAAAAAGACTTTATTAAACGCTGTTGCACAGGAGGGTATATTCCACTTCCCATTCATAATACCATTATATAACTCTGGGCCCAATTTAACCTGGAGAATTTCAAAAAATTCTTTAACATATAAATCAGGGCCTGGTGCCTTATTTTTAGTTGATTTATAATCTTAAATTCCTCTAGCTTAATCGAGTTATTGAAAGCCTCACACTGCAATACCAATATCAATAAGATATATGTTACTCATGTCCACTTTGATATTCTCCTGTTTATAGAAGGCAGAATAATATTTGAAAAAACACCCTGTTAATGCCCTTTAGATCTTTACAAATAGCTCCTTGTTTATCCTTAATCGCATGAATATGAACATTCTCCCCAGAATTCCTAATCAAATTCACCAGCATTTACCAGATTTATTACCATCTTTATATGGACTTTTGATTGCAATAAAAAGCCTGTATCTTCTAAAAACAAGCATTATTAATCTCCTGGACTTTAATCAAGTCTTCCTTATTCTTTTCAGATTGATCGATCTCAGGCTGGGTTTACACCAGTGCTTGCACTACGTTTGGAGATTCCGTCTTCAAACCCATTTAAAAAATGCGGAGAGAAAAGCACTGCAAGCAGCGCTTTTCTCTACGCATTTTTCGTCCTTTTCGAGCGGAAACCGGGTGGAAACCCGGGGGACCCCATTATTGTCTATGGGGTCTGCGGGTAACCACTTTTTTAAAGCAGCTTAAGTTTCCGTTTTGGGGTCCCCAAGCGGACCCCCCAAAAGGAAACCTGAACGCAGGTGTGAACCTTAGCGTTATATTGATTATAGGTCATTGTATATTTCTCACTTGCCTGATAATACCTCTCTCTTGCAACTCCTTAGTATAGGTGATTACATGACTCTTAAAAACCACTTTAGCAGTTTCCCCAAAATCATACCAGGTTACACTGTATATCCCTATTTTATGTACCTACTACCTCCACACCATTGCCGAAGGGACTCTTCTACATCTTGTGTGTCATATGTGACATATGTGTCATATTCACATACTGTTTAAATCTGTCTAAAAATACACTCTTCTTTGCTCCACATTTGGTGTAACCCTTTTTATCAATTACATCGTTACATAGTTGTATGTGCTATTGCAGCTGAGCCCACCACTATAGTAGAGTCTAGCCAGAGCATCAGACACACACAAAAAAATAAACTCTCGCCAACCCTCTAAAAATTACACCCACAGTACATCGTCCTGTGAAAATGACAAAATATCTAGCCTCCTTAATATCATTAAAGATTTCCAATCCAACTATTTTTAGTACCACTGCATAAGCCAAAAATCTAATCTTACGTTCAAACAACTTTGTACTGAGTAAACCTCTGCGAACTTTCTGTCTAAAGTGCTGCGGGAAGAACCGCGATGCGTTTCTGCCGCGGTTTTTCCCCTAGCGCTTTTTTGCTGTGGGACGCCACGTGGGGCCTTAGCCTAAAAGTGTTTCCTTTATATTTGCCATTCCTATTGTAGCCACTCCTGGGTTTGGCTCTGAAAAATGCAGCAAAATCTGCAACATAAAAAGCTGCGGGGCTTTAGCCTTATTTCCAGTTTCAGAAGAATAATCTGAAAAAAAAAAAATCCAGCAGTTTATGATCCACAAAAACCAACCCTCCTATAGACACCCAACATTTATTGTTTATTAGAGAAATACAGGCCTAGGACTTTTCTTTTCTTAACTTAGAGTGCATATATATTTTAAATTCATCCTTAATATTTTTAAAGCTTGAGGAATGTCTTTTCACAAACTCTCTTAATTTCACCATAAGAATATACTCAGGAAGTCCAATAATTCTGATATTGTTCCATCTTGAACGATTTTCAAGGATCTCCACTTTTTGTTTTAACAATTTATTATCCTTAGTCCTTCAATCTCTACATGAAGTGCCTCCAATTTATATTCCATAGTCACTATTTTTTGCACTAAAAAGTCTATTGTAAATGACTAGTGTCATGCATTGACTCCGCAATTGACTTTTCTACTGAAAAACAAATGGCAACATTTCCTTAACCTCCTGAATACACTTTTTCATATACCTTTGATTTTCCTCAGGAAGAAAAGTCTCCTTTCCCCTTCCCCTCTCTGGAGATTTCTCCTCCATTTTTTTTTTTTTAATTATTTTTTAACACATTGTACCCCACACATTGTGGGGTGAGGGGCTGATACATACAGACCCAGTTAAAGGAAGAATCTTAGTATGTCAGTCACATTTTGAAAATAGAAACAAAAAAGATAAAATAAATAATTGTGAACAGTGTTATTTTTAGGTAAAGTTACCTTCAGGGTCAGCAGCATGGAAAGAAATTTTCTCTTGTTTCCTATTACCATAACATTACTAATTATTGGTATGTGTTCCTTCATGGCATCCTCAATAGGTACAGGAGGGATATTTTCACCTCCTGCTGTAACAATGAGCTCTGAGATAGAACAAAAACAGTCTGAGTATGCACATCTGAACACTTCATTTATAACAATTTTAACTGAGAAAATACATATGTACACCATTTCCCCTAAAACATATTTCAGTATTTTGTATTAGAAAACAATTTAAGGCTGGGTTCCGTGTTCTGTGAACATTTGGGGGTTCTGTCCCCCATTCCGCTTGAAAAATGCGGTTAGAAAAGTCCTGCTTGCAGAACTTTTCTCTCTGTATTTTTCGGCGGTAACCGAGCGGACCCCATTTCCGTAGGTAGCCACTTTTAAGCAGATTGGGTTTCCGTTTTTCGGGTCCCCAAGCAGACCCAAAGAATGTAAACCCGAACGCTAGTGTGAACCAAGCATTACCTAATATGGGAATTGTTTAGTTTTGTAGGAATGGATAAATATAATAAGTCACCTTTAATTCTACCAGTAATAAATAAGAATTCTTTGTCATCATGTTTTCCAATGTCTCCAGAATGCAGCCAACCGTCTTCATCTATGGATTCCTTTGTTTTGTCCTCCATATTTAGGTAGCCCATAAAGATATGTCCTCCCCAGAATAATATTTCTCCATTCCCATCACCATCAGGCTGGTAGATTTTTGTTTTGCACCCAGATATTACTTTTCCACAACTATTAAAAGGAAAAAAAAAAAAAAAGGCATGGGGGGGGCAGGACAAATTATTTTCAAAATCTTAAAAGGGGTTGTGCAGTTTAACCGCCTCTACAATTCTGAACAAGCCTCTATCGGGGCTTGAGCAAAGTGTATTACAGTTGGTTCACAGGGAGCCATGGAGGCTAGAGCTGTGATCTTGGCTTTAGGAATCTTGGTTTTAAAATAAAACCAAGATCATGTCTGATCCCACATAGATTTAGAACTATGACTGGTTTCAAGCAGAGGAGAAAATTATTGATTTTTATTATTCTCCTATACCTTTGACTTCATATAACCCCAGGGGAGGGGATACCATGGACTTTTGTTGACCCCCCCATTATCAATCAGAAGCATACTTGTCATACTTGCTGCAGTCAATAAATGTCACATCCCTTAAACCTTTCACGTCCTCATAGATGTGTGCTACTGCTAGAAAACCGACAGTGCACTGTCGGTTTTCCCGGTGGGCACCTCGGTGCTGGAGATATCGGTGCTCCCCACTGTCAGAAGGACATTCCTCACAGTCCAGCGATGACACTAGACTGTATGGCCCGTCCTTCTGACAGGATGTGAAAGGTCCTCTTTAACCCCTGTTCCTGTGGCAACCCAATCCTGTCATAGGCCAGCCTCAATAGCTATATTCCTATGATCAACTATGTAGCGAAAGTCCCATAGGCTGCAATACAATTGTATTGTAGTCTATTTATTTATGCTTACTTGTTTAGCGCCATCCTATTCCGCAGCGCTTTACAGACATTGACAGTCGCTGTCCCATATAGGGTTCACATGATGTAAACAAAAATAAACAAACATGTTAGGTATCCCCATGTGCATAAGTCCCCACTATCCAAAAAAAGCGTTAATTATCCTGGACGGTGAACGCTGTAAAAAGAGGACCTTTCACCATCTCGACCAATTCAAGATCTCAGCATATGTTAATAGGCACGCTCCACTGATTTCGGCACAGTTGGAATTTTTTCTCTAGCCCCCACCAGTACCTTAAAAAGGTTGTCCAGGAAAAAAAAATGTTGTTTTTTTTGTTTTTAAATAGGCCGGGGGAGGTGAAAAAAAAAAAAAAAATCATCATACTTCCCTGTCCCTGGTGTCCTCCCAGCACGATCCAGTCCTCTTGCTCCAGTGTCTCCTTGAAGTGAGACTCCTCGCTGTAACATCTCGGATCCCTTTGGCTGAAACCACTGATTGGCCTCAAAAGTCACCTGCGGCGGGGACTTCCGCCACAAGACAACGACGGTCTAGCAAGACCTTGCTGGGAGGCACCTCATTTTTCAAAACGTGTCACTTTACATGGCAATAACTTTGAGATGCTTTAACTTGCACAAGTGATTCTGAGATCGTTTGGTTTTTTTGACACATTGTACTTCATGTTAGTGGTAAACAATGATCAATATTTTTAGATATATTTATAAACAGAAAATAGGAAATTTGATGGAAGTTTTGAAAAAACAAACACATTTTTCAAAATGTGAAACGCTCTGCATTTCAGACAGATATTCAAACCACCCAAATACATTAATAAATATTATCTACCATATCTCTGCTTTATATTGGCTTCAGCTTTTAATCGTCCTTTAATTTATTTTGGACATTAGAAGGCTTACAAGTGTAACACTGATTTTACAGATTTCCAAGAAAATTTTCCACACTAATTTTTTAGGAAACACTACCGTTCTGAAGAAGATTATAAAGGCCGATATTAGAAACCCTCATAAATTACACCATTTTCAAAACTGCAGCGCTCAAATAATTCAAAACAGCATTTGGTAAGTTTTTTATCCCTTTAACCCCTTCCCACCGGAGGAATTTTTTGATTTTCGGTTTTGACTCCCCCCCCTTCCAAACCCCATAACTTTTTTATTTTTGCGCTCTCAGAACAATATGAGGCCTTAATGTTTGCAGGACAAATTTTTGTTCATGAGGCTACCATTAATTATTCTGTACAATGTACTGGGAAGCTGGAAAAAAAAATTCAGAATGGGGTGGATTTGAAGAAAAAGTGCATTTGTGCCATATTCTGACACCCATAACTTTTTTATATTTTTGTGTACGGGAATGCATAGGGCCCTTTTTTGTGGGACCAGGTGTACTTTTTAGTTATACCATTTTGGGGAATTGATGTTGCTTTGATCACTTTTTATTCAAATTTTTATCAGAGGCAAAACAGTGAAAAAACGGCGGTTTGGCACTTTTGATTTTTTTTTCCTGCTACGGTGTTTTCCGTACGGGAAAATTATTTTTATAGATTTGTAGACTGGGCGTTTTCAGACACAGGGATACCTAATGTATATGTGTTTCACAGTATTGAAGTACTTTTATATGTGTTCTAGGGAAAGGGGGTGATTTGAACTTTTAATATTTTTTTTTTTTTTTCAATATAATTTTTTTTTTTTTTTTTTGCATTTATTAGACCCACTAGGGGGTCTTCAACCCCAGGGGGTCTGATCGCTAATGCAATGCATTACAATGCTAATGCATTGCAAAAAAACGGCATTTCTATTGCAGGCTACATAGAGTGCCGGCGATCCCCAGCAAAATGGTGTTTTTACCAGCACTGCCGGTAAAACGGTCCCTCGGTCAGCTTTGACCGAGCCGCCAGAAGGGTTAATGCCCGCGATCAGTGTGGGCTGTATTTAAACACCCAACATGTCAGGAAGGGGTTAAGCATTTTACAGTAATTAAAACTATGGAGGTGAAATTTAGACATTTCATTTTTTTTTTTTAAATAATAAATTCATTTAGCCATAAAATTAACACATGCACAAGGGGTTAAGAGAGAAAATGCATCTCACAGTTTGTTATACAATTTCTCCCGAGCACAGAAATACCCCACATGTAAGCTTATGTTTGGGCACACAGCAGCGCACCAAAGGGAAGGAACGACACTGTGTGTTTGAAAGGTGCCATGTGTCATGTCTCATTTGCAGAGCCCCTAGAGTACCAATATCATGGAGTACACACCTCACAGAATTTACCAAAGGGTATAGTGAGCATTTAGAAAATAGGGACTAATCAACAGGCCTCTCAAAATGAACAAAAATAAATAAAACGTAACCTTTATTAGGGTAATATTAAAAGAAGATATTGTGTGACATAACTGGATGACAACTGTAAGTAATATTATTATGTTAAGACTGTCTCCACCATGGTTCCAAGACAACAATAAGAAGTGTGTGTGTGAGGGTCATGTCCGGATTCTACCAGGACTAAATCACTGTTCCACAGCATCCAGAGTTAACATGGACACTGCAAATAGTGTTCAATGATGTTGACTGTGTAGAAAAAACTTGGGCTATACACTAAATATGGAGATAAGAGACCCTTAAGTATGACCAACTAGAGGTAAAAAAACTGTCAGCCTATAAAATTCTATAGGTAGTGTACCACAGCCAAATTTTTATAGGGATGTCAGCTGTTCAAGTGCAAAAATACAGGGTGATCTGCAGATATCAAAAAGGATGAACCCTAGGTATGCACTAAAAATGCTGGCTGAAAGAGATCCCATAAATGTAGAAGGGATCTCAGGTGCATCAGAACAGATAAGTTTTCCATCAACTGTTTATTGCAACATCCCCAAGGAGACGTGCCCTAAAAAGAGCATACCACTGTCTTCTAGTCTAAAAAGACCCTAGAACCGTGATGGCGGACCTATGGCACGCGTGCCAGAGAGGGCACGCAAAGCCCTCTCAGTTGGCTGGCGCGCCGTCGCCATGATTGCTCACTTACGGGAAATCCGCTACAGGATACCCCGTTAGTGAGTGTTCGCTTCTTTCAGTTGTATGTGCAAATGCACATACAGCTGGGCTGTCAGTGTAGGCCGCGGTCCACAGGACTATGGCTTACACTGATTGCAGAGTGTAACCTCTGCCCCGACGCAGGCGCAATGACGTAAGTCATCAGCACGCGCGATCAGAAGAAGGAGGATGCTCTTCGTGGGACTAGGTAAATAGCATATACTACTGTGTGGGGGCCCACTGTGGAGCATATACTACTGTTTGGAAACCCACTGTGAAGCATAAACTACTGTGTGGGGGTCCACTGTGAAGCATAAACTAATGTGTGGGGGCTTACTGTGAAGCATAAACTACTGTGTGGGGGCCCACTGTGAAGCATATAATACTGTGGGGGGCCCAAAGTGGAGCATATAATACTGTGTGGGGGCCACTATGGAGCATATAATACTGTGTGGGGGTCGACTGTGGAGCATATAATACTGTGCAGGGGCCACTGTGGCGCATATAATACTGTGCGGGGCCACTGTGGAGCGTATAAAACTGTGTGGGAGCCACTCTGGAGCATATAATACTGTCTGGGGGCCATTCTGGAGCATATAATACTGTCTAGGGGCCACTTCGGAGCAAATTGTACTGTCCGGGGGCCACTGTGGAGCGCATTGTACTGTGTGGGTGCCCTTGACTATTTATATCACATAGTCTCTGTTTTATAGCAGACGTGATATTATTAAAGGCTGTAATAACATTGCACGGTCACTATAAAACAGATCCTGGTTAATTTAAGGTTAAATTGCTGTGTTGGCACTTTGCAATAAATTAGTGGGTTTTGGGTTGCAGTTTGGGCACTCGTTCTCTAAAAGGTTCGACATCACTGCCCTAGAAGATATACATAAAGGCTGGCTAGAGGCTGGCCAGAAGAACCACACATATAAGCTTCTCAGCTATTCTACATATAGGAGCTGTGATGTAGTGAGATCTCAGTGGAAACGTGCCCTAACAAGGGCATACCACAGTCCTATATATTAGCTACTGGTTAATAGATCTTAAATAGAGCTGTGAATGTGAATCGGATCATCAGAGGAAGAGGAGAGAGCTGCAGCATGTGCTACGACAGGCAGTCAAAAAGGCAGTGGCGCCAACAGCACAAAATCTCTGGGTATATAAATGTCAGGCCATGCCCCTCCACAAAGGCACACCCATCAGCTGGGCCAATTGGAGAGCACAGGGGGTAGGGCCTAAAACTGGATCCCGTCCACTATGCCGCTCTGCTCGAGTAGGTCATAGAGGGACAGGGCAGCTGTCAGATTGAGTGTCAGTGAGACAGATCAGTGTGTCTCAATGGCCAGAAGGTAAGCGAATCCCAGCACATCACATGGAAGTACATAGCACATTAAAACAATAGCAATAACATCAGTCAGGATTTCAAAAAGATCAGGATCAGCTAAATGGTGAGATCTACTGATGGATAGTTCTATTTATGGGGAAGGAGAATGACCCATACCCTGATCTCAAAAATTACAGCAGAGTTACATGCAAAAACGTTTGTTATGAAAAATGTGGCAATATTACACGTGAAATAAGGATCCACAAACGTAAACTGACATGAATATATGAGTTGCAAAAGGCCATTGCTGATTGACAGCACATAAACAGACATTATGTTGAATTATAAACCGCTATATTAGTCGCAATATTAGTTGCATGTGTGTGAATACATACAGATTTGCGCATAAATGCACATATAAGTGGGCAATATTTTTAAACTATATATGCTGTAGGTATGGTCCGTACAAGATACATACGGGAAATGAATTTATAAAAAACAAGCAAAAGACATATTTTCATTGATCCCATGTGGTTGTGTGGATTTGAAGCGATGGATTCATCTGCACTTGTGCTGAAGAATCAGCCTATCCCAGTTACCTCCTCTAAAGAGGGGCTGTATTAGTGAGCATTTAGACCCCACAGACATTTCACACATTTTATTAACATTGTGATGTGTAAATGAAAATTTATTAAATCATCACTTTATCCCCAAAGTTATCATTTTCACAAGGGGTTAAAGGAGAAAAAGCACCCCACAGTTTGTTAAATAATTGCTCATGAACACAGCAATACCCCATATTTGGTCATAATCTGCTGCATGGGTACATGGGGGGCTTGAAGTGGAAAGAGCGCCATTTGGCTTTTGGAGGGCAGATTTTGCTGGAATAGTTTTCAGGTGCCATGTTTTATTTGCAGAGCCCTTACAGTACCAATAGAATGAAAACCTCCAAAAAGTGACCCCATTTTAGAAACTACACCCCTCAAGGAATTTCTCAAGGGGTATTATAATTTTGAGCCCAAGAGTGCCTCCCGCAAATGAATGTACAAATTGAAGTTTTTATAGAAATATTCCATTTCAGTGCCCAATATGTTGTGTCCACTTTGAGTCATCAGAGACATGCAATCCTAAAACTATTAAGTGGGCTATCCCGGAACAAAAAAGTTGTATATGTGGGCTTAAACTGCTGTTTGGACACAGCAGGGTTCAGAAGGGAAGGAGCACTGCACTTTTTAGCTTTTTGAGTATAGATTTGGAGGGACTTTATGGACACCATGTTGTTTTTGCAGAGCCCTGGAGGTGCCGGGAATTTGGAATTCCCCAAGAAGTGACCCCATTTTGTAAGGGCAATTTTAGGATGTCTGCAAAAGTGACATGGTATCCAAAAACCTAAAATCTAAAACTGTGCTCCAAAAGCACATAACGCGCCTTAATATTTACACCAGGCTGTATGCCCATATGGCAGTTTATGCCCACATGTATGATACTGTTGTACCCAGGATAACGTACTAAATGTCATGTTGTGTATGAACTGCTGTTTGGGCACAGATGGGCACAGAAGGGAAAGAGCGCTATTTTGGAGCAGTTTGGTTTTTGGAAATCATGCCACTTTTGTAGAGCCACTGAATTGCTAGTAAACAACACCACTGAAGGGATTTATCAAGTGGTATAGCAAGCATTTTTAACCCTTGAGCATTGCATTAATTTAATTTTCAGAAATGAATGCAGAACTGATAATGAAAAGTGAAAATTGCAATTTTTCCAGAGATACGCCATCTCAGTGCCCAATATGTTGTGCCCAGCTTGCGTCAGTATAGACATACAGTCCAAAAACTGTGGGTATCCCGGGCATAACATAAATGTCATAATCCTGAAAAAATTGCCATTTTCACCTTTCACCATGAGCTGCGTATTCATTTCTGGAAAATAAATTATTGCAGCACTTAAGGGTTAAAAATGCTCACTGTACACCTGGATAAATTCCTTCAGGGGTGTAGTTTTTTACAAAATGGGGTGACATGTCAGTGGATTCCACTTTAAAAGTCTCATGACGTCCAAAAACCCAACTGTCTGTGCTCCAACAACCACATGGCACTCCCTCCCTTCTGTGCCCAATCAGCAGTCTATACCCACTGTGACAATTTGGGGGTATCAGCCTCAATGGCGGCAGACTCCTGGACGCGACAGCGGTGTTAGTGGTACTGGGTGCCGGAGAAGCAGCATTCGGACGGTGCTAGTCTAAAGTAAATGGCTTTTATTTCAGCTTTAAGAGTGGAACATAAACAAAAACAATAAACAGCCTGGGCCACATTTAGGGCACTATCTCACTCCTTGACCCCTATCTAGCCTCTGGGGCAACAAGCAGCCTGACTCATGCTCAGCTCAAGCAAAAGTCCCCTGTGGATCCCAGCCCTCCTGGGACAGACCGCCTCTCTGTCCTTGGCTGGTTCCACAGTCCCTGCTTCCTGCAGGACTCAACAGCAGCTCTGCCGCTGTATCCACTCCCCTCTGGAGTTACGCCCCACCCATATAGTAGGTGTGGCTGAGGACCTTTTCAGGCCTGGCCCTGGGTCGCTCCCTAGCGCCCTCTAGGTTCATACTCTCACATACCCTCCGCCTCAGCTCACTACCTATGGGGTGAGCCACAATGGGACAAGACATATTATGTCGACGTCCCTCTTCAATCCTATACACTTGTCCAATGTCTCTCCAGATGTCCCCATCTGGTGGTCTCAACCTCCAAGTTCCAGTCAGTCGAGTTTTCCGATTTCTCCTCACTTTAAACGTTATGCCAAGATCCTGGCCATTCTGTGCAAAGGCAAGTTCTACTTCATCACCTTCAAAATTCGCCATACAGGGGATCACATAATTTTCATCATATTTTTCGCCATAGTCTTCAGCCATCCCATTGCATGACTTTGATCCCTTTAGTAAATAGCCATAAGAATCTTCATCTTCACCTATCATGAATCCACAGGAGCTCAGAGACCAACCAACACGTACTTCATGCACATCAATGACGACAAATAACCATCTCTTACTTCTGCATGCAAATGACGACTGCTCAGTCTCTGCATTAGAATCTCTACCACGGTTACTTCCATTAGTTAGGGATATAGCAACATTGTATCTCAGCCTCTTCTTGTTGCTATTAGCATCAGGCGGTAGAACAATCTCTGCCTCTTCTCTTCTTTTTGGGTTGACTGTAATACTTCCTGACTCCCACTTCACAGGTAACATGGAGTCATTATTCACCATTTGTCCACCAGACATTTGGCTAGTGACAGCAACACCTTTATCCACAATGGCTTCAGACACTTTATTTGTTGGGACAAATATACCCGTGGTCAGTCTTCTTACGGACTCTTGTTCCACACTTTTGACGACCCTTCACCTTATTTACCATCTCACAGCCCTCGTAGCTCTGGACCTCATTGGTTTGAAGCTGGACCCACTCTGTCACAGGCAGTGTGTGACTAATCACAGTTTCTTCTTCTGCTGGACCTTCTTTGGCCTCCTTATACTTTGCAGGAAGTCCACCTTTAGCAGCATCTTCCTGGGGAACTATACCATCCACTTGACGTTTTACCGAATCATGTGGTTTCATCATAATCTGATCATTGGTATCAACATCAGTGGACAGGTCACTCATGTCTGTCTGACTTAATGGTTCTCCTTTCTCTGCCTCTATGCCAGAAGCTTTCTCTAATTCTAACGCCTTCTGTAGCGCACAAATCTCTGATTCCAGCTCCAGAACTTTCTTCACTACCACATTTTTCTGAGCAGCCTCCATCTCAGTTTTTACTAGTGCACCTTGCAGCTCTGATTCCTTAGATGTTAACAGGCTCTGCAGCGAGTCTCTCAGCTTCTAGTGCTGACAGCTTTGAAGATAGTACAGATGCCGACTGTTCCGTGTTGGATAAGGACTGCTGCAATCGATCCAATTCTTCTCTTTTAGATTCAACTTCGGTTTTTAACTGTTCTATTTGAAAAGTGCGCTCTTTCAACTTTATTTCTGACTCACGCTTCACTTGATCCATCTGAAACTCCAGCTGTTCCTTGATGCATACAACTTCCTCCTTTTTGTCCACTTGCAGCTTTAGTTGAGCAGCAAGCATTTTTAGATCTACAAACTCAGCAGATAAATTACACAGGTTTTCCTCAAACAATCCTCATGTCTTCTATCTGGAGGTCCAATTCTCTCTTGGCCTTTTCCAGCTTGTAATAAGCATTAGCTTTGTCCTCATACAATATCTGCACAGATTCCAGGTTTTTCTCAACTTCTTTGTGACTCTCCTGTAAGGTTAGTAAATTCTGAGCATGGACAAACGACATCTCCATCAATTCTTTGTTTTTATTTTGCACCAAAACAGACAATTTCTCATTATCTTCACAAGCTCCTGACAGCGCCCTCTCCAGGCTACATATTTTAGCTTTGAGTTCCCTTTCTCTTTGTTCCAGAACTCCAGTTCTGCTCCGCCATTCCTTGACTTCATTATTTAGCTGAACCTGCTTTAGTTCATGCAAGTTTTGCTCTGACTGCAATGTCTGCACCACAGATTCTAAATCACTCTCTTGGTCAGACACATGCTTCCCCAGCTCTGCAATTTCATTTTCTTTGTCAGTTAATGCAGCCGAAAGTTTTTCACACTTCCTGACTTGGTCATCCAAACATTCTGACTGACACTGCAAAAATTCACTTCTCTCACGTTTAGCAGTTTCAAGGTCATCTCTTAATTTTTCAATGACACTCTCTTTGGCAATGGAGTCTTAGACATGCTCATGCTTTAAATCCTGCAATTGCTTCTCAAGCACTTGCTTTTGCTCTACGCTCTGTATAACTTTATTAGATAGGGCGCATTTCATTTCTGCAAACTCCTTCTTAGTGACACAGTCCACTCCAGGCAAACCCAGCACCACATTTTCACAATGACTAGAATATGAACTCTTTATAGTCTCAAGCTCTTTCTTTAACTTAAGGTTCTCTTTTTCTGATACCTCAAGTTGCCATTTCCAATCAAATATTTCATCTTCATAAATGTACCTGATGGTTTTAATCTCATCTTGAAGCTGCTGCACCATAATATTTTCATCTTTGGCGCTTTCATGCTCTCCAGTATGAGACATATAGTCAGTAGGGACATATTCATTCATAGAACAGAGGTGCTTCAGAAAAACTAAGTCACTCTCATGCAACCCATTATCTTTACTTGCACTCCACATGCTCTGTTCCGGGTTTTGTGCCTCTCTGCGTTCAGACTGCTGCACTAATAAACCTGTGCATAACTTCTCTGCTTTCTTACAAGCTGAAATTTTCTTTTTCTTGCCCATGGTTTACTAACAAGATTACGCAATATTCCACAGCAACCTTGGGTTCAACCGACAGCAACTTTTTGCTATCTTCTCACATGTATTCAAACAGTTAACTTATGTGGCACTACAACAACCAGCATTTTCTTCTGTCTTCCACAGAAAACACTAACATGGCACCATAGCCTTTCACATAAACTGTTTGCAATATCCAGCTTCAATACACATTGCTTACTTTCTTGCCATCAGCAAGCACTTTACAGACTTCTGTGCCACAGTATACGCAAAGTCCATTCCCTGGATTCCTCTTCCAGAGTTTTACTTTCACCAGTTTTTGCACACAATTTGCTATGTTGCAGTTCCACTCACCCCTTCCTGGGTTCCTCAGTTGAAATCACAGATTTCTTCCAGCTGTAGGCCACAATGCACACTTAGCAGTACTGCAGTCACCAACCACTTGTCTTCCAGGACTTGCGTGGATCTCCTTATGCCCGAATCCGTAGCACCATATGTGACAATTTGGGGGGGGATCAGCCTCAATGACGGCAGACTCCCGGACCCAACAACGGTGTTGGTGGTACTGGGTGCCGGAGAAGAAGCATTCAGACGGTGCTAGTCTAAAGTAAATGGCTTTTATTTCAGCTTTAAGAGTGGAACATAAACAAAAACAATAAACAGCCTGGGCTACATTTAGGGCACTATCTCACTCCTTGACCCTTATCTAGCCTCTGGGGCAACAAGCAGCCTGACTCATGCTCAGCTCAAGCAAAAGTCCCCTGTGGACCCCAGCCCTCCTGGGACAGACCGCCTCTCTGTCCTTGGCTGGTTCCACAGTCCCTGCTTCCTGCAGGACTCGACAGCAGCTCTGCCGCTGTATCCACTCCCTCTGGAGTTACGCCCCACCCATAGGTGTGGCTGAGGACCTTTTCAGGCCTGGCCCTGGGTCGCTCCCTAGCGCCCTCTAGGTTCATACTCTCCCACCACATATGACATTAAGTACGTTATCCTGGGTACAACGGTGTCATACATGTGGGCATAAACTGCCATTTGGGTACATAGCAGGGCACAGAAGGGAAGAAGCGCTATATTGAATAGTGAATATGGAAGCTGTGCGTAGTACATTGGAAACACAAATTCTAACATCTAAATTTGGGGTGTATCCTGATAAACGCCCGTACAGCTTCTACATTCCCTTCCTGACGCAGACAGTTTTGCTGTAATGACTTGGCGGTTTTTGGGGTTTTTGTCTAAACATTGTACAAACTATATATATTCTTTTTATTTTTCTGCTTATGTAGCCATATGAGGGCTTGTTTTTTGTGATATGAGATGCATTTTGTAATGACACTGTTTTTGGGTGCCTATCACTTATTGGCTAAATTTTATTAGTTCGTTCTTCGCGAGTTAAACAACAACAACAAAAAAAAAAAAACACATTAAATTCTGTCATAGCTTTATACCTTTTAATTTTTTGTCTGTGCCGCGTACATTAAAAGTAACATGTTTACTTTATTCTGCGGGTACGTGCCATTACAGGAATACCTAATTTATATATATACAGTATATATATATATATATATATATATATATATATATATACAGTCATATGAAAAAGTTTGGGCACCCCTAGTAATCTTAATAATTTTTAGTTCTAAATATTTGGGTGTTTGCAACAGCCATTTCAATTTGATATATCTAATAACTGATGGACACAGTAATATTTCAGGATTGATATGAGGTTTATTGTACTAACAGAAAATGTGCAATATGCATTAAACCAAAATTTGACCGGTGCAAAAATTTGGGTACCCTTATCATTTTATTGATTTGAATACTCCTAACTACTTTTTACTGACTTACTGAAGCACAAAATTGGTTTTGTAACCTCACTGAGCTTTGAACTTCATAGCCAGGTGTATCCAATCATGAGAAAAGGTATTTAAGGTGGCCAATTGCAAGTTGTTCTCCTATTTGAATCTCCTCTGAAGAGTGGCATCATGGGCTCCTCAAAACAACTCTCAAATGATCTGAAAACAAAGATTGTTCAACATAGTTGTTCAGGGGAAGGATACAAAAAGTTGTCTCAGAGATTTAACCTGTCAGTTTCCACTGTGAGGAACATAGTAAGGAAATGGAAGACCACAGGGACAGTTCTTGTTAAGCCCAGAAGTGGCAGGCCAAGAAAAATATCAGAAAGGCAGAGAAGAAGAATGGTGAGAACAGTCAAGGACAATCCACAGACCACCTCCAAAGAGCTGCAGCATCATTTTGCTGCAGATGGTGTCACTGTGCATCGGTCAACAATACAGCACACTTTGCACAAGGAGAAGCTGTATGGGAGAGTGATGCGAAAGAAGCCATTTCTGAAAGTACGCCACAGAGTCGCCTGAGGTATGCAAAAGCACATTTGGACAAGCCAGCTTCATTTTGGAAGAAGGTCCTGTGGACTGATGAAACAAAGATTGAGTTGTTTGGTCATAGAAAAAGGCGTTATGCATGGCGTCAAAAAAACACAGCATTCCAAGAAAAACACGTGCTACCCACTGTAAAATTTGGTGGAGGTTCCATCATGCTTTGGGGCTGTGTGGCCAATGCCGGCACCGGGAATCTTGTTAAAGTTGAGGGTCGCATGGATTCAACTCAGTATCAGCAGATTCTTGAGAATAATGTACAAGAATCAGTGACGAATTTGAAGTTACGCCGGGGATGGATATTTCAGCAAGACAATGATCCAAAACACAGCTCCAAATCTACTCAGGCATTCATGCAGAGGAACAATTACAATGTTCTGGAATGGCCATCCCAGTCCCCAGACCTGAATATCATTGAACATCTGTGGGATAATTTGAAGCGGGCTGTCCATGCTCGGCGACCATCAAACTTAACTGAACTGGAATTGTTTTGTAAAGAGGAATGGTCAAAAATACCTTCATCCAGGATCCAGGAACTGATTAAAAGCTACAGGAAGCGACTAGAGGCTGTTATTTTTGCAAAAGGAGGATCTACTAAATATTAATGTCACTTTTCTGTTGAGGTGCCCATACTTTTGCATCGGTCAAATTTTGGTTTAATGCATATTGCACATTTTCTGTTAGTACAATAAACCTCCTTTCAGTCCTGAAATATTACTGTGTCCATCAGTTATTAGATATATCAAATTGAAATGGCTGTTGCAAACACCCAAATATTTAGAACTAAAAATTATTAAGATTAATAGGGGTGCCCAAACTTTTTCATATGACTGTATATATATATATATATATATATATATATATATATATATATATATTTTATGCATTACTAATTTTGCAGAACAAAAACCCAGAAATCTATTATTTTTGCATCGCCATCTTTCAGTTGTCGGAATTGGGTGAGGGCTTATTTTTTGCAGGACGACCTGTGCTTTGTATTGGTATAGATTTGATCACTTTTTATAGCATATTTTGTAAGGTGAGATGGCGAAAAATCATTACTTCTGTTTTTTTCCTTTTTATTTCCCCGACGTTCACTGTGCAGGTTAAGTAATGTTTCAATTTTATTGTACAGGTTGTTACGGACACGGTGATACCAAATATGCATTGTTTTTATTCATTATTAGATTTTTTTATAAAATTTATTTTATATAGGAAAGGGACATTTTGGTGGCTTTATTCATCTATTAATTTTTTTTTTTAATTTTTTTTTTTTAGGTCCCACTCGGGGACCTGAACCAGCGATGCTCTGATCGCTGGTTCAGTACTATACACTGCAATACATGTTTATATTTAGCAGAACCTCTTAAACTTCTCAAACATGACCGCGGCATCAGTTCCAACTGTGGGTAATGGAGCAGGGTGTTAGCTGTCACCCTGTATGAGAACCGTTGTAGACATGTAAAGAATCTATACTGTCAGGATTGGTATTGTTGGTATTGGTATTGTTGAAATGTGAGTACTACAAAGTGTCCCCCCCCCCTCTATATACGGTATCTATTAAACAGTATTTAATATGATATGTAACGTTTGTATTGAACCAGGCGGCCAGAATGTAATCTTAAATCAGTGGTCGCTAAGGGGTTAAACTATGTAATGTCATGCAGGGGGCTTGATTTAGACCTCCAGTCAGAGGCAGCCACTGTCATAGCTCAGAATCACACTCCTCGTCTGCTCCTGTCTGACACTGCCATCCTGACAGTACAGAGCATAAATAGCACATCAGATACCAAAACTAACAGCACTGATTGCTCGGGAACAGTGGAAGCTAGAGAAAAAATTCCATTTGTGCTGGAATCAGTGGAGTATAGCCTATTACGTGATGTAAAGAGCTGGAGATGTTGTAGGTGGAAATGCTGCTTTTTTGTTGTAGAATTGCATCCTACATTATTTCCATTCCTGTTAAAGTCACACTTGACTATGAAAAATTACTATAGGTTTTCGTTCAAGTATATCGCCAGGCCCCTTTCCAATTGATATCAGCCCAGGGGAGGTGACTAAAAATAAAAAATAAAAATACTTATACTCACCTCTCCTGGGCTCAGCATTCTTTCCGGGGCTCCTCTTGCCAGTGACTGAGGTCACACATCCCCGACGTGATTGCTAGGGCCTGTGATTGGGCTCCAGCAGTCACATGGGGTGCGCTGGTGTAATGACGTCATTGTGCCCGCCGTGACCGTTGAGGCCCAATCACAGGCCCTAGCAGTGACATCTGGGGCATGTGACCTTAGTCGCCAGGAAGAAGAGGATGAAGGAAGATGCCGCAGACAGCAGGACGGTGCGAGTGTGAACCGAGAGCAAGGCAGGTGGTTTGGACTCCGCAACCAGAAATGAACGCACACGCGGTAGTTCAAGAAAAAAATATATATTTACTATAAGTTAATAAAGGCTAGTTAAAGGTAAAATGACAGGGCTAAAGACAAGCAAAATATACAATATAGCATGAACAATTTCAAGGCAAATTCTGCAATGGTTTCTACTTTTACTCTGTCCACTTCTGCAGTATGGACACTGAATGAACAATATACTCAAAACTATCCCTAACTGACCCTGACTTCACATTTGGGTGCACCCCCTTTTCCCCAGTGGTCCAGGTGGACCGCTTACAGTCCGTAGAAGCGCGCGGTGGGGCCCAAAGTCGTTCCTTTCTTTTATAGTGAAGCGTCCTCTCCTCACGGTTATCAGGATCTTGGGAGAAATGAAGTCCTCTTTAACAGACAGGGAAACCAACTGAATGCAATGTAATCCAACAGCAGATTCCACTCAGCACACTGACAGTCCTGCCGAATCCATACACTGAGCTGGGATGTAAGCCGGGATTTAGCAGGTGCCGTCCAGTACATCAACAGCACTGCGAGTCTCTATCTGTGGTATCCATATACACAGTCACAATGTCAGTCTCACTGATCAGCCACTGAGCACAGTTCCTTTCACGTGGACTCACTAGTCCTGTTGTCTCTTTACACTCTGTTTGTCTCTGGACCAAGATACAGCTTAGCTGTACAGAAAAATCTCCACACCAGTTCAATACAACACTTGCCAAGATGGCTGCTGCTCTCTGTCTCGTCACTTCCTGCTTCTCTGCTCACACTCTGTCTGCAGAACAGGCAGGCTGACATAAAAGGGGGGGGGTCTCACTCCAGCATCATGTCACAATTACAATGGCTGCTGTCTTAAAGGAACAGAATCACAGAAATACATTCAACATTAACAGTTTATACAGACAAATGAAGCTTAAGACATTGGCTGTCTCTTACATGAGGATGCCCAGGAGAGGTTAGGTAAGGTGTTTGCTATTTTTAATCACTTCCCCTGGGCCTCTACTTATTATACTCTGGGGTCTGAGGAGACTCCAGAGTATAATAATAGCACTGGATCTAGGGGGGCTCTTGGGAGCATGTAATACTGTGTGGGGGCCACTGTAGAGCATATAATACAGTATGGTGGATCATATAACACTGTGGACTAAAAAAGTATTTAGTCAGCCACCAATTGTGCAAGTTCTCCCACTTAAAAAGATGGGAGAGTCCTGTAACTGACATCATAGGCAGACCTCAACTATGAGAGACAAAATGAGAAAACAAATCTAGAAATTCACATGGTCTGATTTTTAAAGAATTTATTTGCACATTATGGTGAAAAATAAGTATTCAGTCACCTACAAACAAGCAAGATTTCTGGCTCTCACAGACTGGTAACTTCTTCTTTAAGAGGGTCCTATATCCTCCACTCATTACCTGTAGTAATGGCACCTGTTTGAAATTGTTATCAGTATAAAAGACACCTGTCCACAACCTCAGTCACACTCCAAACTCCACTATGGTGAAGACCAAAGTGCTGCGGAAGGACACTAGAAACAAAATTGTAGACCTGCACCAGGCTGGGAAGACTGAATCTGCAATATGCAAGCAGCTTGGTGTGAAGAAATCAACTGTGGGAGCAATAATTAGAAACTGGAAGACATACAAGACCACTGATAATCTCCCTCGATCAGGGGCTCCACGCAAGATCTCACCCAGTGGGGTCAAAATGATCACAAGAACGGTGAGCAAAAATCCAAGAACCACACGGGGGGACCTAGTGAATGACCTGCAGAAAGCTGGGACTAACGTAACAAAGGCTACCGTCAGTAACACACTAAGCCGCCAGGGACACAGATCCTGCAGTGCCAGACGTGTCCCCCTGCTTAACCCTGCTGTTCTGTTCGGTTCTACTATACACATGTAATGTTCCGGTCATTTTTGACCGGGCCTATTAAAGTCTGGATTTTTAACTAATTTAAGTGTTTTATTTGAATTTCTTTTGCATTATTATACTGTATGTGAACATGGTTGTTCATAAACAAATGAAAAATGAAATCAAAAACTTAATTTTTATTTTTTTGTCAAAAAATGTTACATGGCCTTATTGCATTATTCATATATTTTTCATTTGCACAAAAAAAAATCCTTATAAAACTGTAAACTATAACTAATAACATCAAACTGCATGTTTTTTTTTTCAAAAAAAAAATAAAAAAATAAAAAGTCGTTTTTTTTTATATAAAATGTGAAATAAGGTTCAAGGTGCTAAATTTACTGTTTGCATTCGTCAGAAGTATAATTTACATGTCTTTTGCATAAGTACTTTGCACATTTGCAACAAATCACATTTGATTTGTGATTACTTGATGTTGGACAGAAGGCGCATTGTTTCCGTTTTAGGGTGGTTGTACTGCTGGTGGAGGCCGTAGGTATCGTCGCAGTGCTAGCGAAAGCCCTTGGTTCACTTTCTTCAGCATGCTGTTGGATCCTGTGGACAATGGCTGCAGCTCCATCATCTCTGGGAGTTACTTTTCTTTGTTCAATATATGGGCTAACCAGTGATTTTCCCAACTCCTCTAAAAAAAATTCTTCTTTTATATAGTTTATTTTTGTTCCAATTTGGGTCTATTTCATGCCATAACACAAATGCATTGTACGCCGACACATCAAGAATGTTGTAAAAAACAACCATTGGCCACCGATTAGTTTTGCGTTTCCAGGTGTCCATCTACAGTATCATAATTTGAAAATGTATGTATGTGTAACTCTGCATGGACCAAAAGGACCTAGATAAATTGATAAATAGTAGTAGATGAACTATATAGACCAAAATGAGATTATAACTCCTTTATTTTTTTTTTAAAATGGCTGGAGATTAGTATAAAAGGCTATCGGTCATTTTTGACCGAACAGTACAAGTGTAAAAAAAGACATGGAACAAAAAGTAAACAAAAAATAAATAAATAAAAACTGCTATTAGTAAGAACCCCTCAAATGAGGAAAAGTCAAAGAACCACAAGTTTCAGAACCGCATAATGAATATTTAAAAAAATATCAAATTTCAAATTCGGTCATTTTTGACCAAACAGTACAGCAGGGTTAAGCCAGTACATATCCGGGCCTGTCTGAAGTTTGCTAGAGAGCATTTGGATGTTCCAGAAGAGTATTGGGAGAATGTCATATGGTCAGATGAAACCAAAGTAGAACTGTTTGGTAGAAACACAACTCGTCGTGTTTGGAGGAGAGTGAATGCTGAGTTGCATCCAAAGAACACCATACCTACTGTGAAGCATGTGGGTGGCAACATCATGCTTTGGGGCTGTTTCTCAGCAAAGGGACCAGGACGACTGATCTGTGTACATGAAAGAATGAATGGGACCATATATCGTGAGATTTTGAGTGCAAACCTCCTTCCATCAACAAGGGCATTGAAGACGAAACGTGGCTGGGTCTTTCAGCATGACAATGATCCCAGGCACACCGCCAGGGCAACGAAGGAGTGGCTTCGTAAGAAGCATTTCAAGATCCTGGAGTGGCCTAGCCAGTCTCCAGATCTCAACTCCATAGAAAACCTTTGGAGGAAGTTGGAAGTCCGTGTTGCCCAGCGACAGCCCCAAAACATCACTGCTCTAGAGATCTGCATGAAGGAATGGACCAACATACCAGCAACAGTGTGTACCAACCTTTTAAGTGGGAGAACCTGCACAATTGGTGGCTGACTAAATACTTTTTTTCCCCACTGTAATACTGTGTGTGGGTCACTATGGAGCCTATAATACTGTGTGGGTGCCACTGTAGAGCATATATTACTGTATGGTGGCCACTGTGGAGCATATAATACTGTATGGAGGCCACCGTGGAGCATATTATACTGTCCCAGTATTATTTACTTGCCAGGTGCTTCGCTGCTTACTCAACCATATTATTGATAATTGCAGTTGTTGGTACTACAGCTGTATCCCTTTCAAGTATCTGTGATATCGCTGCAGCACCCGTAACCGTCACTATCAAGAATTCACTCTAGGGAGCGGGTAGGGGGCCCCGGACAAAAGTTTGCACCGGGGCCTAAAAGACTTTAGTTACGCCACTGAGAATAACAACCTAGTATCGGACGTATTAAAAGAGCTAATCTTTATTTCAATAACAATTTAAAAGATACAAGTACACTCACTGAAACTCTTAAAATGTACACTCACTCCAGGATGCAGATGCCGCTGCTGCCTTCTATAATACCACCATTACTTCAGCCCTTGACTCTGTGGCCCCCTTCACAAACAGCAGAGCCTGACCGATCAATAGGCAACCCTGGCACACTGACCTGACTAAAAAACTGAGACGTGCTTCACGGGTTGCAGAATGCCTCTGGAAGAAAAGCCACTCCCAGGAGGAATTCATCAGGTATAAAGAAGCAGTACTCACATTCAAGAACGCACTCACCTCCACAAAGCCGGTCTACTTCACCACACTCATATCTGCCCTATCCCGCAAACCCAAACACCTTCAACTCCCTTGTCCACCCTTCTGTGCCCCCTCCAACCGTCTCCAAGACTTCTCCCGTGCATCCCCCATACTCTGGAACTCATTACCAAGACACATAAGACTGACCCCCACAATCACAAGCTTCAAGAAGGCCCTGAAGACTCACCTATTTAGGAAGGCCTACAACAGCCTCTCCCCTCATCTCTATCCCTCTTCCCTCATAGATTGTAAGCCCTTGCGGGCAGGGCCCTCTATCCCACTGTGCCAGTTGGTCACTGTTATTATCCTATTTGTCTGGTATATTTTGTGTACTATATGTAAACCCTCAAATGGAATTAATGGTGCTATATAAATAAACAAATAATAATAATAATAATAATAAATGGCAGGAGATCCATTGGCAGGCTGGATTTCTCTCTCTCTTTCGTAAGAGGGGATAGCACAATAATTATGATAGGGAAAGATGTTGTTAATAATACAAGCAAGGAACTATAATTAGAGACATAAGATAAAAATAGATGTAATTATGGAGGTTATAGAATAATAATAACTATTTATATAGCTCAACATATTCTGCAGCACTTTGCAAATCAGAGGACACATGAACAGACAATATGAGACATTACAATGTGACAAAGAAATTAATATATCAAATAGAAGTGAGGGCCCTGCTCACGAGAGTTTACATTCTAAGAGGAAATAGTGAGACTCAAGAGGTCATAGGGCTTGTTTGGTACAATGGTCCAGCCATCTTTTAATAAATAAAGAAATATAACTGAAGCTGTTTGAGCCCATAAATATACAGATACTAATTGCAGGGAGTGCAGGAAAGATAGAAAAGGATAAGAAACGTTAGTGTAGTGTGTGGAGGTGTAGAACAATGTGATCAGGTCATGTGATAAGGCTGCCTAAACAGATGTCATTTTAGTTTTGAAACTGCTGTAGTTGGGTATTAAGCTGATTGTTTGGGGTAAAGCGTTCCACAGCACTTCTGGTGCAGCTCAATAAAAGTCTTGGAGACAGGAGTGGGATTTTTAGATAACAGAGGATGCAAGTCTAAGGTCATTGGCAGAATGTAGAGGATGGTTAGAGTAAACAGTGAGGGGGTAGGCGATGTAGGGAGGCGCAGTCCTATAGGTGGATTTATGAGAGAGTGTGATAATTTTATATTGTATTCTGTGGTGCATGGGCAACCAGTACATCGACTGACATAAGGTAGATGCATCTGTGTACCAGTTTGACAGAAAGAGGAATCTGGCAGCTGCATTCAGGACATATTGTAGAGGGGAAAGGTTAGTAAGAGGAAGCCCAATTAGAAGAGAATTGCAATAGTGAAGATGAGAGAGAATCTGAGCAACATTGAGGGTTTTTGATGTTTCCACAGTGAGAAAAAGTGTGAATTCTAGAACTGTTTTTGAGGTGCAAGTGGCACGAGCGTGCAAGTATCTGAATATGTGGGGTGAAGGTGAGATCTGAGTCAAATACAACCCCAAGACAGTGGGCGTACTGTCTCGGAGTAATAGTAAGAACAGAGACAGAAATGGAAATATCAGGGTTAGGTCGGTTAATTGATGACGGGAACACAAGAAGTTCAGATTTTGAAATATTCAGTTTCAGATAAAGAGAAGACATGATGTTAGAGACAGTAGAGAGTCACTCGTGTTCTGTAATAGTGCAAGGATGATGTTACAGAATGAGGTATATAGCTGGGTGTCTTTAGCATGAAGATGGTATTGAAAGCCAAATCTGCTGATGTTTGTCCAATAGGGCTATGTACAGAGTAGAGAAGGGGGCCTAGGACTGAGCCCTGAGGAACTCCAACAGCAAGGGGAAGAGGAGAAGAGATCGCACCAGCGAATGATGCACTAAATGAGCGGTCAGAAAGATAGGAAGAAAACCAAGAGATAACGGTGTCCCTGAGGCCAATAGAGTTGAGCATAGTGAGGAGGAGTTGGTGGTCTACAGTGTCAAATGCTGCTGAGAGATCCAGAAGAATAAGTAGTGAAAAGTTCCCTTCAGATTTAGCCGTCAGGAGATCGTTGGTGATCTTTGTGAGGGCTGTTTCTGTAGAGTGTAGTGCACAAAAACCTGATTATAAGGGGTCCAGAAGAGAGTTAGCAGATATCTTTCTGCTAACTATTTTCTGGACCCCTTAGGCGAATAGACCAATCGTTCCAGGAGTTTAGAGATGAAGGGGTGGTTAGAAATGGGTCGATAGCAACATAGGATATGTCGAAGGAGGGTTTTTTCAGAAGAGAGAGAGCGCGAGAGAGAGAGGTTAAAAATTTTAGTAAGGCGAGTTGTAGCAACAGGGGACAGAGACCTGAGGAGGTGTGACTGAATATGATCACCTATCCTTTGTCTAAGTTCATGGTACTGTAGGTCTAGCCTAAGTATTCAGTTAGGCACTATATTAACCCCTTCACGCATTCTCACGTACATGTACGTGGGAGAATGTGGTTAGTTACCGCATCCCCACGTACAGGTACGTGATGGTGATCGAGCGGGCTCAGAAGCAGAGCCCGTGCGATCACTGCGGGAGCCCGGCTATATTTGACAGCCAGGCTCCCGCTGCAACAGCGGGGACCAGTGGTAACACCGATCCCCGCTGTTTAACCCTTAAGATGCCGTGGTCAATAGTGACCGCGGCATCAAAGGGGTTCCGCCATCTTGCCGCCCCCCCCCCCCCACCCCCGCGGCGAGATCGGGGGGGTGCCGATATCGATAATCTGCAGCCCGGGGTCTGCCAAGTGACCCCAGGCTGCCTGGAGCCCCCACTACCTGGTTGATCCTGCTGAGACCTGCGGAAGTCAGCGCTGTTTCCATAGCGCTGACTTCCTGTATAGACTGCAGGACACTTGCATGCTCGTGACTTGCAGTCTATAGTACTGAGCCAGAGATTAAAGCATCTCTGGCTCAGGTGTCCTAATGGGACACATGAAAAAGTAAAAAAAAGTGAAAAAAAAAATTAAGTATGTGAAAAAAAATAATAAAAGAATAAAGCCCCAAAAATTCCCTTTTCCTATATAAAATGAATTATATAAAAAATAAACCTAAAAATTAATAAAAACAATACATATTTGGTATCGCCGCGTCCGTAACAACCTGTACAATAAAACTGAAACCATATTTAATGTACACGGTGAAGGTCGGGAAAAAAAACCGGAAAAAACCTGCCAAAAGTAATGATTTTTCGCCATCTCAACTTACAAAATATGCCATAAAAAGTGAACAAAAAGTCATATGTACCCCAAAACAGTACCAATAAAAAGCACAGGTTGTCCCGCAAAAAATAAGCCCTAAACCAACTCTCTAAACTGAAAAATAAAAATGCTACGCATCTTAGAAGATGGCGATGCAAAAAAAAATTGATTTATGTCCCCAAATGGGTTTTTGTTCTGCAAAATTGGTATTGCATAAAAAAACAGTATAAATGAGGTATCGCCGTAATCATACCGACCCGTAGAATAAAGGTAACATGTTACTTACGCTCTACGCTGCATGGTGAAAAATTTAAATGGTAAAACGCAGTGCCAGAATTTTTGGGGTTGTTTTTTAATCCACCAAGAAAGAGTTAATAAAATTTATTTAATAAGTTGTAAGCACCTAAAAATGATGTCATTAAAAAATACATCTCACCCCGCAAACAACAAGCCCTCATATGGCTACATCACCAGAGAAATAAAGAAAATATAGCTCGTACAATGTGAAGACAAAAACCCAAAAAAAATCGCCAAATCATTAGAACATAACTGGCTGCGGCAGGAAGGGAATGTATAAGCTGTGTGAGCGTATATTAGGGTACAAACCAGATTTAGAGTTTACGAGGGATAATAAACCAGAAGTGACCCCCAGAGTGACCTCCCCAATAATAGGAACTACTGGGGAAATAGTAGGGAATTTAGTGTACCCAATGTTCTACGCACAGCTTACATATTCACTTTTCCCCATCCGCTGTGCAGTCACATCTGGGATACTAATGCTCGTTACACCCCTTGATAAATTCTTTGAGGGGTGCACTTTTCAAAATGGGGCCATTCCCTAGGGGATTCCACTTTACTGGTACTTTAGAGGCTCTGCAAACATGACATGGCATCCAGATCCCAAACATCTGAATCTGCGCTCCAAAAGCCACATAGCGCTCCTTCTCTTCTGCGCCCTACTGTGTGCACAAACTGCAGTTTATACCCACATGTATTACACTTGTTGTACCCAGAATAACATACTTAATGTCATATGTGGGTATAAACTGCTGTTTGGGCACAGCCGAGCACAGAAGGGAAGGAGCGCTATTTGCTTTTTGGACGCCATTGCACTTTTGCAGAGCTGAAATGCCAGTACAGTGGAATCCCCTGACATGTCACCCCATTTTGGAAACTACACCCCTGAAGGAATTTATCCTGGGGTACAGTGAGCATTTTTAACCCTCAAGTGTTGCTATAATTTATTATCCATAAATGAATACGCAGCTGATGGTGAAAGGTGAAAATGACAATTTATCCAGGAATACGACATTTCAGTGCGTAATATGTTGTGCCCGGCTTGTATCAGAGATGAACGCTCCAAAAGCTGTTGTGCCCGGGATCCCCGCTCACCAGTTTTTGGAGTGTGTGTCTGTGCAGACATAAATTGGGCACAACATATTGGGCACTGAAATGGTGTATCTATAGAAAAATTTCATTTTTAACTTTTCATTATCAGCTGCGCATTCATTTCTGGAAATTAAAAGAATGCAACATTTAAGGGTTAATAATGCTCACTACACCACTTTATAAATCCCTTGAAGGGTGTAGTTTCCAAAATGGGGTCACATGTCTGTGGATTCCACTTTACTGGCAATTCATGGGCTCTGCAAAAGTGACATTGTGTCCAAAAAGCAAACTGTGCTCCAAAAACCAAAATAGCGCTCCTTCCCTTCTGTGCCCGGCTGTGCCCAAACAGCAGTTTATACCCACATATGGCATTGTTAAGTACGTTATCCTGGGCACACCAGTGTCATACATATGGGCATAAACTGTCATTTGGGCACACAGCAGGGCGCAAATGTGAAGGAGCGCTATGTGCTTTTGGAGCGCATATTTAGATTGTTGTTTTTTTGGACGCCATGTCACATTTGCAGAGACCCTAAAATTGCCCCTACAAAATGGAGGTCACTTCTTGGGGAATTCCAATTTACTGGCACCTCCAGGGCTCTGCAAAAACAACATGGCGACGAGAAAGTACTCCAAAAGCTAAAAAAAACCACAGTGCTCCTTCCTGTCTGAGCCCTGCTGTGTTCCCAAGCAGCAGTTTACACCCATATATATAATTTTTTTGTCCCTGGGATAGCCCACTTAATAGTTTTAGGAGTGCATGTCTCTGATGCCACAAAGTGGCCGCAACATATTAGGCACTGAAATTGGATATTTCTTTAAAAACTTTAATTTTCACTTTGTACATTAATTTTTGGGAAGCATTTTTAGGCTCAAAATCATAATATCCCTTGATACATTCCTTGAGGGGTGTAGTTTCTAAAATGGGGTCACTTTTAGGGGGTTTCCATTGTACTGGTACTTTAGGGGCTCTGCAAATGCGACATGGCACCCGAAAACTATTCCAGCCAAATCTGCCCTCCAAAAGCCAAACAGCGCTCTTTCCATTCTGAGCCCCACCATGTACCCATACAGCAGATTACAACCACATATGGGGCATTTCTGTTTTCAGAAGAAATTGTGTAACAAACTGTGGGGTGTTTTTTCTTCTTTAACCACTTGCAAAAATTAAAAATATGTCGCTAAATGGACGGTTTATTGGAAAAACTTAATTTTACATTTTTACGTCCCAATGATGATAAAATCTGTGAAACAGCTGTGAGGTCAAAATGCTAACTATACCCCTAGATAAATTCTATGAGTGGTGTAGTTTTCAAAATGGGGTCACTTTTGGGGGGTTTGTATTATATTGGTACTTTAGGGGCTCTGCAAATGCGACATGGCACCCGAAAACTATTCCAGCCAAATCTGCCCTCCAAAAGCCAAACAGCGCTCTTTCCATTCTGAGCCCTGCCATGTACCCATACAGCAGATTATGACCACATATGGGGTATTGCTGTGTTTAGGAGCAATTGTTTTGAAAACTGTGGGGTACTTTTTCTCCTTTAACCCCTTGTGAAAATGAAAACTTTGGGGATAAAGTGACATTTTAATGTTTCATTTATACATCCCACTGTTAGCAAAATCTGTGAAACGGCTGTAAGGTCAAAATTCTCACTATACCCCTTGATGAATTCTGTGAGGGGTGTAGTTTCCAAAATGGGGTCACTTTTTGGGGTTTTCCTTTGTATTGGTACTCTAGGGGCTTTGCAAATGGGACATGGCACCTGAAAACTATTGCAGCAAAATCTGCTTTTCAGACGCCCAGTGTCACTCCTTCCCTTCCGTGCGCTGCCATTTGCCCAAACATCAGTTTACACCCACTTGTGGGGTATTTCCGTGCTCGGGAGAAATTGCATAACAAACTGTGAGATGCATTTTCTCCTTTAACCCTTTGTGAATGTGTTAATTTTAGGGCTAAATTAAGGAATTAGTGGGAAAAAATTAAATGTCTAAATTTCACCTCCATATTGTTTTAATTCCAGTGAAATGCTTAAAGGGTTAACAAACTTCCCAAATGTTATTTTGAATTATTTGAGGGGTGCAGTTTTGAAAATGGGGTGATTTATGGGGGTTTCTAATATATAGGCCATTATAATCCTCTTCAGAACTGAAGTGGTCCCTAAAAAATTAGTTTGGGAAATTTTCTTGTAAATCTGGAAAATCGCTGTTACACTTGTAAGCCTTCTAACATCCAAAATAAATTACAGGACGATTAAAAGATGATGCCGATATATAGCAGAGATATGGTAGATAATATGTATTAATGTATTTGGGTGGTATGACTATGTCTGAAAAGCAGAGCATTTCACATTTTGAAAATTGCGATTTTTTTTTTCCAAATTTCCATCAAATTTCCTATTTTTTTTTTATAAATAAATACAAAAATATTCATTTGTGTTTACCACTAACATGAAGTATAATGTGTCACGAAAAAACTGTCTCAAAATCACTTGTGTAACTTAAGTCGTCTCAAAGTTATTGCCATATAAAGTGACATGTCAGTTTTGAAAAACGAGGCCTGGTCCTTAACGCATTTTTGGGCTCGGTCTTGAAGTGGTTAAAGGGCAATCCTAGTGCTGAATGAGCCGTGCGCCCTCCATCTAAAAGAATGGCCGCAATCCCAGATGATACAACAGCCAAGGCAATGTCAATGTTTGAGCAAATTTCTGCAAGCAGCAAATTAATTAAAAATGTTTAATCAGTACCTCCTGGTGCATCTAGGAAAAATAGTCCTCCATTTCCACTGGAAATCTGACCCATAATTGCCATATAGGCCGATCTTTGGTCATCAACCAAAAGAGGCTTCTTTAATATGACAAATTCTTTACATTTTTCCAAATCATAGCTTTTTTCTTGCAGAATCTCTCTGTTCATAATATCAAAGTCTGGTTGATTTGGTGCTGGTAAACCTAATTCTATTAGAGTTTTACTATTGATAGATATGCACCTTTCTTCTAACATCAAGAGGGCTTTGTTGAATATGTCAGCAGTGAAATTTAAGTCTAAGTCTGGATTAACTCTCCTTTGCACTCTAAGAATATCTTCACTAAGATATTCTTTGTATTTGTCCCAAAGCGCGCGGGGATTGGAAGGTGCGCAGGTGGTAATTATTATAGCGAACAGGTCTCTTAGTTGAGGTGGAAAGCGAGTGACAGATGCTTCCTGTAATGTCATGTCCCAGTGTTGATCGCCTTCGATCAGACCACACTTTTGGCATGCTTCCTTGTAAGTTTGACACAGCTCTCCATCAACTATTTTCAGATCTGTGAAAGAAGTTGGCCCACGGACAGTGTGAAGCAGTAATCGGAGGTAGTAACACTCTGTGTTGTTTGGATGCACTGTATACACACGTCCAATAGCATCACTGGAACATCCGTCCCATCCTGGGACCCTTGCACCTTGTTTCCTCTTGCAAAATACTTTTCTCGATTTATTCCATTTATACTATTTTGGAACATCTGAATATAATAAAGTCCTTGCAAATGGATCTGCTTGACATAGGAGAAAGAAAGCTGTCAATGTTGTATTGGGTGGTTGAGCAGCTCTTTCCTCTGCATTCTTGGTAGTAAAATAAACTCATTGTCCATTTTCAAGATGGACACTGAGATGAACTACAGTTGCATGTCTTTCATGGATGGGAAAATTTAGTAATCGCCACACGGCTTCATTGTTACTTATATACCTTCCCATCTGATACAGCATATTCTCATCAGATGTACATTTTGGATTCTCTAGCTGGAAAACTACCATATCACTGCCCTTGTTAACATATTTGCAAATGTCAGCCACGTTGCCATCATTAGCAACAGCATCCCTTAAATGAATGTATTCATCCACTGTAAGTTTTTGTTGGTTCAATCGTATGTACAAAAGACACTCACTTTCCACCTTGGCATACATATCAACAATAAATTGATGAAAAAGTTGCCTACATTGTAAAATGTGGTTAGAAGACCCATGTCTGATCATTATTTGGTAGGCATAAAAGTTCATAGCTGATATTTTTTTATTGGTTGGCCTAGCAGTCTTGGGATCAGTCTGTGTTAGATTAAAGTGATAGCCATCTTGGCCATTCCAAAATATTATCGGATATTGCAGAGCATCATATGATCTATATGTTTCGGCAATACGTTGAAGATTGTCGCTTCGTCACTGAATAATTATTTATTAATTATCTCGGCTTTGAAAGAACTGTCCAACCAGTACAATAGCTACTTCGTTAACAGTGGGAGAATTAAATCGCCTTTCATGCTCACCAAACGGTGTCTTGTCTGCTCTTATCACAACTTGATATTCATCACATGGCATTCTTTCTAAGGCTGTTTTGAAAAGGTTTACTATCTGATTGTGCTGATGGAAAAATCTTTGCAAATTCAACACAATCTCTTTTTTGTCTCAAGGATAGCTTCACAATGTCTATCAGCTTGCATTGGTTCGTCTCCCAAAAAATAAATTTGTAAAAACTTTTGATCTTCATTTGCTACAGGGAATATTGAACCTATTTTGTGACATATTTGGCTCTGGACTGTAATAGTTGGCATAAATCCTGCTTCCTGGAGTCCAGCTGTCGTAGCAAAGGATGTCATCTGGAAAGATGAATTGTATCTCCTAATATTTTGCAGAAAATGCTTTGACTCGGGAGTTGTTCCTGACATGTATGAAAGAAGTGGTTCAGGAGGTAGATCTAAAGGTGGCAAACTGACTTTGCCATTTGAGCAGCACATACCAGGCGATTCCAAGTTAAACTTCTTTGCTTGACAATGTTTGCATATTATGTCCATTTTGCCAATTATGACTTTCTGATGTGACCTATAGTCTTGAATTGGGTTGTAGTGAAATGCTTCCAAACACAAATCAGCCTGCCTACATCTTTGCACACGTTGCATATGTCGTATGCGGTCATTTTCAGAATGTTCATCCTTTTGTTCAGATGTTTCCATATTCCTTGCTTCAGCCTGCCTTATCCGATTCTTGTGAAGATGACATTCCCGTTGCTCTGATGTCTCAGCTGCCTTACATTTAGCCTGTCTCATTCGTTTCTATGTCTCAGCTCTTTGACACAATTTTGCGTTCTTAGCTTTTGGATGAACTTGCCCAATAGATGGTCGTTTTTTGGGCGGTATTTTAAAAAACAGTCCTTAGTATTATGACCCTTTAGTCTTCACCTGACACTGATAAGAGATGTAATAGGATGAATAGTAAATACAGAGCAGCCCTCACACAGTATTACTATGACCTGAAGGAGCTCACATCTCATTAATGAAAACCGCCTCACAGGCAGACTTGTGTAGTTGCCCATAGCAACCAATAAGAGCTCAGCTTTCACTTTACCTCAGCAGCTTCAGTGATGAAAGCTCCCTGTATAGTAAGCAATAATACTATGAGTAAGTTTTCGCCTGACCAATATTGCTGCTCAGTAAGGCTGCTTGCACACTACAGTATTTTTCACGGGTCTCCGGGCCGTGGATTCTACAGCTCCATAAACATTCTATGGAGTCTGCAAAATTCACAACTTTGTGCACAAAGAAGTTTATGGAAACACCAAATCCATGGCCCAGAGGCCCGTGAAAAATATTGTAGTGTGCAAGCAGCCACTAAGGATACCAGACGTGTTTTGTCAGTGCGTGCGTGTATGTGTGTGTGTGTGCACGCGTGTGATCCATGTGTATGTATGCGTGTGTGCATGCATGTGTGTGGTCCGTGTATATGTATGTGTGTGTGTGTGCGCATGTGATCCATGTGCAAGTGTACATGCATGCGGTAGGTGTGTGTGAGTACGCATGTGCTCTGTTCGTCCGTGTGCGTAGGGTGCATCCATCTCAGTGTATTTGCGTGCGTGTCTGGTCCTTGCGTTCATGTGTGTGTGTGTGGTGTGCATGTGGTATTTATGGAGTGGTGTTGTGGTATTTGTGGGGTGGTGTTTATGTTGTGTGTGTCTAGCGTGGTCTGGTGTTTGTGTGGTGTTTTGTGGCATTTGTGTGGTGTTGTGCTTGTGGGTTGGTGTATGTGTGTTATCTGTGTGATGTTTATGAAATGTTTATGTGTTTTGTGTGGTGGTGCGGCTCCTTTAGCAGCGACTCTTTGGCGCCGTCGCTATAATCCATCCCTGTCAGTCACAACTGTTGTTTTCCCCTCAGCACTGTCACTTTCACCTTCACATTTCCCCATTATATGTATAGGGCCTAACTTCGGGGGCCCCAATCTCATGACGATGGGGACGCTAGCGAGATGTAACGTGCACAGTATTCTGCTCCTGTGGGTGGAGAGGAGGCGTGCCAAATTTCACCCAAATCGAGCGAGAACTGTGGATTTGTATAGAGCGGGCTACTACAGATTTTGAGTTTTATATATATAGATGACAAATGAGAAACATCTGTAATGCACTTTCCTCATGGAGACTTAAAGCACAGATTCTTGACAGACTTCACCAAATTTAGCTGGATCTGCCAACACCTGAACGTGACCATTGTGGATTTACGATCCGCAAATAATGATCTGCAATCAGCTCAAAAACCTGTTCGCATTGCATCAGTATGTCATCTGCAATCACAGATAATGTATGGTTCCCTAAACTGGTCTGTGATGCAAATGCAGCCAAAAATAGGACACTCTTCATAATTTGCAGTCACTGAATACAGCATGGCCACAAAAACTGAGCTTGAGTGTCTGGGCCCAAAGAAATGAATGGGACCATATTTGTATCACAATTGCGGATAAAAACTAGTCGCGTGCATGAGGCCTATGAGTCCTGTTAGGTTTATATTAAAAAGCTCAATAACTCCTATACCTCAGCGAGCTAAGTTTCTCTTCTGCTATTATATCCTGTTCTCAGATGGGGCAACAAAAACCACCTGACAAGTTCACTTGAACTTGAAGAGTCTAGTTACAAGGCAACAGAAATACAATCATACAGTATTGATAGCTACTAGAAGTTCTATTGCCTCACAGGTTGAATGTACCTGGTAATTTTGAAGGCATCAGGTAAAGAAATAGTGTGTGGACCGGAGCTTTCACTCATTCCATAAAGTTCGTATACAGGAATATTGAGGCTGAGGAAAAATTCCAAAGTATCCTTTGTAATAGAAGCAGCACCAGTGTAGCATTTTGTGCAGCGGTCCAAGCCAAGAGCTTTGCGAACTTTTTTAAACACCAACTTTTTGGCCACATGGTACTTCACTGGATGGGGGGAGGCTCTGTTGAGGCAAGGACAGATTAGTTATGTCAACCCAATTTTTAATATCCAATTAAGGCTCTACTAGACCGATATTTTGATGAACAAGTCTTACCCATTCATTCCCTTCAAGTTTGTTTCTAAGCCTACACCTTTTGCCCAAGAAACCACCTTGCATTTGATGGTTGAAGATTTGGCTCCAACAGCCTTCATTTTCTCCTGCATTTTCTCCCACACCCTAGGAACACCCATAAATGCAGTCAGTCTTACTTCTTTTAAGGTGTTTGCCAATGATCCCTGCAAAAAGAAAGTGAATACAAATTAAAAATTAATCCCTAGTTTTTTTCCTCATAAATGTTGTGAACTCTAGGCTGTTTTGCGAGAAGTACAGAAAGTGTTACCTTCAAGGCATCTGATTCAGCAAAATACGTCGTTCCACCATACTTCATAGTCAACCAGATATCTATCATCTGTGCTGCAATATGGCTAAGGGGCAAATAACTAACCACTCTCTCTTGTTGGTCGGTAGCCTCTCTGAGACGAACTGTCCTGTCAGCTGCTGTGGCTGTCCAGGTAATCTGAATTAAAAAATGTATTAGATTTACAAATTTTCATTAAAATTGGAACATTCATAGCTAAAATGGAGTTGAATGCACCAACGACAGTCCTACAAGATCATATGATCATAATAGCAGTAGTCCAAAAACGTATTACAGATTTAATTACTGTAAATACAACATGCATATAATACTTACATTGTCATGACTTAACATTACTCCTTTAGGCTGTCCAGTGGTTCCTGATGTGTAAATCAGAGTACAGCACTGGTTAGGTTTCTGGGAAGAAATTATTTTGTCCAGCTGAGCATCTGTGACATTTTTACCTAGCTCCATGAATTCTGTCCACTGCAAAGATAAAATTGATTGTAAATATTTTGGAAAAATTTAGAAAGATTCAAAATGTTTTGATAGTGAGGCCTCATGCACACGGCCGTAGTTTTTATCCACAATTGCGGATAAAAGCACAGCCCCATAAAATTTTTATGGCCCCATACATACATCTGTAGTTTTTATACAGTGGGGAAAAAAAAGTATTTAGTCAGCCACCAATTGTGCAAGTTCTCCCACTTAAGAAGATGACAGAGGCCTGTAATTGACATCATAGGTAGACCTCAAATAAGAGACAAAATGAGAAAACATATCCAGAAAATCACATTGTCTGATTTTTTAAGAATTTATTTGCAAATTATGGTGGAAAATATGTATTTGGTCACCTACAAACAAGCAAGATTTCTGGCTCTCACAGACCTGTAACAACTTCTTTAAGAGGCTCCTCTGTCCTCCACTCATTACCTGTAGTAATGGCACCTGTTTGAAATTGTTATCAATATAAAAGTCACCTGTCCACAACCTCAAACAGTCACACTCCAAACTCCACTATGGTGAAGTCCAAAGCGCTGTGGATGGACACCAGAAACAAAATTGTAGACCTGCACCAGGCTGGGAAGACTGAATCTGTAATATGCAAGCACCTTGGTGTGAAGAAATCAACTGTGGGAGCAATAATTAGAAAATGGAAGACATACAAGACCACTAATAATCTCCCTCGATCAGGGGCTCCACGCAAAATGATCACAAGAACGGTGAGCAAAAATCCCAGAACCACACGGGGGGATCTAGTGAATGACCTGCAGAAAGCTGGGACTAATGTAACAAAGGCTACCATCAGTAACACACTACGCCGCCAGGGACTCAGATCCTGCAGTGCCAGATGTGTCCCCCTGCTTAAGCCAGTACATATCCGGGCCCATCTGAAGTTTGCTATAGAGCATTTGGATGTTCCAGAAGAGTATTGGGAGAATGCCTTGTGAAGGCATCAGTTTTTGACCAGCAGTTAGCCTCAGGAAAGACAGCAACAGGACAGCATCATACCACTACTAAGCCATTACAGTATTGTGTCATTGCTTGTCGCTGTTCTTAGGTCAAATAAACCCATGTTGATTCCTATCATCTAGTCTACATTTGAATCCTTCGAATCTGAGCTCCTGCCGGTCCGTTCTGCTCCACTGCTTGGATACGAAGGTAGGAAAGTCACACAACCGCTATCATTTATACCTTCATTTGCTTTCATATGTTGATATATCAAAATAATAAAAAAATCAAAATAATAAGCTACCAGTATCTGAGGGTAGTCATAATAATATCAAATCATAAAAACAATAAAAAGTCATTAAAAATAAGAAATATGTAAAGGACATCTAAATAGAGTATGTGAATTGACATGTATCAGAGACTAGCAGAAGGACCCAGGTTCGCACAGGTATATTTCATTTTTTGTTTGTGCAGTGGCCTCATAAGAATTGGCCAGTTTTGCACTTGACATCCAGTATGGCAGTCCAGTATAGGTATAGTCTATTTACGGCTGTGTTGCTATGGAAACTTGGTAAATGAAATGTGAATTTATATTGGCTGATGCACGTCACATGACTGAATATTTAAGGACCTGCGAACTGCTATTGACTCATACAGTTCATAAATAGCTTGGTTGCTATGGAAAACTGGTGTAAAGCTGTATGTATGTCAAGACTGAAGAACCTGCGATTTTCCATTGGTCCATAAGCGTCATGTGATCATGTGTATTTGTATGGCAGCCCAGTCAGTGGCATAAATTCCGGGGTAGCAGTGGTAGTGGCTGCCACAGGGCCGGGGACATTAGGGGTCCCGGCAGGCCCCTGATGTTTTTCTGTTTAATAGGCCATTACCTGCTGGTGTAACTAACACGGTAAGATCCCCGCTCCTGCTCACGGCCGCATGTGCTTCACCTTCTGCGGAGGCAGCTGTGAGCAGGAGCGGGGATTGGTATGTAAGGCCTGCGGGCCGTGAACTCCACAAACACTATCATTATACTCGGGGGTCTTTTCAGACCCCAGAATATAATGATTGGAGGCCCCGAGGAGTTGAGGGAACATAAAAAACACTGTTACTTACCTCTCCCGCGCTCCAGCAGGGTTTGGGCCTTCTTGGTGACGTCCCAGACGTCGGTGGGCCAGTCCAATGTCATTATGTGTCGCGATGCATGCTTGGCTCACGTGACAGCTGGTCCAACATTGAAGAGGTAGCGGGAAGTGCGCATAATACTATATGAAGGGGCCACTATGGGGCAGAATACTGTGGGCAAGGGCCACTATGGGGCATAATAGTGTGTATAGGAATGCAGTTTGTACGGGGAAGGGCGGTTGCCGGGGGGGGTCCCATGTCAAATGTTCACCTTGGGGCCCAGCCATTCCTAGTTATGCCACTGAGTCCAGTATAGGTACAGTCTATTTATGGATGTGTTATGGAAACCTGGTAAATTAAATATGAACTTATATTGGCTGATAGACGTGATATGACTGAATATTTAAGGATCTGCAAACTGCTATTAACTAATACAGGTCACAAATAGCTTGGTTGCAATGGAAACCTGTGTGCCTGAGGAGACTAAGCACCTACGAGCTTCTATTGGCTGATAAGGGACATGTGACCGTGTGTATGGCAGTTGGAATATGAGTGAAAGACTTGCAGGTTTGTATTAGCTGATGCTGGTCATTTGTTGGGAACACTGTACCTCAGGAACGGTACGTCCAAGAGAGCTGAGACCCAGTCTAAAATATTCCCAGACACCTGATGTAGATGTGTGCCAAATTTGGTGAGGATCGGTCCAGTCGTTTGGTCGCGCATAAAGAACAGACAGACAGAAACTAATTTTTATATATATAAGAGATATATTTAGCCTAAGTAACTGATAGCACAGAGTATCTGATTTCACATGAACAATCATATTAAAAATTTAATTAAAACATGTATACATGATATATCCTGTGTACCTAAATGATACTCAATGTATATATAATGTATCATGTGTACACAGATGTTATGTGGGACAGAGCCTATCTCTCTGTCCTAGCTGGTCCACTCCTGTGGACGCCAGCCCTTTTGGGACAGAGCCTCTCTCTCTGTCCTCGCTGGTCCACTCCTGTGGACGCCAGCCCTGTGGGACAGAGCCTATCTCTCTGTCCTCGCTGGTCCACTACTTCCTGCTTCCTGCAGGACACTCCAGCCCTCCTGGAGTTACGTGCCACCACCCAAAGGCGTGGCTGAGAGCCTTTTCTGGTCTGGCCTGGGTCGCTCAACAGCGCTCTCTGGCTCACATACTTACATACCCTCCCCCTCAGCTCACTACCCATGGGGTGAGCTACAATGGGACGAGACTTCCTATGACGAAGTCCCTCTTCAACCAAGTAGGCCTGTCCAGTGTCTCTCCAGAATTCCCAATCTGGGGGTCTCTTCTTCCAGATTCCAGCTACTCGACACTTCCGATTTCTCATCACCCTAACTGCTATGTCAAGATCCTGGCCATTCAGTGCAAAGGCAAGTTTTTCTTCATCACCTTCACAATTCGCCATAGAGGGGATCACATCATTTTCATCACATTTCTCTCCATAGTCTTCAGCCATCCCATTGCATGACTTTGATCCCTTTAGTGAATAGCCGTAAAAATCTTCATCTTCACCTATCATGAATTCACAGGAACTTAGAGACCAACTAACATGTATTTCATGCACATCAATGTCTTTAGAGTATAACTGTATCACGGGAACTTTTTCCGTAAGCTTCATCTCAAAGCAAACTTTGCCATCACCATCAAGGCTTAGAAGTTTAGGAAACATAGGCTGCTTGCTCTCCTCTTTCTTTGAAATACACAATCTCTGTACTGCAATATCTTTTCCTTCTGCACGAGGGCCATACCGTACACCCTCACATAATAGATCACGCTGAACTACATTTTCTGGCATGTCTTTAACAACTGTCACATCATTGGACAGGTCACTCATGTCTGTCTGACTTAATGATTCTCCTTTCTCTGCCTCTATACTGGCAGCTTTTTCCAATTCTAACGCCTTCTGTAGCGCACAAATTTCTGATTCCAGCTCCAGAACCTTCTTCACTGCGACATTTTTCTGTGCCGCTTCCATCTCAGTCTTTACTAGTGCACCTTGCAGCTCTGATTCTTTAGAGGTTAACAGGTTCTGCAGCGAATCCTTCTCAGCTTCTAGTGCTGACAGCTTTGAAGATAGGGCAGATACCGACTGTTCAGTATTGGATAAAGACTGCTGCAATCAATCCAATTCTCTTTTAGATTCCACTTCGGTTTTTAACTGTGCTATCTGAACAGTGTGCTCTTCCAACTTTATTTCTGACTCATGCTTCACTTGATCCATCTGCAACGCCAGCTGTTCCTTGATGCGTGCAATTTCCTCCTGCTGGTTCACTTGCACCTTTAGTTTAGCAACAAGCATTTTTAGATCTACAATCTCAGCATACAAATTAGACAGGTTTCCCTCAAACTGAATCTTCATGTCTTCTATCTGGAGGTCCAATTCTCTCTTGGCCTTTTCCAGAATCTCATAAGCATTAGCTTTGTTCTCATACAATATCTGCACAGATTCCAGGTTTTTCTCAACTTCATCCTTGGAGCTAACTAAATTCTCCATTTCAGTGCACAGTTGCTTGTTGAGCCTCTCTAACTCGACCTTCAATTCAAGGGCCTCTGCTTCAGCACGGTCACATTCTTCTGCATATCTAGCAGAAAGAGTCTTCTCTTCACCAAGCAGCTGATCAAACTTTTTCTGCTTCCTTTCCAAATTTGACACCATCTGACGTTGATGATCAAGGTCTACACCTACATCTTCTAGTTCCTGCTGTAGTCTAATTTTCGTCTTCTCAAGTTTGTCATAGGCAGCAACCTTCTCCTCAAACCGTTGATTTGTAGCTTCTAGCTCCTTTTGCAACCTTTCCTTTAGTTCTTCAATAGAGTCCAAGGACCCAATACTATCTTCCATTTTTTTCTTCATATCAGTCGCCTGAGCCTGTAGTTCTGCTTGAAACCTGTCCCCTTCTGTGACTTTTAGTTGCATCACTTGAAGTTGAGTCTCTACTTTTTTATGACTCTCCTGTAAGGCTTGCACTTTCTGAGCATGGACAGACGACATTTCCATCAAATCTTTGTCTTTATTTTGCACCAAAACAGACAACTTCTCATTATCTTCACAAGATCCTGACAGCGCCCTCTCCAGGCTACATATTCTAGCTTTGAGTTCACTTTGTCTTTGTTCCAGAACTCCAGCTTTACTTCGCCATTCGTGGATTTCACCATTTAGGCGAACCTGATACAAGTTTTGCTCTGACTGCAATGTCTGCACCACAGATTCTAAATCAATCTCTCGGTCAGACACATACTTCCTCAGCTCAGCAATTTCAATTTCTTTGTCAGATAAGGCAACCAAGAGTTTTTCACACATCCTGACTTTGTCATCCAGACATTCTGATTGACTCTGCAAAAATTCCCTTCTCTCACGTTTAGCAGTTTCAAGGTCATCTCTTAATTTTTCAATGACACTCTTTGGCAGTGGAGTCTTGAACATGCTGCTCCTTTAAATCCTGCAATTGCTTCTCAAGCACTTGCTTTTGCTCTACACGCTGTATAACTTCCTTAGACAGAGCACATTTCATTTCTGCAAACTCCTTCTTAGTGACACAGTCCATTCCAGGCAAACCCAGTACCACATTTTCACAATGACTAGGATATAACCTCTTCATAGAGTTAAGCTCTGCCTTCAACTTAAGGTTCTCTCTTTCTGATACCAAAAGTTGCCATTTCCAATCAGATATTTCATTCTCATACATGAACCTGATGGCTTTATTCTCATCTTGAAGCTGCTGCACCATAACATTCTCATCTTTGGCGCTTTGCACTCCATTATGAGATACACACTCAGCAGGGACATATTCCATCATAGAACAGAGGTGCTTTAGAAAAATTGAGTCACCATCATGCAACCCTTTATCTTTACTTGCACTCAACATGATCTGTTCCGGGTTTTGTATCTCTCTGCATTCAGACTGCTGCACTAATAAACCTGTGCATAACTTCTCTGCTTTTTTACAAGCTGAAATTCTATTTTTCTTGCCCATGGTTTACTAACAAGATTACACAATATTCCACAGCAACCTTGGGTTCAACCAACAGCAACTTTTTACTTGCTATCTTCTGCAGTCACCTGTATTCAAACAGTTAACTTATGTGGCACTACAACAACCAGCATTTTCTTCTGTCTTTCACAGAAAACACCAACATGGCACCATAGCCTTTCACATAGACTTGTTAGCAATATCCATCTTCTATACACATTGCATACTTTCTTGCCATCAGCAAACACTTCACAGACTTCTGTGCCACGGTATACACAATGTCCATTCCCTGGATTCCTCATCCAGAGTTTTTACTTTCACCAGTTTTTTGCACGCACATTGCTATGTTGCAATTCACTCACCCCATTCTGGGCTTCTCAGTTGAAATCACCGATTTCTTCCAGCTGTAGGCCACAATGCACACTTAGCAGTACTGCAGTCACCATTCACTTGTCTTCCAGGACTTGCGTGGATCTCTTTATGCGCGCGTTCTCCGCCATATGTGATAATTTGGGGAATTAAACTCAAAATGGCGGCTGACTCCTGGTCCGGACAGCGGTGGTTCGTGGTACTGGGCGCCGGAAAGATAGCTTTCAGATGGTCCAAGCGTAAAATAAAAGTGCCTTTATTCAGCTTAACTGCAACACAGTAAAACAACAAAAAACCTATGCCACAGTTAGGGCCTAACTCACTCCTTGAGCCCCTAACTGTCCTGACTATTGCTCAGCTCCAGCAACAGTCCTCCGTGGACACCAGCCCTGTGGTACAGAGCCTATCTCTCTGTCCTAGCTGGTCCACTCCTGTGGACGCCAGCCCTTTGGGACAGAGCCTCTCTCTCTGTCCTCGCTGGTCCACTACTTCCTGCTTCCTGCAGGACACTCCAGCCCTCCTGGAGTTACGTGCCACCACCCAAAGGCGTGGCTGAGAGCCTTTTCTGGTCTGGCCTGGTTCGCTCAACAGCGCCCTCTGGCTCACATACTTACAATATATACACACACACACACACACACATACATACAGTGGCTTGCAAAAGTATTCATACCCCTTGAACTTTTTCACATTTTGTCCCCTTACAACCACAAACTTAAATGTATTTTATTGAGATTTTAAGTGATAGACCAACATAAAGTAGCACATAATTGTGAAGTGGAGCGAAAATGATATATGGTCTTCAAAATTTTAATAAAATAAAAATCTGAAAAGTGTGACGTGCAAAAGTATTCAGTTCCCCTATATCAATACTTTGTAGAGCCACCTTTCGCTGCAATTACAGCTGCAAGTCTTTTGGAAGCCCATTCTTCTTTGCAAAATAACTCAATCTCAGCTAGATTGGATGGAGAGCGTCTGTGAACAGCAATTTTCATGTCTTGCCACAGATGCTCAATGGGATTTAGGTCTGAACTTTGACTAGGCCATTCTAACACATGAAAATTCTTTGATCTAAACCATTCCACTGTAGCTCTGGCTGTATATTTAGGGTCATTGTCTTGCTGGAAGGTGAATCTCCTTCCTAGTCTCAAGTCTTTTGCACACTCCAACAGCTTTTCTTCCAAGATTGCCCTGTATTTAGCTCCATCCATCTTCCTATCAACTCTGACCAGCTTCCCTGTTCCTGCTGAAGAAAAGCATCCGCACAGCATGATGCTACCACCACCATGTTTCACAGTGGGGATGGTGTGTTCAGGGTGATGAGCAGTGTTACTTTTCCACCACACATAGCTATTTGCATTTAGACCAAAAAGTTTAACTTTGGTCTCATCTGACCAGAGCACCTTCTTCCACATGTTTGCTGTGTCCCCTATTTGGCTTGTGGCAAACTGCAAACGGCACTTCCTAAGTCTTTCTTTCAACAATGGTTTTCTTCTTGCCACTCTTCCATAAAGACTATATTTGTGGAGTGCATGACTTATAGTTGTCCTGCGGACATTTTCTCCCACCTGAGCTGTGGATTTCTGCAGCTCCTCCAGTGTCACCATGGGTCTCTTGGCTGCTCCTCTGACCAGTGCTCTCCTTGCCCGATCTGTCAGTTTAGGTGGAGGGCCATGTCTTGGTAGGTTTGCAGTTGTAGACTACTTTTTCCATTTTTGGATGATGGATTGAACGGTGGTCCTTGGGATGCTCAAAGCTTGGGATATGTTTTTATAACCTAACCCTGTTTTAAACTTCTCCACAACTTCATATCTGACCTGTCTGGTGAGTTCCTTGGTCTTCATGATGCTGTTTCTTCACTAGTGTTCTCTAACAAATCACTGAGGCCTTCACAGAACAGGTGTATTTATACTGAGACTAAATTACACACAGTTGGACTATATTAACTAATTCAGTGACTTCTGAAGGCAATTGATTGTACTGGATTTTATTTAGGGGTATCAGAGTACAGGGGTATGAATACTTTTGCACGTCATACTTTTCAGATTTTTATTTGATTAAAATTTTGAAAACCATCTAGCATTTTCGTTCCACTTCACAATTATCTGCAACTTTGTGATGGTCTATCACTTAAAATCTTAATAAAATACATTTAAGTTTTGGGTTGTAAGGTGACAAAATGTGAAAAAGTTCAAGGGGTATGAATACTTTTGCAAGCCACTGTACATACTGTGACAATTTGGGGGCGAATTTAGCCTCAAAGATGGCAGCCTCCTGGACTCCACAGAGGTGTTGGTGGTACTGGGTGCCAAACAAGCAGCATATCAGGCAATGGTAATCGAAAATAAATGGCTTTATTCAGCTTGTGAGTAAAAACAGGAACAAAACAAAAAAACAGCCTAGCCCACACACAGGGCACTACCTCACTACTTGAGCCCTGACTAACCTCTGGGGGCAAGAAGTTTTACTGAGGCTTCTCCTCAGCAGTCTGGCTCACACTTAGCTCAACCAAGTCCGCTTTGGAATCCAGTCCTCTTGGGACAGACCGCCTGTCTGTCTCCAACTGGTTCCACCATCTACCTGCTCCCTGCAGGTCTCCAGCAGCTCTCCTGCTGCGTACACTCCCTCTGGAGTTGAGCCCCACCTATGGGTGTGGCTGAGGACCTTTATAAGCCTGGCTTTGGGTCGCTCACCAGCGCCCTCTAAGTTCACACTCTCACAATACATACACACACACACCCCGCAAAACACACCTGGTTGTAGACAATACATCTGCATAAGGAACTTCCTTGCAATAAGAAATAAACCCACAGGTGGAAGAGGGAGGCATACAGATAATTTATGATACCATACCAGTGTGAACAGCGCAACGCTCGACACATGTTTCGCCCGGTTACAGGCTTCGTCAAGGGACAAAGAAGCACTGAGGTTTGCAAATATTTAAATGTATTGCTGGCCAATTAGATTCTTAAAAAAAAATAAATGAATACAAAAGACTCCACTGACCTGACATGTTAAGAACGCCATAGCGCTAAATCCATGAACTGCGCATGTGTGAGAATACTGTAGCATCGCGTGGATAGCGTCGTGATGTCTACAACGCCATCCATGCATGCGCAAAAGGTATAATGAATATCTATGGCAGCACTAACACAGAAAATCGCTGCTTAAAGCAGACAGCCTATATTGTAGCGCAGTCGCAGTCCATGTATATTGGATACCCATATAGTGTATACAGTTGTGCTAAAAAGTTTACATACCCCAGCAGATTTTTTGTTTTTTTGGCCTTTTTTCAGAGAATATGAATGTTAACACACTTTTCTCCACTCATGGTTAGTGGTTGATTGAAGCCATTTATTGTCAAACTTCTGTGTTTTCTCTTTTTAAATCATAAAGACAACCAAAAACATCAAAATGACCCTGTTCAAAAGTTCACATACCCCAGTTCTTAATACCGTATATTGCCCCCTCTAACATCAATGACAGCTTGAAGTCTTTTGCGGTAGTTGTGAATGAGGCTCGTTATTTTCTCAGATGGTAAAACTGCCCATTCTGTTTGGCAAAAAGTCTTCAGTTCCTGTAAATTGCTGGGCTGTCTTGCATGTACTGCGCGCTTGAGATCTCCCCAGAGTGGCTCAATGATATTGAGGTCAGGAGATTGAGATGGCCACTCCAGAACCTTCACTTTCTTCTGCTGTAGTCAATGACAGGTCGACTTGGCCTTGTGTTTTGGATCATTGTCATGTTGGAACGTCTAAGTACGTCCCATGCGTAGATTCCTGGCTGATGAGTGCAAATTTGCTGATAACGTGCTGCATTCATCTTTCCTTCAGCTTTGACCACGTTTCCTGTACCGTTGAAGCTCACACATCCCCACATCATCAGTGATCCACCTCTGTGCTTTACAGTAGGAATGGTGTTCCTTGCTGACACCTCTCCAAATGTAACATTTATGGCTGTGGCCAAAAAGTTTGATTTTTGTCTCATCACTCCAATTACCTGGAAGGATGTTACCTTTAGTAGCCATTCAAGCCCCTTTGCGTCAACTTCTGGGCATGTTATCAGGCCATAATCACCAGGGTATGTGAACTTTTGAACAGGGTTATTTTGATGTTTATGGTTGTGATTATGATTTAAAAAGAGAAAACACAGAAGTTTGACAATAAATGGCTTGAACCAATGACTAACCATGAGTGGAGAAAGTTTTTGTGTTATCATTCATATTCTCTTAAAAAAAGGCCAAAAAATCTGCCTATTGAGGAATGTGTAAATTGACAAAAAAATCATAAAATACACAGGGAAGAAAATATGAATCAATAATAATGTTAGTGTACAATATAATAATAATATAATATATGAAAATGATGCCACAAAAGAGTGATACAAATAGATAAAAATGCACTACCACAATTAGCATAGATAATAAATAACCTGTGCATAGCAATATATACATAGCAAAAAGCGTCATAAGACATAAAACACATTTATAATAAAGTGAAAAGTGCATTAAAGTTCTGGTGCAAAGTGAGAAAACAATAAGTGAAACACACTGTGATTGAATAAGTCAAGGAGGATGATTTCAGCCAATATGAAGATCTAAATAACAAGATGTGTAATCTGTCAAGATGGACAGGTAAGTGGAACCTAGATACACAAATACAAAAATACAAAAGGACAAGCACATGTTAAAATATGAAGACAATAAGGAAACCTCATACAGTGGGGGAAAAAAAAAAGTATTTAGTCAGCCACCAATTGTGCAAGTTCTCCCACTTAAAAAGATGAGAGTTCTGTAATTGACATCAACTATGAGAGACAAAATGAGAAAACAAATCCAGAAAATCACATTGTCTGATTTTTAAACAATTTATTTTCAAATTATGGTGGAAAATAAGTATTTGGTCAATAACAAAAGTTCATCTAAATACTTTGTTATATATCCTTTGTTGGCAATGACAGAGGTCAAACGTTTTCTGTAAGTCTTCACAAGGTTGGCACACGCTGTTGCTGGTATGTTGGCACATTCCTCCATGCAGATCTCCTCTAGAGCAGTGATGTTTTGGGGCTGTCACTGGGCAACACGGACTTTCAACTCCCTCCAAAGGTATTCTATGGGGTTGAGACCTGGAGACTGGCTAGGCCACTGCAGGACCTTGAAATGCTTCTTACGAAGCCACTCCTTCATTGCCCTGGCAGTGTGCTTGGGATTATTGTCATGCTGAAAGACTCAGCCACGTTTCATCTTCAATGCCCTTACTGATGGAAGGAGGTTTGCACTCAAAATCTCACGATACATGGCCCCATTCATTCTTTCATGTACACGATCAGTCGTCCTGGTCCCTTTGCTGAGAAACAGTCCCAAAGCATGATGTTGCCACCCCCCATGCTTCACAGTAGGTATGGTGTACTTTGGATGCAACTCAGCATTCACTCTCCTCCAAACACGACGAGTTGTGTTTCTACCAAACAGTTCTACTTTGATTTCATCTGACCATATGACATTCTCCCAATACTCTTCTGGAACATCCAAATGCTCTCTAGCAAACTTCAGATGGGCCCGGATATGTACTGGTTTAAGCAGGGGGGCACTGCAGGATCTGAGTCCCTGGCGGCTTAGTGTGTTACTGACAGTAGCCTTTGTTACGTTAGTCCCAGCTTTCTGCAGGTCCCAGAACCACACTAGGTCACCCCGTGTGGTTCTGGGATTTTTGCTCACCATTCTTGTGATCATTTTGACCCCACGGGGTGAGATCTTGCATGGAGCCCCTGATCGAGGGAGATTATCAGTGGTCTTGTATGTCTTCCATTTTCTAATTATTGCTCCCACAGTTGATTTCTTCACACCAAGCTGCTTGCCTATTGCAGATTCAGTCTTCCCAGCCTGGTGCAGGTCTACAATTTTGTTTCTGGTGTCCTTCCACAGCTCTTTGGTCTTCACCATAGTGGAGTTTGGAGTGTGACTGTTTGAGGTTGTGGACAGGTGTCTTTTATACTGATAACAATTTAAAACAGGTGCCATTACTACAGGTAATGAGTAGAGGACAGATGAGCCTCTTGAAGAGGCTGTGAGAGCCAGAAATCTTGCTTGTTTGCAGGTGACCAAATTCTTATTTTCCACCATAATTTGCAAATAAATTCTTCAAAAAATCAATGTGATTTTCTAGATATGTTTTCTCATTTTGTCTCTCATAGTTGAGGTCTACCTATGATGTCAATTACAGGCCATTCTCATCTTTTTAAGTGGGAGAACTTGCACAATTGGTGGCTGACTAAATACTTCCTCCCCCTGTATATACTATATGGGTATCCAATATACATGGACTGCGACTGCGTTGCAATATAGGCTGTCCGTTTTAAGCAGCGATTCTGTGTTAACATGTCAGGTCAGTGGAGTCTTTTGTATTCTTTTATTTTTCACCTGTTTCCTAAGAATCTAATTGGCTAGCAATACATTTAAATATTTGCAAAACTCAGTGCTTCTTTGTCCCTTGACGAAGCCTGTAACCGGGCGAAACGTGCGTCGAGCGTTGCGCTGTTCACACTGGTATGGTATCATAAATTATCTGTATACCTCCCTCTTCCACCTGTGGGTTTATTTCTTATTGCAAGGAAGTTCCTTATGCAGATGTATTGTCTACACCCAGGTGTGTTTTGCGGGGTATGTTTATATGTTAAATATATCCTTTTTATATTGCACATGCCATTTTGCATGATATTAGTACATATATCCTTTTTACTATGTACCATGCCTGCAATTAAGCATTACCAGTATTGACCTTCCTGGTCTCATCCCCTTATCACTACATGTATGTTTATTATATGTTTTTTATGTGATTTTAGTTATTATCAATAAATTTTCTTGTATTTTACCATAAGTGTGGGATAGTTTTCTTTGCAAATTATAGTTTCTCCATCCCATGCACTGTTAAACTATTTTGTTGTTGCATTTTTGTTATAACATAAGGTGTTAAAGGGAGAACCTGAAAATGTCACGGTAGACCTCTTAGCAAATGTCTAATGTGACCACTTCTGGTGTACAAATGTGTACATTTAGAGTACAGCAACCCCCCTCCCACACTTCAGAAAAGCTCTGTATACAGTCATGGCCAAAAGTTTTGAGAATGATACAAATATTAATTTTTACAAAGTCTACTGCTTCAGTTTTTCTAATGGCAATTTGCATATACTCCAGAATGTTATAAAGAGTGATCAGCTTAACAGCAATTACTTGCAAAGTCAATATTTGCCTAGAAAATGAACTTTATCCCCCAAAACACATTTCAACATCATTGCAGCCCTGCCTTAAAAGGACCACCTAACATCGTTTCAGTGATTGCTCCATTAACACAGGTGTGGGTGTTGATGAGGACAGGGCTGGAGATCAATCTGTCATGATTAAGTAAGAATGACACCACTGGACACTTTAAAAGGAGGCTGGTGCTTGCCATCATTGTTTCTCTTCTGTTAACCATGGTTATCTCTAAAGAAACACGTGCAGTCATCATTGCACTGCACAAAAATGGCCTAACTGGGAAGAGTATTGCAGCTAGAAAGATTGCACCTCAGTCAACAATCTATCGCATCATCAAGAACTTCAAGGAGAGAGGTTCCATTGGTGCCAAAAAGGCTCCAGGGCGCCCAAGAAAGACCAGCAAGCGGCAGGACCGTCTCTTAAAAGTGTTTCAGCTGCAGGATCGGGCTACCAGCAGTGCAGAGCTTGCTGAGGAATGGCAGCAGGCAGGTGTGAGTGCATCTGCACGCACTGTGAGGCGGAGACTCTTGGAGCAAGGCCTGGTCTCAAGGAGGGCAGTAAAGAAGCCACTTCTCTCCAGAAAAAACATCAGGGACAGACTGATATTCTGCAAAAGGTACAGGGAGTGGACTGCTGAGGACTGGGGTAAAGTCATTTTCTCTGATGAATCCCCTTTTCGATTGTTTGGAACAACTGGAAAACAGCTTATTCGGAGAAGAAGAGGTGAGCGCTACCACCAGCCTTGTCTCATGCCAACTGTAAAGCATCCTGAAACCATTCATGTGTGGGGTTGCTTCTCAGCCAAGGGAATCGGCTCTCTCACAGTCTTGCCTAAAAAACAGCCATGAATAAAGAATGGTACCAGAATGTCCTCCAAGAGCAACTTCTCCCAACCGTCCAAGAGCAGTTTGGCGCTCGACAATGCCTTTTCCAGCATGATGGAGCACCTTGCCATAAAGCAAAGGTGATAACTAAATGGCTCAGGGAACAAAACATAGAGATTTTGGGTCCATGGCCTGGAAACTCCCCAGATCTTAATCCCATTGTGAACTTGTGGTCAATCATCAAGAGACGGGTGGACAAACAAAAACCAACAAATTCAGACAAAATGAAAGCATTGATTCTGCAAGAATGGACTGCTATCAGTCAGGATTTGGTCCAGAAGTTGATTGAGAGCATGCCAGGGAGAATTGCAGAGGTCCTGAAGAAGAAGGGTCAACACTGCAAATATTGACTTGCTGCATTAACTCATTCTAACTGTCAATATAAGCTTCTGTTACTCATAATATGAATGCAATTATATTTCTGTATGTGATAAAAACATCTGACAAACACACATAAAAACCAGAGGGCAGCAGATCATGTGAAAATATAATATTTGTGTCATTCTCAAAACTTTTGGCCATGACTGTACATACTGTATAAAGGTTGGGTCGCTTCTCTTTTAATTCATCTTTGTACTGTATAATTGCTTTCAAATGAGGCAACTGATCTTGAACCTGAAAGTCACAAGAGCTTGTAAGATGTGCGACACAATGGTTACAGATTTTGATTTGCATAGTTTTTAGTATTAGACTGTTAGTTGAGCTCCTTGGATCAGGAGAATTTTAAAAATCCATAAATAAATAAATAAAAAATCTACTTTCTGAAGTGGCATATCCTGAACTAAAAACTATTTAAAATGACAGTTGAATTCAAGAAACACTCTTACCATCTGATACCGCTGTCCAAGTTATCTAAATGTAAAGCACATCAGTATTCTGGATTTTATATATTCACTACATACAGTAGCAATTCCAGAATCAAGTGACAACTTACCTGTAAAACCTTTTGAAGTTGCTTTTGATTTTCTACCACCAATATGTTAGCCTCACAGTTTTCTGCCACATAATGACATGCATCTGCAGAGTTGGTGATGTAGATGCCCACTGCAAATCCTCTGTAGCAGAAGAATGTATTTAATTGACTCATAAGCTTAAAAGGGAGTAAAGTGGTTATATAACTAATTATAGCACCTTGTAGAGGTGATTCTACAGTTTCCAATGTTATTCAGTTTTAGCGTTTCATTTTCATGTAAATTGATGTTTTATTCATATGGAAATAAGGGAAAAGTGCTTTGGTGGAATGACCTAGCTTGCCTGGTCTCAGCTCTAGATTAAATAAATTGAAAACTGCCATTTACATGAAAATGGGGCTCCAAAGCTGAATAACAGAGGCATATTTGAAAACTGTAGACTCAGCTCTGCAAGTTATCAAGATTATTAATACTCAATTTGCTGCCGACAGACTGCCTTTAACATCTGTTATATCTGTCAAAATAAGAGTTATTACCCATGACAATCTGCATTCTTAACAATCAAACAGTTTAGAAAGCAGTAGACAGGTGGAGATTTATCACTCCCGCTACACTAGTTTTCTGGAGTGATAATGTGGAGCACATTTGGCGCCAGGCCCTTTCTTTTGCCACAACCCTCGTTCAGCATCTAGCTCGACACTATGTGAGAATGTGGGTGAAGCAGGGGCACCTTGGCCCGACATATTCATATCCAGTTTTCTGGCACGAGTAATAACAGAACTCTACGCCAGTTCCTAACTTGTGGTGCATGGACATGTTACTCATTTATGAAGAAGCTGGAATTTTTTCATACATCACTCGTTCTCTGTGACAGTGGTGCCTTTATTAAGACTGGCTTAATAAGTCTGCCTCATAATGTTTCATAAAGTGTCAAAGAAATAAGTGGAACAAGGATTTATTTATTTTTTTAAAATTTAATTGCGACCAGTTCTTAAAAAATTGATTTTTGTATACTAGGAGTATCAAAAGATGTTGACTCCGCCTCTGTGCTATACCCTCTTACAGTGTGCTAGTCAGTTTTTTTTTTTTTTTTTGTGTGTCTCTCCTACTGCTGCGGTACAAAGAACACCAACATGGAACCAACATGTCCTGAACCTGAGAATGAACAAACCAAAAAGCCCTGGCAGGAACAATAAGAAAAAACAAGGGTGGGATCTGTGTTCCCCAGTGAATACAACAAGAAAAGAATTTTACGCTGAGTACAAAAATCCATTTTTCTTGCTTATTTCCCTGGTGGGGGGGTGGGGGAGATGTCCTAAAGCAATCCAAGAGGGCAGAAATTACACAGCCAAGCAAGTAACCTAATGCGCAGCTGCCTATAGAACCTTACAACCCAAACTGGCATCAGCAGAGGCCACAGAATGAATCTGGTAAAACTTGGTTAATCGCTTGGCGTCGCAGCCAGTTTTGGACTTTATGACACAGCCCCATTTTTCAAATATGACATGAGTCACTTTATGTGGTGATAACTTTGGAATGCTTTAACTTTTCCAGGTGATTCTGAGAAAGTTTTTTCGTGACACATTGTACTTAGTCTTTGATGTAAATTTGGGTCAATATGTTCTGTGTTTATGAAAAAATAGGAAATTTGGTGAAAATTTATAAAAATATGCAATTTTCAAAGTTTGAAATTATCCTCTTTTCATACAGAGAGTCATACCACTTAAATTAGTTAAAAAAACATAATTTACCATGACTCGGGGAGGAGGAATATATCCTCACTCCGGCTGACTTACCACAGCCCGGTACACATCCTGTCCTACCCCACCTCTTGGATTTAAAATTGGCCTGTTCAGTGGCACCCCTGCAATTCTGTCAGATAATACTCAATTTCTTCCAGAAAATGATTGCAATCACAAATGCTTTGGTAATAATATCTTCATTTAAATTGTCGTCAATGGAAAACCACAAAAAGAATTGTCAAAAAGCCAAATTGGATATAATTCCACACCAAACATAAAAAAGGGGGTGGACAAAAGTATTGGCACCCTTTGAAAAATCATGTGATGCTTCTCTAATTTGTGTAATTAACAGCACCTGTTACTTACCTGTGGCACATAACAGGTGGTGGCAATAACTAAATCACACTTGCAGCCAGTTGAAATGGATTAAAGTTGACTCAACCTCTGTCCTGTGTCCTTGTGTGTACCACATTGAGCATGGAGAAAAGAAAGAAGACCAAAGAACTGTCTGAGGACTTGAGAAGCAAAATTTTGAGGAAGCATGAGCAATCTCAAGGCTACAAGTCCATCTCCAAAGACCTGAATGTTCCTGTGTCTACCGTGCACAGTGTCATCAAGAGGTTTAAAGCCCATGGCACTGTGGCTAACCTCCCTAGATGTGGACGGAAAAGAAAAATTGACGAGAGATTTCAACGAAAGATTGTGCGGATGGTGGCTAAAGAACCTCGACTAACATCCAAACAAGTTCTAGCTGCCCTGCAGTCCGAGGGTACTACAGTGTCAACCCGTACTTTCCGTCGGTGTCTGAATGAAAAGGGACTCTATGGTAGGATACCCAGGAAGACCCCACTTCTGACCCAGAGACATAAAAAAGCCAGGCTGGAGTTTGCCAAAACTTACCTGAGAAAGCCAAAAACTTTTTGGAAGAATGTTCTCTGGTCAGATGAGACAAAAGTAAAGCTTTTTGGGAAAAGGCATCAACATAGAGTTTACAGGAAAAAAAAGAGGCCTTCAAAGAAAAGAACACGGTCCCTAGAGTCAAACATGGCGGAGGTTCCCTGATGTTTTGGGGTTGCTTTGCTGCCTCTGGCACTGGACCGCTTGCCCGTGTGCATGGCATTATGAAGTCTGAAGACTACCAACAAATTTTGCAGCATAATGTAGGGCCCAGTGTGAGAAAGCTGGGTCTCCCTCAGAGGTCATGGGTCTTCCAGCAGGACAATGACCCAAAACACACTTCAAAAAGCACTAGAAAATGGTTTGAGAGAAAGCACTGGAGACTTCTAAAGTGGCCAGCAATGAGTCCAGACCTGAATCCCATAGAACACCTGTGGAGAGATCTCAAAATGGCAGTTTGGAGAAGGCACCCTTCAAATCTCAGGGACCTGGAGAAATTTGCCAAAGAAGAATGGTCTAAAATTCCAGCAGAGCATTGTAAGAAACTCATTGATGGTTACTGGAAGCGGTTGTTCGCAGTTATTTTGTCTAAAGGTTGTGCTACCAAGTATTAGGCTGAGGGTGCCAATACTTTTGTCCGGCCCATTTTTGGAGTTTTGTGTAAAATGATCAATGATTTGACTTTTTTTCATTCTCTTTTGTGTTTTTTCATTGCAAGCAAAATAAATGAAGATATTATTACCAAAGCATTTGTGATTGCAATCATTTTCTGGAAGAAATTGAGTATTATCTGACAGAATTGCAGGGGTGCCAATACTTTTGGCCAGCACTGTATATAAATACCTTAAACATATGAATAACACCGCCATAAAACGGGCGGTGTATAAATACAAACCAATACTTAACCGTAACAACTGTATACAAAATTAACACCATTTAAAAGTGCTTATATCACAACCCACCCCACCACGGGGATAGGCACCACCACTAATCCGCCCAGGCGCAAAACCCCCACCTCGGGCAGACCTTTAACCATCTGTAAGACCACAAGCCTGACCCCCAAAGGGACCTAAGCCCAACTAGGGGACTTCCCAGGCTTACACATTCCCCACCAGGATCCCCATACCACCGATGAGGTCCTACAACAGTGCCTGATAGTCCTCTAACCCCACCAACCCCCAGCCAAACATACCCATGAACCATTAGAAAAGTAGGGCGGGCGGGCGGGCCACTTCCCGACTCTGCCACTGCCTGACCCTTAGCTCACCCCAGCAACACCTTTTAACACCTAAGATCCCACCCCCATTTTTCCCGATCAAACTCTCCTACTACTTAACCCCTTCGTTCCTTAATCCTCCCCCCAGTCATGTAGTCCCTATCCCCAAGTGTCTAGGGCCTTCTCTTGAATCGGGGAGGAGGAATATATCCTCACTCCGGCTGACTTACCACAGCCTGGTACACATCCTGTCCTACCCCACTTCTTCCCCAATAAAGACTCGGACTACCTCTTGGATTTAAAATTGGCCTGTTCAGGCCGATTTATTAAAACATATATATATATATATATATATATATATATATATACATATATATAAATATGTGAGGATGTGAACCTAGAGGGCGCTAGGGAGCGACCCAGGCCAGCCCTGAAAAGGCCCTCAGCCACACCTTTTGGTGTGGCGCGTAACTCCAGAGGGGCTGGAGTATCCTGCAGGAAGCAGGAGATGGTGGACCAGCTAAGGACAGAGAGAGAGGTTTTGTCCAAGAAGGGCTGGGGTCTACAGGGGACTGTTGCTGGAGCTGAGCAATAGTCAGGACAGTTAGGGGCTCAAGGAGTGAGTTAGGGCCCTAACTGTGGACTAGGTTTTTTGTTGTTTTGCTTTGTTGCAGTTAAGCTGAATAAAGCCACTTTTATTTTACACTTGGACCGTCTGAACGCTATCTTTCCGGCGCCCAGTACCACGAACCACTGCTGTCCAGACCAGGAGCCTGCCGCCATTTGAGATTAATTCCCCAAATTGTCACAATACCTTAAACATATAAATAACATATAAATAACACCACCATAAAATGGGCGGTGTATAAATACAACCAATACTTAACCGTAACAACTGTATACAAAATTAACACCATTTAAAAGTGCTTATATCACAACCCACCCCACCACGGGGATGGGCACCACCACTAATCCGCCCAGGCGCAAAACCCCCACCTCGGGCAGACCTTTAACCATCTGTAAGACCACAAGCCTGACCCCCTAAAGGGACCTAAGCCCAACTAGGGGAGTTCCCAGGCTTACACATTCCCCACCAGGATCCCCATACCACTGATGAGGTCCTACAACAGTGCCTGATAGGCCTCTAACCCCTCCAACCCCCAGCCACAGACTCACAGGCATGAACCCTTATGCCCGTGAGTCCCACCACACAGAAAAAGCTCGCTCTACACCATCTTGCAAACCCATCATCCATATATCCGTCCCTATCGCATTTAAATGCACCCCATATGATCCAGGGAGGGGACTTCCAAGTCCCGATGCCGGACCACTATCCCACCATTCCGCACCACAAAACGAGCCACTGCCCTATTCACTTTAATACGGGTCTTCTCCAAACGGGCTACCGACCTCGCATTGCGCCATACCAAACGCGCAACCATGTCACACCAAACGACAATCAAGCCCGGGAACTCAGTCAGCAGACGCAACACATCAAATTTAATGTCCCTGATGAGTTCCCTGAACGAGCGCACCCCTAAATCATCGCCTCCAACATGCAGAACAACGACATGTGGGGGGCGATCGACCCGACTATAAAAATGAAACTTGGGCAAAACCCGACTCCAAATCATACCGCGCACCCCATTAGGCCGGACGTCCGCCACAATTACACCCCAAAAAACATAAGAATGACCCAATATCCAGATCAAACAGGGACCTAAGAACAAGAACAAAGAAGATTAAATACCACCAGCAACAAAAAAGGGGAAAAAAGGAGGAAAATTCCCAACACCACTGACCTCAGCACCACTTTCTTCCCACCCCTGGGAACACCACCAACTCACCGCAATAGGTCCGGACGCACGTAAAGGCGGAACTGGTCAGATTCCCACCTCCCGATGCGGCGCACGACATCATCCCCCAGACCCCAGTGAGAGGCCTCCGTGGCCACACCGATTCGGAAAGAGTGAGAACCATAATCACCAGGGACCTCCCCCACCAGGACCAAGGCCTTCCTAAATACAGGTACGAACTGAAACCTAGACAAAGTCCCCCCCCTCGCGTGACAAAGGAAGGACCCAGGGAGCGAACCCCGAACCCGAAGAAAATTAGACACCCCTGACACCGGACAAGAGGGGTGCCCCCCAACTGCATGAAGCACCACCAACCTACCGCGACCCACCTGGTCCATCTTGGAGTGACGTAGATGGCACTCCACCCAGGGGCGCACCGCTAATGAGGCGAGGTGAGGCGGCCGCCTCGGGCGGCACTGTCCGGGGGGTGGCATTTTACTATTTAATGTAAACCAGCCCAGGACAGGCCGCTTTAAAAAAAAAAAAAAACAAAGCTGAGCGCGGCCTGTCCTGGGCTGGTTTACAAGACGTCGCATCTCAGCGCAGGCGGCGATACAATGACGTCATCACGCCGCCTACGCTGAGACACAGACGTCGCGGACAAGAAGAGGAGGCGGTGGCGGCGGCTGCATCAAGGCATCGCAGGTGAGTATAACTTTTTTTTATCTATATAAATAGGCCGTAACCTGTTGGAATATCCCCGGCAGGTCAGGGCCTATTTATTTACCTACCCGCGTCTGCTCGTGGCCGCCCCCGCTTCCCCTTCTGCTATGGGCCGCAGAAAAGGAAGCGGATGCCGCTGTGAGCGGCCGCGGGCATCGGTAAGTTAGGCCGCGGGCCGCAAATACTACTATTATTATACTCCGGGGTCTATTCAGACCCCGGAGTATAATAATCAGAGGCCTAGGGTTGGTGAGGGAACATAAAAAACAGTGTTACTCACCTCCTGCGATCTGATGTAACTCCGAGCAGGCTTGAGGCCTGTGGTGACGTCATCAGGTCGCGTCGCCGGCCTGATCACGTGACGTGTGTGCGCAATTAAACAGGGCCGAAAGCTGCAAGGAGTGCACCGGTGTCCAGGATAGGTAAGTAACTCTGATTTTTATGTTTGTATTCTCCCCTGGGTCTCCAATCATTATACTCTGGGGTCTGAAAAGACCCCAGAGTATAATAATAGTTCATGGGTGGTCCACTATGGGGCATAATACCCTGTGCAGGGACCACTGTAGAGCATAATACCCTGTGCAGGGGCCACTCTGGAGCATAATACAAGTGCAGGGGCCACTATAGAGCATAATACCGAGTGCAGGGGCCACTATAGAGCATAATACCGAGTGCAGGGGCCACTATAGAGCATAATACCGAGTGCAGGGGCCACTATGGAGCATAATACCAGTGCAAGGGCCACTATGGAGGATAATACCAGTGCAGGAGCCACTATGGAGCATAATACCCTGTGCAGGGGCCACTCTGGAGCATAATACCAGTGCAGGGGCCACTATGGAGCATAATACCGTGTGCTGGGGCCACTATAGAGCATAATACAAGTGCAGGGGCCACTATGGAGCATAATACCAGTGCAGGGGCCAATATGGGGCATAAAACTGTGTGCAGGAGTTGCTGCGGAACATAATACCATGTGCAGTGGCCAATGCAGGGCATAATACCGTGAGCAGGGGCCACTATGGAGCATAATACCGTGTGCAGGGGCCGCTGAGAGGCATAATACAGTGTGCAGGGGCCGCTGCGGGCCATAACACTGTGTAATACTGTGTGCAGGGGCTGCTGTGGAACTTTATAGTGTGTGTAAATGGGGCGCTATAAACATGGGCTATGGCACCTGTTTATATTATATGCTGTCTGTTTATAGTGACCGTGTGATGTAATTGTAGCCTTGTCACATACTGTAGACATGTACAGGACGAGGCTGTAGTTACATTACATGGCCGCTATGAGATGAAATACACTATGTAAACAGAGAAGCGGTCACGGCGCTTACACAGGTACCATTCAAACAGCTGATCAGTGGGGGTCCTGGGTTTTTGAACCCCACTGATTAGTTTATTAATGACCTGGAAAACCTTTTAATTAGTTAACACCTGGGGTATTATTAATAAGGGGCACTATTTATACAGGGTACACACGGACATTATTAATATAAAGATGCACTTGGGGGTATTATTCATTATGGGGGGTTATATCATATATTTTATAATTGGGGGTAGCAGCAGGATGGGGGCTTTGTGTAGGTGAGGACAATGTGGGTTGGATGCCTGGAAAAGTGAGGAGCCAAAGATGTCTGTGTTGGAACCTTTACAGAGACAAGTCACAGATGGAAGAAGTGGTCATGGCGGTCCAGAGGGAAGAGAAGAGAAATGTTACCGATTAGTCAGAGACGTCACCTGTAAGTCACAAAATGTTACTGCCCTGTATTCACCTAAATGATAGAGGATAAATACCTGAGTGATGGGGGTCTGTCTGCTGAGACCCCCACTGAGCCTGAGAATTGGGTTTTTCCCCCCACTAGGTGGGAATCCAGCCTGACTGCAGCCATATATATAGGTGTGTCACTTGGTGGATGGACGAACCCGCGTGGTTCTCATTCACTTCAATGGGAGTGCCAAAGATACCCGAAGTCCAGTACTCAGCTATCTGCGGTGCTCCTATTATAGAGAATGGGGGCCACGTGGCCTCGTCCATCCACCAAGCAGAAGATGTGTGACGTTACTTTCATTGTTAATGCCGTGTTGTTGATCTGATACTGAAGTAATACAGTAAGAAGAATTCTTATAAACTGTTTTATAACTTTGTGTATTGTGTATATTGTGCGACTATAACAGTGTGTTAAACTAGTAGCATGGAAACTCAGTTTTTGTTTTTTGTTTTTTGGGGGGGGGGGGGTCTTTCTATAGTCCGCCTCAGGCAGCAAAGAGGCTAGGTTCACCACTGACTCCACCCGATCCTCAAACAAAGCTACCTCATTCCACTGCAAACCTCCCAAAGCTGCCATCGAATCGCTAACCAACTCCCCAACACGAAAAGCCCCAAAAAAGCCCAGCAAAAAAGCTGCCCGGGACAACAGCACTTCATATTCTGAAAAACAAAAACTCGGCAGACACTTCCATAAACGCCCCAATAATGCAAAGGAAACCTGCCGACTGGTCCCCCGCCAAAAACCCCCTCATAGCCTGGCGCACCACAAAATCTTTCGTGACATCCCGCAAACCCTGTAAGTGAAAAAGAAACGCCAGTCCCGCCAGACGCTGAGACACCACCGCGGCCGAGAGCCCTTCCACAAACGCCACACCAATTCAATCCAATCTGTTTTCAACACCATCCGGTCTTCATCCGAACGCACCCCCCCCCCCCCCCCGCACGACAGGCAGTCCTGCTCCCAGTCACACCAAACCTGCTGGTAACGCTTCCAAGTCACGGCGGACACAGAATGCCAGACGAGCTCCGCCGCGGAACCGACACCAGGGACCACAAGTGGGCCGGACAGACCTCGCCCACCTCTAGAGCCAACTCCTGGAACCAAACTGACACCGGAGCCAAACTGACAATGAGACAAGGAATCAGCCACAGAATTAAGCACCCCAGGCACGTGATGCGTTGAAACATGTACATTCAGTTCTAAGTAGCGCAGCACCAGATGCCGAAGCAGCGACACCACCGGAGGGGACTTTGCAGATTGGGAATTGATGACGAACAGCACAGCACTTATTACAATGAAAGCACACCTTTCGGTCCCGAAATTCGCCACCCCATAACTCCACTGCAACTATAATTGGGAACAACTCCAACAACGCTAAGTTCGCCACCAACCCCGCCTCCATCCAATCAGTGGGCCAAGCTCCTGCACACCGACGCCCCTGAAAATACACCCCAAACCTGACCGACCCTGTCGCGTCTGTATGCAAATTCAACTCCTCACTAGAAATAACGCAAGCAAGCCATAAAGAACGCTTGTTAAACCGCCCCAGAAAATCATCCCAAACCACCAAGTCCGCCCTCATCTCAGCAGTAAGCCGCATGAAGTGATGAGGCGACCGCACCCCTGCCATCAGCGCAGCCAACCGACGACAAAAAAACTCGCCCCATCGGCATGATGCGACAGGCATCAAGTTCAATTAACCCAGCAACGATCGCACTTCCCGCAGCCGAACCTTCCGGACCCCCTGGAACCTGCGAACAGTCAACCACAGGTCCTCCAGTTTATCCCCCAGCAACCTGGATTCCAACAGCACTGAATCAAGTTCAATGCCCAAAAACTTCATCACTGACGCCGGACCCTCCGTCTTGTCGGGGCCAAGGAGACCCCGAACAAACCCGCCACCCGTTCGACCGTATGCAGTAACATCAAGCAGTCTGACGAATCCCCAGACCCAACACAGAAGAAATCATCTAAATAATGAATGATTGACTCCAAACCAGACAAGTCCATGACCACCCATTCCAGAAAAGAACTGAAAGCTTCAAAATAAGCACAAGAGATGGAACAGCCCATAGGCAAACAACAGTCTTCATAAAACTGGTCCTCCCACATGCATCCCAACAAATGGAAGCTCTCAGGGTGAACAGGTAAAACCCGAAATGCCGCCTCTATAATCAGTCTTAGCCATAAGCGCCCCAGGACCCACCCAACGCACCAACGCCACCGCCTTATCAAACAAAGCATAGGAGATGGAGGACAGGGAAGGATCAATCCCATCGTTAACCAACGCCCCAGCCGGGGAGGAAAGGTGATGAATAAGGCAGAACTGAGAGGGCTCACTCTTGGGGACCACAACCAAAGGTGAAACCCGTAAATGAGGCCAGGGAGGGGTCGAGAAGGGCCCCGTCATGCGCCCTAAACCCACCTCCTTCATCAACTTTGCCCCCACAACCTCAGGATGATCCCTAGCTGTTTTAAGATTCCCAGGGCAAAAAACGGGGGCTGCCGCATCAAAAGGAATATGGAAACCCTCCTCAAAACCTTCCGCTAACAACCGTGCCGCCACCCGATCGGGGTATCCACTTAGATAAGGAAGCATTACTGTGACCTTCACCGGCGTCTTCCCTTTTCTCGACAACATCTCCACCCTTCTCTTTTCCTCGCTTAAAGCACTTGTGAAGCCCATGGCTACCCCCGCAACTGGAACACTCATGTTTGAAGTGGCAGGGAACACCGAATTTACACTGCCCTTCATTGAACAACCAACAGTACCCCTTTTTCTGAGAAGCCGAGGATCCGGTCGCAGCGGCAGAACCCCCGGCCCCCCCCGCGAAAGGACGGCGCAGCAGGCGCCGACATCAGCCGCATCCACAAGGAGATGTCCTTGTGATCCCACCGCAGGCCCGGACGCACCGCCTTACGCTGCCGGAACTGCTCATTGTATCGGAGTCATGCCACCCCGCCGTACACTCTGTGCTCCTCCCTAATAGAGTCCATATAGCCAAAAAGAGCTGAGCAGTGCTCAGGCTCCTTTTCCCCAATCACGCTCGCCAATATGGCAAACGCTTGCAGCCAATTGACGAACGTACGCGATATTAGACGGTAGCGACGCTTCTCGTCCTTCTTGCTGTCACTAGGCTTAACCTTGTCCAAATTAAATTTGTCCAGAGGGAGCAGGGAAAAAATTTCCACGTACTCCCCTTTCCAAATTTTGGCCCGCACCTCCTGCTTTAAATGCGCCCCAAGTGGGCCCTCATAGCAGATGTATACCTCCCCCTTCGCTCGGTCATCTAGGCGCACTATATCCACCACCTTCTCTTTCTCCTTACCCTTGGCCCCCGCCACAGCATCCGAACCCTCAGGGGCCCCTCCACCCACCTGAACGGGCTCCCCAGGCACCGACACAACCTCTCCCAGCGGGCCAGCAATAGGAACTACCGGGACCACCACCTCCCCAGACCCCGGGGAAACACTCGCGTCCGAGCCCACCCAAGCTCCCGCAGGCCCAGAGGCCCCAGGCAGCTCGCCCACCAATTCCTGAAGCAGGCCGAGCAACCGGCCCCATACTGCACCCCCCGCAGCTGACCATCCCAGGGACTCTATCCCCCCCCCGGACCCCACAGGCCCTAAAGCACTCGCTGCAGCGCCCGACACGCTCACCTCAGAGCCCCCACCCATAAAAGAGGAAAGAAACCCCATCTGCTCACCAGGCTGCGTCGGGGGCGCCCCAGATCAGCTGCTGCCGGTCCTGGCTCCTCAGGGGGCTTATCCTCGAGAACTGCTGACGCAGTCTTCAGCCGGCCTCTTCCGGCCCAAACCCGAACCACCGCGACGAGAAGGCTTGGCCGCGCCAGAAGTACCGGCCGCGTCACTTCCGGCGCGCTCAGATGCGGCATCAGAGAGGAGGCCAGGGAGCGCGCCTGGGGGGCAGTCCCCGCCCGCTGACGTCACGCGCCGGGCACGCCCCCCGGCCGGAGCTCGGGAGACTGCCACTCGGGTCCTGAGAACGAAGAGGATGGAGGAGGCGTGGTAACCGGTCCTCCCTCCAGACGACTGCGACCTGCACGAGAATTCATCCCGGCCACCGGGCGCTCTCCAGGGGAGCTAGCCTGGGCACCCGTGGCCGGAGGGTCCCTCCTGGGGCTCCTAGAACGTTGCCGCGCCACCCGCCCCCGGTCAGGAGAGTAACGCTCCGGCAGCCAGGACTGCCGAGCACGTGAAGAAAGGACCAGGGCACCCGGACCGCCGCCAGAAGATCCTCCACGACCTGCTCACCATGGACCACCGCCGCCACCCGAAGGAGAGAGCGCAACGGTTCAAGATCAGTCATGGTGAGTATTGTCCCACAGACGGTCCACTTCCCGACTCTGCCACTGCCTGACTGACTTTTAGCTCAGCCCAGCAACACCTTTTAACACCTAAGATCCCACCCCCATTTTTCCCGTTCAAACTCTCCTACTACTTAACCCCTTCGTTCCTTAATCCTCCCCCCAGTCATGTAGTCCCTATCCCCAAGTGTCTAGGGCCTTCTCTTATCTCTGCTTTATGTGGACATCAGTTTAAACTAAGTTTATTTTTTTTTTTGTACGTTATAAGGCTTATAGTCTAACAGGAATTTTCATGAGAATTTACAAAACTAATTTTTTAAAGGTACGAATTCAGTTCCAAAGAGGCTTTGAAAGGTCTTTGTATTAGAAACCCCCATAAATCACCCCGTTTCCAAAACTGCACCACGAAAGCAATTCAAGACAGTATTTGAGAAATTTGTTAACACTTTAAGCGCTTCACAGGAAATAAAACAAAATAAAGGTGAAAAATATACATTTCAATTTTTTTCAATACTATGTTCATCTAACCCTAACATTTGCACATTCACAAGGGGTTAAAAAGAGAAAATACATCCCATAGTTTGTTGTGCAATTTCTCTCAAGCACATAAATACCACATATGTTAATGTAACCTGCTGTTTGGGCACACGACAGGACGCAGAAAGGGAAGGAGCGACGTTGAGCTTTCGGAGGGCAGATTTTACTTGAATCGTTTTCAGGTGCCATGTTGCATTTGTAGAGCACATGAGGTACTAGAACAATAAAACCCCCATTAAATTACCCCATTTAAGAAAATACACCCCTCAAGGAATTTATCAAGGGGTATAATGAGCACTTTGATGCCACAACTGTTTCACAGTATTTACTACCATTGGGACATGAAAAAGAAAAAAATTATTCTCTTTCCAGTAAAATGTCTCTTTAGCCCCAAATTTCTCATTTTCACAAGGGGTTAAGAGAGAAAAAGCACCCCACAGTCCATTACACAATTTCTCCTGAATGTAGCAGTACCCCATATTTGGTTGTAAACTGCTGTATGGGTACATGGCAGAGCTTGGAACAGAGAGGGCGCTATTTGGCTGTTGGAGGGCAGATTTTAATGGAATTGTTTTCAGGTACCATGTCGCATTTGCAGAGCCCCTGTGGTGCCAGAACAGTGGAAACCCCCAAAATATGACCCCTTTTTGGAAACTAGACCCCTCAAGAAATTTATCAATGGGTATAGGGAGTATTTTGACCCTACAGATGTTTTACAGAATTGGGCCGTCAAAATAGATGATGACATTTTTTTCCGTTAAAATGTTGTTTTAAGCCAAGACTACTGGAAGTCCAAGGGTTTCGTTTGTACTGTGGGTTCAAAAAACAGAAAAAAAAAAAAAAAAAAAAAAACATCCGCTATTACACCCATCTGAAAGCTACCAAAAACTGGGATTTTATATTTTATATACTCTCCTCTCCCCTGCTGTCTGGCTGCAGCACTGTGAATGGTGATCGCTGGCTAGTGGAGGCTGTCCCTCGCTGGTCAGATCAGAGTATTAGCTGTTTCATACAGCTGATACTCCAATTTCCCTGTTCTGGGGCACTGTCAGTTATGACAGTAAGCCCCGGGATCAGTACTGCACATAGCTGCACTGTGATTGGTGGGTCTGTACAGACCCACCAATCACAGCAATCGCTGGAGAGGGGAGGCTTGTAGTGGTCCCTCTACGGTCACAGGGGAGTCTCAGCTGCTAACAGCTGAGCTCCCGATACCTAGCCATACTCCCTGCTAAATAAAAGCCCTGGGAGCTCGGACGTAACTGTATGTCCCGGTGCGCTAATGAAGCTCTCTCCAGGATGTACAGTTACGTCGTGGTGCGCCTAGGGGTTAAAGTGTGAACAGATGCCCAGGTGGCAGCTTTGCAGACCTGAGCGGCAGAAGCCTGATGTCGAATAGCCCAAGAGGCTCCGACAGCTCTGGTGTAGTCATGTGGAGGGGCGGCGCCCTATCCTTGAGCCGATAGGATCACAGACCGAATCCATTGGGAGATGGAAGCCTTGGAAGCAGCAACGGCCTTGCGAGGGCCCTCAGGGATAAATGAACAAAGTGTCCGAATGATGGAAGGAGACAACTAGACCCAGATCGCCTGGACAACATCCAGACAGTGAAAAGAACGCTCATATGGGTGCTTGGGGTCTGGGCAGAAAGATGGTTAAACAATGTTCTCGTTGAAGTGGAAGGAAGAAATTACCTTATGCAGAAAAGAAGGTGATGGATGAAGGACAACCTTGTCTTTGTGGAGAACAAGAAAAGGGGGCTTCCAGGACAGGGCAGCTAGCCCCGAGACCTTGCGGATGGAGGTAATGGCCACCAGGAAGGCAACTCTCCAGAATAGAAGGCAAAGAGAGATATCCCACAAAAGCTCAAGGAGGAAGCCTGAAGCACCTCAAGAATGAGATTAAGGTCCCATGGTTCTACTGGAGATTGGGAGGGAGGAGCACAGTGAGCCACTCCCTGCAGAAAGGTCTTCACTTGAAGCAGGAAAGCCCAGGGTCTTCTGAAAAAGGATGGAAAGGGCAGAAACCTGTCCCTTAAGAGAAGGCTGGTTAGAAAAAAGGAGCGCGGATGAAAATCGTTTCTCATACACCAGCGGACGTATGCCTTCCACGTGCAATGGTAGATCTTATTGTCAAGTCTCAGGTCATGAGACAATATTTTGGTCATGAAACAATATTTTGTTACTTTTATATTTTTCTTTTTTTTTATGCTACAAATACAAATTTTTCCTTGCTACTAATTGCTGATAGCTTAAGGACAAAGGAATGTAATCAAAGATGGCGCGGACATCCTGCATACCATGCCTCAGGGCTGATGCCTCAGGCTGGAATCGAGGCTGCACCTGGTTGAACGTCAGGAACAAGAGCCAATGGGGGATGGACAGCTCAGGAATATCAGAGAAACTCTACACTACACTATGCATTAACCCGCCCTCTTCCTTTCTTGTACAAATGTGTGTGACGTGAATAAACCTGGCAGTGCAGTGCTGAGGCTGAAAGGAAAAGCATGAACTGAGTTTGAAACAGAACTCTGTGTCTGTGTCTTTCTTAGTGCTGTGCACACATGCTTACTGATTTGGACTGACTGATTGATCCGGTATTGGTTGATTATGGCCCTGACATTATCTGACTGGGCCTTGAGCATAGTCTGGATAACAGGCTCCAAAAACCAACGATGCCTCAGCTTCAACAGCCACGCCATTGAACGCAGCTGAGGTAAGGTGGGGGTGGAACAGCGGTCCTTGAGACAGAAGGTCATCTTGCAGAGGAAGAGGCCAAGGAGCGTCCACTAGCAGGAACATAAGGTGTGCGTGCTAGGCCGGGCAGGGCCAATCCGGAGCCACTAGGATGGCTGGAACCCCCTTGATCTTGAGCTTCTTGAGAACCCGAGGGAGAAGAGAATGAAACAGGTAAAGGTGGAAATCCAACCAGGGAGTCTTGAGAGCTTTGACGGTAATGGCTCGAGGGTCCAGGTGACTGGCCACATAGCGAGGGAGCTTGTGGTTCAGGCGGGAGGCAAAGAGGTCGACGCCAGGTGTGCCCCACTGTCAGCACAGCTGGAGGAAGATCTTCTGATGAAGCGACCACTTGCCTGGGTCGAGATTTTCTCGGCTTAGGAAGTCTGCCGCCCAATTGTCCATGTTTGGAATGTGGACCGCCAACAGAGCTGGAACATGACACTCCACCCAAAGAAGAGAGTGGGAGACTTCTTGCAAGGCCGCACGGCTCCTGGTGCCCGCTTGGTGGTTCAAGCAGGCGACCACAGTGGTGGTGTTGGCCTTGACTCTGACCGCACGCCCTTGGCGGAGAGAGGTCCATTGAGACAGGGCTAAGAAGATGTCCTTCAGTTCCAGTAGGCTGATCTGGAGGGAGGTCTCAGCTTTGAACCACAGGCCCTGAACGGTCAAGGCACTGAAGACTGCCCACAGATGGAAAGGCTGGTGTTGGCCAGCCTTTGCCATCAAAGATTCTCTCAGCAATCCTGGGGAGGCAGAAGAATCAAAGGCTGGACGGAAATTTCTCACAGCAGGCCAGAATCGCTAATTGCAGAGGATGTGAGTGGAACTAACCAAAAGGGATGGCTTCGAAGGTCAAGACCATCGTGCCCAGGGTCCGCATGCAGAATTGAAGAGAGCATGGAGAGTTCCTCTATAGGCGGGACACACCAAACCTAAGGGCCAGGATCTTGGACTCTGGGAGGTGCGTGCCCTGGTGCGTGTCGAGGATCATGCCCAGGAATTCCATGTGCTGAGAAGGCATGACAGGACTTTTTCTCATTGGCAAGCCAGCCGAACCAAGAAAGGAGTTACAAAGTGATCCGCAAGCTAGTCTTGGTCCATCTTGGAGGGAGCTTTCACCAGGAGGTCATCTAAGTATGGAATCACAGCAACTCCTCTAGGACGGAGGATGGCCATGAGAGACACCTTGGTAAATACTCGGGGGGTGGCAGAAGCCAGGCCAAAGGGAAAAATTATAATCTGGAAATTACGCAAAACCCATCGTGACATAAAGAAAACGCTGATGGCACCGCACAATGGAAATGTGGAGTTAGACGTTGTGAATGTCCAGGGATACCACCACCGACTGCAAGAACTCCATGTGGATACGGACAAACCTGGAAGAGTGGAGACGGTCTGGAAAAAGGCGTCTGCTCGAGCAGGGGAAGAAGGAAAAGTGGCCGGAAATAATCTTCTGTTTGAAAGGGAGGAAAACTCGATGGAGTAGCCGGTCGATACCACGTCTCGGACCCAGGTGTTGTCAGTGCTGGCAAGGCAGAAGGAGAGCAGTCGTTCCCCTACCTGAGGGGCCCCAAGTGGGGGGGAAGACCTTTATGCAGAGGAGGGTTTGGAAGAGGATGGCCTGGAGGACTCGGAGCGGGACTGCCAGGCAGGTCTGGGCTTAAAAGACGGCTTCTTGGAGCAGCATTTCTGGGGAAACTGTCCTCTGGAGGAAGAGGCAGAGCCACGAAAGAAGCAAAAACACAGAGCGACTGGAGGAGGGAGGTTGGCGCTTAGGACACCTCTGAGTGTGGAGAGTAGGCAAGAGGACCAAATTCCAAGCCGGACGGCTAGGTCAAGTGGAAAAGAACCGCGCTTCAACCAGATATATATTATCCAAAAACTCTTTATTTAAATCCAAACACTACGCATTTTGACGATATCTCCCCTTTGTCAAGTGTACAGGAAGTAGCAATGCTAACAGAAATACACAATCTGTGGTCTTATATAGGAAATTATGCCCACAAAAGGAGGAGAAAAGGGGTGTGTGACCAATTACAGAAATACAAAACACATGGTGAATAGTATCTAATACATGACAACATGTGAAGATCAAAACAATCATAATTATAAAAACACTTCCTCATTTAAGAGAAGTTACTAAATAAAACAGATCTAATGTAGATAAAACTAAGAATTGCATAAAAATATTGTAGGAATGGGAAGCAGTTGTAATAGAAGCTTGATTGTTATAGCTTTAAATATCTGTACCTTTAGGAGAGCTGTTAAAGAGGACCTTTCACGTCCTCATGTATATGCGGTTTCACATACCGCTAGAAAGCCGACAAGCTAGACTGTCAGGAACGCCCTTCTGACGGTGAACCATGAAACTACGACCCCGCTATCTCCAGCCCCGAGGCACATACCAGTTGATGGTTATGGTATCAGGAGATGGAATAAAATACTAGAGGTAAACAAGTGGCTTCGGCAGTGGTGTAGAGAGCAAGGATTTGGATTTTTGGACCATGGCGTGAATTACCTCTATGATGGACTCCTTGCTAGAGATGGGATACATCTCACAAAACCTGGGAAACACATATTTGCCAGAAGACTTGTCACACTCATCAGGAGGGCTTTAAACTAGCAGAGGAGGGGATGGGAAGAAAAAAGGAAGACAAGAACATGCAGTTAAAGGACAGTTTAATAAAACAAGGCTATTAGATGTGGTAAAGAGGACCCAAGACAGGATACTCAGAAGAAAAGTAAAAAAAAGGAAGCAACAGAGCACAATCTGAAATGTTTTTACACAAATGCACAAAGCATGGGAAACAAACAGGGAGAATTAGAGCTGATAATACAGAAGGAAAATTATGATGTCATTGGTATCACAGAAACTTGGTGGAACGATAAGCATGATTGGAGCATACAGATGGAAGAATATAACTTATTCAAAAAGAATAGAACTAATAAAAGAGGGGGAGGAGTTGCATTGTATGTTAGAAAAGAACACATCTCCACAGAAATTACAGTTTTACAGAATGATAATTTATTAGAAAATATTTGGGTAGTAATTCAAGGGAAAAACAATGATAAGGACATTATAATAGGCGTTTATTACAGACCACCAGGACAGACAGAAGTCATGGATGAGATTTTTTCACAGCAAATGACCACGCTCTCAAAGAAACATGAAATAGTTATCATGGGAGACTTTAATTACCCAGACATTCATTGGGAAACCCACACAGCTACGAGTAAAGGCTCTATCAAATTTTTATCCTCTCTAGCAGACAACTTCATTGTCCAGCTAGTAGAAGAAAACACGAGAGGAACATCCATTTTGGACCTAGTTTTAACCAACAAGGAGGATATGGTTAAGGAACTAAGGGTAGCAGGGACATTAGGATTTAGTGATCATGCTATACTCGAGTTTGGGGTCGTAAGAAAAAGAAGACCTGAGAAGACACAGACTTCAAGGCTTGATTTAAGTAGGGCAGATTTTAGGAGCCTAAAGGTAAGGGTTAATAGAATTCCATGGCGAAAAATTCTTAAGCACAAAAATGCACATGAAGGGTGGGAAATTTTCCGTAGGGAAATCATTAATGCACAGGAACTAACAATACCTAGAAAGAAGAAAAATGGGAAGCACCTAAAAACACCAGGATGGATGATCAAATTACATAACCTGCTAAAAAAGAAAAAGGAAACATACAACAAGTGGAAGATGGGAGCTATATCTAAGGGAGAGTATACAGCCGTTTGCAGACTCTGCAAGATAAGCATTAAAAAAGCTAAGGCTGAATACGAAGTGAAGCTTGCAAAAGAGGTTAAGAGTAAGGCAAAAGGTTTTTGGGGATATGTTAAGAGCAAAAGAAAAGTGAAGGAAACCATTGGAGTCCTGAAGAACGATAAGAGTGAAAAAGTTAACATGGTGGGTCAGCAGGTGGAGTTACTAAATTCATATTTTGTATCCGTCTTCTCCCAAGAAATGGATGGAAATATCAACATTAATGGTGTTAGTGATGAGGGGAAAGAGGACTCCAAGCTGATTATAAGTGAAGGTTTGGTAAGAGAGCACTTAGCTAAGATTAAGGAAACCAAGTCCCCAGGACCGGATGATTTACACCCTAGAGTTTTAAAAGAATTAGCAGAGGAAATAACAGAACCCCTTGCAATAATCTTTAATAAGTCATGGGAAACAGGAGTGGTCCCTCTAGATTGGAAAAGGGCAAATGTGGTCCCCATCTACAAAAAGGGGAATAGGGACGACCCAGGAAATTATAGGCCGGTAAGTCTGACCTCGATAGTAGGAAAAATCTTTGAGCAAATTGTTAAAGAACATTTAATTAGGTACCTGGATGGGAAGGCTTTAATTAATCAGAGCCAGCACGGCTTTATGCCCAATAAATCTTGTCAGACTAACCTGATTTCCTTCTACAATAAAATAACTGAATGGTTGGACCAGGGGAATGCAGTGGACATAGTATATCTTGACTTTAGTAAGGCCTTTGATAAAGTATCACATAACATTCTTATTGAAAAAATGATTAAGTATGGCTTTGATAAAAAATCTGTGAGGTGGGTTCACAATTGGCTTAAAGATCGGGCACAACGAGTAATTCTAAATGGCTATACATCAAACTGGAAGAAAGTAAAAAGTGGGGTGCCGCAGGGCTCTGTCCTGGGCCCAGTACTTTTTAATATTTTTATAAATGATCTGGATGATGGGATTATTGGGGAACTAATAAAATTTGAAGATGATACAAAGATAGGAGGAATAGCCAACACTAGAGAGGAGAGAGAGTGTATTCAAAAGGACTTAGACACACTGGGCTGAGGTGAACAAAATGGTATTTAACAGGGACAAATGCAAGGTCCTACATCTAGGTAACAGAAATGCAAGAGGCATATATAGTATGGGAGGAATAGATCTAAGTGAGAGTACAGGGGAAAAGGATTTGGGCATTATAATAGATCATAAATTCAACATGAGTCAACAGTGCGGTGCGGTGGCAAAAAAGGCTAACCAAATTCTAGGATGTATCAAGACGAGCATTGAAGCTAGATCAAGAGAGGTAATTATTCCGCTGTACTCTGCCCTGGTCAGACCCCACCTGGAATACTGTGTACAGTTCTAGGCGCCCCAATTTAAGAAAGACATCAATTTATTGGAGCAGGTCCAGAGAAGAGCAACCAAAATGGTGGAAGGTCTACAAACCATGTCCTACGAGGAAAGGCTAAAAGAATTGGGATTGTTTAGTTTGCAGAAGAGAAGGCTAAGGGGAGACTTAATAGCAGTTTTTAAATATCTGAAAGGTTGTCACAGTGCAGAGGGATCTAACCTTTTCTCATTAGCAGAAGGAAGCACGAGAAGTAATGGAATGAAACTAAGGGGAAGGAGATTCAGATTAGACATTAGGAAAAACTTTTTAACAGTAAGGGTAGTGAGGGAGTGGAATAGGCTGCCACGGGAGGTGGTGAGCTCTTCATCAATTGAAATTTTCAAGTGGAAACTGGATAGATATATAGCTGGGATGATTTAGGGAATTCTGATTTTGCAGGGGGTTGGACTTGATGGCCTTTGAGGTCCCTTCCAACTCAAAAATGTAAAAAAAAAAAAAAAAAAAAAGCTGGCAGTGCGCTGAATTCAGTGCGCTGTCGGCTTTCTAGCGGTATATAAAACCGCATATACATGAGGACGTGAATGGTCCTCTTTTATAGCTGTTCTCAAATAGGTAGACATACTTAGGATAATCTGAACAGCTGACCTGTCTCTCTGTTAGTGAGACCAGCTGATTACCCGCTGGTTACTACAAAAACAGCAGTGATTTATAGTGCACACGGGCACACCACTCTCAGGATCGAGGCTCCTTATCTTAATGAATTACATGGCGCGGGAAAGGGTTAAAGGAGAAAATGCATCTCCCAGTTTATTATACAATTTCTCCAGAGCACAGAAATACCCCACATATGGGTGTAAACTGATGTTTGGGCATTCAGCAGTGCACAGAAGGGAAGGAGTGACACTGGACATTAGAAAAGCCACTAGAGTACCAAAACAATGGAAACCCCCTAAAAGTGACCCCATTTTGGAAACTACACCACTCACAGAATTCATCAAGGGGTATAGTGAGCATTTTGACCCCACAGCTGTTTCACAGATTTTACTAACATTGGGATGTATAAATGAAAAATTACTAAAACGTCACTTTATTCCCAAAGTTTTCATTTTCACAAGGGGTTAAAGGAGAAAAAGGACCCCATAGTTTGTTAAACAATTTCTCCTGAACACAGCAATACCCCATATGTGGTCGTAAACTGCTGAATGGGTACAGTCCCTGACAGAAGTTCTGTCGCTTATCCATGTTGTGGACTCAAAAGCTTATAACCTGACTTTAAATTCATCCATTGGTTTTAGAAATGACTCATATGAAAGCTGAAACCCTCCCAAATGTTTTTTTGGTTAAGAAAATAAATTGGCTTCACTGCTGAAATATTCATTATTTAATGAACACAGAAAAGGTCAGATTTTGGCAAGACAAAAGTTTTGTCGCACACATAAAGTAATGTGAACATCAAACCAATAACATTGGTGAATGAAGTTGTGGTGCTATTAGAGCCATATTTAATATTTTGTGTGACTTCCATGAGCTTTAAGGACTGCATCCATGCATTTCAACAATGATTCATACAATTTATTGATGAAGTCATGAGGAATAGCAAAGAATGCAGTCTTACATGCCTCCCAGAGTTCATCAAGATTCTTTGGTTTTGTCTGCCAAGCTTCCTCTTTCATCCTACCCCAAACATGCTCAATGATGTTCATGTCTGGTGACTGGGCTGGCCAGTCCTGGAGCACCTTGATCTTCTTTGCCTTGAGGAACTTTAATGTAGAGATGGATGTATGAGATGGAGCACCATCCTGCTGCAAAATTTGACCCCTTTTATGATTGGGAATGTAAGAGGAAACTAATACTTCTTGATATTTTAGGCTATTGATATTGCCTTCCACCTTGCAAATGTTTCGCACACCCCCATACTGAATGTAACCCCAGACCATGATCTTTCCACCACCAAACTTCACTGTTTTCTGGGTGTATCTTGGATACATACGGGCTCCAATAGGTCTCCTGCAGTATTTGCAGCGGCTGTGGTGTAATTCAACTGAAGATTCATCTGAGAAATCCACCTTCTCCCACTTTTCCAGCGTCCATCCGTTTAGCAGGCTGTGGGCCTTGGCAAATGGCACACGTTTTTTTAATTGCCTTTTGTTTAGTGCTGGCTTCTGGGCACTGATTCAACCATGGAGGCCATTCCGAGACAGAATCCTACAAACTGTTCTAGTTGACACAGGGACTTGAGGTGACCAGGCTTGTTGGAGCTCTGCTGCAGTGGAAGAAGGGCTGGCTTTTGATTTTCTAACCAACAAACGTTCCTCCTGACCAGTTTTCTTGTGGGGTCTGTCGGACCTGGGCTTGTCAAAAACATCTCCAGTCTTTTCAAATCTTTTTTTTAATTCTTTGTACTTGACGCAGAGACACATTAAAGGTGCCAGCCACCTCTGCAGTGGATCTGGTCTTCAGCCTCTTGTTCAAGGCTTTGGTTGCAGGGTTGATTTTTGGCATGTTGTCAGAGGTGAAGTTGCAGTTCAAGTGAAGGTCTGGGGTGCTGGAGTTCTTTTTATACACACCCACTAATTAACCGATCAATTAGTGAGCACAGGTGAGGCTTTAAACTAGGATTGGGTGCATTATATGACAAGGCGACAAAACTTTTGTCTTGCCAAAATCTGACCTTTCTGTGTTCATTAAAAGATTAATATTTCATCTTCATTTTTTCATTTTGACCCTACAGCGGTCTCAGATATTATTAACATTGGGACATGAAAATGAAAAATTACTTTTTTTCCAATAAACCGTCAATTTAGCCCCAAATTTTTCATTTTCACAAGAGGACAAAGGAGAAAAAGCTCCACAAAGTTCGTTACACAATTTCTCCTGAACACAGAAATGCCCCATATGTGGTTGTAATCTGCTGTTTGGGTACATGGTGGAGCTCAGAATGGAAAGAGCGCTATTTAGCTTTTAGAGGGCAGATTTTGCTGGAATAGTTTTCGGATGCCATGTCGTATTTGCCCCTAAAGTACCAATACAATGGAAACTCCCAAAAATGACCCCATTTTGTAAACTACACCCCTCATAGAATTTATCTAGGGGTATGGTGAGCATTTTGACCTCACAGCTGTTTCACAGATTTTATTAACATTGGGACGTAAAAATGAAAAATTACTTTTTCTCCAATAAACCGTCCATCATCACCAATGTGGTATATGACTATTCTAGCTGCAAACCTCTGGTTTTTAATGCAATATCTACATAGGTGTATAGAGGCCCATTTCCAGCAACCATCACTCCAGTGTTCTAATGGTACATTGGTGTTTGCTAACTGTGTAAGAAGGCTAATGGATGTTTAGAAAACCCTTGTGCAAGTATGTTAGCACAGCTGAAAAGTTTTGCTGGTTAGAGAAGCTATAAAACTGACCTTCCTTTGAGCTAGTTGAGAATCTGGAGCATTACATTTGTTGGTTCGATTTAAACTTTCAAAATGGCCAGAAAAAGAGAACTTTCATGTGAAACTCGACAGTCTATTCTTGTTTTTAGAAATGAAGGCTATTCCATGCGAGAAATTGCCAAGAAACTGAAGATTTCCTACAACGGTGTGTACTACAGTACTCCCTTCAGAGGACAGCACAAACAGGCTCTAACCAGAGTAAAGAGAGAAGTGGGAGGCCCCGCTGCACAACTGAGCAACAAGACAAGTACATTAGAGTCTCTAGTTTGAGAAATCGACGCCTCACAGGTCCTCAACTGGCAGCTTCATTAAATAGTACCCGCAAAACGCCAATGTCAACGTCTACAGTGAAGAGTTGACTCAGGGATGCTTCAGGGCAGAGTGGCCAAGAAAAAGCCATATCTGAGACTGGCTAATAAAAGGAAAAAAATTAATATGGGCAAAAGAACACAGACATTGGACAGAGGAAGATTGGAAAAAAGTGTTATGGACAGACGAATCGAAGTTTGAGGTGTTTGGATCACACAGAAGAACATTTGTGAGACGCAGAACAACTGAAAAGATGCTGGAAGAGTGCCTGACGCCATCTGTCAAGCATGGTGGAGGTAATGTGATGGTTTGGGGTTGCTTTGGTGCTGGCAAAGTGGGAGATTTGTACAAGGTAAAAGGGATTTTGAATAAGGAAGGCCATCACTCCATTTTGCAATGCCATAACCTGTGGACAGCACTTGAGTGGAGCCAATTTCATCCTACAACAAGACAAATGACCCAAACTACACCTCCAAATTATAGGGAAGAAGCAGGCAGCTGGTATTCTCTCTGTAATGGAGTGGCCAGCGCAGTCACCAGATCTCAAACCCATTGAGCTGTTGTGGGAGCAGCTTGACTGTATAGTACACAAAAAGTGCCCATCAAGCCAATCCAATTTGTGGGAGGGGCTCCTGGAAGCATGGGGTGAAATTTCTCCAGATTACCTCAGCAAATTAACAGCTAGAATGCCAAAGGTCTGCAATGCTGTAATTGCCGCAAATGGAACATTCTTTGACGAAACCAATGTTTGAAGGAGAAAATTATTTCAAATAAAAATCATTATTTCTAACCTTGTCAATGTCTTGACTATATTTTCTATTCATTTTGCAACTCATTTGATAAATAAAAGTGTGAGTTTTCATGGAAAACACAATTGTCTGGGTGACTCCAAAACTTTTGAACGGTAGTGTATGTTTTTTATTGATATATTTAATACATTGAATGGTTTTACTTTGTGTGTGTGTAACTTTGTTGGATCTTCGACTACAGGAGAGACACTACTCACTTGCTTTACAAAGTGGAGCAGGAACTGTCGGTACTGCATCACTGTCCCATAGGGTGAAAGCCAAGCTCTGCAGTACTACATTCACCACTACAGTTTGTATATTGAGTGAGCAGCGCAGCTCTTTGATAAAGTACAAAACCTGGATCAACTCTGTGGGTACAGATGATCTACAGGGGGAAACATTAGTTAGAACAGCAAAGACCTCATATTGATGTCCTACCCTAAGGATAGGCCAGCAAGACTCTAAAATGGAAAATCTCTTTAATGATACACAATGTCCTAAAGAAAAGTAGGCACTGGTTCGAATCCAAACAAGGAAGATCCATGTAATGTAGTTTTAGATATTTCATAAAAAAAGGAATTCTGTCAATATACAGTGGGTATGGAAAGTATTTAGACCCCTTTAAATTTTTCACTGTTTCATTGCAGCCATTTGCTAAAAGCATAAAAAGTTCATTTTATTTCTCATTATTGTACACTCAGCACCCCATCTTGACAGAAAAAAACAAACAAATGTAGATATTTTTGCAAATTAAAAAAGAAAAACTGAAATATCACATGGTCATAAGTATTCAGACCCTTTGCTCAGTATTGAGTAGAAGCACCCTTTTGAGCTAGTACAACCATGAGTCTTCTTGGGAATGATGCAACAAGTTTTTCACATCTGGATTTGGGGATCCTCTGCCATTCTTCCTTGCAGATCATCCTCTCCAGTACCGTCAGGTTGGATGGTGAACGTTGGTGGACAGCCATTTTCAGGTCTCTCCACAGATGCTCAGTTGGGTTGAGCTCAGGGCTCTGGCTGGGCCAGTCAAGAATGGTCACAGAGTTGTTCCGAAGCCACTACTTTGTTATTTTAGCTGTGTGCTTAGGGTCATTGTCTTGTTGGAAAGCGAACCTTTGACCCAGTCTGAGATCCAGAGCACTCTGGAAGAGGTTTTCTTCCAGGATATCTGTACTTGGCCGCATTCATCTTTCCTTCAATTGCAACCAGTCGTCCTGTCCCTGCAGCTGAAAAACACCCCCATAGCATGATGCTGCCACGACCATGTTTCACTGTTGGGATTGTATTGGGTAGGTGATGAGCAGTGCCAAAAAGTTCAATTTCGTCTCACCAGACCAGAGAATCTTATTTCTCATAGTCTGGGAGTCCTTCATGTGTTTTTTGGCAAACTCTATGCGGGCTTTCATATGTCTTGCACTGAGGAGAGGCTTCCTTCGGGCCACTCTGCCATAAAGCCCTGACTGGTGGAGGGCAGCAGTGAGTTGACTTTGTGGAACTTTCTCCCATCTCCCTACTGCATCTCTGGAGCTCAGCCACAGTGATCTTTGGGTTCTTCTTTACCTCTCTCACCAAGGCTCTTCTCCCACGATTGCTCAGTTTGGCTGGACAGGCTGAGTGTACATTAATGAGAAATAAAATGAACTTTTTTGCTTTTAGCAAATGGCTGCAGTGAAAAATTTAAAGGGATCTGAATACTTTCCGTACCCACTGTACATTCAACCTAGGGCAGTAGTTAGGCTTGGGTAATGTGGCACAAAATGTGTTTTAGGCTGAGGTCCCACATTGCAGAAACAACTATTTATTTATTAGATTTTTGGATTTTTTTTTTTTTTTTTTTTTTGACAAAGCCAGAAGTGGATTGAGTAGAAGACGACATAAGTACATCGTATATATTTCAGATTTCTTTTGTAGCCATTTTTGGCTTTGTCTACAAAAACAGAAGCAAAATCTGCATCCTGCTCCTGTGTGCTGGTAGGACAGAAAGGAATTTTTAATGAACAATTAAATGGTTAAAACATTAACCCCTCCCCCTCAATATAAGGAAGGAAGTACCAACCCCCCAACGTGTAATTATAAAGAAAAATACATAACATAGGGAGGGAGCCTTGTGCTGCTGTTGTGACAAAGGGAAAACAGATTAACATCATAATCTACGCTTTTTGGGATGCAGATTTTGCTGCTGTTTTTGTAAAAGCTTCCCTTTCATCCCACCAGCAGCACAACACTGGGGATCTAGCAAGAAGAAACCCTAGGGAGGGCCCTCTTGAATAAAAGAACTTAAAAGGGAATGGCCAAAGGAAATGGCCTCCATACCGCAGGTGTTAAATCTATAATGATTTCCAAAGGTATAGAGTTTCAAGAAGCTGCATAACTGATTTGTTCCAAAGGAACGGAGTTCCTTTCCACTCAGGAGGCAGAAATAGCTTTCGCAGAATGAGTCCAACAGGCTCAGGGGAGTCTAACCCCTGTGAAGTAAAAGTCAAGTTTGTGGTTTCCTTAAACCAGAGGGCCAAGGGGGTTTTAGAAGCCTTGAGTCCTTTATTCTTCCCAGCAAAAGACAAAAAGAGGTTCTCAGACCGCCTAAAGGCAAAGATCTCTGAATATAAATTCTGAGAGATCTGGCAACATCCAGGGAGTGAATTTAACTTCCTCTGGGGTTGACAGACAGATAGAAAACTGGCAAAGAAATATCTTGGTTCAAGTTAGAATATGAGGGTACCTTAGGCAGGAACCCTGGCATAAAACCTCAATTGTACTCTATCCAGATAGAAGGATATGTGAGGTTCTACTGAAGATAAAGCCTGAAGTTCTCCAACTCTTAGCTGAGGTTACGGCCAACAGAAAATGTTTTCAGTGTAAGAAATTTAACATCAACCTCTCCCTGAGGCTCAAAGGGGGAATCCCATAACCCCTTCAAAACTGTAGACAAACCCCATTGGAGAATTGGGTGGGTAACAGGTGGTCTGAGCCTGGATGCACCCTTAAACTTTTTAACCAGAGGGTTTATGGAAAACTGTTTACTTAAGAAGGCTGACAAGGTTGCAACTTGAATCTTCAAAGTGGAAGAACTTTACCCAAGCCTTTCCTGAAGGAATTCCCAGATCTCTGGAAATGGAAGGATCAGAGCTCTCAATTCCTTTGCTTGATGCCCAGGAGATGAAGATGTTACGAATCCAGGCATAGTTCTTATTCATAGACTCTGCTCTAGTGAGAGAGAGAGTACTTAAGACATCTTTCAAGAGCCCCTTAATCTGTAATAGGGACTGGTCAACCTTCACGCTGTCATATTATAGGATTTCAGATCCTGGCAGAGCTTGGGCCCCTGAGACACCAGGTTCGGAATCGGGGGAATCTTCAAATATATCCCATGACTCATCTTTATGAGAAGGGAAAACCAAGCTCTCTTTGGCCAGAATGGAATGATGGCGATTACAGAGACTTGGTCCTGTCTGATCATCAATACCACTGGTATCATGGAGGTTGGAGGGAATATGTATGCCAGCCTGAACCTCCAAGGAATGGACAGGGCATCCACAGCCAAAGGATTATCCTACTTGTATAGAGAGCAGAACTTCTCTACCTTGGCATTGAGTCTGGTTGCCATCAGGTCTACCTCTGGATGACCCCATTTCAGGGTGATTGCTTGAAGGACCTCTTGATGGAGAGACCATTCCCTTGGAACAGTGATGTCATGACTCTATAATGATCCGCCACTATATTCATATTGAGTGACCCTTGGATATGTACGGCAGAAAATTGGATTTAGGTTCTTCTCTGCCCAACTCAAGGTCTTGCCCACTTCGCTTAGAAGGGGTTGTGATAGAGTGCCTTCCTGCTTGTTCAAGTAAGGGACGGTTGTCATATTGTCCCTTCTCACTCGAACTGCCTTGTCACTCAACTGGACGGCAAAGTGAAGTAGTGTCAAATGCACCGCTCTGAGTTCTTCTCCAAAATGACATTTTCTCAGGGAAATTCCAAGACCCTCGGGTTGGAATGTTGCTTAGGTGGGATCCCCAACCTGTGAGTGATGCATCCGTAGTCAACAGGGTCCAGTGAGTCTGGACCGTGGACTTTCCATCTCTTAGTAGGATCCACCACTTGTGAGATGAGCGGGCTTCCTGAGACAGGAAAAAAAAACAAAAAAAAACAAAAAACTTTGTGATTCCAGGTCAACAGGACCTCTCTCTGCAGGGGACGAAGATGCCATAACACCAAAGGACCTGCCTATGCAGCCGATGAGAGTCCTAATGCTTTCATGCCTGTCCTGATGGTGATTGGCTGAAGAACCAGTAGGACTTTTGTGGCCTTGATTATCCTTCCCCTCTCGGAGGAAGAGATACTCATTAGACCCGAATTGATAGTAAACCCTAGAAATGTCTTCTGGGTTGCTAGAGATGAGACTTTTCCCCAACTTCTAATCCAACCCAACTGTTGGAGAATTTTACCGTGGTGGATGGATGCTGTAGTAGGCCTTCTTTTGAAGAGGTTTTTAACAGCCAGTCGTCCAGATAAGGAACAATCATGATCCGCAGGATTGTCAGAGACACAGCTACCATGGATATCACCTTGGTGAATACGTAGGGTGCTGACGTTGTCCCGACATGGAAGTGCGGTAAATCGGAGGTCTCAGCCGACCCTCTATGTCACCTGCAATTCTTAATTATTTCCTGAGAGCAGGAAAAAAATAGGGACGTGGACGTACGTATCCTCATGATCAAAGAGGCCATGAACTCTCCTTTCTGGAGAATGGATATCAGAGACTTATCTCTTACCATGTGGCATTTACTCTTTATAATGGCTCTGTTGAGGGTATTATCATCCTCTCTCTTTTAAGACTGAGAGTTTTGGTACCAGGTAGACTGGAGAATAAATTCCAGACCCTTGATGTTGCAGTGGAATCTCTTTCAAGCTGTGCTTTCTTACATAGTCCAGTATTGAGGACCCTAGAGCCTTCTAATGGACAGCAAGGGACGAGTTGTCCATAAAAATCTGTCCTGGGGAGGCACAGAAAAAAAAACAAAAAAAAACAAAAAAAAAAAGTCATAACAGGACCAAACCATCTCCAAGACCCCTGTATCTGTTCCCACAGGAATTTCTTGGAGGGAGAAGGTAATGTCAGGCATCTGACTTTCCCGTCGTCACGGGAGAAACGATGGTTTGGGGTTCCCTCTTTCGAACATCCATGCGTCTGACCTCTTGCAGAAGGCGGTCTTGGAGGAGACTGTCCTTTGCGATGCCCCATCCAGGAAAGGACTGCGGAAGAGACTTTCCTTTCTTTGTCCGCTAGTCCTTCCATAATTTTATCAAGTTCCTGCCTGACCACAGGAGGTGACAGGCAGCCGTAGTCAAGGCCAGAGCTTCGGCAGACAACTTCACCTGGTGAAGAGAGGCTTCATTGAAATAACCAGCCTCACGGGCTATACCCTTCAAAGGGGACAATAATTCCTTCTGGGACCCCAGAATCACTATCTCCTTTTAATGATGAGAGGTCGGAGCACAACTTTCTGGCTACCTCCTAGTAGCGATACCAATCGCTGTGCAGAGGAAGCCAACTATGCTTTCCTTAGGGAGCACTCTACCCAGCGGTCCATTGGACCCTAAAGGTTAGATCCGTCCTCAGAGGGTACAAATGTTCTCCTGGACAATTTGGCGACTGCCATGTCAACCTTAGGCGGAGGACCTCAAGTCCCAACTGGTCCTAGATATCGGGAAGTGTGTCTTGAACCTCTCGGATAACATGCAGGACTTCTGAGAGTTCCCACTTGGTGGACATAGCTCCTTTAAGCATGTCGTCCTCTTTGAAGGCCCTACGCCCCCTAGAGGTGGAACTAGAGGCTTCCCCATGGTCAACATCATGGTCACCTGACCCGATGGACTTCAGTCTCCGAATTTTCTCCATAGGAAAAGCGATTTCGCTATATCTGTATCTGAATCCTCAGATGAAGAATTAGCTTCCTCTATGATCCTGAACTCCTCGTCAGATCGTATGACAGAAGCGCATGCCTCACTGTGTCTAGGCCACTTGGACAAATGAGTTAAGGACTCTCCAAGTCCTTCCTGGTGTCTTGGACATACTCTTTGACCCAAACCACAACTTTGATAGTTGGTTCTTTTGGTCGGCACTGGTGGCATGTATTAAATTCGTAGCAGTCATTGGCGAAGATGTTTGCGTTTAGACGCAGACCTAAGCCTGAAGGACTCGTCACCGCCAGACGCAGAAAAAAAACACTAGAAAAAGTTAAAGCCTAAAACCTTATTCTCTCCAGGGAAGAAAAAGGTTGCACCACACAGATTTTCTGTAAAGAGTGCGGAAGTTAAGGAAAAAAAAAGATTTCCTAGCTAGCTCAACCCCTCCCAATGTCAGCACAGGGAAGGGGAGTTCAGGAGACCTACTGAACTAGCGATGATGTCATAACAGGTAAGAAACAAAAAACACATTGGGGGGTTGGTACTTCCTTCCTTATATTGAGGAGGGGGAGGGGTTAATGTTTAACCATGTAAGTGCTCATTAAAAATTCCATTCTGTCCTACCAGCAAACAGGGGCAGAAATACCCCAGTGTTGTGCTGCTGGTGGGATGAAAGGAAAGCTGTGTTTCTGCAATCTGGGGCCTCAGCCTTAAACATCAGATTTTGAGAATCCATTGCTGCTTTTCACACATTGCACATGACCTATTTGCTCAAACAAGCATATATGAAAAAAAGGTATCACAAAACACCTGATTGCTGCTTGTATGAAATCAGTTCTCAACTTAATATTTCTATGAGTTAAAAAAAAAATGGATCACACAACAGTGTTTAGGATATATAAGCAATGAAACTAATAGAAACTAGCACTCAAAAGTAACAAAGGATGACTCGAACACAAAAATGGTCTAGAATTAAGAAAAAATAAAAAAATGCATCTATTGTCAAGTTTTTTTTACGTGTTGGAGGTAGGCATTTTTTGTCCAGGGCAACTTTAAAACACAGGTAAAACAATGCAAAGCCACAGAACATTCTGGTAGTGAGGGACCCTCAGCCAATTAAGTAGAACTGTACATCAGTTCAGTTGTTATGCGCCAGTTTTGATCCTAAGTTCAAATTTTTTAAATGGACATCTTTAGGACACACAGTTGAATCCAGCTACTGTATGTGCTCAACCATACAGATTCCATGTGATGCTGTGCGCGTCAGGAAAGCACAGTTACTGCAGAGTCAGAGGTCTCCCTACAAACAGAGCCTGCTCCATGTCAGTATAATTTTTTGTTTATTTTTTTTTAATTTTTTTTGGTTTTAACTTGTAGACGTTTGCTGTCTCTTCTATGCTGGTGTAATTGAGGTCTGTAGTGTGCGCTGTTTTATGTACGTTTTCCTGACAGTGGAGTGTTAATTCGCCTTTTTTAAAAATAGTAAATGAGATGCAGTGACTTTAGATTAAGGAACTTTAAAGGTAACTAACTTTTTTTGTATCATTGACATTGTATTGCATAAGATATCACACTCACTGGGGCAGATGGAGATGGTGAGGGAAGCATGGTGGTTCAGGATGAACAGGCAGCGGGTGGGGTAACGGTTAAGCCGGTTGCACATGACTGTGTGCTAATCGGATGCCATTAATGAACGGCCCGTGCGTCCACGGCCTCTTTCATTTAATGAATAGGGGATACGAAAGCAGGGCCGCAAAATCGGACAGGAATAGGACCTGTTCCATATTTTACAGCCCGGACTGTCGGCCCGCACACGTGACCGTGTAATTCACGGTCATGTGTATGGGACCATAGAAATGAATGGGTCAGAGTGCTATCTGGGAAAAACCCAGATAGCACACGTTTGTCTGCAAGTGGGCTTAGGAAGAGGGGTGGAGGGAAGAGTGTCAGGGAGACTAATCCGGACCTAGAAAATCCCAATAAAATTGCCAAGTTGGCAGATGAGGGGGATGGCAGCTAAGTGGTAGTGCAGCTGCAGCAAGATGCTTCCTCTAGAAATCAGGGCAGCATGGTGGCTCAGTGGTTAGCACTGCAGTCCTCGCTGGAGTCCTCGGTTTGAATATGACCAAAGACATTATCTGCAAGGAGTTTGTACACCTCCCACACTCCAAAGACATACTGATAGGGAACGTAGATTGTGAGCCATTATATGGGACAGTGATTGACAATGTCTGTGGAGTATGATGGCTCTATATAAGTAAGCATAATAATAAGGGAAATGGATGTAGCGAAAAGGCCAGACAGGTGCTGATAGTTGGGGACTCAATTAGCGGTACAGATAAGACAATCTGTCACAGACTGTTGTCTTCCAGGTGCTCAGGTTCAGTATATCGTGGATTGGGCTGATGGATTACTGAAAGAGGCTGGAGAGGATCCAATGGTCAGGGTACACACTGACACCAATGAGGAAGTTACAGGTATGTGGAAGGTCCTAAAAAAATAGAATTAGTACTTACCGGTAATTCGGTTTCTGGTAAGCCCTCCATGACAGCACCACAGGAGGTTGCATCTCCTCCCACTATTAGGGACAGGAAAAGCACACAAGAGGTTAAATAGCCCCTCCCCTTCCTCCCTCTTCAGTATTCCAGATGACCACTATTAGTATATCCTAAACCAAATATAGTCTAGCTATTGGGAGGGAAATCAGGGTGCTGTAATGGAGGGCTTACCAGAAACCGAATTACCGTTAACTATTAATTCTATTTTCTCAAATGCCCTCCATGACAGCAGAACAGGAGGCATGCCAGATAACTACTCTGAGGTGGGGGGGGGACTATCGCCTGCAGGACCTTCCTCCCAAAGGAGAGGTCCGACACGCAAGAAAGGTCCAATCTATAATGTTTAGTAAACGTATGGACCGAAGACCAAGTAGCAGCTCTACAGATTTGGTCTAAGGAGGCATCAGCCCTTTCAGCCCAAGAAGCGGACATGCTCTGGTAGAATGAGCTTTAAGGTGTTTTGGGGGAGCTAAACCCTGACAGATAGGCCTTACAAATTGCGTTTTTAATCCAACTAGCAAGGGATTTCCTTGACAGTTTCTTCCCCTTGTTAGGGCCACAAAACTGAATAAAAAGATTTTCATCCTTTCTCCAGTCTGAAGAGGCTTTCAGATAAAGGATAGTTCTGTGGACATCTAGCCTATGAAACGATTCTTCCCTCCTATTAGACGATGTTGACAAAAGGAAGGAAGAATGATCTCCTGAGACATATGAAAATCTGAAACTACTTTTGGAAGAAAAGCAGGGTCAGGCCAAAAAACTATTCTGTCCTTTAAAATTTTTAGGAAAGGTTCTCTGATAGAGAGCCTACATTTCATTAACTCTTCTGGCAGATGATATGGCAACCAGAAAAGCTGCTTTCCAGGACAGTTCTTTTATATTAGCCTCAGCGACTGGCTCAAAGGGATGCAGCGTCAGGCCCTTAAGGACTATATTGAGATCCCACTGTGGAAGTAAAACTTTTCTCCCTGGGAGAAGCCTGCAGGCCCCACTAAAAAAAAAAAAATCTCTTAACCCAGTGATGGTTAGCCAAGTCAGAATCAAAATAACTGCTAAGGGCTGATACTTGTACCTTCAAAGTACTAGGTTTTAGACCCTTATCCAGACCTGCTTGCAAGAAATCTAAAGATATTTGCTATATTTGGATGGTTGATATACAGAACACTACTGCCACACCAGGAAAGGAATTTCTTCCACACCTTACTATAGATAGCATGTGTAACTTTCTTCCTCCACACCTGGAAGGTTTGAATAACCGACTCAGACAGTCCTCTTGATTTCAAAATGGAGATTTCAGAAGCCAGGCTGCTAACCGGAGTTTGAGGATCCGGATGAAATATTGGACCTTGATGTAGAAGGTCTGGAAGTAATGGGAGTATCAATGGATCTGCCATTCTGAGACTGTTTAGGAGCCCAAACCACGCTCTCTTGGGCCATACTGGGGCTATTAGAATGACCCTCAGATTTTCTTTGATGATCTTTGCAGAACCCTTGGAAGTAAAGGAAGTGGAGGGAAAGCATATGCCAGAGTGAAATCCCAGCTGTGGGAAAGGGCATCTACCCCTAGACAAGGTTCTCTTGGGTTGAGTGAGAAGAACTGAGGAACCTTTGCATTTTGACGATTGGCAAATAAGTCCACATCTAGAGTTCCCCAGATCTGACAAACCTGCTGGAAAATTTGTCTTTAGACACCAATCTCCTGGATTTAGATTGTTTTCTGCTCAGAAAATCCAATTGATGGTTTGAAGAACCTTTAAGATGGAGATCAGATATGGATTTTAGGTGTCTCTCTGTCCAGGCGAATATCTGAGCTGAGAGAGCCTGAAGGTTCCGCCATTGAGTACCTCCCTGGTGGCGCAGGAATGCCACTGATGTCATGTTGTCTGACAATATCCTGTCATGAGTCTTTTATCAATGGTCTGGTTGCTTTTAGTGTTTCCCAAACTGCCCTGAGCTCCAGGAAGTTATAGGAATGGCTGTGGAGAGCTGCAGTCCAGGCCCCCCTGAAATGATCACTGAAAAAGGGTTGCTTCCCAACCCAATCTGCTTGCATCTGTAATAATCTCAATTACTGGAGAGGGGTTCCAAGGAATTCCCTGCTGTAAGTTTGCGCTCTTCCTCCACCATTGTAGGGAGACTTTTACACTGTGAGACACAGATTATCTTGTCTAATGACAGCTGTCTCTTGTCCCAACTTTATAGTATCAGGGACTGAAGAGCTCTTGAATGAGCTTGAGCCCAGGGAACTGCCTGAATACAAGCGGTCATAAACCCCAGTACAGACATTGCCTCCCTTATAGATACCTTTGTCTTCCGTTGAAAAGTAGCAACTTTGGACTTTAGAGCCACTATCTTGTCTGGGGGGAGAAAGGACATCTGCAGATGAGAATTGAGAAGGATACCTAGGAAAATCTTGCGATACCTTGGGACTATATTGGATTTCTCCCAATTTATTACCCATCCTATTTTTTTGTAAAGTCTGACACTATCTGAATGTGATACTGGAGAAGTTAAAGACTGAGCTACCACTAAGAGGTCATCTAGATAAGGGACCACTATCAGATTTTGTTTCCTTAGAAAGGCTACGACTTCAAACATCACCTTTGTAAATAGCCTTGGGGCTGATGATATTCCGAAGGGGAGAGCCCAAAACTGAAAATGGAGTGTCTCCCCCCCACCCCCATGCTGGACTGCAAACCTTAATTTTTGGTAGAGAGGATGAATAGGAATTTGATAGTATGCATCTTGAAGGTCGCTGGTGGCCATAAAATGGTCCTGCCCTACCAGGGAAATTGTGGACTTTACTGACTCCATCTTGAAGTGATGATAAACTATGTAATTGTTTAGAGGCTTCAAATTTATTATTATTCTGTACGCCCCACTTTTTTTTTTTTTTTTTTTTACCATAAACAGGCGGGAATAGTGACCTTCCCCTCAATCTAAGGGGAAGGGGGGGGGGGAACAGGACAAATTACTTCCGTGTCCAGAAGTTTCTGGACACCTTCCATCAAAGCCAGGTGAAGTGTAGGAGATGGTATAGATGTGAACATTACTCTCCTGGGGGGATAGGTTGAAAATTCTATTTTGAAGCCATTATTGAATTTAGAATGTACAGGTTGGATGTTATTTCCTTCTAGTGTACGGCATACCTGGACAACCTAACCCCCTATCCTCCTGGCGTCATTGTTTGTCCCGGGATTGCTTATTGGGGTTAAAGATGATATTTTTCCCCCAGCCTCCCTTAGGGTAGCTCCATCTGCCTGTTTTACCCTTGGATTTAAATTCAGAACTGTATCCTTGAAAGGGACAAAATGGCTGTTTTCTTTTGGAAGTTTTGGCTCTGAAAGCGACTTTTTATCCGTTGCCTTTTCAAGCAACATATCTAACTCTGGACCAAAAACACACTCTCCCTGGAAAGGAATAGCACAGAGCTTCTGTTTACAAATTGGGTCACCGGCCCACATTTTCAACCATAATGCTCGGCGAGTTGTATTAGAGAGGACCCCAGATCTGGAGGCAATCCTTACTGACTCTGCCGAAGCGTCTGCAAGAAAGCCAGTGGCCTTCTGTAGCAGCGGAATGGAGAATAAGCTATCTTCCCTTGAGGTGCCTTCTCTAAGATGGATCTCAAGTTGGTCTAGCCATCTATACATAGACCTTGCCACACAAGTTGATCCAATATTAACTTGTAACAGGGCTGAAGAGCACTTCCAAGATTTTTAAGCTGCGACGAGTCTTCAAAAGGAAGCGTCGTCTTTTTCCCCACTTTAGCCACCTGTATATCAATTTTTGGCACTTCTGCCCAACCTTTGATTTTAGATTCAAAGGGAAATCTGTCCTTTAGTGTCTTCATCCTGAATTCGACACAAAATTCTCATGAATGGGAAAAACGAATTTTTTTTTTTGGCCTAAGCCCTGCAAACATTTCATCCTGAATAGTTTGCTTCTCCTGAATAGCCTCTATATTCATGGTGCTTCTAACGGCAGCAAGAAGCTCCAGGGTAAATGCAGATGAGAAGTAATATCTTCTATCCTCAATATCTGAAGGCCCAGGTAATTCCCCTTCCTCCAGGAAATCTTCGGACACAGATGGGACGTAAACGTCACTATTATCCGAATCTGGATCAGTAATTAATTTCCTCTTTTTGGCCACAGGTTGTGGCTCAGCAGAGGAAAAAGGCATGGGAAAAAGAAGCTAGGGAGGACTGGATCTCATGCCGAACCATCCCTTTAATTTCCTCCATTAAAGACGGCTGTTCCTCTTTATCTTTTCAGTGCAAGACAAAGATTTTTTGGACGTAGAAAGCTTTTTCTCACAGATTGCACATTTTTTAAATACAGTCACTTTCTTAGATTTAGAAGACATCTTTAGCTTCTTTTTCCTAAATAAATACATGACAATAAAGGGACATGAGAACTCCCCTAATCATACCATGTAACATCCCATTACCAGATTACTCACTGTGGCTGGGGGTACGCCAGGCTCATACACCACTCTAGAGGACTCATCTCCAGGCATTATAACAAACAGACACAAATGGTCCTACCTTAAAGAGAAAGCATCTTGTTCTGGGAGGCTTTTTAAACCAGCCACCGACGGCCTGCGTACTGCATTCCATGAATAGGAATGTTTCCGGTCCACCTGCACCTGTTCAGGATGCCAAACTTTTCAAATCTCCCTCCTTTAGAGTCTTTTCTCCGCAACCGGAAGTGACGTCACCACGACCGGAAGCGGCATCGGCGTGTATCCCAGCCGGGAACGCCAGCTCTGAGCACAGGCAGGGGACTCTACAGGCCAGGGAGCCTCCGAAGAGAGACCGAGGCCTGCATTACACATCTCCACTGTCCCAGGATGGTGCAGGAGGAGATGGACACACCGAGTCTCCGCAGAGAGACGGCACAGATCTGCAGGGACAGCCACACTGGACCCCACTCTGCTGGGTAAGTATGCTCCAAACCTCTTGTCTGCCCCTAATAGGGACAGGAAAAAACACTGAAGAGGGAGAAAGGGGAGGGGCTATTTAACCTCTTGTGTGCTTTTCCTGTCCCTAATAGTGGGAGGAGATACAATCTCCTGTGGTGCTGTCATGGAAGGCACTTGAGAAAAATGATTTTCAGGACTATGGTAAAGGAAAGTACCTCAAAGGTGGTAAAATACTACCTGTACCATGGGCCACACAGGATAGGCAGTGGGACATTAGGAAGGTAAAAAAAAGTAGCTCAAGAGCTGATGTAGAAAGGAGAGGTTTGGGTTCTTGGAGAACTGGGCCAACTTCCACGTTGGCTACAGTCTCTGCAGTAGGGATGGGATGCACCTCAATGAGGAGGGTGCAGCTGTGTTAGGAAGAAGATGGCTAGATGGTTGGAGTAGTCTTTCAAATATGAACAGGGGGAAGATAATTACCTTTACCATTGGAAAAGTAGTAGATATTTATCTGGACTTTTCAAAGGCGTTCAAAACTGTACCATGTAAAAGGTTGGTATCAGTGGTATAATTACCGCCGCTACAGGGCCAGAGACTGTAGGGGGCATGGATGGCCCCTGCTTTTTTTTTTTTTTAATAGCCTTATTTACTTAACTTACCCATCCCCATTCCTGCTCACGGCCACCTCTGCTTCCCCTTCTGCCTTCCAGGGGACCCCCTGTATCTCATATTATGTTAGTTATATTGTCCTCCGAGTATAATGATCAGACCCCCAAGTATAATGATCGGAGGCCCAGAGGAGGTGAGTGAACATAAAAAAAACAGTTACTTACCCCTCCTGGGCTCCAGCGGGACTCACTGCCGTCTTCTGGTCTTTTTGGATCAGGCCAGCGTCACAACGCATTATGACGTCGGCATAACTCACGTTGGTGACATCATTGAAAAAGAATCACGTTGAGTCGAACTGGAGCACAGGACAGGTGAGTAACCTTATGTTTCTCGCCTCCCCTGGGCCTCCAATCAGTATAATAGTCTGTGGGTGGTGTACCCCAAAAATTTTGGGTTCTGTGGAGCCCAAAATTTTTGCAATATTTGTAATTAACACTGTAGGGGTCACTATGGGTCATAATACTGTGTGAAGGGGCAACTGTGGGACATTATACTGTGTAGAGGGGCCTCTATGGAACATTCTACTGTGTACATTCGATGAAAAGCTCTAATTGATGTTGCGATAATTTCATAGCCCAGCCATCTAAGGTGAGAGGCCAACTGGTCGTTACCATTGTTTTTGAGAAAATACAGTATCACGAAATGTGCCGCTCGGTACTTGACTTTTTGTTTCTGTAAGTAAGTAGAGTACAGTTGTCAGTGGCAACACTCACTGCAAATGAACTGAGGCTCTAACTGTTCTCTGGAGACATACAGTCTGCAAACCCTGCAGGCCAGGGCTGTACCAAGCCGAAAGACGGTAAAGGGGTAGCAAACAGTAGGGAGAAACCAAGGGGACAACACATTAGGGAAGATGCAAATACATACAAGACAAAATAAATATACACATATCCAGAGGCACAATAAAATAAAAACATAAAAACACAAGACATTTCAAGCAGTGTCACTCTGGGATGCTGCAATTCCCCCCTCTTTTGATGTAAGCCACCCTCGGCAACTACATGTATGAGGGTCCACATCATGGCATCAGCAAACAGTTCTTTTGAAGTGAGGCACAGTGCAATACAGTCTATGCAATAGTATGTAAAACAGTTGGGGCTGCTTTGGCAGCAACTAGTGCAAACTTGCTACAATGATGCAATAGTCTCTCACACAACAAAAAAATCAGTTGCCACAACTCGAACAGAGGGAACCAGCGACTGGGAGTAGTAGTTACAATGGTGATGTCACAGGGTGTCACAGTAGTTTGGCAGAGTACACTCAACTGAACTCCTCCATCCCACCTTCCAGGCTGGACACTGAACAGGAGGGCCTGCATGGTACCTGATGGTGGTGATGGTTGTTTCCCCGGGGTAAAGGGGTCCTCTCTACCCTGAGCCGTGTGGTGGTGTTCACAGGGGCCCTGATGGTAAGTGCAGGAACAGCTCAGGAGGCAGTGGTGAATCAAGATGAACTTTACTGTAGCAACCAGATAACAGTGATCTTGTCAGGGAATCACTAGAGGAGCGATTCCCCAGTAGCTGCTGGAGAACTTAGGGGGGAGGGGCACAACAAGACAGTGGACCCTAAGCTGAATCCCCCCCCCACTGTCCCTGGCTAACTTGCCCGATCTGTCCTAGGTGACAGCCAGCAACCAATCGACAGTCCCTCCTTATAATAAGTGATAACACAGAACGCAGACAGGATGCACAAACAACAAAGGGAGGTCAGCTAGCCAAGGGGTCGGTAACAATCGAGCAATGCAGTACAGAATCAAAATCCAAGAGAATAGTCAAAGGTAAGCCAGTGGTCAGAAGAGCAGGTAACAAGGAACAAGGAGTATAGCCAGTAAGCGAAATGCAATAGCAGGCGCCAATGGGAAAGTGAGCAAACAATAAATAGGGAGAAAGAACCCACCCCAGACTTGATAGGAGGATAGGCTGTCAATCACAAAGGCAGGACCAAAGTTAACTCTTAATGGAGCAGGGGGAGAGCAAGGTGAAGGAGAAGGGCGTGGTGGAAAATCAATTAAGGAGGTGAGGGAATAGGACAGTGCTCAGACAATACAAGAAAAACCCAAAACAAAGAATCACAACCGAGCACGCCTCCTGCGCCGCAGCGTGCGCCCGGAGGACAGTGCCAAAGCCCGGACAGGCAAGAACGTTACAGAACTGGTGCAGATTCCCGATGGGGGTAGTAATCTCCAAGCTGTTGGCTACACACGGGCTTGGGATGAGGGATGCCTAGACTATGATGGTGATAGGGTTCCTTTTACTCCACTCCAAATAAATCTGGGGGCAGAATGTGAGGAAGTCCCTTTGACCTAAATACCTGTCTGCACAGTTGTCAATGCCATCACTCACTGCAAGCGAATTGAGGCTCTCTGGAGTTCTCTGGAGACCTAAAGTCTTCAAACCCTGGCCAGTGGCCGGTGATTGGCCAAGGCTGTACCAAGCCTAAAGTAGGTAAAGGTGTAGCCAACAGAATGGAGAAACCAAGGGGACAACACATTAGAGAAGCTGCAAATGCATAGAAAACAAAATAAATATACATATAACCATAGGCACAATAAAATAAAAACAAGACATTTTCAGCTGCGTCACTCGAATGCTGCAGTTACACCATAAGGGGGCCAGGAAAGTGGGTGCTATGTTCATATTTCTAGATGTCAGAACGTTCAGATAGAGTTGGGAATGATCAAAAAAATATAAAGTAAAACTTCACTTATTACTTATATAAAATTAAAATACAAAAGAAAACGAGACACACACTAGTGCTACCATGTGATCAATAGTTTTGAGGGTTAAAAGCACATATACAGTTGATGTTACTGTCTTCAATGCTTAACAATTACCGAACCAAATACTGATCCAAATCAGATCTGCTAACCTAGTCTCTAATAGTCCGTAGAGCATATATTTCTGGAATATTGAGACATTTATGGACAGCTTTCTAGGTGTTAGCATCAAATATCAGATGCTTTTGTGGGGGATGAGTACTGACAGAGGATATTTTTGGGGAAATCCATGGAGTTCCACATAAACGTCCCCTGTAGACCTCAAGGGCATTAATTGCTCAATATATCCACCGGAAACCCCGTTTAAGCGCAGACACTTAGTGAAACTCTGTGTCTTGCATCATGCATCGTCCGGAGGATATAATTCACCAGTGGTAAATAAACGGATTATGCCCTTATAAGGGCAGTATCACCAGCATCCCACAACCTCCCCAACACCCTCATTCACCCACAATTCCATCTGGCATCTATGAATATAATTCCCTCACAAATAAAGAGTTAAAACAAAAAATCCTACGCGTTTCACCAGACATCGCAGTGATGCTGGATCATCAGGGGATTAGCTCAGCATAACCTCTCAGTCTGAAAATTCAAAAGGCAGGGGTGACGGAGTCTCGTATCCAGCTTCCTTAAATCGGGACAGACCCCGCCCAGAAGGCGTGTTTAATGACGATATATCCAATCGCCATGCGGGGGAGGCGGGGCCATCGTCGATACTCCTCCCTTCACAATGTACGTCATCTGGAGTACTCCTCCCAGGGGCCGAGAACCTGTCAAAGTAACTATGGAGACAAGGACGCATGTCTCCTTGTTTACATCGCGCTGTTGACTCTCCGATCACGATTACAGGTAAGTGGAGCAGCGCTATGGCTATAGTATTCCAGATTGATATACGATTCAGTAGTGCACACCATTTAGTGGCAAGCGTGTACAATATAATGTACCTATATTACGCCAAGTTTCTAAGATTGGCGGACATAGATAAGCATTAAAGTCAAATAGATGTCTCCGACCAGAAAAGGCATCTTGGATAAACAATAATAGAAACTAACATGAGATATCATATATAGTCCTGATTGTTCATACAAAGGTGAATTGCAATCAGGGTCAGATTATGCATCATTACTTCTGATATGCAAATATTCACCTCACCAATAATGATAGGCGCAGGAGGAGAGATCACCCATAAACTTCTGGGAGGTTACAAACATGGAGCAAAGGGCAGATGTTCATTTATGCCCCTGGCGGTACTGATTTAAATCGATGAATCCATCTGCATTCGGATTGCAACAAAAGTCTGTCCCAATTACCACCTCTATCCTGGGGACGGACCAGTTGCAAACCCGTAAAGGAGAAGGACTCCGGTTGTCCATTGTGATGGCTGAGTGCATGTTTCGCTATCGGTGTGTCACGATTGTTAACAATATCGTTGTAATGCTACCTTATCCTCACCCGAAACTCGCACTTAGTTTTGCTTATGTAATCCCTCGGGCAGGGGCATTGTGCCAGGTAGATCACACCACTGCTCCGGCAGTTGATTTGTTTAAGGTTAGCATCCTGAAGCAGAATCCTCCAGTATCATATCGTGTCCTAAGACAATACCGTCCAGTTTAAGCAGGAGATCAGAGGTGTCTCGAGTATATGAGGGAAGAGATTCAACAAAAGGTCTCAGGATCAGATTAATATAACAACACGGGTTCCGTGTAAGGCCACCAATACCAGATATTATCGGTCTCCCATTCACAGGGTTAGTCCCCTTATGAACTTTTGGAAGGGCGTAAAAAGTGGGCATTACAGGGAATTTCGGGTACATAAAGTCCAGTTCATTCCTATCTATCAGACCCTCTTCAAAGGCTCCTTGTAACAATGATTGCAAAGTCAACAGTAGTATAATGTTGTACCGTGTTAGCCATTGAAAGTAGTGGAAGAGTGAAGAAATCAGGCGATAAAGTCAACAGGCACGTCTGTGTCGGGTTCCCTCTTACAATCCCATAAAAACTCGTATCAGAAAGGAGTGCTAGACACATCTCCCTATAGTGTACTGAGTCCATCACTACGACGTTCCCCCCTTTTTCTGAGGGTTTATTCGTAATATTGTTGTCTGTTTCAAGACACCTCAGGGCCCGTCTTTCCTCAAAGTTCAAATTCTGTCTTATACATCCATTGTCAAGTTGTGCTAGATGTTCAAGTTCCATATTGACCATGTATGAGAAGATTTCTATATGAGCATTATCGCTTGGGGTGGCATTTTTAGACTCTTGGCTTTTAGATTCGTGTAAGGAGCTCTTTGACAACCAAATTCATTATCGTCTAACAGACCAGCCAGTGTCTGCACAGCCCCCAGATCTTCTAGCTCTAAATTGAGTTCAGCACATTGCATTCTCTTGGTGGCAGTGTGATATTTATGCCACTGTAGTTTTCTGATAAATAATGCAATATCTTTAGTCCAGTTAAATAAGTTACATTTTACTGAGGGGACAAAGGACAAACCCTTTGAAAGAACATTTTTCTCAATTTCTGAGAGTTCTTTATATGATAAATTAATTATCTTCATTTTATTCAAGTTGCCCTCTGAGTTCGATTTCTGAGGGGATATTGGCCCTGGGCCTGTGCAATACCCTGGGATAAAAAACCAACACCCACACTTGAGGCTGGTGGAGATTGACGGGAACTCCTGTTATTACTAGTCCTTCTCCTATTGGTTCTATTTCTACCCCTTGGCCCCCTAAAGCACCCTGCACCCCTCTCAGAAAATGATGAAGATCTTTCCCTCACAAATAAATAGTTAAAATAAAAAAAAAGGTCCCTACGCGTTTCACCAGACATCACAGTGATGCTGGATCATCAGGGGATTAGTTCAGCATAACCTCTCAGTCTGAGAATTTAAATGGTAGTGGCGCCGATGTCTCGTATCCAGCTTCATTAAATCGGGACAGACCCCGCCCAGAAGGTGTGTCCAATTACGCTATGTCATAGAGCCTATAGATTCCTTAGGAAAGAGTCTAAAAACAGCAGACTGGTTGGTGATCTCTCTTCATCTGAGGCTGATTTCTCTGGCAGCGAGATAGAGCCACCATTTTCTGAGAGGGGTGCAGTGAAATAGAACCAACAGGAGAGGGACTAGTAATAACAGGAGTTCCTGTTGTAAGGGTTAAAACATAACTTGCACTATATTCTATGTCACAGTATACAGAAAGCACAAGAGGGTGGAATGTTCTGCAAACAAGACTGCATAGTTGATAAGGACAGACTTGGAGTCTGGGGGAGATATCAACAGTTCTGCTGAGCTCAGCAGAACTGGTATTCTCGGGAAGATAAGGAGGACATTCAGATAAGGTGAAAAGGAAAACATCTGGGGTGATGGGTAACTGAACAAATTTGTCTGGTAACGGAACTGGAAAGACCATATATGTATATTGATCACATGACTGTTATGTAACTGAGCTTGCTTTTAAAACTGTATTGAACTACGCAATAAAGTAGAAACTGTTCATACACGATACCTGTGTACGTCTTGTTTCCCGAGCGCTCGAAACTGGTTATCTATTTAATTAGGCTTACGGTGACATCCATCCCGGGGGAGATTAACCCCCGACAGAAATTGACGCCCAACGACTTGGGGCCTCGAGATCGTCTGATGTGCAGCCGATAGAGTGCCGACCCACTCACCGATCGACTTGAGGACGGGACCAGAGGACCTCAGATAGATAAAAACAGTACTGTGAGGTAAGCCTTTGATCTTGCCAATTAGTATATCTGAGGTTCCTGTGTGTCTATTCTCTGTATCGATGAGTGAGGTAAGCTGCTGCATGTTTATATGACATCTCGATGCCAATTGTATAGTACGGAAGAACCTAAAAGGGACATGTCACCTGTAAATGATATGGAAATTGTTTTCTTTGCTTTTTGTCTCACCTGTTTACCTGTCTACTGATGTTTGCATGTTACCTGTGTTATAAGATATAAGGCTGCAAAGAATGGGGAAAAGTTCTCTATTCTTAACCCCTAGAGTCTAGAGTTGCGGACAAGGTTCGGAACTGAGAAGCACTGAGTGATTGAAAAGTCCTTGTTTTGGAACACTAGCCTCCAGCCGTGCCTGGACGGTCAAGGTCGAATGGGACCTGAGTAGTAGCACGAAGGACTTAGTAGAATCCGCGCGAAGAAGTGCGTGTAGTGATTTGGGAGTGTTTTGGTAAGGGGACACAGGCAGAAAGTTGAGCCTGTGGAAGCCAATTGAGGCATTGCCCTGAGCACTACTCCTGAACTTACACAAGTAGTTCATAGAAGACAGAAGAGTCTGTGTGGGAGTTCTCACTAAGTAGTCATAAGTGACCCTCTATTGTCTCAAGGTTGCCCTAGAGGAGTGAGAGACTCATCGGCTGATTAGCTACCAGCCAAGATGGGGATGGGACCCTCTAAGATATGGTACACCCCATGTGAACTAATAGAAATAGGGGAGGGGAAAGAAGTAGCCGCACAGGTAAAAACAATCCTAAAAAGAGCAGGAATACACCAGACTGGGTTAGTAGACAATAAGTTTTGGGATCAGTGGAGATTAGATCATGCGGGATTGATTCAGGACAAAAAGTTGCAAAGAGGCATTTATGCCCTAATAGAAGGAAGAAATAGAATAGAAAAAGGCAGTGCAGAGCTCCAAGAAGGAAGGTCAAAGGGGATGATAGTTCAGGAAATAATGAATCACCCCCACCTCACTCCGAGAATCAGGCTTGAAGGGAGACATCCCCCTTCTCAGTATTATTGTTTAATATAACCCATCTTATTTCCCAGTTCTGTATGAAATATTACTTACTTTAACAAAATACTCAGAGAATCTGATATAGTGCAAAGAGAAAAACTGTACACCATCGGTATGATGTTTATTGGATTATGTATTATATATATATATATATATATATATATATATACGTCAACCTGTATTTGTAATATTCATTCTGTTTATATCAATGCCAGGATTCAACTTTTATGCTTTTTGTAAAATTAAATCCGCTTTCAGGAAATGTCCCCTAAAAAGAAGAAACTAGGATATTGTGATGTTCCACAGGGGTTCAACTTTTGGTTGGAATCCAGTGAAGAAAATTCTAAAGTCTGGCAGTTTGCCCTTAATAATAATAATAATAATAATAATAGTCCTTTAATAGTCCCACAATGGGGAAATTCAGTGTGTTACAGCAGCAAAGATAAGCAGATACAAATACAAATTGTACAGGAATGTTCCAAGGTGAGAGGCATTACATTAATAGCAGACGGACAGATAGGACGTAGCAGAGGGGGGGGGGGGGATTTAAACAGGCAGAGAGATATTTCAGTTCTCTGTGTGTAATGATCTCCGCTTAGGTCGGTGTTGGTTGTACAGCCTAACCGCGGTGGGGAGGAAAGACTTCTGATAGCGCTCCTTCTCACACCTAGGGTGGAGCAGTCGGTCACTGACAGTACTGCTCAGCGCGATCACAGTCTCATGCATGGGATGGGACTTCTTCTTCTGCATGGAGCTCACCACGGACAGTATCCTTCTGTCACCCACCACCTGCACTGGGTCCAGTGGGCTCCCCAGGACAGAGCTGGCCTTTATAATCAGCTTGTCAAGTTTATTTCTGTCCCTGGTTGATATACTGCTCCCCCAGCAGGCCACTCCAAAGAAGATGGCTGATGCCACTACCGAGTTGAAGAAAGTTCTAAGAAGTGTCCCCCGGATTCCAAAGGCTCTCAGTTTCCTAAGCAGGTAGAGCCTGCTGTGGCCCTTCCTGTACAGGGCCTCCATATGATCTGCCCAGTCCAGCTTATTATTAAGGAGCAAACCCAGGTACTTATAGGTGTTCACAATCTCGATGCCCGTCCCCAGGATGTCCACTGGTTTAGGAGGGCTTCTGCCTTTGCGGAAGTCCACCACCATCTCCTTGGTCTTCCCCGCGTTAATCTTCAGGTGGTTCCGGTGGCACCAGTCCACAAAGTCCTGGTTCAGTTCTCTGTACTCCCTGTCATCATCATCTGTGATGAGACCCACTATTGCAGAGTAGTCAGAATACTTCTGTAGGTAGCAGCTGGATGAGTTGCACCTAAAATCTGCAGTGTACAGTGTGAAGAGGAAAGGGGCGAGAACCGTACCCTGAGGTGCCCCCGTATTACAGATCACGGTACCTGACACACAGTCTCGGGCTCTCACGTACTGAGGTCGATTTGTGAGGTAGTCTAGGATCCAGTTGGAGAGGTGGTGGTCCACTCCAGCAAGGCCCAGCTTGTCCCTCAATAACCTGGGCTGTATGGTGTTAAAAGCACTGGAGAAGTCAAAGAACATTATTCTCACTGTGTTCCCTGGTTTCTCCAGGTGAGACAGAGCCCTGTGCAGAAGATGGATGATGGCATCATCTACCCCAATGCCTGGCCGATAAGCAAACTGGAAGGGGTCCATAGCGGGGCTCACTAGAGGGCGTAGATGTGTGAGAACCAATCTCTCTAAGATCTTCATCAGGTGGGATGTCAGTGCTACAGGTCTGTAGTCGTTGAGGTCCATAGGGTGGGGTTTTCTTTGGAACTGGTACCACACAAGAAGATTTCCATAATTCAGGGACTATTTCCTGCCTCAGGCTCATATTATACATATATGTAATTATACCACACAGCTGGTCCCCGCAAGTCTTAATTAGCCTTGCACTGATGTCATCTGGCCCTGCGGCTTTCCTCGCCTTGATCTTTTCCATCTCCTTCCTCACCTGGGCCTGTGTGAAGGTCAGACTGTGGCCAGATACAGACGGATTTCTGGATTTACTGGTCTGTTGGGAAGTGGCCGCATGGGGAGAAGTCATTGTGGTGGGGGAAGCTGAAGGACATACTGGGGTGGGAGGAGCTGGTGTGTGATCAAATCTGTTGAAGAATAGGTTTAGTTCATTAAGCCAATTAACATCTGCCTCAATCTGGCAGACAGACTGTTTATGACCCGAAATTGACTTAAGCCCCTCCCAGACCCCCCCTTATGTCTTTTCTTTCCATTTGCTTTTCCATTTTTTTTTTTATAACTGGCTTTTCCCTGCCTGATTTGATTCCTCAGCTCCTTTTGTACTTCCCTCAACCCCTCCTTATCTCTTGTCCTGAATGCCATCTTTTTCTCCTTAAGTAGTGTTTTTATATCAGAGTTAATCCATGGTTTGTTATTGGAGAAGCACCTCACCTGAAGTACAACTCAGGGGTTTTGAACACCTGTGGTAATGACAAAAGGTGGGATTTGGGAAATATTTGAAAATTGTACAAAAATAGTAATATGTAATTTTGGTGTCAGTATTAACTGCTATCTGCTTGAATTGTATTCCTGTATTCTGTTGTAGCGCTCTGCAGATGTTCTGCAGGGAATAACCAAAACATTAATTGACTGCCAAGTAGCTCCAAGGACGTTGTATCTGATGTGATGGACACGCAGAAAATCACAAGCTGAACATGATGCTGTTACCCAGTAATGTTACATGTCAATTATTACAAAGTGAAACTTGGCTTTGGGCCTCCGGGGTCCGCAGCCTGTGTATGATGACTATTTATGCCCAAAGGGAAAATATTTTGATAAAAGTGTTAGCCTAAGGTTAAATGGAAAGTAAGGTACAATGACAATATATATGTGTAAAATATTCAAGAACATACTCAAACATATGAAATTATGTCTTGTACTATGTTATGTGAATTTATTGTCTTGCCTGTTATCATCTGAAGTAAGGTATCTGTTAAAAGAGAGAAAGGTGAATCAGTGGAAGTTTATGGAAGACTTCTCACTAAAACGGTGGATGCTTTAGATCAAACTGATCCTGTAGAAACCTCATTTCAGGGTAGCAGAATACTCACTAGGTATTTAGTCTCAGACACATCAGATAACATTCTTGGTACAGATGTGATGGGAGTATTAGGTTGTAATATCATGTTGCATTCATCAGGAGAAGCATATGTAAAAGTCACACATACTAACCATGAGATTTTGTGTTTGTTATCTGCCGAGTTAAGTACACCAAATTGTATTTTTGTCCTCACTGAAGAAGAAAATGTACTGTTATCCCAAGTGCCAACAGCATTATGGGCAACTGGGAAAACAGACTTAGGTAAATTGGATGTACCCCCTGTTATGGTAACCCTGAAACCTGGTGCTCAGCCACCCAGGATTAAACAATATCCTCTGACCCATGCCCAAGAAGATGCCATAGCGGTAACCATAGTGGAATTAGTAAAGGCAGAGGCATTAAAGGAATGCACTTCTGTAGCAAACACTCCTCTTTTCCCAGTGAAGAAAAAGGGTAAAAAGGGAGAACCAGACACATACCGTATGGTTCATGATCTTAGGGAATTGAATAAAGTAACACTACTTGAAACCCCAGTGGTACCTAACCCACACACTCTGCTGTCAGCTGTCCCCACAGGTACCACCTGGTACAGTTGTGTAGATCTTTGCAATGCATATTTTTTTTTCTGTGCCTTTACACCCCGATTGCCAGTATTTGTTTGCATTTACATTCAGGGGTAAACAGTACACTTGGACAGTACTACCACAAGGGGCGCAAAACAGTCCTAACCAATTCACAAGGTGTCTCACACTTATCATGAGTACTTGGTATTTTCCACATGATGATGTTGTTCTGTTACAATATGTTGACGATCTTCTTCTTTGTGCTCCAGACAAACCAACCTGTGAAGCAGCGACCATCAGCCTGTTGTGTTTCCTCTACCGGAACGGCTGCAAGGCCAGCAAGGATAAGTTGCAATTTTGCAAACAAAAAGTGGTATTTCTAGGACACTGTCTCGGCCAAGGTACCAGGCACCTGTCAGATGAGAGGACCAAGGTGGTGAGAGACATGCAGGTGCCGACCTCTTATGCTCAGCTACGTACCTTCTTGGGATTGGTATCCTACTGTAGGCCATGGATCAGATCTGCATCTCTGACCATGCAACCTCTGTACGATAGCCTCTCCTCAAAACCATTCAGCCTCACACCTGAGGCCTTGGATGCGTTTTACCAGCTGAAGTTGCAGATAGTCAGTGCTCCGGCCTTAGGTCTACCTGACTATCAGAAACCTTTTCAGCTCTACGTGACTGAGATGATGGGACATGCAACTGCAGTTCTCACACAACAACACGGGGATAAGAAACGCCCCGTGGCCTATTACAGCTCAAGGTTAGATGCTGTAGCCAGGGGGACCCCCCTCCTATGTGCGTGTTGTCCTCTCAGTACAAGTGTTGCTTGAGAAAAGCTCAGACATTGTCCTAGATCATATACTGGTTGTGTATACACCTCATGACATCCATGCTATCCTCACACAGGTGGACAGACGTCACCTTTCTTTGGCACGGCAGTGCAAAATGGAATTTGCTCTGCAGTCCTCCTCAAACATCTCTTTTCAATGCTGTTTAACTTTGAATCCTGCAACTCTTCTTCCTGTAGGAGTTCATGATTCAAAAGGGGGAGTGGAAGATGAATTATTTTTAAATTCCCTCTCTGAAGAAGAACTGTTTGACAGCCAGCATGAGCATGATTGTGTGGCTCTTATGTCACAGGAAACAGTGGGATTTGACCATGTCACGGATGTGCCATTACAAAATCCTGATTATGAGATGTTTGTGGATGGCTCAAGGTATCTGACAGATGAAGGCAAATTTGTTACAGGGTATGCTGTAGTCACTGAACATGACATCATAGTCCAGGAAGCTCTTCCACCACACATGTCAGCCCAAGAAGCTGAGCTCAAAGCCCTTATGGAGGCTTGAAGGTAGCCAAAGGTAGAACAGCTAACATATACACTGACTCCAGGTATGCTTTTGGCATTGCGCATAATTATGGTCCAATATGGAGGTCAAGGAACTTCCTAACGGCCCAGGGCAAGCCAATTAAGAATGGAGATGTGGTAAGTCGACTGATGGAGGCCATACTGCTCCCAAAGCAGCTGGCAATTGTGAAAGTTAGAGCTCACGCAAAAGGAAGGGACCCTGAAAGCCGTGGAAATGAGAGAGCTAACATAGCAGCCAAGGCTGCAGCACTACTGGCCAGAAGGGGTCCCAACCAGGTGAGCAAAATGGACATTGACCTAGCAGACCCAAAAGGGCTGTACTCAAAGGTCACCAGTGTGGAAACTGAAAGATGGAAGAAAGCAGGTGCTACAGAAGGTGATGGTATGTGGAAAATGGGGGATCGATTATGTCTGCCCGCAGCAGTCTACCCCCAGATGGCTGGCTTGGCCCACGGTAAGGTGCATGCCTCTCGAAATGCCATGGAGTCATTAGTGGGTAAATTATGGTTTGCCCCAGGTTTTGGAAGAGCTGCTAGTAACCACGTAAAAGCATGTCACATATGTGCTCTACACAACCCAGGACAGGTAGTTAAAACACCCATCAAGTGTACACCAAAATCCCTGTACCCATTTCAGAGAGTACAGATAGATTACATACAGTTGCCTAAGTCTGGAACATACGAGTATGTATTGGTCTGTGTGGATCTGTTTTAAGGATGGCCTGAGGCCTACCCTGTGAGCAAAGCAACTGCCAAGAAACTGATGTCTGAGCTTGTGTGCAGGTTTGGAGTGCCCGAGGTGATAGAGTCTGACAGAGGTACGCATTTCACAGGTGAGATAATGAAAGAAATAATGTCTGCACTAGGGATTGAGCAAGCTTTCCACACACCCTACCATCCTCAGAGTTCAGGCAAAGTGGAAAGGTTGAGTGGTACACTTAAGTTGAAGATTCAGAAAGCCATGGCAGAGACAGGAAAGCCTTGGCCTGAATGCCTGTCTCTAGCCTTATATTCAGTAAGAACTACTCCTAACAGGAGGACAGGGTTGTCACCATTTGAAATATTGTTTGGAAGTGCACCTAAAACAGGATTGTACTTTCCTCAGACATTACAGCTTAACTATAACAGTATTGCCAGCTACTGTATAAAAATGAGTTTCTGTCTGTCTGTTCTTTATGTGCGACCAAATGACTGGACCGATTCTCACCAAATTTGGCACACATGTACATCAGGTGTCCGGGAATATTTTAGACTGGGTCTCAGCTCTCTTGGACGTACTGTTCCTGAGATACAGTATTCCCAAAAAATTACCAACATTAGCTAATACAAGCCTACAAGTCTTTCACTCATATTTCAACTGCCATACACATGGTCATATGTCCCTTATCAGCCAATAAGAGCTCGCAGGCGCTTACTCTCCTCAGGCACACAGGTTTCCATAGAAACCAAGCTATTTATGACCTGTAATAGTCAATAGCAGTTCGCAGGTCCTTAAATATTCAGCAGTCATATCACGTGTATCAGCCAATATAAGTTCATATTTAATTTACCAGGTTTCCATAACAACACAGCCATAAATAGACTGTACCTATACTGGACTCAGTGGCGTAACTAGCAATGGTTGGGCCCCAAGGGGGACATTTGACATGGGACCCCCCCCGGCAACCACCCCCCCCCCCCGCACAAACTGCATTCCTGCACACACTATTATGACCCATAGTGGCCCCTGCACACACTATTAGTCCCCATAGTGGCCCTTGCACACAGTTTTCTGCCCCATAGTGGCTCCTGCACACAGTATCATAGTGGCCCCTTCATATAGTATTATGCGCACTCCCCGCTACCTCTTCAATGTTGGACCAGATGTCACGTGAGCCAGGCAGGCATCGTAACGCATAATGATGTCGCACTGGCCCACCGACATCTGGGAGGTCACCAAGGAGGCCAAAAGCCTGCTGAAAAGATCCCAGAGTATAATGATAGCAGTGTTTGTGGGGTTCACGGCCCGCAGGCCTTACTTACTGATCCCCGCTCCTGCTCACAGCCGCCTCTGCAGAAGGTGAAGCGCAAAGCAGGGATCGGTGAGTAAATAGGGCCCGTTACCTGCTGGTGTTACACCAGCAGGTAACGGCCTATTTAAAAAAAAACAAAAAAACATCAGGGGCCTGCCGGGACCCCTAATGTCCCGGACCCTGTGGCAGCCACTACCACTGCTGCCCCAGTATTTACGCCACTGACTGGACTGCCATACTGGATTTCAGTATTCTTATAAATTGAACCGTTTTAAAACTACTCATGCCTCCTGCAGCAAAACGCATGGCTGCTGCTCGAGCTAAAGAAAACTCTCAGCAGACCCAAGCCTGTCTCTAATCTGACAAGGTATGTCACAGACAACAGCGAGCTGCTGAAACAACCCAGCAGACGCAAGCCTGTCTCCAATCTGACAAGGCATTGTCAGCCACATGCACACAGCTGCACTCCATGTTTCCATAACAACCCAGCCATTTTTCTTCACTGCTGTGGGTCAGCTTTAAAGGGGCAGGACGCTGTGGATGACACTGTTACACAAGGTCACATACACACAGCTTTACTCCAGGTTTTCCATAACAACTGATCGCAGGTCTTTCACTGATATTCAGACTGAGATACACATGATCACATGACGCTTATGGACCAATGGAAAATTGCAGGTTCTTCAGTCTTGACATACACACAGCTTTACACCAGGTTTCCATAGCCACCAAGCTATTTATGACCTGTATGAGTCAATAGCAGTTCGCAGGTCCTTAAATATTCAGTCATATGACGTGCATCAGCCAATATAAGTTCACATTTCATTTACCAGGTTTCCATAGCAACACAGCCATAAATAGACTATACCTATACTGGATTGCCATACTGGATGTCAAGTGCAAAACTGGCCAATTCTTTCTTATGGGGTCACTACACAAACAAAAAATGAAATATACCCGTGCGAAGCCGGGTCCTTCTGCTAGTAAGTAATAAAAGTGAAGTTTTACTTTATATTTTTTTGATCATTCCCAACTCTATCTGAACATTCTGACATATATTTAAATCCTGATAGGGATTAAAGGGGTATTCCCATGAACATAATCATATCTATATTTGTAGATAAGCAAAAGTTAAAACATTTTTGCAAATTTAAGTAGTTAAAAATTCTGCAGAGTTTTAAAGATTTTTTTTAATCATCTTAGTGGTGACATCTGTTGTATTGATCAGTCGCCAATGGATGCAGAAACTTTCTATGGTCTGGAACTTGTCAGGAACCCAGCCATGATTTTCTTATTATAGCTAGGTTATCTGGCAGGGACACTACATGTATCAGAAGATATCCCGGCCACAATAAGGAAGTCATGGCTGATTTTCTGACCTTAGAAAGTACCTGCATTCATGGTCGTATCCATCAAGACAACAACTTGTGACCACAAGAGATTTAGAGAAAATCTGTAAAACTCAGCAAAATGTTTAATTACTTATATTTGCAAAAACGTTTAACTACAAATTTAAAAATGGTTATGTACGTGGGAATACCCCTTTAAGCAGGGTCTGACCTCCTGCAAATTTACTATTTGACTACTTGGTCCTCACTGTGATATATGTTCATACCTCCCAACTTTCAAAGGATAGAAAAAAGGACAGTATGTGCGGCGCGCTATGCACGGCACGGCAGATTTACCCCCACCCACTTCTACGTTGACTCTGCCCATTCTCATCCATTTTTCTATGTGCCCCCACACAGTATAATCCTCCTACAATCACCCTAAGATTATATGCCCCCACATTATAATATTACTCTCCAATTGCCCCACAGTATGAAGTCCCTCTCCTGGTGCCCCAGTTTAAACTGGGGGCAACTAGAGAGGGACATTAACCCCTTAACGACCTTGGACGTACTATTACGTCCTGGGCGCTAGGTACTTCGCGCACCAGGACGTAATACTACGCCCGAGGCCGGCCACCCGCTCACTATCTGAGCGGGCGGTATCGGAACCGGGTGTTAGCTGTATCTGACAGCTAACACCCTGCTCCATAACCCCCGGTCGGCCATAACTTCCGATCAGCGGTTTTAACCCCTTGGATGCTGCGGTCAAACATGACCGCGGCATCCAAGGGGTTCCGCCGTCTTGCCGACCCCCCGGCACCCTCCGCGGCGAGATCGGGGGGGTGCCGATATCTATAATCTGCAGCCCGGGGTCTGCCGAGTGACCCCAGGCTGCCTGGAGCCCCCAGTACCTGGTTGATCCTGCCGAGACATCAGGAAGTCAGCGCTGTGTTTCCATAGCGCTGACTTCCTGTATAGGCTGCAAGACACGTGTATGCTCGTGTCTTGCAGTCTATAGTGCTGAGCCAGCAATCAAAGCATTGCTGGCTCAGGTGTCCTAATGGGACACAAGAAAAAGTAAAAAAAAAGTGAAAAAAAAAAATAAAGTATGTGAAAAAAATTAATAAAAGAATAAAGCCCCAAAAATTCCCTTTTCCTATATAAAATGAATTATATAAAAAATAAACCTAAAAATTACCAATACATATTTGGTATCGTTGCGTCCATAACAACCTGTACAATAAAACTGAAACCATATTTAATGTACACGGTGAAAGTCGGGGAAAAAAAACAGAAAAAAACCCGCCAAAAGTAACGATTTTTCGCCATCTCACCTTACAAAATATGCCATAAAAAGTGATCAAAAAGTCATATGTACCCCAAAACAGTACCAATAAAAAGCACAGGTTGTACCGCAAACAATAAGTCCTAAACCAACTCTCTAAACTGAAAAATAAAAATGCTACGCATCTTAGAAGATGGCGATGCAAAAAAAATTAATTTATGTCCCCAAATGGGTTTTTGTTCTGCAAAATTGGTATTGCATAAAAAAACAGTATAAATGAGGTATTGCCGTAATCGTACCGACCCACAGAATAAAGATAACATGTTACTTATGCTCTACGCTGCATGGTGAAAAATTTAAAAGATAAAACGCAGTGCCAGAATTGATGGGGTTGTTTTTTAATCCACCAAGAAAGAGTTAATAAAATTTATTTAATAAGTTGTAAGCACCTAAAAATGATGTCATTAAAAAATACATCTCACCCTGAAAACAACAAGCCCTCATATGGCTACATCACCAGAGAAATAAAGAAAATATAACTTGTACAATGGAAGACAAAAACCCCAAAAATCGCCAAATCATTAGAGCATAACTGGCTGCGGCAGGAAGGGAATGTATAAGCTGTGCGAGCGTATATTAGGGTACACCCCAGATTTAGAGCTTACGAGGGATAATAAACCAGAAGTGACCCCCAGAGTGACCCCCCAATAATAGGAACTACTGGGGAAATAGTAGGGAATTTAGTGTACCCAATGTACTACGCACAGATTACATATTCACTTTTCCCCATCCGCTGTGCAGTCACGTCTGGGATACTAATGCTCGCTACACCCCTTGATAAATTCTTTGAGGGGTGCAGTTTTCAAAATGGGGTCATTCCCTAGGGGATTCCACTTTACTGGTACTTTAGAGGCTCTGCAAACATGACATGGCATCCAGATCCCAAACATCTGAATCTGCACTCCAAAAGCCACATAGCGCTCCTTTCCTTCTGCGCCCCGCTGTGTGCCCAAACCGCAGTTTATACCCACATGTATGACACTGGTGTACCCAGGATAAGGTACTTAATGTGATATATGGGTATAAACTCCTGTTTGGGCACAGCCGGGCACAGAAGGGAAGGAGCGCTATTTGGTTTTTGGACGCCATTGCACTTTTGCAGAGCTGAAATGCCAGTACAGTGGAATCCCCTGACATGTCACCCCATTTTGGAAACTGCACCCCTGAAGGAATTTATCCAGGGGTACAGTGCGCATTTTTAACCCCCAAGTGTTGCTATAATTTATTATCCGTAAATGAATAGGCAGCTGATGATGAAAGGTGAAAATGACAATTATTCCAGGAATACGACATTTCTGTGCGTAATATGTTGTGCCCGGCTTGTATCAGAGATGAACGCTCCAAAAGCTGTTGTGCCCGGGATCCCCGATCACCAGTTTTTGGAGTGTGTGTCTGTGCAGACATAAGCTGGGCACAACATATCGGGCACTGAAATGGCGTATCTATAGAAAAATTTCATTTTTAACTTTTCATTATCAGCTGCGCATTCATTTTTGGAAATTAAAAGAATGCAACACTTAAGGGTTAATAATGCTCGCTACCCCACTTGATAAAGCCCTTGAAGGGTATAGTTTCCAAAATAGGGTGATATGTCTGCGGATTCCACTTTACTGACAATTCATGGTCTCTGCAAAAGTGGCATGGTGTCCAAAAAGCAAACTGTGCTCTAAAAACCAAAATAGCGCTCTTTCCCTTCTGTGCCTGGCTGTGCCCAAACAGCAGTTTATACCCACATATGGCATTGTTAAGTACGTTATCCTGGGTACACCAGTGTCATACGTGTGGGCATAAACTGTCATTTGGGCACACAGCAGGGCGCAAATGTGAAGGAGCGCTATGTGCTTTTGGAGCGCATACTTAGATTGTTGTTTTTTTGGACGCCATGTCACATTTGCAGAGACCCTAAAATTGCCCCTACAAAATGGGGGTCACTTCTTGGGGAATTCCAATTTACTGGCACCTCCAGGGCTCTGCAAAAATATCATGGCGACCAGAAAGTCCCTCTAAATCTGTACTCCAAAAGCTAAAAAAAACCACAGTGCTCCTTCCCTTCTGAGCCCTGCTGCGTGCCCAAGCAGCAGTTTATACCCACATATATAATTTTTTTGTCCCTGGGATAGCCCACTTAATAGTTTTAGGAATGCATGTCTCTGATGCCACAAAGTGGCCACAACGTATTAGGCACTGAAATTGGATATTTCTTTAAAAACTTTAATTTTCACTTTGTACACTAATTTTTGGGAAGCATTTTTAGGCTCTAAATGATAATACCCCTTGATACATTCCTTGAGGGGTGTAGTTTCTAAAATGGGGTCACTTTTGAGAGGTTTCCATTATATTGGTATGCGGTGACCAGATGGAAGGTAACGCTGCAGTTGGGATTGCGGGGTGCAAACAGCACAGACTTGTCACGGTCTCTGGGCACGAGGGCGCAGCGCTGGTGCTGTCCCACGTTACCACCACTGGTACCGGTGATGAGGGGGCTGCACAAATGTTGGTGGTGATTGTTCCCCCGGGGCGCTTCCCCTATACTGTGCCGACTGGTGGTGTTTGGGGCGCCCTGATGTTGTCGGTGCAGAGTCAGACACAGAAACGGTTGTAAAGTTGAACTTTTACTTCCATGGGTGTGGAGGCACAAATACTTAAACAGTTTCTTCAATACAAAACAACGGGGTACGCCTGGTGACACAGCAAAGTCCTGGGGTGCAGGGTAGACTTGATGAAAGGTGTTCCTAGCCCCTTATACTTCAGTGTTACAGCCCTAAGGTGCATCTGGGTTCCTATTTGGCTCATAGGAGGATGCCCACCATGATACTAGTACATAATATTCCCCACTCACGTTATGTGGTCCTGATAGCTCAGAGTTTCGGGGTGCAATAGTCAGGGTGGCAGGATATTCCACAGGTCTGGCCTTGGCCCCTGGATCCTGTGATACTTGCTATGGAGCACGTGTTCTAGAATGTTCTCTCCACAGTCTCATGCTGACAAGATAATGATGCTTGACTTCCTTCAGGGCGATGGCTAGGCAGACAGGGGACAGGATCTTCTGAATAGCTGGAGTATGTCAGCTCTCCAACCTTCCTGGGCCTGTCTAGGACTTGAGATTTCTGCACTAAACTCACTGCTTTCTTCACAGGACATCACACTTATCTCCTCACCTCCTCCTCCTAACACTCCACACTTCTAACTCCTCACATGCAGGACCTTCCTGCAGGGGTGTTACCATGGGGACCCAGTGATCATCTGACTCCTCCCCTTTTCCCAGGCGATGTCCTCCCATTGGACATTTGGTTACTATTCAATCCTATGGGAGGTGTAATGCATGTGTGAGGCTCACTAGGTGGCGCTGTGTTGTGTGAGACTCAGGACCCCCTGCTATGTCACACAGGCTATGAAGCAACAGGAAATAATACAATGCACAGAGATCACCCTCAGCCCAGCCATAGCCAGCTCTGGGATGCCACAGGTACTTTAGGGGTTCTGCAAATGCGACATGGCATCCAAAAACTATTCCAGCAAAATCTGCCCTCCAAAAGCTAAATAGCGCTCTTTCCATTTTTAGCCCTGCCATTTACCCATGCAGCAGATTACAACCACATATGGGGCATTTCTGTGTTCAGGAGAAATTGTGTAACGAACTTTGGGGTGCTTTTTCTCCTTTGTCCTCATGTGAAAATGAAAAATTTGGGGCTAAATTGACGGTTTATTGGAAAAAAAAGTAATTTTTCATTTTAATGTCCCAATGTTAATAAAAATCTGTGAAACAGCTGTGAGGTCAAAATGTTCACCATACCCCTAGATAAATTCTATAAGGGGTGTAGTTTCCAAAATGGGGTCACTTTTTGGGGGTTTGTATTATATTGGTACTTTAGGGGCTCTGCAAATGCGACATGGCATCCGAAAACTATTCCAGCAAAATCTGCCCTCCAAAAGCTAAATAGCGCTCTTTCCATTCTGAGCCCCACCATGTACCCATGCAGCAGATTACAACCACATATGGGGCATTTCTGTGTTCAGGAGAAATTGTGTAATGAACTTTGGGGTGCTTTTTCTCCTTTGTCCTCTTGTGAAAATGAAAAATTTGGGGCTAAATTGACGGTTTATTGGAAAAAAAGTAATTTTTCATTTTAATGTCCCAATGTTAATAAAATCTGTGAAACAGCTGTAGGGTCAAAATGCTCATTATGTCCCTTGATATGTTCTGTGAGGGGTGTAGTTTCCAAAATGGGGTCACTTTTAGGGGGTTTCCACTGTATTGGTACTTTGGGGGCTCTGCAAATGTGACATGGTACCTGAAAACTATTCCAGCAAAATCTGCTCTCCAAAAGCTAAATAGCGCTCTTTCCATTCTGAGCCTTGCCATGTACCCATACAGCAGATTACGACCACATATGGGGTATTGCTGTGTTTAGGAGCAATTATTTTGCAAACTGTGGGATGCTTTTTCTCCTTTAACCCATTGTGAAAATGAAAACTTTGGGGATAAAGTGACATTTTAGTAATGTTTCATTTATACATCCCAGTGTTAGCAAAATCTGTGAAACGAATGTAAGGTCAAAATGCTCACTATACCCCTATATGAATTCTGTGAGGGGTGTAGTTTGCAAAATGGGGTCACTTTTTGGGGTTTTCCTTTGTATTGGTACTCTAGGGGCTTTGCAAATGAGACATGGCACCTGAAAACTATTCCAGCAAAATCTGCTTTTCAGACGCCCAGTGTCGCTCCTTCCCTTCCGTGCGCTGCCATTCGCCCAAACATCAGTTTACACCCACTTGTGGGGTATTTCCGTGCTCGGGAGAAATTGCATAACAAACTGTGAGATGCATTTTTTCCTTTAACCCTTTGTGAATGTGTTAATTTTAGGGCTAAATTAAGGAATTAGTGGGAAAAAATTAAATGTCTAAATTTCACCTCCATATTGTTTTAATTCCAGTGAAATTCTTAAAGGGTTAACAAACTTCCCAGATGTTATTTTGAATTATTTGAGGGATGCAGTTTTGAAAATGGGGTGATTTATGGGGGTTTCTAATATATAGGCCTTTATAATCCTCTTCAGAACTGAAGTGGTCCCTAAAAAATTAGTTTGGGAAATTTTCTTGTAAATCTGCAAAATCGCTGTTACACTTGTAAGCCTTCTAACATCCAAAATAAATTACAGGACGATTAAAAGATGATGCCAATATAAAGCAGAGATACGGTAGATAATATGTATTAATGTATTTGGGTGGTATGACTATCTATCTGAAAAGCAGAGCATTTCACATTTTGAAAATTGCGATTTTTTTCAAAATTTCCATCAAATTTCCTATTTTTCTATAAATAAATACAAAAATATTCATTAGTGTTTACCACTAACATGAAGTACAATGTGTCACGAAAAAACAGTCTCAAAATCACTTGTGTAAGTTAAGACGTCTCAAAGTTATTGCCATATAAAGTGACACATGTCAGTTTTGAAAAACGAGGTCTGGTCCTTAACGCACTTTTGGGCTGGGTCCTTAAGGGGTTAAACTGGGGCAGCTGGAAGGGGACATTAAACCAAGGGGGTAGCTGGAGGGTGACATTAAACTGGGGGCAACTAGAGACAGACATGACCCCTCCATCTGCCCCCAGTTTAATGGTTTAATGTCCCCCCTTCATTTGCTTCTGTTTAATGTCCCCCCTTCAAATGCCACCAGTTTAATGCCCACCTTCATCTGCCCCCTCTTTAATGTTTCCCCTGGATTGAGGGGGCTCATGTCAAAAGTTTGACATGGGGCCCAGTTTTTGCTAGTTTTACCAACCCCTGGTTGGTATACAAAATGAAAACATTGGGACTGGAGTAAAATATATGCATTTGGGTTCACAACTGACTTCGTGATAGGAAACAGAGGATGCTGGTTAATGGGAGGTACTCAGACTGGATCACAGTCACTAGTGGGGTGTCACAGGGGTCAGAATTTTGTCCTCTTTTTAGTATGTTTATTAATAGGGTCATTTTAACACATTGGTGCCCCCCCCCCATCACCACCACTTAGAAATACCTGACTTGCACAAATTATAATTCCCCCTTAGTGGCCCTCACACAGTATAATGCCTCCCTAGTGACCCTATACAATATAATGTCTCCCTCCAGCTATCCCCACAGTTTAATGTCCCCGTACATCTGCCCCCACAGCATAATGTCTCCCTCCAACTTCCCCCACAGTTTAATGTCCCCGTGCAGTTGCCCCCACAGTTTAATGTCCCTCTCCTACCAAACAAAAATTAAAAAAACACTAATAATCACCTCTCCTTGCTCCCCTGCTGTCTCTGATCCTGAGTCTTCAGGGAGCCGCAGGTGCGATGTAAGTGACGTCATCACATCGTGCCTGCAGCTCCCAGGGAAAAAAGGGGATGAATGGTGAAGCAGGTAGACGGCAGCTCCCTGATTCATCATTGTATGCAACTCATAGTTCAAGTTGGGGCAGCGGGGGGGTGCCCCCGCTACAAGTGCTACAAGTGCACTGTTGGCCCTATGGTTAAAGTGGCCCTGGGTTTACAGAATAGTGTGACCATATTCACAGAAGACACTTAGCTCTGTAAAGTAATCAAAACTGAGGAGTATTGTAGAATATTACTGGGGGATTTAGAGAAACTTTCCAGTTTCTCTAACTGATTATTAGTGAAGACTTGGCAACTGAAGTTTAATGTAGACAAATGTAAGGTTATGCATTTTGGTCGAAGTAATAAAATGTATGATTATGTGCTTAACCCCTTAGTGACCAAGGACGTACTATTACGTCCTGGCCGCCTGGTACTTAACACAAATCGACGTAATAGTACATCCTGGTGATAAGATTTCTCTGGATCTTGAGAAGATTGATGCTGTCCATGTCAGCAGACAATCTTCTCACATAGGCTGGGGGCAGTGTGATTCCCCCCTCCCCCCCCCCAGGAACAGCGATCGCCACTATTGGCCAATTAAATCTGATCAGTCAATAGCAGCTTACCGGCACAGATCCAGTAAGTCTGGATCCGGTGTAACAGGCCAGAGTATAACCTCAGTCCAGATTATACCTGGGGTTAAAGTGGCCTAGGCTAGATTATACTCCGGAGTATAAATTAGCCTAGGCCAATTCATACCCCTCAGGATATACACAAGGATTACTTAATTTTTCAACATTTTATTGGGGCTTCAGCTTTGTCTGGTAAGTTAAGTGAGAAAGCTAACTGACTTAATTCTTAAAACTCTAAACAAATAGACTTTTTTTTACTTCAACCAGTATAACTTGACTGTTCATAATATAGTAAAAGTCATAACGTCTTGAAACTTCAACTTATAAAGGTGGCTTTACATGGGGTGATTATCGGCCGAATGTTTATGGGTCATCTGATCAGCACATGACGTGTCATAAACTGATCAGGTGACCCAGAGGACCCACGGGGATAGGAGACAGCACAAAATTCCAAAGCTGCAGTCAGAGAAGCAAGAAATGGCAGCTGGCGGAGACATGGAGGAGGGCTAGGACATGCTGGGCAGTGAGTTTGTAAATTTGTTTATTTTTTTCAGCGATTTCTCATTAGCAATAAATCACTAATTGCTCAATGCAAGGGACAACAAATCGTCTTGTGTATTGGGACCTTTACAGTAGCTATAATATAAACGTTTAAAGCTAAACACTGATGACATTAAAATAATCAGGCTTATTTTCCAAATAAAGTGCATGTTCTGTTGTTGACTGCAGATTGAAGCTTGCGGGATTTGTCAACCAATCCATGGAGTCACTGACGTTCATGTAGATGGTGATGTCACAACTCAACAGATTAGCTGTGGTCATGATCTCAGCATCAGTTGCCCAGACTCCATCATGAGACATTCCAGCGATGTTCACATATTCATTCACATTTTGGTTCAAGTAGTCCTGTAGTATTTTTGTCAAGTCAGTTTTCATATAGTGGATGACTTTATCTCTGAGAAGGGAGTGGTTGTCCTCTGTTCCTTTCAGCTGATGGCCCAGAAGTAGCCTTGTGCAGCCATAGTGTACAACCCTACCAAATGTAAGGCCTAGATTGGTGCTAAGATACTTCCTTCCTGAACTTGGCAGTGGATTGAAAGTCTTAGTTTGCTTGTGTTTCTGTATGGCACTGGGACAATCATCATGAGACTGGGGTGGTGAAGTCTCTTCATCCTGGTAAATATTAAGGTTGCTGGTGTGGTAGGTGTTGCTCAGTTTCTTTCCAGTCTTATTGTTCTTAAGGTTTACTTGTCCCTTGGTCAAGGATTCCACAACTGAGTAGGGTCCAATCCAGCGTAGTTCCATCTTTGAACTCATCCGATGACTACGGCGTTGATTGATATAAACGAGGGTACCAGCAGTGATTTCTTTGCTGCTGTTTTGGCGATCAAAAGCTCGCTTCTGGTGTTCCTGGGCAGAGTGAATGTTGGTAATGACGGTTAGTTGGAGCTTTTTAAGAATGGTAGTCAGTGTATTTAGCACATCAGGGTTTGCATCATCTGGGCATGGGGTCCACAGTGTCATTTTCTGAGTGATTGAGGTCCATAGGAAGCTTGGCCTTCCGACCATACTTGACCTCAAATGAAGTGCACTTGGTTGAGGCATGCACAAATGTGTGAGGCAAACAGAACTCCAGGGATAAACTGATCCCAGTTGTTTCCATAATGCCTTGTGATATGTAGATGCTTAGTAGAGGGCAAAAGGCAATTCAAACTCTACACACCTTTACTGGTGCTCTCCTCAAGGTGAGAGATTCCTGTCCCTAAGTTGTTTCCTTGGTCATTGACAAGCTTACTAAGAGATTCTTTTATTGTTCAATAAGTCACGTTCCCGCTGGCCATATTTTTGTGGGTGGTAGGCAGATGAAATGCAGTGATCTGTTTGAAAATGCTCCATCAGGTTGTCGATGATCAAGTTCACAAACTCTCAGCCCTGGTCACTAATAAGAGTGTCCATACAGCCAAGGCGGTAAATAACGGAGTACAAAAAAATTGCTACTGACTTGGCACTCTTATCTGGGACAGCTGTTGCTTCAGTCCACTTGGAGAAATGATTAGTGGAAGCAACTATATACTTATTGCCGTTTGATCATTCCTGAAGAAGACCGGTTATATCAATCACGACTAAGCTCCAGACTCTTCCAGACTTTTCCATACTGTTGAGTGGTGGAGCTTCCTTGCTGATTTTGGGATTTATGACAAAACATTTTTGACATGTTGGTGAACGTCGTTCTTCATTCCCTTCTAGTGATAACGGTCAGATTTTGGCTAATGTTTTATCTCTAACAAAATGGCCACCTGAAATTGGGTAGTCATGACAGGCCTTCAGGATATTTGGCAGTCGGCTTTTAGTGAGAACCTCCTTTTCCCCATGTAAAGAATCCCTCTATGTACTCGATATGGTTTAGCTGTTTGAACTGGGACTTGGCATTTACACGTTTCTCTGGAGGTAGATTGTAGATCTACTGGGGGCACTTTTGTTATGTTGTAATGTAGAATCTCAAAAGCTGGTCATATAGTTGGTCTTCCATGGTTGTCAAAATTGGAAAAACTTTAGTGTCAGAGAACAGAGAGAAACATACATAAAAACTTATTATGCACTGATTGGACCGCACCATATACTCAGCTCAATGTAATCACTGTACTGTATTTTCCAACAAGAGGAAGCAGCTGTGTGTCTGATATGATAAAAAAAATCTGCACACTTTTCAAGAAATTAGAGAAAGGGTGAGAAAACCAATGAAGTGAGGACATTATGGCCTGGAGGGATAGTCTGACCTAGGCTATTTTACACCCCCAGGTATAAAGTTTATCCCCAGGGGTATACTGGGGCCTGGGCCAGACTGTACTTGGGCTTAATCTGGGCGGGAGTTAATTTGGCCTGTTACATACAGTGATGGCCAAAAGTATTGGCACCCCTGCAATTCTGTCAGATAATACTCAATTTCTTCCAGAAAATGATTGCAATCACAAATGCTTTGGTAATAATATCTTCATTTAATTTGTCTTCAATGGAAAACCACAAAAAGAATTGTCAAAAAGCCAAATTGGATATAATTCCACACCAAACATAAAAAAGGGGGGTGGACAAAAGTATTGGCACCCTTTGAAAAATCATGTGATGCTTCTCTAATTTGTGTAATTAACAGCACCTGTTACTTACCTGTGGCACATAACAGGTGGTGGCAATAACTAAATCACACTTGCAGCCAGTTGAAATGGATTAAAGTTGACTCAACCTCCACATGTCCTGTGTCCTTGTGAGTACCACATTGAGCATGGAGAAAAGAAAGAAGACCAAAGAACTGTCTGAGGACTTGAGAAGCAAAATTGTGAGGAAGCATGAGCAATCTCAAGACTACAAGTCCATCTCCAAAGACCTGAATGTTCCTGTGTCTACCGTGCGCAGTGTCATCATGAAGTTTAAAGCCTATGGCACTGTGGCTAACCTCCCTAGATGTGGACGATAAAGAAAAATTGACGAGAGATTTCAACGAAAGATTGTGCGGATGGTGGCTAAAGAACCTCGACTAACATCCAAACAAGTTCTAGCTGCCCTACAGTCCGAGGGTACAACAGTGTCAACCCGTACTATCCGTCGGCGTCTGAATGAAAAGGGACTCTATGGTAGGATACCCAGGAAGACCCCAATTCTGACCCAGAGACATAAAAAAGCCAGGCTGGAGTTTGCCAAAACTTACCTGAGAAAGCCAAAAACTTTTTGGAAGAATGTTCTCTGGTCAGATGAGACAAAAGTAGAGCTTTTTGGGAAAAGGCATCAACATAGAGTTTACAGGGAAAAAAAAGAGGCCTTCAAAGAAAAGAACACGGTCCCTACAGTCAAACATGGCGGAGGTTCCCTGATGTTTTGGGGTTGCTTTGCTGCCTCTGGCACTGGACTGCTTGACCGTGTGCATGGCATTATGAAGTCTGAAGACTACCAACAAATTTTGCAGCATAATGTAGGGCCCAGTGTGAGAACGCTGGGTCTCCCTCAGAGGTCATGGGTCTTCCAGCAGGACAATGACCCAAAACACACTTCAAAAAGCACTAGAAAATGGTTTGAGAGAAAGCACTGGAGACTTCTAAAGTGGCCAGCAATGAGTCCAGACCTGAATCCCATAGAACACCTGTGGAGAGATCTCAAAATGGCAGTTGGAGAAATTTGCCAAAGAAGAATGGTCTAAAATTCCAGCAGAGCATTGTAAGAAACTCATTGATGGTTACCGGAAGCGGTTGTTCACAGTTATTTTGTCTAAAGGTTGTGCTACCAAGTATTAGGCTGAGGGTGCCAATACTTTTGTCCGGCCCATTTTTGGAGTTTTGTGTAAAATGATCAATGATTTGACTTTTTTTTTCATTCTCTTTAGTGTTTTTTCATTGCAAGCAAAATAAATGAAGATATTATTACCAAAGCATTTGTGATTGCAATCATTTTCTGGAAGAAATTGAGTATTATCTGACAGAATTGCAGGGGTGCCAATACTTTTGGCCAGCACTGTAGCACTAATCACTACTGACTTTCAGGGTGCGTGTAGTGGTACCACCACCCTTATCACTGCAATTGGTCGGTCTGTACAGACCGACCAATTGCAGCTGTGCAGGGCAGTGCAAACTTACGGTCACTGCTTTGCTTGCGTCACTGCCACAGGGACTGCAAGCAGAGCAGTTACTGTGATGCCCTGTGCGATTTATAGAGAACAGTATCGCTGCAATTTGTTGCCTGCCATCCTCCATACTCCTCTGCCATCATCCATCCCCCTCTGCGAACCTCAATCCTCCTCTGCCATCCATCCATTCATCCCCTCCCTCTGTGCGGAGTCTCCCCCCCAACTTGCTGACTGTTGGGCTTTTTTTTTTTTTTTTTTTTTTTTTTAACCCCACAGCAACAGATCTTATTTGAGAAAGATTAGATTTTTTTTTTTTTTGTTCTAACCCACCTCCCGGTCAGTGACATATACGTTACTTATCGTATCTGTGCTCAGATGTTCTGACCACAGACTTTTTTTTTTTGGTAGTTAGAATCAGTTGCTATATACATCTCTATAGATGTCTCTCTATCTATCTATCTATCTATCTATCTATCTATCTATCTATCTATCTTTACATTTTAACTAGAATAAGTACAATCTTTTATTTTTACTGCACAACCGTTTTTTTGTGTACGTCCTGCCGCCACTGAGCGCTGGTAAGAGACATATACGTTACTGTGTTCAATTTTTTTGGTGCAAGTTTTTTTTTAATCTAATAGTAGTTAGAATCAGTTGCTAAAGATATAGATAGAAGTCTCTCTAACTACAAAGTTAGGTAGGTAGAAGTATAGATATGAGTATCTCTTTCTTTCTCTCTCTCTCTCTCTCATATATATATATATATATATATATATATATAACACAGTGCCTTGCAAAAGTATTCGACCCCCTTGAACTTTTCAACCTTTTGCCACATTTCAGGTTTCAAACATAAGGATATAAAATTTTAATTTTTTGGTGAAGAATCAACAACAAGTGGGACACAATTGTGAAGTGGAACAAAATTTATTGGTTATTTTAAACTTTTGTAAAAAATAAAAAACTGAAAAGTGGGGCGTGCAATATTATTCGGCCCCTTTACTTTCAGTGCAGCAAACTCACTCCAGAAGTTCAGTGAGGATCTCTGAATGATCCAATGTTCTCCTAAATGACTGATGATGATAAATATAATCCACCTGTGTGTAATCAAGTCTCCGTATAAATGCAACTGCTTTGTGATAGTCTTAGGGTTCTGTTTAAAGCGCAGAGAGCATCATGAAGACCAAGGAACACACCAGGCAGGTCCGTGATACTGTTGTGGAGAAGTTTAAAGCCGGATTTGGATACAAAAAGATTTCCCAAACTTTAAACATCCCAAGGAGCACTGTGCAAGCGATCATATTGAAATGGAAGGAGTATCAGACCACTGCAAATCTACCAAGTCCCGGCCGTCCCTCTAAACTTTCATCTCAAACAAGGAGAAGACTTATCAGAGATGCAGCCAAGAGGCCCATGATCCCTCTGGATGAACTACAGAGATCTACAGCTGAGGTGAGAGAGTCTGTCCAAAGGACAACAATCAGTCGTAAACTGCACAAATCTGGCCTTTATGGAAGAGTGGCAAAAAGAAAGCTATTTCTCAAAGATATCCAAAAAAAGTCTCGTTTAAAGTTTGCCACAAGCCACCTGGGAGACACACCAAACATGTGGAAGAAGGTGCTCTAGTCAGATGAAACCAAAATCAAACTTTTTGGCCACAATGCAAAACGATATGTTTGGCGTAAAAGCAACACAGCTCATCACCCTGAACACACCATCCCCAGTGTCAAACATGGTGGTGGCAGCATCATGGTTTGGGCCTGCTTTTCTTCAGCAGGGAAAGGGAAGATGGTGAAAATTGATGGGAAGGTGGATGGAGCCAAATACAGGACCATTCTGGAAGAAACCCTGTTGGAGTCTGCAAAAGACCTGAGACTGGGACGGAGATTTATCTAAGAGAACAGAGCCACTTCGGAGTGCAGGGAAGGTGAGTAATATTATTTTTTTATGTTTGTCACCTCTAGACCCTCCGTTAATTATAGTCTGGGGTCTGAAGAAACCCCCATAGTATAATAGCAGTTTCGTTTCGTTTCGACCATTTTTGGTGCATGTCAGAACAAATGAGATTCATGAGGTCAAAGGAACTGCCCAAGGAGCTCAAGGTTACAAAATAATTTCTGCAGCACTCAAAGGTCCTAAGAGCACAGTGGCCTCCATAATACTTAAATGGAAGAAGTTTGGGACAAGCAGAACTCTTCCTAGACCTGGCTGTCCAGGCAAACTGAGCAATCATGGGAGAAGAACCTTGGTGAGAGAGGTAAAGAAGAACCCAAAGATCACTGTGGCTGAGCTCCAGAGATGCAGTAGGGAGATGGGAGAAAGTTCCACAAAGTCAACTATCACTACAGCCCTCCACCAGTCGGGGTTTTATGGCAGAGTGGCCCGAAGGAAGCCTCTCCTCAGTGCAAGATATATGAAAGCCCGCATAGAGTTTGCCAAAAAACACATGAAGGACTCCCAGACAATGAGAAATAAGATTCTCTGGTCTGATGAGACGAAGATTGAACTTTGTAATTCTAAGCGGTATGTGTGGAGAAAACCAGGCACTGCTCATCACCTGCCCAATACAATCCCAACAGTGAAATATGGTGGTGGCAACATCATGCTATGGGGGTGTTTTTCAGCTGCAGGGACAGGATGACTGGTTGCAATTGAAGGAAAGATGAATGCGACCAAGTACAGAGATATCCTGGAAGAAAACCTCTTCCAGAGTGCTCTGGACCTCAGACTGGGCCGAAGGTTCACCTTCCAACAAGACAATGACCCTAAGCACACAGCTAAAACAACAAAGGAGTGGCTTCGGAACAACTCTGTGACCATTCTTGACTGGCCCAGCCAGAGCCCTGACCTCAACCCAATTGAGCATCTATAGAGAGACCTGAAAATGGCTGTCCACCAACGTTCACCATCCAACCTGACGGAACTGGAGAGGATCTGCAAGGAATAATGGCAGAGGATCCCCAAATGTGAAAAACTTCTTGCATCATTCCCAAGAAGAATCATGGCTGTACTAGCTCAAAAGGGTGCTTCTTCTCAATACTGAGCAAGGGGTCTGAATAATTACAGTGGGGAAAAAAGTATTTAGTCAGCCACCAATTTTGCAAGTTCTCCTACTTAAAAAGATGAGAGGCCTGTAATTGACATCATAGGTAGACCTCAACTATGAGAGACAAAATGAGAAAACAAATCCAGAAAATCACATTGTCTGATTTTTAAAGAATTTATTTGCAAATTATGGTGGAAAATAAGTATTTGGTCAATAACAAAAGTTCATCTCAGTACTTTGTTATAAATCCTTTGTTGGCAATGTCGTTTTCTGTAAGTCTTCACAAGGTTGGCACACACTGTTGCTGGTATGTTGGCCCATTCCTCCATGCAGATCTGCTCTAGAGCAGTGATGTTTTGGGGCTGTCGCTGTGCAACAAGGATTTTCAACTCCCACCAAAGGTTTTCTATGGGGTTGAGATCTGGAGACTGGCTAGACCACTCCAGGACCTTGATATGCTTCTTACGAAGCCACTCCTTCGTTGCCCTGGCGGTGTGCTTTGGATCATTGTCATGCTGAAAGACCCAGCCACATTTCATCTTCAATGCCCTTGCTGATGGAAGGAGGTTTGCAGTCAAAATCTCACGATACATGGCCCCATTCATTCTTTCATGTACACGGATCAGTCGTCCTGGTCCCTTTGCAGAGAAACAGCCCCAAAGCATGATGTTGCCACCCCCATGCTTCACAGTAGGTATGGTGTTCTTTGGATGCAACTCAGCATTCACTCTCCTCCAAACACCACGAGTTGTGTTTCTACCAAACAGTTCTACTTTGGTTTCATCTTACCATATGACATTCTCCCAATACTCTTCTGGAACATCCAAATGCTCTCTAGCAAACTTCAGACGGGCTTGGATATGTACTGGCTTAAGAAGGGGGAAACATCTGGCACTGCAGGATCTGAGTCCTTTGCGGCATAGTGTGTTACTGGCGGTAGCCTTTGTTACGTTAGTCCCAGCTTTCTGCAGGTTATTCACTAGGTCTCCCCGTGTGGTTCTGGGATTTTTGCTCATGGTTCTTGTGATCATTTTGACCCCACGGGGTGAGATCTTGCGTGGAGCCTCTGATCGAGGGATATTATCAGTGGTCTTGTATGTTTTCCATTTTCTAATTATTGCTCCCATAGTTGATTTCTTCACACCAAGCTGCTTGCCTATTGCAGATTCAGTCTTCCCAGCCTGGTGCAGGTCTACAATTTTGTTTCTGGTGTCCTTCCACAGCTCTTTGGTCTTCACCATAGTGGAGTTTGGAGTGTGACTGTTTGAGGTTGTGGACAGGTGTCTTTTATACTGATAACAATTTCAAACAGGTGCCATTACTACAGGTAATGAGTGGAGGACAGAGGAGCCTCTTAAAAAAGAAGTTACAGGTCTGTGAGACCCAGAAATCTTGCTTGTTTGTAGGTGTAGGTGACCAAATACTTACAGTGGGGAAAAAAAGTATTTAGTCAGCCACCAATTGTGCAAGTTCTCCCACTTAAAAAGATGAGAGCGGCCTGTAATTGACATCATAGGTAGACCTCAACTATGTGCTCAGATTTTTTTTGACAGACTTTTTTTTTTTTTTTTTGTCGTAGTTAGAATCAGTTGCTATATATATCTCTATAGATGTCTCTATCTACAGTACAGACCAAAAGTTTGGACACACCTTCTCATTCCCAGAGTTTTCTGTATTTTCATGACTATAAAAATTGTAGATTCACACTGAAGGCATCAAAACTATGAATTAACACATGTGGAATTATATACTTAACAAAAAAGTGTGAAACAACTGAAAATATGTCTTGTATTCTAGGTTCTTCAAAGTAGCCACCTTTTGTTTTGATTACTGCTTTGCACACTCTTGGCATTCTCTTGATGAGCTTCAAGAGGTAGTCACCTGAAATGGTTTTCACTTCACAGGTGTGCCCTTTCAGGTTTAATAAGTGGGATTTCTTGCCTTATAAATGGGGTTGGGACCATCAGTTGTGTTGTTCAGAAGTCAGGTGGATACACAGCTGATAGTCCTACTGAATGGAGTGTTAGAATTTGTATTATGGCAAGAAAAAAGCAGCTAAGTAAAGAAAAACGAGTGGCCATCATTACTTTAAGAAATGAAGGTCAGTCAGTCTGAAAAATTGGGAAAACTTTGAAAGTGTCCCCAAGTGCAGTGGTCAAAGCCATCAAGCGCTACAAAGAAACTGGCTCACATGAGGACCGTCCCAGGAAAGGAAGACCAAGAGTCACCTCTGCTGCGGAGGATAAGTTCATCCGAGTCACCAGCCTCAGAAATCGCTGGTTAAGAGCAGCTCAGATTAGAGACCAGGTCAATGCCACACAAAGTTCTAGCAGCAGACACATCTCTACAACAACTGTTAAGAGGAGACTGTGTGCAGCAGGCCTTCATGTTAAAATAGCTGCTAGGAAACCACTGCTAAGGACAGGCAACAAGCAGAAGAGACTTGTTTGGGCTAAAGAACACAAGGAATGGACATTAGACCTGTGGAAATCTGTGCTTTGGTCTGATGAGTCCAAATTTGAGATCTTTGGTTCCAACCACCGTGTCTTTGTGCGACGCAGAAAAGGTGAACGAATGGACTCTACATGCCTGGTTCCCACTGGGAAGCATGGAGAAGGAGGTGTGATTGTGTGGGGGTGCTTTGCTGGTGACACTGTTGGGGATTTATTCAAAATTGAAGGAATACTGAACCAGCATGGTTACCACAGCATCTTGCAGCGGCATGCTATTCCATCCGGTTTGCGTTTAGTTGGACCATCATTTATTTTTCTACAGGACAATGACCCCAAACACACCTCCAGACTGTGTAAGGGCTATTTGACCATGAAGGAGAGTGATGGGGTGCTACGCCAGATGACCTGGCCTCCACAGTCACCAGACCTGAACCCAATCGAGATGGTTTGGGGTGAGCTGAACCGTGAGCTGAAGAGTGAAGGCAAAAGGGCCAACAAGTGCTAAGCATCTCTGGGAACTCCTTCAAGACTGTTGGAAGACCATTTCAGGTGACTACCTCTTGAAGCTCATCAAGAGAATGCCAAGAGTGTGCAAAGCAGTAATCAAAACAAAAGGTGGCTACTTTGAACCTAGAATATAAGACATATTTTCAGTTGTTTCACACTTTTTTGTTAAGTATATAATTCCACATGTGTTAATTCATAGTTTTGATGCCTTCAGTGTGAATCTACAATTTTTATAGTCATGAAAATATAGAAAACTCTTGGAATGAGTAGGTGTGTCCAAACTTTTTTTTTTTTTTTTTTATTTTTTTTTTTAACCCTTCTATAAAAATTTTGGCCCCCCCATTTATCTTTATCATTTTTTATTTCTAATTTTTTGGGTTTTTGCAACAGCCATTTCAATTTGATTATCTAATAACTGATGGACACAGTAATATTTCAGGATTGAAATGAGGTTTATTGTACTAACAGAAAATGTGCATATGCATTAAACCAAAATTTGCCCGTGCCAATATTTGGGTTCCCTTATCATTATATATTTATATATACTTTATACTGACTTACTGAAGCACAATATTGGTTTTGTAACCTCACTGAGCTTTGAACTTCATAGCCAGGTGTATCCAATCATGGAGGTATTTAAGGTGGCCAATTGCTTGTCTCCTTTTGAATCTCCTCTGAAGGTGGCATCATGGGCTCCTCAACAACTCTCAAATGATCTGAAACAAAGATTGTTCAACATAGTTGTTCAGGGGAGGTACAAAGTTGTCTCAGGATTTAACCTGTCAGTTTCCACTGTGAGGAACATAGTAGGATGGAAGACCACAGGGCAGTTCTTGTTAAGCCCAGGTGGCATGCCACATTTCAGGCTTCAAACATAAAGATATAAAATTAAAATTTTTCGTGAAGAGTCAACAACAACCCCCCCCCCCCCCCCCACCCCCCCCCCCCCCCCCTCCCCCCGGGGGGGGCCCCCGCCCCCGGCCCCCCCACCACCCCCCCCCCCCCCACGGGGAGGGGGGGGGGGGGAGGGGGGGGGAAAGCCCCGTTTCGAACCCCCCCCCCACCCGGGGCCCCCGGGGGGTGAAGCACATTTGGACAAGCCAGCTTGGCCGGCGGCGTGTTGGACACAAAAGGCGTTGTGCAGTGGGTCCAAAAAAAACACAGCATTCCAAGAAAAACACTTGGGGGGGGGGGGGGGGGGGGGCGCGGCGCTATCCCCTGGATATTTTGGGGGGGGTTGGGGGGGGGGGGCCGGCCGCCCCCGGGATTTTGTGGTTGGGGGTCGCATGGATCACTCAGTATCAGCAAACTTTTGTAAAAAATGTACAAGAATCGTGAAATAAGTGGGGCACGCCGGGGATGGATATTTCAGCAAGACAATGATCCAAAACACAGCTCCAAATCTACTCAGGCATTCATGCAGAGGAACAATTACAGTGTTCTGGAATGGCCATCCCAGTCCCCAGACCTGAATATCATTGAACATCTGTGGGATAATTTGAAGCGGGCTGTCCATGCTCAGCGACCATCAAACTTAACTGAACTGGAATTGTTTTGTAAAGAGGAATGGTCAAAAATACCTTCATCCAGGATCCAGGAACTGATTAAAAGCTACAGGAAGCGACTAGAGGCTGTTATTTTTGCAAAAGGAGGATCTACTAAATATTAATGTCACTTTTCTGTTGAGGTGCCCATACTTTTGCACCGGTCAAATTTTGGTTTAATGCATATTGCACATTTTCTGTTAGTACAATAAACCTCATTTCAATCCTGAAATATTACTGTGTCCATCAGTTATTAGATATATCAAATTGAAATGGCTGTTGCAAACACCAAAAAATTTTAAAAAAAAAAAGATTAAGATAAAAAAGGGGGCCCCCACTTTTTTTTTTGTCTGTGTATATATACAGTGCGTTGTGAGAGAGTCCGCCCCCCTCGAACTTTTCCACCCTTTCCCCCCTTTCCGGCCTCCAACCAAAAAGATAAAAATTAAAAATTTTTTCGTGAAGAGTCAAGCAACAAGTGGGACACAATTGTGAAGTGGAACGAAATTTTTTGGTTTTTTTAAACTTTTGTAAAAAATAAGAAACTGAAAAGTGGGGCGGCCCATTTCGGCCCCCTTAAGTTATCCTTTGAGCGCCACCTGCCCCGCCCTTTGCTGCGATTACAGCTGCAAGTCGCTTGGGGTATGTCTCTATCAGTTTTGCACATCGAGAGACTGAAATTCTTGCCCATTCTTCCTTGGAAAACAGCTCGAGCTCAGTGAGGTTGGATGGAGAGCATTTGTGAACAGCAGTTTTCAGCTCTTTCCACAGATTCTCGATTGGATTCAGGTCTGGACTTGGCCATTCTAACACCTGGATACGTTTATTTGTGAACCATTCCATTGTAGATTTTGCTTTATGTTTGGGATCATTGTCTTGTTGGAAGATAAATCTCCGTCCCAGTCTCAGGTCTTTTGCAGACTCCAAGAGGTTTTCTTCCAGAATGGTCCTGTATTTGGCTCCATCCATCTTCCCATCAATTTTAACCATCTTCCCTGTCCCTGCTGAAGAAAAGCAGGCCCAAACCATGATGCTGCCACCACCATGTTTGACACTGGGGATGGTGTGTTCAGGGTGATGAGCTGTGTTGCTTTTACGCCAAACATATCGTTTTGCATTGTGGCCAAAAAGTTTGATTTTTGTTTCATCTGACCAGAGCACCTTCTTCCACATGTTTGGTGTGTCTCCCAGGTGGCTTGTGGCAAACTTTAAATGAGACTTTTTATGGATATCTTTGAGAAATGTCTTTCTTCTTGCCACTCTTCCATAAAGGCCAGATTTGTGCAGTGTACAACTGATTGTTGTCCTATGGACAGACTCTCCCACCTCAGCTGTAGATCTCTGCAGTTCATCCAGAGTGATCATGGGCCTCTTGGCTGCATCTCTGATCAGTCTTCTCCTTGTTTGAGATGAAAGTTTAGAGGGACGGCCGGGTCTTGGTAGATTTTCAGTGGTCTGATATGCCTTCCATTTCAATATGATCGCTTGCACAGTGTTCCTTGGGATGTTTAAAGTTTGGGAAATCTTTTTGTATCCAAATCCGGCTTTAAACTTCTCCACAACAGTATCACGGACCTGCCTGGTGTGTTCCTTGGTCTTCATGATGCTCTCTGCACTTTAAACAGAACCCTGAGACTATCACAGAGCAGGTGCATTTATACGGAGACTTGATTACACACAGGTGGATTATATTTATTATCATCAGTCATTTAGGAGAACATTGGATCATTCAGAGATCCTCACTGAACTTCTGGAGTGAGTTTGCTGCACTGAAAGTAAAGGGGCCGAATAATATTGCACGCCCCACTTTTCAGTTTTTTATTTTTAACAAAAGTTTAAAATAACTAATAAATTTCGTTCCACTTCACAATTGTGTCCCACTTGTTGATTTGTCACCAAAAAATTAAAATTTTATATCCTTATGTTTGAAGCCTGAAATGTGGCAAAAAGTTGAAAAGTTCAAGGGGGCTGAATACTTTTGCAAGGCACTGTAGATAACATTTTTCTAGTTTTGTTTCTGTACATTAACACAATGAATTTTGAACAAAACAATTCAGATGCAGTTAAAGTTCAGACTTTCAGCTTTAATTCAGTGGGTTGAACAAAATGATTGCATAAAAATATGAGGAACTAAAGCATTTATTACACACAATCCCTTCATTTCAGGGGCTCAAAAGTAATTGGACAAATTAAATAATTGTAAATAAAATGTTAATTTCTAATACTTACAAACTACAAATTGTACAGTGCTGCAGAATATGTTGGCGCTATATAAATAAAATGTATTATTATTATTATACTTGGTTGAAAACCCTTTGTTGGCAATGACTGCCTAAAGTCTTGAACTGATTGTCGCTGTGTTTCCTCCTTTTTAATACTCTGCCAGGCCTTTAGTGCAGCGGTTTTCAGTTGCTGTTTGTTTGGGGCCTTTCTGTCTGAAGTTTAGTCTTTAACCACTTCCCGCCGGTGACATTTTTCGATTTTCGTTTTTCGTTTTTGACTCCCCCCCCTTCCAAACCCAATAACTTTTTTATTTTTCCGTTCTAAGAGCCATATGAGGTCTTAATGTTTGTGGGACAATTTTTTTTTTCATGATGCTACCATTTATTATTCTGTACAATACTGGGAAACTGGAAAAAAATTCAGAATGGGGTGGATTTGAAGAAAAAGTGCATTTATGCGACTTTCTTACGGGCTTCATTTTTACAGCATTCGCTTTACAGCCAAAATGATATGTCATCTGTATTCTATGTTTTGGTACGATTCCGGGGATACCAAATTTATATAGTTTTATTTACATTTTAACCCCTTAACAAAAATCTAAAACTGTATTATAAAATATATATTTTTTTAAAGTCGCCATATTCTGACACCCGTAACTTTTTTACACTTCTGTGTACGGGATGCATAGGACGTCTTTTTTTGTGGGACCAGTTGTACTTTTTAGTTATACCATTTTATGGAATTGCTATTACTTTGATCACTTTTTATTCAAATTTTTATCAGAGGCAAAACTGTGAAAAAACGTTGTTTTTTTTTCCCGCTACGGCGTTTACCGTATGGGAAAAATATTTTTATAGATTTGTAGACCGGGCGTTTTCGGACACAGGGATACCACCTCTCCAACTGGATCCTAGACTACCTCACAAATCGACCTCAATACGTGAGAGCCTAAGACTGTGTGTCAGGTACCGTGATCTGTAATACGGGGGGCACCTCAGGGTACGGTTCTCGCCCCTTTCCTCTTCACACTGTACACTGCTGATTTTAGGTGCAACTCATCCAGCTGCTACCTACAGAAGTATTCTGACGACTCTGCAATAGTAGGCCTCATCACAGACGATGATGACAAGGAGTACAGAGAACTGAACCGGTTTTTTGTGGACTGGTGCCACCGGAACCACCTGAAGATTAACGCGGGAAAGACCAAGGAGATGGTGGTGGACTTCCGCAAAGGCAGAAGCCCTCCTAAACCAGTGGACATCCTGGGGACGGGCATCGAGATTGTGAACACCTATAAGTACCTGGGTTTGCTCCTTAATAATAAGCTGGACTGGGCAGATCATATGGAGGCCCTGTACAGGAAGGGCCACAGCAGGCTCTACCTGCTTAGGAAGCTGAGAGCCTTTGGAATCCGGGGGGCACTTCTTAGGACTTTCTTCAACTCAGTAGTGGCATCAGCCATCTTCTTTGGAGTGGCCTGCTGGGGGAGCAGTATATCAACCAGGGACAGAAAGAAACTTGACAAGCTGATTAGAAGGGCCAGCTCTGTCCTGGGGAGCCCACTGGACCCAGTGCAGGTGGTGGGTGACAGAAGGATACTGTCCGTGGTGAGCTCCATGCAGAAGAAGAAGTCCCATCCCATGCATGAGACTGTGATAGCGCTGGGTAGTACTGTCAGTGACCGACTGCTCCACCCTAGGTGTGAGAAGGAGCGCTATCGGAAGTCTTTCCTCCCCACCGCGGTTAGGCTGTACAACCAACACCGACCTAAGCGGAGATCATTACACACAGAGAACTGAAATATCTCTCTGCCTGTTATATCCCCCCCCCCTCCTCTGCTACGTCCTATCTGTCTGTCTGCTATTAATGTAATGCCTCTCACCTTGGAACATTCCTGTACATGTTGTATTTGTATTTGTATCTGCTTATCTTATCTTTGCTGCTGTAACACACTGAATTTCCCCACTGTGGGACTATTAAAGGACTATTATTATTATTATTATTATTATTATTATTATTATTATTATGTGTTTCACAGTATTTAACTACTTTTATATGTGTTTTAGGGAAAGGGAGGTGATTTGAACTTTTAATATATATATATTTTTTTTATATATATATATATATTTTTTTTTTTTGCATTTATTAGACCCCCTAGGGGGTCTTGAACCCCAGAGGGTCTGATCACTAATGCAATGCATTACAATGCTAATGCATTGCAAAAAAACGCGGTTCTTTTGCAGGCTACATAGAGTAGCCTGCAATAGAAAGTAATGAAAGACAGGCCTGGGAGCCTTCACAAGGCTCCCGGCTGTCATAGTAACGGGAGCTTTCTCCGGGTGCTGGCGATCTCCGGCAAAATGGTGGCACCCGCGGGCCGCCGGTAAGATGGCGCCTCAGCTTTGACCGAGGTGCTAGAGGGGTTTTAACCTGGCTTTAGCCAGTGATCATTGCGGACACTGATCGCGGGCATTAGCACCAGGTGTCTGCTGTATAATACAGCAGAAACCCGGCAGTTATGGCGGCTGCTCGGGTCCCGAGTGGCCGCCATATTTAAACACCCGGCATCCACTGTACTATTATGGCGGATAGTCGGGAAAAGGTTAACAAGTGAAATGCATGCTCAGTTGGGTTGAGATCATGTGACTGACTTGGCCATTCAAGAATATATATTCCACTTCTTTGCTTTAATATACTCCTGGGTTGCTTTGGGTTTATGTTTTGGCTCATTGTCCATCTGTATTATGAAACGTCGACCAATCAGTTTGGCTGCATTTGGCTGTTTTTGGCACACAGTATGTCTCTGAATACCTCAGAATTTATCCGACTGCTTCTTGTCCTGCGTCACATCATCAATAGACACTAGTGACCCAATGCCACTTACAGCCATGCATGCCCAAGCCATCACACTGCCTCTGCCGTGTTTTACAGCTGATGTGGTATGCTTTGGATCATGAGCTGTACCACGCCTTCGCCATACTTTTTTCTTTCCATCATTTTACTAGAGGTTGATCTTGATTTTATCTGTCCAAAGAACATTCTATCAGAACTGTGCTGGCTTTTTAGATGTTTTTTAGCAAAGTTCAATCTAGCCTTTTTATTCTTGAGGCTTATGAGTGGCTTGCACCATGCAGTTAACCCTCTATATTTACTTTCATGCAGTCTTCTCTTTGGAAGAGTGATGGAAATTATTATGCGATCATCCACCACTGTTGTCTTCGATGGGTGTCCAGGTCTTTTTGCATTGATGAGTTCACCAGTGCTTTCTTTCTTTCTCAGAATGTACCAAACTGTAGATTTTGACACTCTTAATATTGTAGCAATTTCTCGGAGGTGTTTTTTCTGTTTTCGCAGCTTAAGGATGGCTTGTTTCACCTGCATGGAGAGGTAATTTGACCGCATGTTTTCTTCACAGCAAAATCTTCCAAATGCAAGCACCACACCTCAAATCAACTCCAGGCCTTTTATCTGCTTAAATGAGAATGAAATAATTTAGGAATTGCCCACACCTGCCCATGAAACAGCCTTTGAGTCAATTGTTCACTTACTTTTGGTCCCTTTAAAAACAGGGTGGCACATATTAAACTCCTAAACCCTTCATCCAATTTTAAATTATGAAAGCTGAAAGTCTGGACTTTATGTCCATGTCCATTATATAACTATAACTTGAATATGTTTCAGTAAACATGTAAAAAAACAAAATTTGTGTCAGTGTCCAAATATATATGGACCTAACTGTATATCACATGCTAACTGCTCAAAGAAAGATGTTCCCCTTAATTCCTTGCAGCATCACAAAACCTAGTCTTACTTAATCATAGAGATAATTACATAGCTAAAACACAAGTACCTAACAGTGAGACAAATAACAAGTATATACATACAAGCCTACAGGAGAGTATCACAATCCAACGCGTATTTCACCAACAGCTTTGTCTGAGAGATATGTTCAATGTTCAATCTATTGAGATTTCTGTCACAGGATCCATATGCATAGGCATCCAGCATCATCTGGAGGGCACCACCCAGCATCTTGTTTACTGTCTGGTGCCTCCCAGTGCCACCAGATATCACGTATCTCCTGCATCACATGACATGATGCAACAAATGTATGGTGTAAAGACACAACAGCGCCCGCTGTGCATACATCACATATTTCTATCTGCCTTTGCCATAAACACCCATGTACACAGTGCATACGGCCACACACAAACACTGTGCCATAGAGAAACACAATGTACAAACTAAAGTGAACACAGTGTGATAAGGTGTAGAAGTGCAAAAATAGTGTCATAATAATGATGCTATAAAGTGCAAAGAATGCATATCGATATAACACAATAAATGCATACACAGATATAATAAGCAAAATATATATCCTACAAACTAATTATAAAAAATGCAGCTGTGTCCATTTTAACCTAAGTGCAGATTAAACAAAGTGTACTTATACATGGCACTTAGAAAGGGAACGATACAAGCAAACAATGGAAGAACACCAGGTGAACTTAAGTCCAAAACTACAAACTTTAACACATGGTATCATAGAGATGCACTATCACTTACTATCTTAGCAATTGTCTTCCTGCAGAACTCCCCTCCATCTCTACAATCAGTGCACACTATCCACATCAGTCCTTCTCTTTTTCCTTTTCCCACAGCTCTCACACACTTTTCACTCTCTTTAACCACCCCAATCCCTATACTTCATTTAGCAGTGAAAATAAACAGAAGTGTCCTCATAAATCACTGTCCATTTTGCTCCTACTAGCTGCTGAGGACATCTCTCCTAACCCTTGTCCTCCTTCTTCCATTAACTTTTTCTCTTCATGCACACATAGAAATCTTACAAACCTCATCAATATTCACCATGTTTCCTCTAATTATCTTTCTCCTGTCTCTATTAACTGCTCTCTCTGGAACGCCCGCTCAGTGTATAACAAACTAGAATATATTAATGACTTATTTCTTAGTAAATCTCTCAACCTCGCCCTTACTGAAACCTGGATCCAGCAGTCTGATACGACCTCCCCTGCTGCTCTGTCTCATGGTGGCCTACATTTCTCACATACTTCTAGGCCTGACAAGTCCATACCATCAGACTTTTCCGCCCACTCTCCTTACACGTAGCCATGATCTACCGTCCACCTGGCTCACTCTACCAATTTCTGTATCACTTCGCTTCTTGGCTTCCCCTCTTTTTATCCAGTGAAATTCCTACCCTCATCATGGGAGACTTTAACATCCCCACTGACACCCTTGTCTCCCCAGCTGCCTCACAGTTTCTCTCAATAACTACTTCTTTTGGTCTTTCACAACTTCCCTCTTCCGCCAAACATGTAGATGGCAACACGATAGATCTTGTCTTCCATCGTCTCCTCACAGTTTCTAAATTTACTAACTCTTCTCTGCCACTCTCTGATCAAAATCTTCTGTCTCTCACCATCAGTACTTTCTCCCCTTCACAGGACACACATACTCATCATACATATAGGAATTTACGTGCTCTACAGCCCTCTCTGTCCCTCATCTGTTCACTCTCCTGTCCCAATCTGGCCACAGTCACTATAACGAAACCCTTAAAAGTGCACTGGATTAGGCAGCTCCCCACTCCACTCGAAAATTTCGACGCAGGAGGCAGCAACCCTGGCACATGCTACAGACACGTTTTCTTCAGCAGTGCTCTAGGTGTGCTGAACGTCTGTGTAGAAAATTGCGTACACCTGCAGACTTCCTTCACTTCAAATTTATGCTCAAAACCTATAGCTCTGCCCTTCACCTTGCCAAACAAACCTATTTCACCACTCTCATCTCTTCTCTCTCTTGTAACCCAAAAAGGCTCTTCACTCCTTACTCACTCCCAAGGTGCAGGCACTATTCACAGTCCTTAGTGCAGAGACCTGGCCATTTATTTCCATGACAAAATTGATAAGATCCATCAGGAAATAACTGCCCAATTCCCAGGTGGCATTGATCCCCTTACCTACCGCACTTCAGACGGTTCATTCTCATCTTTAGAACCAGTTACAGAAGTTACAGTTGCCCTACAACCTACAGTAGTGACCCTCACACCTTTTCCAGTCTCTGTCGCCTACTGTCACGACTTACATTACTAAAATATTTAACCTCTCTTTCAAACATGCTGTCCTAACCCCACTATTGAAGAAATCCTCCCTTCACCTGTCATGTGCTGCTAACTATTGACCTGTCTTTAACCTCTCCTTCATCTCCAAAATCTTGGAACGCTTGGTCTATTCTCGTTTAATCCGTTATCTTTCTGCTAACTTTCTTCTTGACCCCTTATAATATGGCTTCCGCATTTTGCACTCAACTGAAACAGCCGTCACAAAAGTTTCCAATGATCTAACTCTAGGCTAAATCTAAAGGTGACTATTGTTGACCATCAACTCCTCCTCACTATGCTCTGCTCTGTCAGCCTCACGAACATCGCTCTCCTGGTTCTCCTCTTATCTCTCAGACCGCACTTTCAGTGTTTCATTTGCGGGCTCTATCTCTTCCCCTTGCCGTTGGGGTTCCTCAGAGCTCAATCCTAGGCCCCCTGCTCTTCTCTCTCTACACAGCCCCCATTTTACAAACCATCACCAGATTTGGCTTCCGGTACCATCTTTATGCTGATGACACCCAATTATATATGTCATCCCGTGATATCACCCCTGCACTAATACAGAACACCAATGACTGTCTCTCTGCTGTTTCGAATATCATGTCTTCACTTTATCTGAAACTGAATCTCTCAAAGATGGAACTACTGCTGTTTCTACCATCTAATAGACCTGTCCCTGATATCTCCATTGCAGTCTCCAGCCTTACCATAACTGGAAAATGCCTTAAGGCTAAGGCCCCATGTGGCGTCCCGCAGCAATAAAGAGCTGTGGGAAAAACCCCACAGATTCAGTGGGCCCGGGGCAGCCGCCCCCTCTGTCCCCCCTGCTAGCTACTCCTCTGCCACAGACACATTAAAGACATTTATTGTCACCCTGATTCACTCTCGCCTTGACTATTGTAACTCCTTTCTGATCGGTCTTCCCCTTACTAAACTATCCCCTCTACAATCTAATCAGCAGCCAGGCTCATCTATCAGTCTAGACGCTACAGCGATGCCTCTGGTCTGTGTCAATCACGACATTGGCTGCCTATTGAATACAGAATACAATATAAACTTATCACCCTCATCCACAAGGCTTTCCATAATACTGCACCTCCCTACATTTCCTCTCTCATCTATGTCTATTGCCCAACCCGTGATCTCCATTCAGTCACTGACCTAAGATTAACATCCTCTATCATCAGAACCTCCTACTCCCGTATCCAAGACTTCTCCCGAGTTGCACCACTTCTCTGGAATGCTCTACCCCGGACAATCAGATTAACTCTCAATTTCTACAGCTTCAAGCGCAAACTAAAGACACATCTTTTGAGACAGGCCTATCACAATTCCTAATTTAAACCTTCCTTAAAACGAATCCTCCTCTGTTTACGCTCCTGCATTACCCCACAGGATATGATGCCGTCTCAGACTGTAACTTTATATGTCCAGGCACCATCTGCTCGTAAAAGGACACTGACTGGTGATGGCTCATACAGCTTTTTTTATGTGTAATGAAATTAACCTCTATTAAAAAAATGTCTGGACCACTGTATATGCAATGCTACCTCCTGTGTCACCCCTCTACCTCTTAGATTGTAAGCTCTTGCGAGCAGAGCCCTCAGTCCCATTGTGTGAATTGACTATTTCTCTGTAATGTATCTTTTTGTCTGTATTTGTACCCTACAATTTGTAAAGTGCTGTGGAATATGTTGACGCTATATAAATATAATGTAAATGCATTTATTATTATTATTATTATAATGCATATATTAATCTAATATCAACAGTCTATGACAATATGTAAATAGTGCACATCTCACACTCTAGTAGGATATCATTTGTGTGTTCACTTTAGATAGTCTTCCTCTATGCTACCATGCAGTGCGCATTGCAGTGTGCAGCCTTACAATATGTACTACAGGTGCATCTCAATAAATTAGAATATCGTTGAAACGTTCATTCATTTTAGTAATTCAGTAATTCAATTCATAATCAGCAGTCTTCCATGATTGTGTTTCCTACTGAACCAGACTGAGGGACTTAGGAAACCTTGGCAGGTGACACACTGAGTTTACAATACTGAACTTTTTTACAATATTCTAATTTTCTTGGGTTTTCATTACCTGTAATCCATAATCAACATTACAGGAATAAAACACTTGAAATAGAACACTCTGTGTGTAAATAATCTAGAAAATATAGGAAGTAACTTTTTTAATTTAATATTTGAAATAAATAAATTTTTGAAAGATATTCTGATTTATTGAGATGCACCTGTATGTACATTGGTGGTTATGACAATTGGAGATGGTACTATTTGACATACAGTCATGGCCATAAGTGATGGCACCCCTGATATTTTTCTAGAAAATTAAGTATTTCTCCCAGAAAACGATTGCAATTACACATGTTTTGTTATACACATGGTTATTTCCTTTGTGCATATTGGAACACAAAAAAAAACAAAGAACAAAAAAGCCAAAAACAATATCATTTCACGCAAAAGTCCAAAAATAGGCTGGACAAAATTACTGGCAACCTCAACTTAATATTTGGTGGCACATCCTTTGGAAAAAATAACTGAAATTAATCGCATCCACAAGCTTCTTACACCTCTCAACTGGAATTTTGGATCACTCTTCTTTTGCAAACTGCTCCAGGTCTCCTACCATAGTGTTTCATTTCATTCAAATGTTGACAGACAGTTTGCTCTATTACTAATGCACCCTGAGCCTTGAATTTCTTTGGAACTCGATTGGAGCTGCTTATCCACCATCTGGACTATCCTGCATTGCAACCTTTTATCAATTTTTTTCTTCCATCAACATCCAGGGAGATTAGCTACACAGTGCCATAGGTTGTAAACTTCTTAATTACAGGTGCATCTCAATAAATTAGAATATTTTTGAAATGTTCATTCATTTCAGTAATTTAATTCATAATCAGCAGTCTTCCATAATTGTGTGTCCTATTGAAGCAGACTGAGGGACCATTTAAAGGCTTAGGAAACCTTAGATTTTGGTTTTCATTACCTATAATCCATAATCAACATTTACATAAATAAAACACTTGAAATAGAACACTCTGCGTGTAAAGAATCTAGAAAATATAGGTCACTTTTTTAATTTAATTACTGAAATAAATAAAAGTTTCAAAGATATTCTAATTTATTGAGATGCACCTGTATATTGTGCACCGTGGACAAAGGAATATCAATAATATAATAATAATAATAATAATAATAGTCCTTTAATAGTCCCACAGTGGGGAAATTCAGTGTGTTACAGCAGCAAAGATAAGATAAGATAAGCAGATACAAATACAAATACAACATGTACAGGAATGTTCCAAGGTGAGAGGCATTACATTAATAGCAGACAGACAGATAGGACGTAGCAGAGGGGGGGGGGTTTAACAGGCAGAGAGATATTTCAGTTCTCTGTATGTAATGATCTCCGCTTAGGTCGGTGTTGGTTGTACAGCCTAACCGCGGTGGGGAGGAAAGACTTCCGATAGCGCTCCTTCTCACACCTAGGGTGGAGCAGTCGGTCACTGACAGTACTGCCCAGCGCAATCACAGTCTCATGCATGGGATGGGAGTTATTCTCCCGCATGGAGCTCACCACGGACAGTATCCTTCTGTCACCCACCACCTGCACTGGGTCCAGTGGGCTCCCCAGGACAGAGCTGGCCCTTCTAATCAGCTTGTCAAGTTTATTTCTGTCCCTGGTTGATATACTGCTCCCCCAGCAGGCCACTCCAAAGAAGATGGCTGATGCCACTACCGAGTTGAAGAAAGTCCTAAGAAGTTCCCCCCGGATTCCAAAGGCTCTCAGCTTCCTAAGCAGGTAGAGCCTGCTGTGGCCCTTCCTGTACAGGGCCTCCATATGATCTGCCCAGTCCAGCTTATTATTAAGGAGCAGACCCAGGTACTTATAGGTGTTCACAATCTCGATGCCCGTCCCCAGGATGTCCACTGGTTTTGGAGGGCATCTGCCTTTACGGAAGTCCACCACCATCTCCTTGGTCTTCCCCGCGTTAATCTTCAGGTGGTTCTGGTGGCACCAGTCCACAAAAAACCGGTTCAGTTCTCTGTACTCCCTGTCATCATCGTCTGTGATGAGGCCTACTATTGCAGAGTCGTCAGAATACTTCTGTAGGTAGCAGCTGGATCTCTGAAGATGGACTTGTAACGTTAAGATTGTTGATATTTGCCCCCAATTTTGGTTCTCAAGTCCTCAGACAGTTCTCTTCTCTTTCTGTTCTCCGAGCTTAGTGTGGCAAACACAGACACACAATGCAACTTCTCCAAAGACATACTGATAGGGAATATAGATTGTGAGCCCTATATGGGACAGTGACTGACAATATGTGTGAAGCGCTGTGGAATATGATGGCGCTATATAAGTAAGCATAATAAATAAATAATAAATAAATAAACTTCTCTCCTTTTTATCTGGTTTCATGTGAGTTTGAATGATCATTACATGCTTGAAACAAATGCACATGCTATGCACACTTGAAAGTCCCGAAACGTGTTGTGCGTTCACTATTTGGAATAAAAAATCTTCACTTCTGGACCAGCGCTCATCTGCCTCTTTTTTGGGGGGGGGGGGTTTCCACACCCTCTACCACAACATTGGATCTTCCTGACATGCTACCTCTGTCACCACGTCCCTGAGGCTTGGAGCTGCTTTCTGAGGTCCACTGTCGCTTTGGAATTAATATAACATGCTAATAAAGCAGTTGTGAGCGACAACTTATCTTTCAATTGTACCTATTGGACGTAACAATATTACGCTACTAGCGTTTGGCGCTGCTTGTTTTTCTTCTATTCTCGGTACATGCTTGAAACAAAGTTATTTACCGACAATTTTGAAAAGGTGCCAACAATTTTGTCCGGCCATTTTTGGAGTTTTGTGTGAAATTATGTTCAATTTTCCTTTTTTCTCTGGATTTTTTTTGTGTTGTTCCAATACACACAAAGGAAATAAACGTGTATAAAAGAACATTTGTAATTGCAATAATTTTCTGGGACAAATACTTAATTTTCTGAAAAAATTACCAGACAGATGTCCGATTACTGTGCTGTGACTATAATGAGCAGTGCACCTGTGTGTTTCTTACATGACCATGGTCAGAATTTCATCCCCTAGAGCAGGGGCCAGCAACCCCCGACACTGGTGCATATCTAACATGCACAGGACTCTCTCTGCTGTTTTAAACAAATGGCAGTGCTGCTCCAGGTGGCAATCTCTCTCTAATCATCCATGTAAATGCAGTCGGACGAGAGGATGCACTGGGAAGTACTGTAATGGGAACATGAGGCACAATGTCTAAGTGTCCAGGCCAGTAGCCTAGTGTGAGAGTGTGAACCTAGAGGGCGCTGGTGAGTGACCCAAAACCAGGGTTGAAAAGGTCCTCAACCACACCCATAAGTGGGGCCCAACTCCAGAGGGAGTGTACGCAGCAGGACAGAGCTGTAGATTGTAGACAGGGGCGTAACTACCGGGGTAGCAGCGGTAGCAGCTGCCACAGGGACTGGGACATTATGGGGCCCCGTGGGCCCCCGATGTTTTTTTTTTTTTTAATAGGCCGTTACCTGCTGGAGTAACCCTAGCAGGTAACGGGCCCTATATACTTACTGATCCCCGGGGTCCTGCTCATGGCCACCTGTGCTTCCGATTCTGTGGAGGCGGCTGTGCGCAGTAGCGGGGATTGGTAGGTAACACCGTGGGCCGAACCCCACAATCACTGCTATCATTATACTCCGGGATCTTTTCAGACCCCGGAGTATAATAATCGGAGGCCCAGGGCAGGTGAGGGAATATAAAAAACAATGTACTTACCTCTCCTACGCTTCTCCAGGCTTCGAACCTGTTTGGTGACGTCCCAGACATCAGCCGACGTCATTTTGCGTCGCGACGCCGGAACGCATCACGTGACGCCGACCTGGTCCAACATTGAAGAAGGCCGAAGTAGCAGGGAGTGGACCGGAGCGAGGAACAGGTAAGTAGCATTGTTTTTTTATGTTTGTATCCTGTCCTGGGTTTCCGATCATTATATTCTGGGGTCTGAAAAGCCCCAAGAGTATAATAATTGTTCATGGGTGGTCCACAATGGGGCATAATACTGTGTGAAGGAGCCACTATGCTGCATAATGCTGTGTACAGGGGCCGCTATGGGACATAATACTGTGTGCAGGGGCCACTATGTCACATAATAGTGTGCGCAGTAATGCTTTTTTTTTTGGGGGGGGTTGGAGGGGGCAGTTTTTTTCAAATTGATGGCCAAATTCAGATAAATTCAGTGAAAAGTCTGGGGGTTCAAAATGGTGATATGAATTCCTAGATGAATTCCTTAAGGGATCTATTTTCCAAGATGGGTTCACTTTTGTGGGTTTTCCACTGTTCTGGTACCTCTAGGGCTCTGCAAATGCAACATGGCACCTATAAACCATTTGTGTAAAATCAGAGCTCCAAAAGACAAATAACGCTCCTTCGCTTCTGAGCCCTACTTTGTGCACAAACAGTGATTTCTGATGACAAATGGGGCATTGCTGTACTCGGGAGAAATTGTATAACAAGATGGGGTACTTTATTCTCTGGTAAAAAGGAAAAAAAAAGGAAAAAGTAGATATAACTATAGAAATTATCATTTTTTTCAAATTGATGGCCAAATTCAAATAAGTTCAGTGAAAAGCCTGGAGGTTGAAAATGGTCATATCACCCCTAGATGAATTCCTTAAGTGGTCTAGTTTCCAAAATGGGGTCACTTTTGGGGTTTTTTCCACTGTTGTGGTACCTCTAGGGCTCTGCAAATGCAACATGGTTTCTAAACACTATCCTAATGAAATCACTGCACCAAAATCCATAAAAGTGCTCTTTCATTTCTGAGGACTGTGTTTGAGTCAAGTTGCACAGAAAGGCCACATATGGGATATTTCTACAAACTGTAGAATCAGAATAATAAATATTACAGTATGTTATGCTGTTAACCCTGTCTTTGTTACAGGAAAATCTGGTTTGAAATGGAAAATGTGCATAAAAAAAATGACATTTGGAAATTTCATTTTGCATTGATTCCTGTGGAACACCTAAAGTGTTAACAAAGTTCCTATACGCGGTTTTGAATAGTTTGAAGAGTGAAGTTTCTAAAATGGGGTCATTTATGGGAGTTTTCTATTATATAGGCCCCTCAAAGTCACTTCACAACTGAATAGGTCCCTAGAAAACAGAATCTTGAAATTTTCTTGAAAATCTGACAATTTGCTACTAAATTTATAAGCCTTCTAACATCCTAGAAAAGTAAAAGGACATTGAAGAAACAATGCCAATATAAAGTAGACATATGATAAATGTTAATTATTAAGAATTTTGTGTGATATGACTATTTGTGTTTTTACCAGAATAACATAAACTGTCAATATTGATAATTTTATCACATTTTCAGTATATTGTCCTTTTTTAAAAACAAAGTATAATGACCAAAATTTACCACCAACATAAAATAAAAACTGTCATGAAAAAACAATCTTGGAATCATGGGTAGCACAGTGGCTCAGTGGTTAGCGCTGGAGTCCTGGGTTCAAATCCTGTCAAGGACAACATCTGCAAGGAGTTTGTATGTTCTCCCCGTGTTTGCATGGGTTTCCTTCGGGTACTCCGGTTTCCTCCCACACTCCAAAGACATACTGATAGGGGATGTAGAGTGTGAGCCCTATATGTCTGTAAATGCATTATTTAGCTATTCTCACAAAACGTAAAAGATGTCATATTTGCAAAATAGTGTCTGAGCATTAAAGGGGTTGGCCACTTTCAGACCAATATGCGAGACAAATGTTATTGTTTGTATAATAAAAAGTTGTACAAATTTCCAATATACTTTCTGTATCAATTCCTCACAGTTTTCTAGATCTCTGCTTGCTGTCATTCATTCTGTAACGTCTCTGCCTGTTCGGGTCTCTGCGCCACCCTCCGCTTGCACGCTGCGGTGAAGGAGGCGTGTTCAGTTTGATTCCTTGCGTAGGTTTCTTGTTGCTCAGTCTGAACATGGTCCTAGTTTCCTTGCTATGTAATGGATTTCCAGCCACACCCATGTTCTGAGCATTGTTTCTCTTTGGATTGCATAGAGTTAATCTTTTCCTTGCCTGTGTGATTGATAGCCTGTGTACCTATCAGGTCTGGGGCTGGGCCCAGACTTTCTATATATGGGATGTCACTTTCTCAGCAGGTCGCCGGTTATTGCTCTGACTTTGCCTGCTCTCTTTGTGCCCTTGATATTTACTGTGCTATTTCTCTGACCTTTGGCTTGCCTTGTGACTATTCTCTTGGATTGTGATTTTGTACTGCATTGCTCGTCTGTTACCGAACCCTTGGCTTCCTGACCTCCCTTTGTGTCGTTTGTTCTGTCTTTGTTCAGTGTTGTCACAGTATAGGGCTCATCTTCAGGTTGTCCTTTTACCATTTAGGGTAACTGAGGCAATAGACAGTAGCTGGGTGAGATTAGGGCTCACTTGTCTCTGTCCTTCCTCCCAGACCCCTGCAGTAGTGTCTGGCAAGACCCTAACACATTCTGCTTATCTCTAGTGAATGAAATTTTGTCCATGGTCATGTGATGAACACACAGGTGCTGCTCGTTATAGTCACAGCACAGTAAATAGACATCTGCCTGGTAACGAGCTGTACAACTGTGTACTCAACACATGACCATGTCCGTAAATCACATGACCATGGTCAGACTTTTATCCATGGGATAAATATTTTAATATTCGAATACTTCGGGCATTTTGGAGCTCGGAGACACCTAAAGTGTTTATGTTTACTTTGGTTTATTTATTTTTATATGTGATTTAGGGAAAGGGGGTGATTTAAACTTTTATATTTTTTGTGTTTTTTTTAATACTTTAAAAAACTTTTTTTTATTTTGAGACCCCCTAGGGACCTTGAACCCTAGGGGGTCTGATCGCTCATACTATTCTCTGCAATACTAATGTATTGCAGAGAATAGTAAAATTCCATGACTTCTATTATTGAAATAGAGCCATACTAATGACAAGCCTGGGAGCCTGTAATAGGCTCCTGGCTGTCATGACAACCGAACGCCGCCCTCCGATGACATTCTTGAGGGTGGAGATCGAGCAGATGGCAGAACCCATGGCGCCCGCACACTTTAGATGTCGCGGTCACGTTTGACCGCGGCATCTAAAGTGTTAAGATCTGCGATCGGTGCCGACACCGATTGCCGCTGTTAGCGGCGGGTGGCGGCTGTATTATACAACCGGCACCCGCCGTGTATGCAGGGAGCTCAGCTCCTGAGCTCTCTCCATACACCCCTTCACACCCAATCACGTACAGGTACGTGATTTTGCGTGAAGGGTTTAAGGCCCAAACTACCCTGCTTCCTTAAGAGGTAGTTTGGGCCTCCTGTTTTTTATTTATCATTCTTGTATGAATTATAGATGTATTTTATATGATTATCAATAAAGATGGATAAAGGGTGTAATATTATATCCATGTATAGTGCAGTCATTTGAAACTTTATGTATAAATGCTATACAGGGTGAATTGTCAGTCATTGGTACTGGCACTTATGTGTATAGGTTTGATTTTCTCTTAGGAAGCAGTCAAACCAGTGGTACAGTGGGGAAAAAAAGTATTTAGTCAGCCACCAATTGTGGCTCCCACTTAAATAGATGAGAGGCGCCTGTAATTGACATCATAGGTAGACCTCAACTATGAGAGACAAAATGAAAAAACATATCTAGAAAATCACATTGTCTAATTTTTTAAGAATTTATTTGCAAATTATTGTGTAAAATAAGTATTTAGTCACCTACAAACATGCAAGATTTCTGGCTCTCACAGACCTGTAACTTCTTCTTTAAGAGGCTCCTCTGTCCTCCATTCATTAACTTTAGTAATGGCACCTGTTTGAAATTGTTAGCAGTATAAAAGACACCTGTCCACAACCTCAAACAGTCACACTCCAAACTCCACTATGGTGAAGACCAAAAGAGCTGTGGAAGGATACCAGAAACAAAATTGTAGACCTGCATCAGGCTGGGAAGACTGAATCTGCAATAGGCAAGCAGCTTGGTGTGAACAAATCAACTGTGGGAGCAATAATTAGAAAATGGAAGACATATAAGACCACTGATAATCACCCTCGATCAGGGGCTCCACCCAAGATCTCAAAATCCCAGAACCACACGGGGGGACCTAGTGAATGACCTGTAGAAAGCTGGGACTAACATAACAAAGGCTACCGCCAGTAACACACTACGCCGCCAGGGACTCAGATCCTGCAGTGCCAGAAGTGTACCCCTGCATAAGCCAGTACATATCCAGGCCCGTCTGAAGTTTGCTAGAGAGCATTTGGATGGTCCAGAAGAGTATTGAGAGAATGTCATATGGTCAGATGAAACCAAAGTAGAACTGTTTGGTAGAAACACAACTCGTCGTGCTTGCAGGAGAGTGAATGCTGAGTTGCATCCAAAGAACACCATACCTACTGTGAAGCATGGGGGTGGCAACATCATGCTTTGGGGCTGTTTCTCTGCAAAGGGACCAGGACGACTGATCCATGTACATGAAAGAATGAATGGGGCCAAGTATCGTGAGATTTTGAGTGCAAACCTCCTTCCATCAGCAAGGACATTGGAGATGAAATGTGGCTGGGTCTTTCAGCATGACATTGATCCCAAGCACACTGCCAGGGTAACGAAGGAGTGGCTTTGTAAGAAGCATTTCAAGGTCCTGGAGTGGCCTAGCCAGTCTCCAGATCTCAACCCCATAGAAAACCTTTGGAGGGAGTTGAAAGTCCGTGTTGCCCAGCGACAGCCCCAAAACATCACTGCTCTAGAGGAGATCTGCATGGAGGAATGGGCCAACATACCAGCAACAGTGTGTGCCAAACTTGTGAACACTTACAGAAAACGATTGACCTCTGTCATTGCCAACAAAGGATATATAACAAAGTATTGAGATGAACTTTTGTTATTGACCAAATACTTATTTTCCACCATCATTTTCAAATAAATTCTTTAAAAATCACACAATGTGATTTTTTTGGATTTGTTTTCTCATTTTGTCTCTCATAGTTGAGATCTACCAATTACAGGCCTCTCTCATCTTTTTAAGTGGCAGAACTTGCACAATTGGTGGCTGACTAAATACTTTTTTTTCCCCACTGTATACTCTGTACTGTTGAAAAGTAGTCTGTTGGAAGATAGCAATCCCATTAGTCACTACTTGACCTTACATTCTAGTTTTGTCCCAAGACCTGTTTTAAGACATTGACTTGGATTGCTGCCTTTAAAAAGCTTTCCTTTTCTTTAAAATATCCAATTTGCATACTTTATGTCTATACAATGAGTGTGGCCACTTGGACATATAATCAATAGCAGAGTTATAACAAACACAGTCTCAGGAGTTGCATATGGGGACACAAATGTATGAGGAAACAGAGATGAACACTACTGGTGTATGGTGGAAAAAAGGGGGCCTTACTAATATGCGGGGGCACAATCGAAAGCATGACAGCATATAGAGTACATATTGGAGTTATTACTGTATGGGAGCACAAAGTGGGTGCAGGAGCATTATTATTGCGTAAGGCCTAAAAGAGAGATACTGTGAAGCGCACCAGGGGTGGGCATTAGTATGGTCAGTGGCACTGTGGAAGACAAGTTTGTGTAGAGGTGTGGAGAATGCTGAAAATGTGAGTAACTAAAGATATAGCGGTATTGGTCACTATGCAGGGATAGTTTTGTTCATTGTATAGCAGTATTATCTGGCCCTTCTAAGTATAGTGGTACTATTGGTAATTTTGGCCTTGGTATACAGGATTTTGTTGAGTAACAGTACATAGAGACGTTCTCATAGCTATACTGTGTTTATTTTTTGTGCATGTGCATTATTCGGATTCCAGAATGTTGCTGTTGGTGCTATGCTGAATGGTCTCCATAGTAATCTCCTGGACGCTCTGGTGATGTAATGTCAGTGCATTCTGCTTCTCTTTTCGTATGTGTATTGTCCACACACAGGAGACCTTTCGTTAATTCAGTGTCTCTCAACTTTTTCACTCAGGTCACCCCTGGAAAAAAAAATTTCGTCGGGGCACCCCTATGAAATAATTTTTACCAAAAGACAAAAAAATGGCAGTTTTGATGTGTGGTCTCCACATAATATCATGCTACCTAATGGCCCAACACACAGTATATGGTTCCCCAGTGGCCCAACACAGTATAATACATCCTAGTGGCCCACAATTAATAATGCTTTGCAGTGGCTCACAGACACCTAATCATGCTCCACAGTGGCGCCTAGGCAAATGGTAATAACCCTAAGTGGCCCCCAGGCAAATGGTAATGCCTCTAGGAGAACCTCAGGGAAATGGTAATGTCCCCCAGTGGCCCTCCCCGGCAAATAGTAATGCCCCCCAGTGGCCCCCACACTGTAGCTGTGACATACAAAAAACAAACAAACAAGGAAACCTTTACCCAACCTTATTCCCTGGGAAGCTCCTGTCTGTAGCTTGATACATTGGGTTTTCACCAGGCATCACAAGCAGATGCTGATGTAGTTGAGAGAAGACTTGCAGTACCTGTCAGGTCTCCATGGCACTGAATTAATCTGTTGAATCTGTGATAGTGATGGATATTGTATGCAAACCACTTGTGTCTTCTGTAACTACTGTGACTCCCTACTAAATTGGTCTTCCTCTCAGTAAACACTCCCTTCTACAACACTCATCTTTCAGTCTAAATGCCACCAGACTGTGTCAGTCACTGCTTTTGGTCGCCTATCCATTGCAGAATACAATTTAAGTTTATCACTTTCATTCACATAGTTCTCCACAGTGTTGTACCTCCACTACATCTCCCTCATCTGTCTACTACCCTACTCATGCACTCTGTTCCCTGCATGTCCAAGCACTTTGGATATATATATATACCAAAACAATCTCAAAATTCGCTGCATAAGCACTTTTCCCTCTTGTGTCACCATCTTCTATATCATAAGCTCTTGCGAGCAGGGCCCTCGCTTCTATTGTTTGAACTGATGATTAATTTATTACTCTGAAATAGAAGACCTAAGTAGTAACTTTCCAGAAAGTATCCATCACTTATCAGAGATTCAGCTGAATAAAGGAGCATAATTACAAAATGCTTGATTCTCTGGCCTATTAGAAAGGTATGCAATACCCACCACAAAAGGGCCACTGCTAAGGGCTTTTACTGTTTTATTAACGTATAATATAATATGGGCAGCACAGTGGCTCAGCTGCAGCGCTGGAGTCCTAGGTTTGAATCCCACCAAGGACATCTGCAAAGAGTTTGTATGTTCTCCCCGTTTTTGCATGGGTTTCCTTCGGGTACTCCAGTTTCCTCCCACACTCCAAAGACATACTGATAAGGAAATGTAGATTGTGAGCCCTGTATGGGACAGTGACTGACAATGTCTGTAAAAGTGCTGCGGAATATGTTGGCACTATACAAGTAAGCTAAATAAATAAATAATGTGTTTTGCATTGTTCTAAGCTGTGTTTTAACACACTACTGTTGAAATTCCGTAATGAAGGTGCCCGTTAAAAACCCCCCCACAAAAAACGGACACAAACGGATAGTAACTGATGCCTATGTGTCCGTTTTTTCAACGGATCTGTTAAACCCAATCCAATAAAAATACATTAAAAACGGACAGAAAACCTTCCGTTTGTGTCCATTAATTTTCAGTCCGTTTTTTTTTTTGTTTATTTGGTTGCCATAACACAGAATAACGACAGAGAGAATATAAAAGAAGGAAGAAGCTCTGACAATTCAGCCTAGAGCCAGCTTTGGAGAGGAGAGTATCGTTTCTGTGTTGCAGTTCTACTTGTGGTGCTGCTGTCATTTTTGAAAATGATTCCTCCATCTGTTTTCTTTGACCCAGAGGTGATCCAGCTGAGGGCAAAGTGAAGAAGGATTGCCAGGCAGAGACAGCGGCGAAGGCAACGCTGGGTCCATCCCATTACACCCGCCTGCATGACAAAGGGAATGTATTCAAGCCTGTATGGAGAACTGCGACAACATCCAGAGACGTTCCACGATTACCTGCGTATGTCTATTTCCAGCTTTGATGAACTTCTTCGGAGGCTGTCAACCAGACTCCAGAGGCAGGAAACCCACTTTGGGAGATGCGTTACACCAGATGAGTGCTTGATAGTGACCCTTCGGTGAGTATCAACACTGTACTTTCACTATATATACAGGGGGGGGAGAAAAAAGTATTTAGTCAGCCACCAATTGTGCATGTTCTCCCACTTAAAAAGGTGAGAGAGGCCTGTAATTGACATCATATCCCACATCCAACTACAGAACAATGGAAATGACATTGCAGAAACGTTCTGGGAGGTGACATGTTTTCCAAATTGTGTAGGAGCAATCGATGGAAAGCCCATCCGTATCCAGAAACCTGCAAGGAGTGGCTCCCTGTTCTTCAACTACAAGAAGTACTTTTCCATTGTGCTGATGCCCATTGCTGATGCCCAGTATGGTTTTTTGGCTGTGGACATTGGGGCATACGGCCGCACCAACGACTCCAGAATCTTCAAGGACTCTGACATGGGACGGAGAATCTATTCTGGAAATTTCGGATTGCCAGCACCAAAGCCATTTCCTTGAACTGATGGACCTCCTCTGCTGTTTGTGGTTGTTGGCGATGAGGCCATTCAGATGTGTGGAAACCCTCTGAAACTGTACTCCAGTCGTGGACCAGAAAAGAATCTATAGCTACAGACTGTCAAGATGCACTGATCGCTGGTTCAGGTCTCCTAGTGGGACATCACTAAAAAGTAAAAAAAAAAAAAAAAAAAAAAAAGTTGAAAAGAAGATGTGAAGTGTATGAAATTAAATAAATAAATAAAGCAAGGAAATAATGATTTTTCGCCATCTTGCATTAAAAAATGCTTCAAAAAGTCATATGTAGCCCAAAACAGTACCAATAAAAAGCACAGATCATCCCGCATAAAAATAAGCCCTCAACCAACTCTGTCAACTGAAAAAAAAAATTGCTACACATCTCAGAAGATGGCGATGCAAAAATAATTGATTTCTTTCCCCAAATAAGTCTTTGTTCAGCAAAACTAGTAACGCATAAAAAAAACAATATAAATGAGGTATTGCCATAATCATACCGACCCACAGAATAAAGGTAACATGTTGCTTATGTTGTATGCTACACAAAAAAAAATTAAAAGGTAAAAAAGCATTACCAGAATTGATGGGGTTTTTTTTTAATCCACCAAAAGAGACTTAATAAAATTTAGTCAATAAGTTATAGGCACCCATAAATATTGTCATTACAAAATGCATCTCGTAACACAAACAACAAGCCCTCATATGGCTACATCACAAGAAAAATAAAGAAAACATAGCTTGTACGATGTGAAGACAAAAACCCCAAAACTCGCCATTAGAACAAAACATCATTAGAACAAAACTGGCTGCAGCAGGAAGGGAATGCATAAGCTGTGCGAGCGTATATCAGGGTACACTCCAATTTTAGAGCTTACAAGGGAAAAGAAATCAGAAGTGACCCCCTACCCCAATATAGTAGGGAATTTGGTGTTCCCAATGTACTCCGCACAGCTTACATATTCACTTTTCACCATCTGCTGTGCATTCACGTCTGGGATACTAATGCTCACTACACCCCTTGATAAATTCTTTGAGGGGTGCAGATTTCAAAATGGGGTCACTCCTTAGGGGATTCCACTTTTCTGGTATCTTAGAGGCTCTGCAAACATGACATGGTGTCCAGATACTAAACATCTAAATCTGCGCTCCAAAAGCCACATAGCGCTCCTTCCCTTCTGTGCCCTGCTGTGTGCCCAAACTGCAGTTTGTGCCAACATGTATGATAATGCTGTACCCAGGATGACGTACTTAATATCTTATGTGGTATAAACTGATATTTGGGAACAGCCGGGCACAGAAGGGAAGGAGCGTTATTTTGGTCTTTGGAGCACAGTTTGGTTTTTGTACGTCATGACACTTTTGCAGAACCCTGAAATGCCAGTAAAGTGGAATCCCCTGACACGTGATCCCATTTTGGACACTACACCCCTGAAGGAATTTATCCAGGGGTACAGTGAGCATGTTTAACCCCACTTGATAAATCCCTTGAGGGGTTATGTGTCTGCGAGTTCTTTCTTACTGACAATTCAGGGGCTCTGCAAAAGTGTCATGACGTACAAAAAAACAAACTGTGCTCCAAAGGCCAAAATAACACTCCTTCCCTTCTGTGCCCGGCTGTTCCCAAACAGCAGTTTATACCCACATATGGCATTAAGTACGTTATCCTGGTAGTGTCCTACATGTGGGCATAAACTGCCGCTTGCGCACACAGGAGGGCGTAGATGTCAAGGAGCGCTATGTGCTTTTGGAGTACAAATTTAGAATGTCACTTTTGCAGAGACTCTAAAATTGCCCCTACAAAATGGGGTCACTTCTTGGGGAATTCTAATTTACTGGCACCCCCTCTAAATCTATACTCAAAAGCTAAAAAGCACACTGCTCCTTACCTTCTGAGCCCTGCTGTGTGCCCAAGCAGCAGTTTACACCCACATTTATAACTTCTTTCTACCTGGGATAGTCCACTTAATAATTTTAGGAGTTCATGTCTCCAATGACACAAACTGGGCGCAAGGTATTGGGGACTGAAATGGCATATTTCTTTAAAAATTTCAATTTTCATTTTGTACATTAATTTTTGGGAAGCACTCTTGGGCTCAAAATGATAATACCCCTTGATAAATTCCTTGAGGGGTGTAGTTTCTAAAATGTGTTCACTTATTGGGGGTTTCCATTGTATTGTTACTTTAGGGGCTCTGCAAAGGCGACATGTCACTCGAAAACTATTCCAGCAAAATCTGCCCTCCAAAAGCCAAATAGCGCTATTTTCATTCCGAGTCCCATTATGTACCCATACAGCAGTTTACAACCACATATGGGGTATTGCTGTGTTTAGGAAAAATTGTGTAACAAACTTTGGGGAGATTTTTCTCCTTTATCCTCTTGTGAAAATAAAAAATGTGGGACTAAATTGACGGTTTATTGGAAAAAAAAGTAATTTTTCATTTTCACGTCCCAATGTTAATAAAATCTATGAAACAGCTGTAGGGTCAAACTGCTCATTATATCCCTTGATACATTCTGTGAGGGGTGTAGTTTCCAAAACGGGGTTACTTTTTGGGGTTTCCATTGTATTGGTACTCTAGGGGCTCTACAAATGTGACATGGCACCCGAAATCTAATCTAGCAAAATCTGCCCTCCAAAAGCAATATAGCGCTCTTTCCATTCCAAGCCCCACCAAGTACCCATATAGCAGATTTTGACCACATATGGGGTATTGCCGTGTTCAGGAGCAATTGTGTAACAAACTCTGGGGTGCTTTTTCTCCTTTAACCCCTTGTGAAAAGGAAAACTTCGGGGATAAAGTGACATTTTAGTAATTTTTCATTTACACATCCCAATGTTAATAAAATCTGTGAACAAGCTAATGGGTCAAAATGCTCACTATACCCCTTGAAAGATTCTGTCAGGGGTGCAGTTTCCAAAATGGGATCACTTTTTGGGGGTTTCATTTGTATTGGTACTCTAGGGGCTCTGCAAATGAGAAATGGCACCAAAACCTATTCCAGCAAAATCTGCTTTTCAAATGTCCTTGCGTTCGCCCAAACATCTGTTTACACCCACAGGTGGGGTATTTCTGTGCTCGGGAGAAATTGCATAACAAACTGTGAGATGCATTTTCTCCTTTAACCCTTTGTGAATGTGTTAATTTTAGGGCTAAATTAATTTATTATTGAAAAAAAAATGAAATGTCTAAATTTCACCTCCATATTTTCATTTCCGTGAAATGCTTAAAGGGTTAACAAACTTCCCAAATGCTGTTTTGAATTATTTGACGGGTGCAGTTTTGAAAAAGGGGTGATTCATGGGGGCTTCTAACATATAGGCCTTTATAATCCCCTTCAGAACTGAAGTGGTCTCTAAAAAATTAATTAGTTTGGGAAATTTTCTTGTAAATCTGGAAAATCACTGTTATACTTGTAAGGCAGGGTTCACACTACCATTGGAGTCCGTTATGAAGGTGTCCGTTAGCATCAGTTAGTGTCAGTTTTTTAACACTGTCCGTTTTTTTGTTTTTGTTTGTTTCTCCTTTCTGAGCATGCGCAGGAAAAAAACGGACATAAAATAACGGACAGTAACTGATGGCTATCAGTTACTGTCCGTTATAAGTCCGTTACCCATAGACTTCAATGTTAAAAAAATAATGGACAAAAAGTCCTGCATGTAGGATTTTTTGTCCGTGAAAAAACAACGGACTTCTGACGGATTTGGTGTAAACAGACACAATATAAAAACCCACTGAAATGAATGGAAATTTTAACGGATTTCTGACGGTTCAGCTAGTGTCCGATGCTAAAATCTTGTAACGGGCAATAGCAATGGACACTACTGACGGTCACCAACGGTAGTGTGAACGCCCCCTAAGTCTTCTAACGTCCAAAATAAATTAAATGACAATTAAAAGATTATGCTGATATAAAGCAGAGATATGATAGAGAATATTTATTAATGCATTTGTCTGATATGACTATTTGTTTGAAAAGCAGAGCATTTCACATTTTGAAAATTGCGATTTTTTTCAAAATTTCCATCAAATTTCCTATTTTTTTTATAAGTAAATACAAAAATATTGATCAATGTTTACCACTAACATGAAGTACAATGTGTAATGAAAAAACAGTCTCAAAATCACTTGTGTAAGTTAAAGCGTCTTAAAGTTATTGCCATATAAAGTGACATGTCAGTTTTCAAAAATGAGGCCTGGTCATGAAGGTACCTTTAGGCTCTTTCTTGAAGTGGTTAAAGAAACCATAATAGTCACCTTTACCTCTGCTTGTATTTTGTAAATGGTTTCTTTAAAGATGGTGTTAAGGGAGGGTTCCTCAGTGGTCAAAGTGTACGCCAACACTTTTACCAACTGAGGAGGCCTCCCTTAACATTATCTTAAAGAAACCAACTCCGCTCTATTGTTTGTTTAACCACTTCCATACCAGATGATTTACCCTCCTTCCAGACCAGGCACATTTTCAAGTTTTAGCCATGTTCCAGATTAACTGAAAATTGCTTTTCTATTACTGTGCCAACCTATATGTATTTGGTCTCCTTTTTCTCGGAACATAATGGGCTTTCACATTTTATAACAACATAAGCAATACATTTTACTTTTTACAAAAATATAGAGGGAAAAGGGCTAAAAAAGTAAAAAAAAAATGCTTTTTCCTACATTTAAACACATGATAACCTCAAAAAAATAAATTATAATAAATATATATATTCTGAAATATATTTTCTTATTTCTTCTGTTTGTATAGATAGCACATTTGAGTATTTTCTCCATTATGTGGGCCTACAGCAGAGCCTGCAATGAATGGTGCGCAAACTGGCTTTTGAAGGCCAAATTTTCCATAGCTGGTTTTCTGACACCATACTATCATTGCAGCTGCTGTGAAGGCCCAAAATAGTATGAACACCCCCAAAATGACTCCACTCAATAAATTAGACCCCCCAAGGTATTCAACAAAGGACATATAAAAGATATTGGACCTCTGGTTTTTTCCAGACTTTTCAATGAATTTGGTGGAAAAAAAATGAAAACAACATTTTTTCCCAAATATGTGAATTCAGGTGTCTATTTTTAAAATCTGGTGAGTGGTACTTGAGAAACACACCTGATAATATATTTAGCAACTTATGCCGTTTTCATAGATACAAAATGAAGGTGCATTCCTTACTTGCTGGGCCTACAGCAGAGCCTGCAATAAATGGTGCGCAAACTGGCTTCCGGAGGCCAAATTTTCCAAAGCTGGTTTGATTACACCATACAATAACAATAATGACAATAACCTTCATGTATATAGCACAAAAAAATCTGCTTTTATATGGCAAATGTATTTTAGGGTGCAGATACATGGAGCGGCTTTGACCACACGCCAGACGGCCAGTAACAAATTGTAGATAATAAATTTTGTACTGTCAGAACCGCTGCATGTCTGCATCCTAAAAGTGGAATAATAATCTTTATTTATGGGTCACAAAAAATATGAATTTATGTAGATAGATGAATAAAAAATAAATGATAGATAGATAGATATGAGAGATAGATAAATACTATAAGATAGATAGATATATGGATAGATATGAGATAGATAGATAGATAGATAGATAGATAGATAGATAGGGGAGACAGAAGAGAGTGGGGGCACTCAAGGGGGGGGAGTGTGTGTGTGTAGTAATTTTTACTTACCAATCTCCCTCTGTCAGGATCTGAGGAGAGGGAGATTGGTAGCCACTTTTTATCTTTTTATTACTTACTTTATGTGAGCAGTGTTACAGGCTGTCACAGAGCTCACATGCCCCAGAGACCACTATGCCCAATCAGGGTGGTTTCTGGGCATAACTCCGTGATCATAGCTGTCTTCTGACAGCTGACCACGGAGTATTGCTGGGGGAGGAGGCAGAAGTGCTGATCTCCCTCTCTGCTCGGCAGAGATTTCGAGGCTGTGTGCAATGGGGATGGAGGGAAGGGGGAGGGGCGCAGAGGGAGCAAAGCTCTGAGGTCCCTGCTCTCTGTTAACAGCGGGACTTCAGAGCTAAGTACAGGAGGGGGGTGTGTCACAGCGATCATAGACCTGGAAACCACACAGAGTGGTCTCTGGGCAAAGCTTTAAGGGACCTCCGAGCTCAGTACAGTGGGGGGCACGCAGTAGAGCTAGTTCTGCTGGACGTACCGGTACGTTCTTGCAGAACTAGACAACCACCACTTGGACGTATGTAGTCTATGGGCGGTACGGAAGTGGTTAATAAAAAAAAACAAAAAAAACAAACATTTATTTACCTTTGTTTTATTGTATATCTTTATTTCTGCATAAACATCATATAAACTTTTTATAATAAATTTCCTCATGTATCCCTAGAGTTGTCTTGTCCTTTCTGAGCATGCTCAGAAAAAAAACGGACACAAAATAACAGACAGTAACTGATGGCCATCTATTACTGTCCGTTACCCATAGACTTCAATGTTAAAAAATAACTGGGTTTTTTTTTAACGGACACTAAAGTCCTGCATGAAGGATTTTTTGTACGCGAAACAAAAAAAGGACATGTGACAGATTGGGTGTAAACAAACATTAACGGACACAAGATAAAATCCCATTGAAATTAATGGAAATTTTAATGGATTTCTGACAGTTCAGCTAGTGCCCGTTGCTAAAATCTTGTAACGGACAACAGCAACGGACACTACTGACGGTCACCAAGGTAGTGTGAACGCCCCCCTTAGCCATTTGTAAACAGCGTAATCTGCAGTTTCCAGCTGAGTACGTAAGAGTTAATCTGACAATTCTACATTGCTGTGTGAAAAGGAATAAGCGTATACGCATATAAGGATTTTATAATGTGCTTAGTTGTTCCTAGGAGCCCCCAGTCTTTAACCAGTAGACAGTTCCATTTTACCTTAAAGTAAGCTGGAGAGTAGCAAGTATTAGGAGAGGTACATTTAGTTTCTTGCAAAGCACTTTCAACTTAGGTAGTAGCAGTTAGGGATAACAGGCAGTTCCATGTCAACGGACCCCAGACTCGCAGGGATCGCAGCATCTAAAGGATTTAGCGGTCATAATGTCCCCTGATGCCCATCTGCAGCGAGTTAGGGGAGTGCCGATAACTATTTTTGGCAGCCCAAGGTCTGATCAGTGGAAGATCGCTGGTTCAGGTCCCCATGCAGGACAACAAAAAAATAAAAAAAAGTGTTAAAAAATGAATAAATACCCCAAAATGCCCCTTTTCTATACAAAATAAAAAATGTAACAAAAATAATACATATTTGGTATTGCTGCAACAAGTACAATAAAACTGAAACATTATTTAACTTGCATGGTGAACGTAGTGAAAAAAAAAGAAACGTAAAATAACGCTGAAGTAATGATTTTTTGCCATCTCGTCTCACAAAGTATGGTATAAAAATTTATCAAAACAATCCCAATAGAAAGCACAGCTCTCCTTAGCTGTATTTGACTATTCTGGCCCAAACAGCAGTTTATACCCACATATAACGTTGTTAAGTGCCTTATCCTGGGTAGAACAGTGTCATACATGTGGGCATAAACTGCAGTTTGGGCACACAGCAGAACACAGATGTGAAGGAGTGCTATGTGGCTTTTGGAACGCAGATTTAGAGTTGTTTTTCGGATGTTGTGTCATCTATGCGGACACCCTAAAATTGCCCCTACAAAATGAGGTCACTTCTTGGGGAATTCCAATTTACTAGCATCCCTGGGATTCTGCAAATCACCATGGAAAAATCAGTCCCTCTAAATCTATACTCTAAGAACTAAAAAGTGTAGTGCTCCTTCCCTTCTGAGCCGTGCTGTGTGCCCAAGCAGCAGTTTACAACCACATATATAACTTTTTTGAACCTAGCATAACTCACTTGAAAGTTTTAGAAGTGCATGTCTCTGTTGACAGAAAGTCGGCAGAACATATTGGGTACCGAAATAGCATATTTTTTTATTTTCACATTAATTTTTGGGAAGCACTCTTGCTCTTAAAATGATAATATCCTTTGAGGAATTCCTTGAAGGTATTTTGTACTGGTACTTTAGATGCTCTGCAAATGCATCATAACACCTGAAAACTATTCCAGCAAAATCTGCTTTTCAAACGGGTAGTGGCTCTTTCCCTTTCGTTAACTGCCGTGTGCCCAAACAGTAGTTTACATCCACATGTGGGGTATTTCTGTACTCGGGAGAAATTGCATAACGAACTGAGAGATGCATTTTCTCCTTTAACTCCTTGTGAAAGTGTAAATTTTAGGGCAAAATGAACGCAGTAAAAAAAAATGTCTAAGATTCACTTCCATATTGTTTTAATTCCTGTGAAATAATTAAAGGGTTAAGAAACTTCCCAAATGTGGTTTTGAATTATTTAAGGGGTGCAGTTTTGAAAATGGGATAATTTATGGAGGGTTTCTAATATATAGGCCTTTATAATCTCCTTCAGGACTGAAGTGGATCCTAACAAGTTAGTTTGGGAAATTTTCTTGTAAATCTTGAAAATCACTGTTACACTTGTAAGCCTTCTAATGTCCAAAATAAATTAAAGGATGATTAAAAGATGATGCCAACATATTATTTATTAATGTATTTTTGTGGTATTGACTATCTGTCTGAAAAGCAGAGCATTTCATTTGAAACTTGAAAATTTTTCCTATTTTGTTTATCACTAACTTGATATATAATGTACAATCTCAAAATCACTTGGTTAAAGAGGTTGTCCAGGAAAATTGTTATTTTATATAGGCCGGGGGAGGTGAAAAAATGTCCCTGGTGCTCCGAGCACGGTCTGGTCCTGCTGCTCCGGTGTCTTCTCAAAGTGAAACTGCTCACCGTCTGTGAGGTCCCAGATCTCTTCCGCTGAAGCCTCTGATTGACCTCAGCGGCTGGGACTTCCTCCACACGTCAATGCTGGAATGCGAAGACCGGACCGCGCTTCAAGGCACCGGAGCATCGGGAAAAGGTGAGTATGATTTGTTTTTTTTTTCACTGCCCCCGGCCTATTTAACCCCTTAATGACATTGGACGTACTATTACGTCCTGTGCGCTTGGTACTTAGCGCAACAGGGCGTAATAATACGCCCTGGGGTGGCCGCCCGCTCACTATCTGAGTGGGAAGACATCGGAACCGGGTGTTAGCTGTAACTGACAGCTAACACCCTGCTCCATATCCCCCGGTAAGAACTGAGTTCCGATCGGAGGTTTTAACCCCTTGGATGCCGCGGTCAAACATGACCGTGGCCTCCAAGGGGTTCCGCCATGTTGCCGCTCTGATCGGCACCCCCCGCGGCGAGATCGGGGGGTGCCGATATCTATAATCTGCAGCCCAGGGTCTGGCCAGTGACCCCAGGCTGCCTGGAGACCCCACTACCTGGTTGATCCTGCCGAGACCTGCGGAAGTGAGCGCTATGCGTCTGCATAGCCTCACTTCCTGTATAGACTGCAAGACACTTGTATGCTCGTGTCTTGCAGTCTATAGTGCTGAGCCAGCAATCAAAGCATTGCTGGCTCAGGTGTCCTAATGGGACACATGAAAAAATAAAAAAAAGTGAAAAAAAATAAAATAAAGTGTTTGAAAAAAATTAATAAAAGAATAAAGCCCCCAAAATTCCCTTTTCCTATATAAAATGAATTATATATATAAAAAAAACCTAAAAATTAATAAAAACAATGCATATTTGGTATCGCCGCGTCCGTTACAACCTGTACAATAAAACTGAAACAATATTTAATGTACACAGTGAGCGTCGGAAAAAAAAAACCCGGAAAAAAACTCGCCAAAAGTAATGATTTTTTGCCATCTCACCTTACAAAATATGCCATAAAAAGTGATCAAAAAGTCATATGTACCCCAAAACAGTACCAATAAAAAGCACAGGTTGTCCCGCAAAAAATAAGCCCTAAACCAACTCTGTAAACCGTAAAATAAAAATGTTACGCATCTCAGAAGATGGCGATGCAAAAACAATTAATTTATGTTCCCAAATGGGTTTTTGTTCTGCAAAATTAGTATCGCATAAAAAAAAAAAAAAAAAACTGTATAAATGAGGTATCACAGTAATTGTACCGACCCGTAGAATAAAGGTAACATGTTACTTATGCTTTATACTGCATGGTGAAAAATTTCAAAGGTAAAACGCAGTGCCAGAATTGATGGTTTTTTTTAATCCAACAAGAAAGAGTTAATAAAATTTATTCAATAAGTTATAGGCGCCCAAAGATTACAAAATACATCTCACCCCGCAAACAACAAGCCCTCATATGGCTACATCACCAGAGAAATAAAGAAAATATAGCTTGTACAATGTGAAGACAAATACCCCAAAAATCGCCAAATCATTAGAACATAACTGGCTGCGTCAGGAAGGGAATGTATAAGCTGTGCGAGCGTATATCAGGGGACACCCCAGATTTAGAGATTATGAGGAAAAATAAACCAGAAGTGACCCCCAGAGTGACCTCCCCAATAATAGGAACTACTGGGGAAATAGTAGGGAATTTGGTGTTCCCAATGTACTACGCACAGCTTACCTATTCACTTTTCCCCATCCGCTGTGTATTCACGTCTGGGATACTAATGCTAACTACACCCCTTGATAAATTCTTTGAGGGGTGCAGTTTTCAAAATGGGGTCACTCCTTTGGGGAATCCACTGTTATGGTACCTTAAAGGCTCTGCAAACATGACATGGCGTCCAGATACCAAACATCTGAATCTGCACTCCATAAGCCACATAGCGCTCCTTCTCTTCTGCGCCCTGCTGTGTGCCCAAACTGCAGTTTATGCCCACATGTATGACACTGGTGTACCCAGGATAACGTACTTAATGTCATATGTGGGTATAAACTGCTGTTTGGGGACAGCCGGGCACAGAGTGGAAGGAGCGCTATTTGGTTTTTTGAGCACAGACTTGGACGGTTTGGTTTTTGGACGCCATTGCACTTTTGCAGAGCTGAAACGCCAGTAAAGTGGAATCCCCTGACATGTTACCCCATTTTGGAAACTACACCCCTGAAGGAATTTATCCAGGGATACAGTGAGCATTTTTAACCCCCAAGTGTTGCTATAATTTATTATCCATAAATGAATACGCAGCTGATTGTGAAAGGTGAAAATGACAATTTTTCCAGGAATAAGTCATTTCAGTGCGGAATATGTTGTACCCGGCTTGTATCAGAGATGAACGCTCCAAAAGCTGTTGTACCCGGGATCCCAGCTTAACAGTTTTTGGAGTGTGTGTCTCTGCAGACATAAGCTGGGCACAACATATCGGGCACTGAAATGGCGTATCTCTGGAAAAATGTTATTTTTAACTTTTCATTATCATCTGCGCATTCATTTCTGGAAATTAAAAGAATGCAACACTTAAGGGTTAATAATGCTCGCTACACCACTTGATAAATCCCTTGAAGGGTGTAGTTTCCAAAATGGGGTCACAAGTCTGTGGATTCCACTTTACTGGCAATTCTTGGGCTCTGCAAAAGTGACATGGTGTCCAAAAACCAAACTGTGCTCTAAAAACCAAAATAGCGCTCCTTCCCTTCTGTGCCCGGCTATTCCCAAACAGCAGTTTATACTCACATATGGCGTTAAGTACGTTATCCTGGGTACACCAGTGTCATACATGTGGGCATAAACTGCCATTTGGGCACACAGCAGGGTGCAGATGTGAAGGAGCACTATGTACTTTTGGAGTGCAGATTTAGATTGTTGGTTTTTGGACGCCATGTCACATTTGCAGAGACCCTAAAATTGCCCCTACAAAATGGGGGTCACTTCTTGGGGAATTCCAGTTTACTGGCACCTCCAGGGCTCTGCAAAAATAACATGGCGACCAGAAAGTCCCTCTAAATCTGTACTCCAAAAGCTAAAAAAACACAGTGCTCCTTCCTTTCTGAGCCCTGCTGTGTTCCCAAGAAGCAGTTTACACCCACATATATAATTTTTTTCCCCCCAGGATAGCCCACTTAATAGTTTTAGGAGTTCATGTCTCTGATGCCACAAAGTGGCCGCAACATATTCTGAAATTGGATATTTCTTCAAAAACTTCAATTTTCACTTTGTACATTAATTTTTGGGAAGCATTTTTAGGCTCAAAATGATAATACTCCTTGATACATTCCATGGGGGGTGTAGTTTCTAAAATTGGGTCTCTTTTGAGGGGTTTCCATTGTATTGGTACTTTAGGGGCTCTGCAAATGCAACATGGCGCCTGAAAACTATTCCAGCCACATCTGCCCTCCTAAAGCTAAATAGCACTCTTTCCATTCTGAGCCCCACCATGTACCCATACAGCAGATTATAATCACATATGGGGCATTTCTGTGTTCAGAAGAAATTGTGTAACAAACTGTGGGGAGCTTTTTCTTCTTTAACCACTTGCAAAAATTAAAAATATGTCGCTAAATGGACGGTTTATTGGAAAAAAAAGTAATTTTTCATGTTTACGTCCCAATGATGATAAAATCTGTGAAACAGCTGTGAGGTCAAAATGCTCACTATACCCCTAGATAAATTCTATGAGGGGTGTAATTTCCAAAATGGGGTAACTTTTGAGGGGTTTCCATTGTATTGGTACTTTAGGGGCTCTGCAAAGGAGACATGGCACCCGAAAACTATTCCAGCAAAATCTGCCCTCCAAAAGCTAAATAGCGCTCTTTCCATTCTGAGCCCCACCATGTACCCATGCAGCAGATTACAACCACATATGGGGCATTTCTGTGTTCAGGAGAAATTGTGTAACAAACTTTGCGGAGCTTTTTCTCCTTTGTCCTCTTGTGAAAATGAAAAATTTGGGGCTAAATTGACAGTTTATTGGAAAAAAAGAAATTTTTAATTTTCATGTCCCAATGTTAATAAAATCTGTGAAACAGCTGTGGGTTCAAAATGCTCACTATACCCCTTGACATGTTCTGTGGTTTCCAAAATGGGGTCACTTTTAGGGGGTTTCCATTGTTTTGGTACTTTGGGGGCTCTGCAAATGGAACATGGCACCTGAAAACTATTCCAGCAAAATCTGCTTTTCAAACGTCTAGTGCCGCTCCTTCCCTTCTGTGCACTGCCGAATGCCCAAACATCAGTTTACACCCACATGTGGGGTATTTCTGTGTTCAGGAGAAATTGTATAATAAACTGGGAGATGCATTTTCTCCTTTAACCCTTTGTGAATGTGTTAAATTTAGGGCTAAATGAAGGGATTAGTGGAAAAAAATGAAATGTCTAAATTTCACCTCGCTATCGATTTAATTTTTGTGAAATGCTTAAAGGGTTAACAAACTTCCCAAATGCTGTTTTGAATTATTTCAGGGGTGCAGTTTTGAAAATGGGGTGATTTATGGGGGGTTTCTAATATATAATCCTTTATAATCCCCTTCGGAACTGAAGTGGTCCCTAAAAAATTAGGGACATTTTCTTGTAAATCTGGAAAATCGCTGTTACACTTGTAAGCCTTCTAACATCCAAAATAAATTAAAGGACGATTAAAAGATGATGTCAATATAAAGCAGAGATATGGTAGTGTAATGCAAAAGAAACCAAAATGGTTGCCCATGATAAGCTATTATAGAAGCCAGCTCATAGTAACCTTAATTTCAACTCTGTATGAGATAATGTCTAGTTAGACATAAAGCCAGATCAGAGTTCAACTCTGTAATGTTTACATGGACATCCAGCCAGCTTAAGGTTTAACTATGTATGAGGTTATGTCTACATGGACAGCTTAAAGGTTCAACAATGTTTGAGGTGTTGTTTACATGTCCATAAAAACCAGCTCAAAAGTTCAACTCTGTATGAGCTAATGTCTACATAGACTTAAACGCCAGCTTAAAGATTAACGCTGTATGAAGCGTACGTGTCACGAGACATATTCCAGTGAAAATTGGCCCCTTTCACAGGAATGTGAGCTTGAAGACGAGTAAAGCCTTACAGAGGTGTGTACACCTCTGTAACCGCCCACTCTATGACGCACATAAAGGGTATAAAAGACGGATGATATTCCCCAGCCGTATGTTGCAACCTTGACTGTAGATTATTGGGGACGCCTGATGCTGCATGATGAGAGTCCTGTCACAACGGCTTGGTGGTATTTCCTGAAGCTACCCTTATCGGAGTTCATCAATGAAGCTTGGCAGTGTTGTAAGTGTTGATTTAATTACCTTTTGATTAACTTGTGATATTGCAAGTGTTAATTTGATATACCTTCTGATATACTTTTAAGTGTTGTAAGTGTTGATTTAATTACATTATAATATCTTTTATACTTTTCCTTGTTGTAAGACCTTTTTGATATCTTCTTATACTCTTCTTAATTAAAATGTTAAGCTATTGTTGATAGTCCAGTGTTTTATTCAATAACTTTATTCTATTACACGGAATCCAAAAAATCTTTTTCCCTTGGCAGAACAGGTAGATAATATTTATTAATGTATTTGGGTGGTATGACTAGCTGTCTGAAAAGCAGAGCATTTCACATTTTGAAAATTGCGATTTTTTTCAAAATTTCCATCAAATATCCTATTTTTTTATAAATAAATACAAAAATATTGATTAGAGTTTACCACTAACATGAAGTACAATGTGTCACGAGAAAACAATCTCAAAATCACTTGTGTAAGTTAAAGCGTCTCAAAGTTCTTGCCACATAAATTGACACATGTCAGTTTTGAAAAACAAGGCCTGGTCCTTAACGCACTTTTGGGCTGTGTCCTTAAGGGGTTAAAGAATAAATTTAATGTCTGTTTTTGCCTGGACAACCCCTTTAAGTTAAAATGTCTCAACGTTATTGCCATATAAAGTTTTGAAAAATGAGGTCTGGTTCTTAAAGGGGTTGTCTGGGATAAAATAAAAATTAACCCCTAAACTAAATCCCCTCCCCCCCCACCTAACTTCTAATTTACTTAATTTAACCACTTCCATACCAGGCACATTTTCAAGTTGTTTGTATGTGCGGATTTGGAGGGCTATAACATTTTTATCATTTGCGTTATTTAACTAATTTCTGCGTCTTTTTTCGGTGACATATAGGGCTTTATTTTTATGTTGTTTTTATTTTTGCATGTGTGTTAATTTTTTTTTATATCCGGGAAATATAAACAAAAGAGGGAAAACAGGTGTTTTTCACTTTTCATTTTTATTTAATAACACAAAGTGCTACTAAAAAACTTTATAAAATAGTGTTTCCTCTCCGTTACGGTAACTTTTATTTTTTATGGTGTCGTCGGGGGTGGGGCTATAACTTGTAATAAGGGTGTTTTATTTTATTTATTTTTTTAATTATTTTATTTACATTTTTTTTTTTTACTTTTCTATAAATTTTTTTTTTTTTACATTGTGTCCCCATAAGGTCATAATAGACCTTTGGGTACATCTGATGACTTTTTTTTTTTTTTCGGGAGGCTGATTTCCCCTGTAACTGGGGCTGGTGCATTTATCCCCAGTTGCAGGAGGAATACAGCCTCCTGCACGTTGCTTTCACATAACTATAGAGCTGATCTGGGTCCTGTAGGACCCAGCAGCTCTAACAGACGCTGATCCCGGCGGATTACATGACCGCCCGGTCGGAGGGGAGCTGCAAGATGGCGGCGCCCATAGCGCTGTATATAGCGCACATTGAGCACTGTATACATGGCGATCGGGATGGCAGGGGAGGTAATAAACGTTCCTTGCCTTCTCTCTGGGAGCTCCGGCTGAAGTTACAGCCGGCTCCCCGTTTCAGCAGCTGCACGATTTTGTGCAGTTGCTGAATTTTTTCTGGACGTATATAGTCTATGGGCGGAACGGAAGCGGTTAAAAAAATGTATAATTACCTAGATCGCCTCAGGCACACTTTCTGATAATCGGATAACATTCCGTTTCCAGAAGCGGAACGTCACCAATACTTCACCCCCCATCATACTTATGAGTCTTCCTCTCTGGGATGGCTCCTCCTGTTCTTTGACTCTGCCGGCAGGTGCGCAGGCCAGAGGTGACTCTGACACATGCGCAGTAGAGATGGCAGAGTCAAAGAAAAGGAGAAGTTAGGGAGGGAGTTAGAGAGGGAGGTAGTGTCATTCAGCTTACAACTACCATGATGCATTGCATTAGCTAAGACAGCAGGAAGCTACACCATGTAAACAAATGCAGAGGATGCCAGGAGCTCCCAGAGAAACCTGGAAATCACTCAAAACACTGCTAAAAGTATTTGGGTGCTTATTAACCCATTAATAGCACTGACCTTTTTTAAAGATATATATTTTTTGCCCGGAAAACCCCTTTAACCAATATAAAGTCCCACTATGCTGTAACTTTCTATACGGAAGCATTTTATGACCGTATACTTATCCTGGCAGACATTGCTATATGCAAAAACCTTAAACAAACCACGCCCTGAATTTAACTGTAGCTTTTATTCGACATCCAGCGCCGCAACAAAGGACTAAACTTCAGACTTCATGCTACATAAAATGGCGGGACCTCTCAAAGAATTCCGCGCTCCAACTTCTCCTGAGTTTGGCGGTTGTCCGGGTAACCGCCCTTCCCCCACCTTGAACCAATCACCTCCTCCCGCCATTGCCGGCGCCAAAGCTCAGAACCTGCCCTGTTTCGTGACAAGGAGAATGGAGTGGAAGGCATGATCTTAGTCTAAAAACCCGCCTACTAGGTTAGTCTACATGACGAACGTCTTGACTACCATGCGTCGCAGTCAACGGAAACGTGATAGGAGAGAGTGCTGGGAGTGGAATAGTCTTCGCTCACGTCAGAGGGAGAGGATAGCAACAGTTGCCTTGAGACCCCCGGCGCCATAGTGACTGTAGCCGTGGAGATTGTTACTTGCCAACCGAAGACTCACGATCAGCAGTGGTCGGAGGAGCATCCCGGAGACCGCGGGGCCACAAGTTTCACATCATCCTCAGCTAGCTTCACGGGGAGCCGTATCCAGGTGAACCCTTCACCCGTGTATTCCGTACTGTATCGGGGACGGGATAGTAGAGGTTAGGTTATTTAAGTAATGGGGACGTGTAGCTGCTGTACGATGCAGATCCCGTCTTCTCACGTATTAACCCTTTAGTCTTTGTCGGGCAGTTTCTGTATGTAGCACTTATATATATATATATATATATATATATATATATATATATATATATATATATAATTATTATTATTATTATTATTTTTTTTTTTGTAAGTTACCCATGGTGATATCTAGAAACAGCAGATCATATTGTAGTTTTGGGTTGACATCACAACTTTTTAATGTGTGGTGTTGGTGCACTGGAGTTCAGTAGTTTTCATAGAAACCAATCCTTGAGTTGAAGTTGATACTGCAGCTTTCAGTGCATACTCTTTTTGCAGTTAAAAATATTGTTCCGGGATCGTGCATGCCTTGTCGATACTTAATAATACTGGCAGCAGCACTTCACTCAAGCCTTTCACTCGGGATATGCCTATTGCATATTGAGGAATCCTCTTCAGAACGCTGTATTCATTGGTTATGGTGACAATTGAATGTATTTTCCTGCAAATGCCTTAGGATGACTCTTATAGAGTGGGTGCTTTGGACATTTCATAACATAAGGCCAGCAGATGCCCAGTTTTCTACATTTTAGACACATAAAGATGTTCATTTTGTATTAGTTGCCTTCACCATCTTTGAAAACTAATTCAGATTTCTCTGGAAGATTGCAGTCACTGAGATCTCCATGTATTGCATGTGTCAATGTTCACTTCATGTAGGTTTGTAAGTTGTAGTTCTTCATATTTAGATACTTTGTATACATTCAAGTACCACTTGCACTGACTATATTTCTATAAAGTTATGGCTTCTTTCTATCTGTCTACAGACGTCTTTATATCTGGAAGGCACAACTGTTTATTTTCGTTGCCTTTGGATACCAAACAGCTCAGTCATGCAGTGCAGCATTCACTGTGTACAGTTGTATCCACTAAGAAATTTGGGTTTGTGCAAAAGAGCACGGAAAATAAACAACTCCTAGGCATATCCTTTACTCAGCAGGCACAGGAATATTTCAGAGCTTTACAGAAGATAATGTAAAAACTAAAAAATCTATGTGGTGACTATTTCACATCCTCCTTGTTCTTACTGTCATGTTATATTTAGTTTGTGTGACTTGTAATACTATAAATATATTGATCAGAAGGAATAGTTGGACTTTCCAGTTACTTTTGCATTCTATTTAAGTAGTTCTGCTTGGATTGTAGGAAAGTTCTTTCTGTTATACTTGGTCCCCAAGGGCCAAGTTGTATCCTAGTAGTAGTAAATTTATAGCTTGTATAGCCCAGTAACAGTTCTTGCATATAGATGTTCCCTTGTTATTACTGTGGTATTAATCATATTCTACTCTTATTGAGGATGGTCGTTTGTACTACTTGTCATTGATCACTTCATTCTATACTACTGTAATGCAGAATGAGCCAGTTGGCATTGTTCCCAAATGGTTTAGTAGTCATACTTGTTTGATGTCACAGGTTTCAACCCAAGGTTTTGTTCAGGTTTTTGCAGTGTTTAAAGCTAAAACCAGAAGTGGGTAAAAGTGTAACTAACATTTCAAACCACTTTCTATCAAAATTTGTGACATTAATAAATGTTCTATTATAATTTATTAACAAATTCCGGTTCATTTCTGTGAAATCCTGTGCTAAAATCTACTTTCCCTGTTTATTGCTAGTTGAAATCTGGGGTATAGTGCAGAGAAGATGAGGCTTGATGTCATCTTAAAACTGCTATAACTTATGATTCTGGTGTCATATGAAGGATGAGATCCTCACAAAGTAGTTCTGACTGTATTTTCTCAAGTCTTCCTCCATCAACGTGGCTCAGCAGCAGAGTGCATGGTGTATTGGCAGGACTGCCGAACTTCGGCCAGTGGAATGCATGCTGGCATACTGATGTCATCAGGAGGCGCAAAGCTGTGACGTCTCTTCTGGTTTCTAGTGTCCTGAAATACGTGGGTTACCAGCCTGTGCTCCAGTACTTGAAACTACTGGTTTGACAGTAGTCTCACACCAGACGCCAAGATGGAAGCCCTGTGACTGGTAGTGGAAGTTGGGCGGTCTGGGTATCCTCATTTACAGAGTACCCGACCTGAGATCTTCTGCCTAAGGTAGGACAGTCCTTTACTATCATGGCTGAGGGGGATGTATCTTGCGATGAATCTGTAGAGCCCTGTGCGAACCCTGGCCCAGTAAATAATCTGGTAAGGAATAAGAGGAGACGGTTTTAAAAATCAACCCAAGTATCCCTTTTCATTCTTCTCTCTCCTGTCTTTCAGTGAGGCAAGTATAATATAAAATTCTACAATGGCACTCCAGAGTTTGAAAATGTAGAAAAGAATTTTATTATAACATCTTGTCACTTTAACTATCACACAAAAGATGTAGACCCATGGGAATGATGTCTCTTCGATCAGATGTACTGGCAGATTATTCTGAAGTGGGGTCTACCTCAGACTTCTTTGCATCTCAGATGAACCACAAGTTACCAAGCTTTTATTCTCTGAAATAGGGGGAGTCTGCTCTACAGTCCCTGACAGAAGTTCTGTCGCTTATCCATGTTGTGGAATCAAAAGCTTATAACCTGACTTTAAATTCATCCATTGGTTTTAGAAATAACTCATATGAAAGCTGAAACCCTCCCAAATGACTTTTTGGTTAAGAAAATAAATTGGCTTCACTGCTGAAATATTCGTCATTTAATGAACACAGAAAGGTCAGATTTTGGCAAGACAAAAGTTTTGTTGCACACACAAAGTAATGTGAAAATCAAACCAATAATTCTGTTCAAAAACAAAGATATGTTTCATAACATTGGTGAATGAAGTTGTGGTGCTATTAGAGTCATAAAAAAAAAAAAAAAAGACCCCATAGTTTGTTAAACAATTTCTCCTGAACACAGCAATGCCCCATATGTGGTCGTAAACTGCTGAATGGGTACATGGTGAGGCTCGGAATGGAAAGAGCGCTATTTTGCTTTTGTAGGGCAGATTTTACTGGAATAGTTTTCAGGTGCCAAGTTGCATTTGCAGACCCCCAAAGTACCAAAACAGTGGAAACCCCCTAAAAGTGACCCCATTTTGGAAACCACACCCTTCACAGAACATGTCAAGGGGTATAATGAGCGTTTTGAACCCACAGCTGTTTCACAGATTTTATTAACATTGGGACATGAAAATGAAAAATTACTTTTTTTCCAATAAACTGTCAATTTAGCCCCAAATTTTTCATTTTCACAAGAGGACAAAGGAGAAAAATTTCCCCAAAGTTTGTTACACAATTTCTCCTGAACACAGAAATGCCCCATATGTGGTTGTAATCTGCTGTTTGGGTACATTGGGGGGGGGGGGCTCGGAATGGAAAGAGCGCTATTTTGCTTTTGGAGGGCAGATTTTGCTGGAATAGTTTTCGGATGCCATGTCGCATTTGCAGAGCCCCTAAAGTACCAATACAATGGAAACTCCCAAAAGTTACCCCATTTTGGAAATTACACCCCTCATAGAATTTATCTAGGGGTATGGTGAGCATTTTGACCTCACAGCTGTTTCACAGATTTTATCATCATTGGGATGTAAAAATGAAAAATTACTTTTTTTCCAATAAACCGTCCATTTAGCGACATATTTTTAATTTTTGCAAGTAGTTAAAGAAAAAACAACACCCCACAGTTTGTTACACAATTTCTTCTGAAAACAGAAATGCCCCATATGTGGTTGTAATCTGCTGTATGGGTACATGGTGGAGCTCAGAATGGAAAGAGTGCTATTTTGCTTTAGGAGCGCAGATGTGGCTGTAATTTTTCAGGTGCCATGTCGGATTTGCAGAGCCCCTAAAGTACCAATACAATGGAAACCCCTCAAAAGAGACCCCATTTTAGAAACTACACCCCTCAAGGAATGTATCAAGGCATATTATCATTTTGAGCCTAAAAATGCTTCCCAAAAATTAATGTACAAAGTGAAAATTGAAGTTTTTGAAGAAATATCTAATTTCAGAATATGTTGCGGCCACTTTGTGACATCAGAGACATGAACTCCTAAAACTATTAAGTGGGCTATCCCGGGGGAAAAAATATTATATATGTGGGTGTAAACTGCTGCTTGGGAACACAGCAGGGCTCAAAGGAAGGAGCACTGTGTTTTTTTTTTTTTTTTTTTTTTTAGCTTTTGGAGTACAGATATAGAGGGACTTTCTGGTCGCCATGTTATTTTTGCAGAGCCCTGGAGGTGCCAGTAAACTGGAATTCCCCAAGAAGTGACCCCCATTTTGTAGGGGCAATTTTAGGGTCTCTGCAAATGTGACATGGCGTCCAAAAACCAACAATCTAAATCTGCGCTCCAAAAGTACATAGTGCTCCTTCACATCTGCACCCTGCTGTGTGCCCAAATGGCAGTTTATGCCCACATGTATGACACTGGTGTAACCAGGATAACGTACTTAATGCCATATGTGGGTATAAACTGCTGTTTGGGAATAGCCGGGCACAGAAGGGAAGGAGCGCTATTTTGGTTTTTAGAGCACAGTTTGGTTTTTGGACACCATGTCACTTTTGCAGAGCCCAAGAATTGCCAGTAAAGTGGAATCCACAGACTTGTGACCCCATTTTGGAAACTACACCCTTCAAGGGGTTTATTAAGTGGGTTAGCGAGCATTATTAACCCTTAAGTGTTGCATTCTTTTAATTTCCAGAAATGAATGCGCAGATGATAATGAAAAGTTAAAAATAACATTTTTCCAGAGATACGCCATTTCAGTGCCCGATATGTTGTGCCCAGCTTATGTGTGCAGAGACACACAATCCAAAAACTGTTAAGCGGGGATCCCGGGCACAACAGCTTTTGGAGCGTTCATCTCTGATACAAGCCGGGTACAACATATTACGCACTGAAATGATGTATTCCTGGAAAAACTGTCATTTTCACCTTTCACCATCAGCTGCGTATTCATTCATGGATAATAAATTATAGCAACACTTGGTTAAAAATGCTCACTGTACCCTTGGATAAATTCCTTCAGGGGTTTAGTTTCCAAAATGGGGTCACATGTCAGGAGATTCCACTTTACTGGCGTTTCAGCTCTGCAAAAGTGCAATGGCGTCCAAAAACCAAACCGTCCAAGTCTGTGTTCCAAAAACCAAATAGCGCTCCTTCCACTTTGTGCCCAGCTGTGTCCATACAGCAGTTTATACCCACATATGACATTAAGTACGTTACCCTGGATACACCAGTGTCATACATGTGGGCATAAACTGCAGTTTGGGAACACAGCAGGGCGCAGAAGAGAAGGAGCGCTATGTGGCTTTTATAGTGCAGATTCAGATGTTTGGTATCCGAATGAAATGTCATGTTTGCAGAGCCTGTAAGATACCATAACAGTGGATTTCCCAAAGGAGTGACTCCATTTTGAAAACTGCACCCCTCAAAGAATTTATCAAGGGGTGTAGTAAGCATTAGTATCCCAGATGTGAATACACAGCGGATGGGGAAAAGTGAATAGGTAAGCTGTGCGGAGTACATTGTGAACACCAAATTCCCTACTATATCCCAATAGTTCCTATTATTGGGGAGGTCACTCTGGGGGTCACTTCTGGTTTATTTTCCCTCATAAGCTCTAAATCTGGGGTGTCCTCTGATATACACTCGCACAGCTTATACATTCCTGACGCAGCCAGTTATGTTCCAATGATTTGGCGATTTTTGGGATTTTTGTCTTCACATTGTACGAGCTATATTTTCTTTACTTTTCTGGTGATGTACCCATATGAGGGCTTGTTGTTTGCGGGGTGAGATGTATTTTGTAATGACATCATCTTTGGGCGCCTATAACTTATTGAATACATTTTATTAACTCTTTCTTGTTTGATTAAAAAAAAAAAACCATCAATTCTGGCACTGCGTTTTACCTTTGAAATTTTTCACCATGCAGCATAAAGCATAAGTAACATGTTACCTTTATTCTACGGGTCGGTACAATTACTGTGATACCTCATTTATACAGTTTTTTTTTTTTTTTTTTTTTTTTTTTTATGCGATACTAATTTTGCAGAACAAAAACCCATTTGGGGACATAAATTAATTGTTTTTGCATCGCCATCTTCTGAGATGCGTAACATTTTTATTTTATGGTTTACAGAGTTGGTTTACGGCTTATTATTGGTACTGTTTTGGGGTACATATGACTTTTTGATCACTTTTTATGGCATATTTTGTAAGGTGAGATGGCAAAAAATCATTACTTTTGGCGAGTTTTTTTTTTTTTTTTTTTTTTCCCCCCCGACGTTCACCGTGTACGTTAAATATTTCAGTTTCATTGTACAGGTTGTTATGGACGCGGCGATACCAAATATGCATTGTTTTTATTAATTTTTAGGTTTTTTTTTTTTTTTTTTTTTTTTTTATATAATTCATTTTATATAGGAAAAGGGAATTTCTGGGGCTTTATTCATATTTATTTATTTTTTTTTTAATTATTTTTTTTTTTCAAACACTTTATTTATTTATTTTTTTAATTATTTCGTGTCCCATTAGGACACCTGAGCCAGCAATGCTTTGATTGCTGGCTCAGCACTTTAGACTGCAAGACACGAGCATACAAGTGTCTTGCAGTCTATACAGGAAGTGAGGCTATGCAGACGCATAGCGCTCACTTCCGCAGGTCTCGGCAGGATCAACCAGGTAGTGGGGTCTCCAGGCAGCCTGGGGTCACTGGGCAGACCCCTAGCTGCAGATTATAGATATCGGAACCCCCCGATCTCGCCACGGGGGGTTGCCGATCGGAGCAGCAACATGGCGGAACTCAGTTCTGACCGGGGGATATGGAGCAGGGTGTTAGCTGTCAGTTACAGCTAACACTCGGTTCCGATGCCGCCCGCTCAGTTCTTCACCCTGCATGGTTAGTACCTAGTAGCATCCCCTTTGGCAAGTATCACAGCTTGTAAACGCTTTTTCTAGCCAGCCAAGAGTCTTTCAATTCTTGTTTGAGGGATTTTTATCCATTTTTCCTTGGAAAAGTCTTCCAGTTCTGTGAGATTCCTGGGTCGTCTTGCATGCTCTGCTCTTTTGAGGTCTAGCCACAGATTTTCAATGATGTTCAGATCAGGGGACTCTGAGGGCCATTGTAAACAGGGCTGTGGAGTCGGTACGCCAAAGCCCCGACTCCGACTCCGACTCCTCAATTTCCCCTGACTCCGACTCCACCAAAATAGGCACCGACTCCGACTCCACGACTCCGACTCCACAGCCCTGGCACTGCTAAACCTTATAGGTTCACTCAGAACTCAGTCCCATCATTATATGAGGAATAGAACAGACCTTTACAGGACATTTCATCATTTTCAACATTTCATCATTTTCCCAAATTCTTATGAAAATATATTCAGCACATACTGCATTGTACTACTAACTGTACCAATTTATTATATATTTTGGGAGTCGGAGTCGGTCCATTTTATACCAACTCCGACTCCACCAAAATAGGCACCGACTCCACGACTCCGACTCCACAGCCCTGATTGTAAAACCTTCAGCTTGTGCCTTTTTATACCTGTGGTGGATTTTGACGTGTGTTTAGGATAATTATCCATTTGTAGAAGCCATCCTCTTTTCAATTTCAGCTTTTTTTAAAATGGTGTTATGTTTGCTTCAAGAATTTGCTGAAATTTCATTGAATCCATTCTTCCCTCTACCCCAGAAATGTTCCCCGTGCCAAAGCATGATTGATCCACCCCCATGGCTTTAATGGTTGGAGAGATGTTCTCCAAACATACCTTTGATCATTGTGGCCAAAAAGTTCTATTTTAACCTCATTGGTCCATGGGACTTGTTTCCAAAATGCATCAGACTTGTTTAGATGTTCTTTCGCAAACTTCTGGCGCTGAATTTTATGGTGAGGACATAGGAGAGGTTTTCTTCTGATGACTCTTCCATGAAGGTCATATTTGTGCAGGTATCGCTGAACAGTAGAACAATGTACCGCAACTCCAGAGTCTGCTTAATCTTCCTGAAGGTCTTTTGCAGTCAAGCAGGGGTTCTGATTTGCCACTCCTATACTACGAGCAGCTGTTTCTGAAATTTTTCTTGGTCTTCCAGACCTTATCTTGACCTCCACTGTTCTTGTTAGCTGCCATTTCTGAATTACATTTCGAACTGAGGAAAGGGCAACTTGAAAATGCTTTGCTAGGGAGTTCAGTGACCACATAAAAGCAGAAGAATGGACTTCGTTGGAGCTCCTGCTCTTGGCCCGTTTATATGCCCTTTTAGACTGCCAAGGGGTACTGCCGCTGGTGCTGAAGCTTGCCCACCGGGCTCCCACAGTGCCCCCTTCGCTAGTTGAGACTCTGTTGCCCGTCTGCGCCACTGCGGCCTATGGTGGGTGTCACATCCACGGGCCACAGTTGCGGTCGTGTACACATCCGGCACTGGCGCCAACACCCCCTGCCGGCCGACATCGCCTGACTACGGAGGGGTACGCAGCGCCGACTGACCGCTCCCATCCACGAGCCTGTTAACGCGGAGGCGCCGGCGGCCGGTTCCGTGCTGGGCAGAGGATGCGCATGTGAGCCGCTGAGTGCTGGCCTTGGACCTCCCAACGGCACCCGGCTTCATCTGACTCCGTCTTGGGGTCGTTGGCCGCCTACTTCGGGCCACCCAGTGTCGGGCCCTGACAACCAGACATCCCAGAGCGGTGAGTGTGCAGGACGCCTGGCTGCTCTTATTCCTCTGCCTTGCTGTGAGCGGCGGCCATCTTGGTACACCCGACCTTGTGGATCCAGCAGCCATCTTAGTACACCCAAAAAGCACAGCTCCAGCGGCCATCTTGGTACACCCAGCCTTACAGCTCCAGCGACCATCTTGATACACCCAGCCTTACAGCTCCAGCGGCCATCTTGGTACACCCAGCCTTACAGCTCCAGCGGCCATCTTGGTACACCCGACCTTACAGCTCCAGTGGCCATCTTGGTACACCCAGCCTTACAGCTCCAGCGGCCATTTCAGTATAACTGGCCGTACAGCTCTGGCAGCCATCTTGATACATCCGGCCTTACAACTCCAGCGACCATCCTGATATACCAGGTTGCAAGACCTCAGCGGCCGCTTCTACTACTCTCCAGCTCCAGCGGGCATCTCGGTGCTGACCAACTCACTGTAGTATAAAGGTCACAGCCGTCTCGCCACGAATCTATACCATCACCTAAGGTCAGGCCTATTACCTGCTCATATCTGACTGTTGGTCTCCGCTCTGCTTACACTCTGCAGTGACGCCACCCCCTGGTCTACCATCCCCTGCCCCATTTGGGGACCGTGGCTTAATAGTGATGCGAGATAGTAGTTTTATGTAAGAGCCATGTGACCGCGAGTGTACTCACTACTGCCCTCAGTCTTCTTTCTAAGGATATGGCCAAAACACGCCCTAATAATTCTACCGATCCCTCCCGTACTACAGGCAGATCACTTACCCATTCATCCTCTATCTCCAGATATCTCTCCTGCTCTAGTATCTCAACCGCGTCCTCGGACGCTGAAGACATGGCGCCACCCTACCTTGACCGCAGACTTACTGCAATGGAAAGACGTCATCACCGCTCCACCGCCCACCTTCAAAATATTGCGCTACAGATCGATGACCAAGAAAACCAGGGAAGGAGGAATAATATCCGCTTGCGGGGTGTACCCGAAAAAGGCTCAGCGGATGACTTAACCAATAGAGTTACTTCTATCTTCAACATGGTGACGCAACGCCCCTTGGATGCCTCCTATTTGTTTGACAGAGTCCACAGAGTTCAACGGTCCGGCCCCGTGGACCCCTCAAACCCACGGGATGTCCTCTGTAGGCTACACTATTATTCCGAGAAGGAACACATCCTAAGATGCGCTTGGCCCATGGGTCCTATCTCCTTTGAGGATACTAATGTCAAGCTTTTTCCCGACGTCTCCACACGCACCCTCGCCATGCGGCGAGTCCTACAACCCCTTCTAAGTCTCATCAAGGACTGTGGTGGATCCTATCGGTGGGGTCACCCGTTTCACCCGATCGCCCCTAAGGGCTCCGCCTCTATCCTGATATGGTCACCCGCGGATTTACCCAAGCTGTTTTCACTCCTAGACACTAGCCCCATCGATGTCCAAAACTGGCTTGCGTTGGATCTCACCCAACAACTCCCCCAGAGGCGACGGCGTAGATCTAGACGCCCCTCTTCAACATCAGTACGAGAGGGATCCTCTCCGTTGAGGCTTCCTGGAGAAGATTCTCGAGTCCCAATAATGGATCAACCTGACCTCTCTCGCCACCTCCCTACAGAGGCGTGATAGCTCCCGGCTCCTAGATATACGAACTGATTCTGGCTCTCCATTACTTCTTACCTCCACTGATTCATGTTGATGAGTTCGTGAGTTCATTCATTCGGAGGAAGACATTAGATTTCCTTAGCCTACCATATCGGTACCTTTACTACTCTTATTGCAATGTTCACTTACCGATGCTGTTTTTTGGGATGATACCCACTATACTATAGTGCCCACAGATTCCGCTGTTAGAGCTCTATTGCCCCTCATGGCCCCACTTAGGTGCCTTAATAGTTGTTTACATTGACAGGGCCTAGTAATTTTTCCCTGGTACCATATTGACATACCTTGCCACCTCCCTACGGAGGCTTGACGTCTCCCGGCTCATATTGAAGAACTTATCTGTTCTTTCATTAGGAGGAATATATCAGATTTCACCATCCTACCGTATTGATGCCTTTACTATCCCAGTTATAATGTTTGCCTTTGATGGGAAATTGTTCCTTATACTATGATGCCCTCGTAGGAGACTGCTGGAGCTGTATTGCTCCTTGCAGCCTCACTTAGTACCCTTAATGGCTGCCCTCATTGAAGGGACTCAGTAATTCTCCCTAGTTTCTTATAAACCCTTTTTGATGTTATGCTATTATAGACTATGGCTTGTCTTGGTCTCCGTGCCACTCCTTCTCGCCCTCTTTTGTTGGCGGTTGGGGGTAGCAGGAAGATATTATTAATTGCACTCGCGGTTCTTTATTGTGCTCGTCCTCTTGTTATCCTCGCCCCCCTCTCTCTCGTCCATTTGAGAACTCACCTCTTCTTATTGAGGTGATTTGATTTGTCTATTCCTATACCTCATTTCCTCTCACTACTCACCGATCCCTCTTCTCCTCCCTATACCATCCCCCTTTCTTGCCACATCTTACGTTTCTCTTCCTCTCCTTCTCCACTCCTCCTCCCCCCCCCTTTTTTTTTTTTTCCCTCTCTTTTGTTTATCAACAGGATTTGGGAATGACAACCCCAGGCCAGCAGACTTCTCTCGAGGTTGGCTCCCTCATTGTTAGGGGGTTGCATAGTGCCGGAAAGCGCTCCATTCTTTTCAACTTACTCAAAGGTAAGCATTTACATGTCGTGTTCCTGCAGGAAACACATTATTGCTCCCACAAACCATTCAAACTCTCGAACGCTTGGTTTCCACACGCATATCATAGTCCTTCTCCAGACCCAAAATCTAGAGGGACTAGCATACTGATTGCTAGATCACTGGGTTGGACGCACTTGAGGACTCGCACTGATGGGGAGGGCAGATTCGTTATGGTGAAGGGACGTATCTCGTCTCAGACCTATACTTTTGCTTCGCTCTATCTCCCAAATTCTGGTCAGGGGCCTGCTCTCCACACCTATTTAGAGATGCTTGACGATTTTGTAGAGGGGGTTTTGGTGGTTGGGGGGTGACCTGAATCTGGCCCTGGACCCTATCCTTGACTCTTCTTCGGGTTCCTCTAGCCACTCTCACTCACTCCTGCGGAGTTGCCGGAGAGAATTACATTCACACCAACTTATTGACTCATGGCGATTGTTACATCCCACGGCTAGGGATTACTCATACTATTCTACGGTTCACAACCGCTATTCTCGTATTGACTATATGCTCCTCCGCCATCGGGACCTTCACTCTCTGCTGTCAGCATCTATTGACAATATTACATTTTCAGATCATGCCCTAGTTACAATGACCTTATTGCTGCAGTCCCCTATTCCTTTTCAACGTCAATGGAAGTTTAATACCTCGCTCCTGGATGACGTGAATATCCTTGCAGATGTTAAAACCCACTTATCTGAATATTTCATCAGGGAGGGGACGGGGGAGATTAGTCCACCTGTAATATGGGAAGCCCATAAATGCTTGATCCGGGGAGTCCTCATCCAGCATGGCTCTCGCCTAAAGAGAGAGTGTCGGTCACACATTAAATCTCTCCTACAACACATACATACACTTGAGGCCCTCCACAAAAGGCAGATGACTGTAGATACATATACCTAGCTTGCGCACACTCGGGAAGAATTATGCTCTTTCCTGATGGATAAAGCTAAAGGAACTTTGGCTAAATGTCGGCGACATTTTTACGAATTCGGTAATAAATGTAGTCAATCACTGGCAAGGGCCCTTCGGATACAGCAGTCCACCACATATATCCCCCAAATCCAAACTGCCCGACAATCCAAAGTAAATCTCCCCATTGAAATTGTGGCTGCGTTTAGAGATTACTATGCTACTCTATACTCGGTAGGCACTTCTAATACAGACTCTACTAACTCCCTATTTCGCGACCGCATACGGGCATACCTTACTTCTTCAGGTCTCCCCAAGCTCTTAGCAGAAGACCTAGAGGTCCTAGAGTCCCCGATCACAGAGGGGGAGCTCGCAGCTGCGCTTAAACAAATGGCCATGGGTAAGGCTCCAGGTCCAGATGGACTACCATTGGCCTACTACAAGAAACTTAGCCCAGACCTCGTCCCACACCTTTTAAAGATGTTCAACTCCTTGACCTCGGGATCATCCCTATGTCGTGACTCACTTCGCGCCCATATCACTGTAATTCCTAAAACTGGAAAGGATCCACTCTTATGTCCTAGCTACCGCCCAATATCATTACTAAATGTAGACCTTAAAATCCTAGCCAAAATTCTTTCCTCCAGACTGACTCCCTTTATTAGGCGATATCATTCATCCAGACCAAGCGGGCTTTATGCCTGGGAGAGAGGCTAGAGACAACACCATAAAAACCATTAACCTCCTACACGGGGCAAAGGTATCCGACAGGCCTCTCATGCTTATATCTACGGATGCTGAGAAAGCCTTTGAAAGGGTTAATTGGCAGTTCATGGAAGAGACCCTGCTACATGTGGGTATCCGCCAAAACATGATGAACTGGATCCTCTCTCTATATTCTTATCCCTCAGCTCAGGTTCGGGTTAACGGTCTTCTTTCGCAGCCTTTCCCCATAGCCAATGGAACTAGACAAGGATGCCCCTTATCCCCCCTCATTTTCATCCTGACACTAGAGCCCTTAGACATGTTTGTTCTCATCCAGATATCTTGGGTATTGCCCACGCTTCACGTATTTACAAAGTTGCGGCTTATGCAGATGACCTATTGTTTTTCCTTGCCTGCCCACAGATCTCACTCCCATGCCTAATGTCTGCCTTTGACGAGTATTCGGGACTTTCCAACTTCAAGATCAATTTTTCAAAGTCCGAGGCACTTAATGTGACCCTCCCCTCTCATCAGGTTTCCACCCTGAGCCGGTCTTTCCCGTTCCGATGGGCTACCCGGGCATTGACGTATCTAGGCGTATCCATCACCCCTGACCCAGCCGATCTTTTTCGGGCTAACTTCCCGCCCATGCTGACGTCCATTCGCTCTGACCGATGGAAACAGGGCACGTTCACCTGGTTTGGGAGATGCACCATTTTCAGAATGAATATTTTGCCTAGACTCCTGTACCTTTTACAGACACTGCCTATCCACATTCCTCTGTCCTTCTTCCGAACTCTGTCATCCATCCAATTAGATTTCATATGGTTGGGTAAACCTGCGAGAGTCAGCAGAGCCTTTCTCTCTCGCCCTAAGCGTAGTGGTGGCATGGCACTCCCGGACTTCAAGTTATACTATTTCGCTGCCCACTTAGCTAGGATTGTGGACTGGTGTAGACATGACTCACTTAAACCGTGGGTCTACATTGAACAAGCTTTCTCCCCGCTACCGCTGCAGACGATTCCGTGTCTCGAACCTTCTTTGGTTTCTTCTCTCCGTTCCCACCCTACCATTGGACCAACCCTTCGAGTCTGTGCCCAACGCTTGGTTCGTAATACCTCACTCCCACTTGACTCTAGCTGTTATCCCCTTTTGGGAAATCCTAGATTCCCTTCTGGTACTTCCGACAGAGTGTTCCGTAATTGGCGTCGCCATAGTTACTTTAGGGTGGCCCACCTCCGGAACGAGTCTGGCTGGCAGGTAGGCCCAGGGATTACCCCATCCGACGATCTCCCCCCCCCCCCCTTGGATGCATGGCGTGGTCTACAGATCCGCCACTTCGTACAGTCTCTCCCCCCCCCCCCCCCCTGCGGAATTTAGAATTGAGTATACACCTTTGGAACAGTTATGTATGGGCACCGTACCCCTGCATCATTCTTTAGCTATCATTTACAAACTCCTGATAGAGCCGACTCCTGACGCTGTTCCCCACTTTATACTGAAGTGGGAGACTGACCTTGACCTGACTCTCACTCATGCTCAAAGAGAGCGCGTATTCCGCCTTGCTCATGAGACATCAATCAGCTCACGCCATCAAGAGTCCAGCTTTAAGCTCTTGACCCGGTGGTATCATGTACCATCGAGACTACATGCCATTCTCCCGCAGGTCCCATCGACATGCTGGAGATGTGGGTTTGCTGAAGGCACCATGTTGCACACTTTCTGGTCTTGTAGCGCCTTGTCTCCCTTCTGGGATAGAGTTAAGGAGATCATCTCCCGGGTTATGGAAACAACTCACCACTTGGGCCCTGCTCTGTTCCTCCTCCATCATTGCGAGTCCCCGGTGCGTATGTATAAGCGCTCTTTGCTTCGATTTCTCATCATCGTGGCTCGAGCATGCATCCCACAGTTCTGGAAACGAACGGAGCCCCCCCTCTCTCCCTCTGGGTTCTAAAGGTCAACGAGGTTATGCGTGTGAAGAGCCTTACCTCTTTCCTGCATGACACTGTCGAAATTTTTAATAAGACCTGGTTCTCTTGGATGGAATTCCAGTGTACCGATGACTACCGGGCGCTTCTCGGGCCTGTGCCCCCCCCCCGTAGACTTCTATGGACTGGTTCCGGCCTCCATAGCTAATTGATAGATTACCAGCTTGGACCTACTCCTCATCTCCTGGCATTGCCTCGTGGTGAGGTTCATCGCTCTTCTGCTGAAACATTCTCATTCACTTGCTTCCCTGGGGTTCCTTTTTGGATCCAGTTGCTACTGTTGTATAACTTCCTCCCCCCCACCCCCCTAAATCCTCCTCCTCCTCTTCCTCTTCCTCTTCCTCCTCTTCCTCTTCTTTTTGTAAACTAAAATCAATAAAACTTTGAATTGAAAAAAAAAGAAAATGCTTTGCTATCTTCTTATAGCCTTCTAGCATTAGGCTAGTTATGAAGCTCAGCTTCCTTATAAAAGTAGACGAAGCTTATGGGGGGAGGCATTTATAATGCTGAAGTACATCTTAACCTAAGTGTAGATTAAACTAAGTGCACTTATACATGGCACTTATACAGGGCACGAGACAAGCAAGCAATGTAAGAACACCAGTTAAATATAGAACAAACAACAAGCTTCTACATATGATACATAAGCTCTATGATACCATCACTGACTGTCCTAGCCATTGTTCTCATGCAGAACTCCCTTCCATCTCTACCACCAGTGCACACTATCCATATCAGTCCCTCCCTTCTTCCCTTTCCAATGTACAGCTCTCACACACTTTTCACTCTTTTTAACCTCCCCAATCCCTATACTACTTTTAGCAGTGAAACTAATCAGAAGCTCTCGCATAAGTCTCTGAACCATCTTCTGTCTGTCTGTTTTGCTCCTTCTGGCTGCTGAGCACATCTCTCCTAACCCTGTTCCACCTTCCTTCACTAACTTTTCCTCTTCCTGCACACATAGAAGTCCCACTAGCATCATCAATATTCACTGTATTCCCTCTCCTTATCTTTTTCCTGTCCCTTTAACTTTTTTTTTCTCTGGTACGTCTGCTCAATGTTTTACAATCTAGAATATGTTAATGAATTATTACTTAGAAAATCTCTCAACCTGCTAGCCCTTTAATGAAATCTGGACCCAGCAGTCTGATACGGCCTCCCCTGCCACTCTCTCATGGTGGCCTACACTTCTCACATACTTCTAGGCCTGATAACAGGCAGGGTGGAGGGATAGGCATACTTCTACCACCATAGTGCACTTTTCAGATCTTTCCCTCAGTCACCTTCCTCTTTTGAAGTTCATGCCATCAGACTTTTCCGCCCGATCTCCTTACTCGTAGCTGTGATCTACTGTCCACCTGGCCCGCCCTACCAATTTCTGGGTCACTTTGCTTCTTGACTGCCCCTCTTTCTATCCTGTGAAATTCCTACCCATATCAGGGGTGACTTTAACATCCCCATTAACACCCCTGTCTCCCCAGCTGCCTCACAGTTTCTCTCAATAACCACTTATTTTGGTCTTTCACAACTTTCCTCTTGCGCCACACATGTAGATGGTAACACGATTGATCTCCTCTTCCTCCGACTCCTTGCAGTTTCTAAATTTACTAACTCTTCTCTGCCCCTCTCTGATCATAACCTTCTGTCTCTCGCAATCAGTACTTTCTCTCCTTCACAGGACACACCTACTCATCATACATACAGGAATTTACGTGCTATTAACACCCATCACCACTCATCACCACTTATGTGCACCATTTGCACATAAAAGAACATTGACTGGTCATGGCTCCATATAGCTTGCTTTATGTGTAATGAAAGTAACCTCTATCACACAAACTGCTTCTATACTGTACAAGCAATTCTACCTCCTATGCCCCGCCTACTACCTTTTGTATCACCCCCTCTACCTCACAGATTGTAAGCTTTTGCAAGCAGGGCCCTCACTTCCTTTGTGTGAATTGACTATTATCTGTTTTGTATCTTTTTGTCTGTACCTACAATTTGTAAAGTGCTGCAGAATATGTTGGCGCTATATAAATAAAATGTGTTTTATTTATTTATTATTATTATTAATAATTATTATTAATAATTTTATTCTCCTGCTTTGTGGGCCTCCACCATTTTCATTTTCAGAGTGCTAAGCAGCTGCTTAGAAGAACCTATGGCTGTTTTGATGTCTTTTTAATATAACTTTTTTTTTTTTTTTCCCCTGGGCCTGTTATGGGAAGATAGTGGAGTCCTGAATGGTTATACTGTAGGACTGGGTGAATATGACCAAATTCAAAATCGTAAGTAATCGGGCATTTTACCTTAAAAGGTCACACCCCTTTTAAACCATGTCCCCTTTACAGTATGATTAAGTGTTTGGCGAACCTTGTGAGATTTATTTTGTGAGGTCCCTCCCCCTCCATTTGGAACTAACACAGCTGAACCGAAGCTGCTGCTATTATACTGTGGGGTCTCTTCAGACCCCAGAGTATAAGCGGAGGGTCAGGGGAAGTGAGGAAACGAAACATAAACTGTTACTCACTTCTCCTGGGTTCCGGCACGACTCCCTGATGTCTTCGGTGTAGCTTGAAACGAGTCGCATTTTAGTCTCTTAAGGCTAGGCTCACATTTGGGTACGGGTCTCCCCCAAGTCTCCAACAGAAGCTTTGGTGCAGATGTGAACTTGGCCTTAGTCTACACATCATTCTTGCTTGTCAACGCATATTGTCACAAACAGCTGTGGACATGTGTTTAAACAGATGCCTCATGTTGATCTTAGTTTATCCAGCTTTGCATGACACATTTCATTGGCACATTGATTTTGGATATATGATCTGACTACAATCAGTGTTTTTCCTTACATTAAATGTTGATAACTTAAGCTTTTGATTATATAGTGTCTATTGTGAACTATTCTAAAAGGGTTAATGTCCATGACGGATTTGTTTTTCCTGAAGTTACAAGCTATAAACCGGCTCTCCGCCACCTGTATTCTGATGCCTCCAGACGCTATTTAAAATATGTCGGCATCACTATGTTTTCATATTTAACTCTGGTCTCCTTGGTTCCGATGCTAAACACAAGAGGACTTCCCATGAATTTCACTGAGCAGAGACACCTACTGGTAGAGGAATACAGTTGGATTGAGCATCCCTTTACTCCCCCCTCAAGTACATTTAACTTCTAAATCTGACTCTGGAATTTTTTTGCCTGGCATGGAGGCAGCATATCTTTAAATCTGACTCCCCACTGTCTAAAGAGACATGCCTGCAATAATTTACTCTTGCTTGAAGCTATGTTGGTTCATAAACCTATGGCTACATCTGAATGTACACTTAGCTATGCCATTCCAGTGTTGATAGTATTGCTAAAATTCCTATAGAAAGGGGCAAGCATAGTGTGAACTTAGACATGCAGTCTGAAAATATACCAAATGCATCAGTGATGCTAGATGACAAATCTGACATATCTTTACTGTTTAGTTTAAGTTTATACCACATCAGTTGGTTTACGTAGAGTCAGAATTTGATACCATTTGGCACATCATTGTGAACTTAAGCAACAGCCCTTTTTCTGAGAATCCACACCCACTTGTCTAGCATGTTGAAAAATTTTAGCCCAATCTAGATGCACCGCTAAGTAGACAGACCAAAATAAGACTCCATATACTTATATTGTGTCATAATAATAATAAGCCCTTGTGGGCAGGGCCCTCTATCCCACTGTGCCAGTGAGCATTATCTGTTTTGTATATCTGGTGTACCGTATGTAAATCTGAAAATGTAAAGCACCATGGAATTAATGGTTCTATATAAATAAATAACAATAATAATAATAATACACTTAAATTATTGTTTTTAGTTGACAACTTCAACAGTAGAATCTATTATTTACGTTAGATGTAGAGCTACAAAACACCCTAGAAAATAGCAAAAGCAGCACCTTAGAACCGCACATGAGAAAAGTGGTAATGTCAAATGTTACTGGCACTTTTTATGCACATTTCTAGGCTTCTCTGCTGATGGAACTAGTAAAGGAATTTGTGTGCTGCTTTACTGTAACTGTAAGGGTGAGTTCACACTGAGTTTTTTTTTCAGGAGGATTTTGAGGCTGAATCCGCCTCAAAAAATTCATTTCAGTGGGAGTCAGTAGCAGATTTCTTACAGAATAATCCAGTGTATCTTACACTTGTGGACAGACAGTAGGATATGCTCAGTTTTTGTTGTGAGTTGATTATGCATTTGACATTTTGGCCATTGGAAAAAAAACAAAAAACAATGTCTCTTCTTGGCATTTGTTCTGCATTAAAAAAAACATGCTGCGTAAAACTGCTTCAAAATCAATATGTTGGATTAAATCTACATCTGTTTTTGGAGGCAGATTTAGTGTCACACATTTTCTCTTCCTCAGACTTTTTTTTCCATGTGAACGTAACCTTGAAGCTTTCACATTAAAAGGAGTCTAGTAGAAGTATAATCCAGGCACTCAACAAAATCGTTTCGTTATGTGAAAAATGCAATCCATATATACAGCTGTTCTTCTAGCGGTACTTACTGCTTATATTCCTCTATGCTCCATGACTCCATTTTCCTTCTCTACTGTGACAATCCGGTGTGATGAAGGTCTTGCATGACCGAAAACGTTTCTGTTGTATATATGGATTGCATTTTTCACTAATTAAATTCAGCATAAAACGATTTTGTGGAGTGTCTGGATTATACTTCTTCTTTGCATTGGGGTGAATCCCTTCTAGAGCACCAACCAACACTATCCTTAGGGAGTGCTGTGATTACAACTATTGCATTAAAGGGAGTCTGTTAACAGGAAAATCTGTATCGAACTAATGACAGTATATTAAAGGGCTGCTGCTACACTTTCTAAAGATGCCTTTTTTTATTCTGCATTGCAGCTTCATTTTCCTAAAAATAAAATCTTGATTTTAAAGAAATGGGCTTTAAGGGCGTTCCTTCTCCTGCTGGGGCTTCAATGTCTGCTCTAGACAAACGCTGTTATCTGCTGCTCAGCTCCACACCCATTGTTTGAGTGACAACTGCCTCTAACTGCAGACACAATGCGACAAAGTGGCACATATCTAAAGTGGCGAGCGAAGGAGAAGATCTGCAAGAGAAGAGAGCCCTTTTCATGTAATTTGCGTAAGAATAAAACACTGATTTTCATGAAAATGAGCTATAATGCAGAATAAGAAAGGCATCTTTGGAAAGTGTAGAAACTCTACAAGGTACGGTCATTGGTATGATACCAATTTTCCCTCGGACACTCCCTTTAATTTTGTTCCTTTTAACAAATACTCAAAGTAAAATGTTACTACCAGAAGGACCTGGCTTCGCACGTGTATATTTCATTTTTTGTTTGTGTAGTAGCCCCATAAGAATGTCGTTTGTGTGTAGTTTAAATACATTTCAATTTATAAGAATGCTGACATCCAGTATAGGTACAGTCTATTTATGGCAGTGTTGTTCTGGAAACCTGGTAAATTAAATGTGAACTTAAATTGGCTGATACATGTCATACGGCTTAATATTTAAGGACCTGCAAACTCCTATTGACTAATACAGGTCATAAATGGCTTGATTTCTATGGAAACTTGGTGTAAAGCTGTGTGTGTGTCAAGATTGAAGAACCTGCAAGTTTCCATTGGTCCGTAAGCGTCATGTGATCATATGTATCTTCAGTTTGGATATCAGTGAAGAATCTGCGATCAGTTGTTATGGACCTTGTGTAACAGTATCATCCATAGCCCTGCCCCTTTAAAGCTGACCTACAGCAGTGAAGAAAAATGGCTGGGTTGTTTTGGAAACCTGGAGTAAAGCTGTGTGCATGAGTGAAAGACTTGCAGGCTTCTATTGGCTAATGCAGGTCATTTTTTTGGGGAATACTATATCTCAGGAACGGTACGTCCTAGATAGCTGAGACCCCGTCTAAAACCTTCCCGGACACCTGATGTACCTGTGTGCCAAATTTGGTGAAGATCGTTCAAGTCGTTTGGTCGTGCATAAAGAACAAACAGGTAGAAACTCATTTTTATATATATGAGATAATACAGATGTAATAGCCCTTCTATTGGACTGTTCCAAATTTATTTGTTCAGTTAACTTGAATTAGATAATCTTTGAGAAGATGTTAATAGTAAGTAGGGTAGTTCTCTGTGGTTTTCTTGTGCCAAGAAAAATAGATTTAGCCTTCATTGCTGAGTCACAGGCCTATTGATGATTAATTAAAAGGAAACTTTTATACAAAGGAAAGTCATAAGAAGCTGCACAGCATAAGCAGGCAGTTTTACAACTATGAAAATAAGATTTGAGAATTCATGATCTCATTGTATTTGTGTGACTTAAAGTATGGGTTCTTAATGCTGTAATCATGGTTTATAGCAGTAATTCTCAAAAGCGCGAAATGTGTATCCCTAGTGGTACGCACCACGGTGAGAGACCCTGCCCCTAATAGTAGTTTGTGGGGTTTGCTGCCCACAAACTGCTATTATACTCTGGGGTCTCTTCAGACCCCAGAGTATAATTAGCGGAGGCGCCAGGGAAGTGAATAAACATATCAAACGGCGTTCCTCACCTCCCCTGGCCTTCGGCACTTCTCCGCTTGATCTTCCGGTCTCCAGAAATGTCAGGGACTGCTGAGGCTTGTGATTGGGCCTGAGTAGTCCCTGACGTCATACCTGAAGGCCGGAAGATCACGGGGAGCAGCGTTGGAGCCCAGGGAAAGTGAGTAACACTGTTTATGTTCACTTCCCCTGCGCCTCCGCTAATTATACTATGGGGTCTGAAGAGACCCAAGAGTATAATAGTAGTTTGTGGGTGACGAATTTCCAAAATCTCAACTTCTGCCAAACCTGAAATTGTTAGAAAATCCCTATGTATATGTCTTTAAGTTTTTTAACCTAGGGGCCACATGGGGATATTATACAACATGAGGACCACTATGGAATATTATTCTGTGCAGAGGGGCCGGCCGGCATGTGGCACTGTAGAATATGGACTTCACATGCACAATCTATATTTTACTGTGCTGGGGCCACTGTGGAGCATATTGTACTGTGCATATGGGGGCCACTATGGGACATTATTCTGTTAAATGGATCATTGGCATAAATGGGGGGGGGGGGGGAGGAAGGCGTGCTTTAACGGCCTGAGGCCAATGGTACCCTTAATCTGTCTGGAGGTAATGAATGCAGCGCCTTAAACATCACGGAGCATGGAGGCCATTATATTATATGTGGGGACACTGATGGGGCCATTACACTGAGTATGAGGTCACTGATGTGGACATTCTACTAAGTGTCAGGGTGCTGAGGAGGCCATTTTACTGCATGTGGGAGAGCTGAGGGGGGAATTACATTATTGTTAACTTGGGCTGCAAGTTGAGTGTAGATTGCACCCCAACACAGTCCCAGCATCCCAAATACACGTTGCCACTACCACTGACTCGACAGGCTCAGCTGAAACTGCACTAGGCGCATCTCCAACAGTCAGACTCAAACACAATTCAAAACGGGTAATGGGTTCATAGAGAAGCTCCAAAGTATCCTTTAAAGGGGTTGTCCTGGACAAGTGAATATTTTAACCATAAGGCCCTCGTGCCCCCCCTCCAACTTTCTAAACTACATTTACAAGTTTTCTTTTTATACAATTTTTACTTTAATGTATGTAGGCCATGTGACCTGGCAGGGAAAGGCAAAAATCTAATCGATATCCGCACCCGCATTGTCAGTGGAAAGGACCCGCCCCCCAGCCCCATTATACATACTTGTGAGCTGCCAATGATGTCCTGAGTCCAGAGCTGCTAGGAAGAAAAGGTAAGTGTAATGGAGCTGGGGGGCCAGCCACCAATTGTGCAAGTTCTCCCACTTAAAAAGATGAGGCCTGTAATTGACATCATAGGTCGACCTCAACCATGAGAGAGAAAATGAGAAAACAAATCCAGAAAATCACATTGTCTGATTTTTAAATAACTTATTTGCAAATTATGTTGGAAAATAAGTATTTGGTCACCTACAAACAAGTAAGATTTCTAGCTCTCACAGACCTGTAACTTCTTCTTTAAGAGGCTCCTCTGTCCTCCACTCATTACCTGTAGTAATGGCACCTGTTTGAAATTGTTATCAGTATAAAAGACACCTGTCCACAACCTCAAACAGTCACACTCCCAACTCCACTATGGTGAAGACCAAAGAGCTGTGGAAGGACACCAGAAACAAAATTGTAGACCTGCACCAGGCTGGGAAGACTGAATGTGCAATAGGCAAGCAGCTTGGTGTGAAGAAATCAACTGTGGGAGCAATAATTAGAAAATTGAAGACATACAAGACCACTGATAATCTCCCTCGATCAGGGGCTCTACGCAAGATCTCACCTCGTGGGGTCAAAATGATCACAAGTACGGTGAGCATAAATACCAGAACCACACGGGGAAACCTAGTGAATGACCTGCAGAAAGCTGGGACAAACGTAACAAAGGCTACCGTCAGTAACACACTACGCCGCCAGGGACTCAGATCCTGCAGTGCCAGACGTGTCCCACTGCTTAAGCCAGTACATATCCGGGCCAGTCTGAAGTTTGCTAGAGAGCATTTGGATGTTCCAGAAGAGTATTGGGAGAATGTCATATGGTCAGATGAAACCAAAGTAGAACGGTTTGGTAGAAACACAACTCGTGGTGTTTGGAGGAGAGTGAATGCTGAGTTGCATTCAAAGAACACCATACCTACTGTGAAGAATGGGGTGGCAACATCATGCTTTGGGGTTGTTTCTCTGCAAAGGGACTAGAACGAGTGATCTGTGTACATGAAAGAATGAATGGGGACACGTGAGATTTTGACTGCAAACCTCCTTCCATCAGCAAGGGCATTGAAGATGAAACGTGGCTGGGTCTTTCAGCATGACAATGATCCCAAGCTCACCGTCAGGGCAACGAAGGAGTGGCTTCGTAAGAAGCATTTCAAGGTCCTGGAGTGGCCTAGCCAGTTTCCAGATCTCAACCCCATAGAAAACCTTTGGAGGGAGTTGAAAATCCGTGTTGCCCAGCAACAGCCCCAAAACATCACTGCTCTAGAGGAGATCTGCATGGAGGAATGGGCCAACATACCAGCAACAGTGTGTGCCAACCTTGTGAAGACTTACAGAAAACGTTTGACCTCTGTCATTGCCAACAAAGGATATATAACAAAGTATTGAGATGAACTTTTGTTATTGACCAAATACTTATTTTCCACCATAATTTGCAAATAAATTCTTCAAAAATCAGACCATGTGATTTTCTGTATTTGTTTTCTCATTTTGCCTCTCCATAGATGAGGTCTACCTATAATGTCAATTACAGTCCTCTCATCTTAAGTGGGAGAACATGTGCAATTGGTGGCTGACTAAATACTTTTTTTTCCCCCACTGTATAAAACTACGGTATATAAATTTAGTATCTCCAGAAGTGTACTGACCAGTAGAATACAGGTGACATGTCATTTTGGCTGCACAGTGAACTCCATAAAAAACAAAGCCTGTAATTCTACCCAATTCTGAGCTTTTTTTTTTTTTTTTTATATATATAAAATGGCACCACCAAACATTAAAGGGGTATTCCCATGAACATAATCATATCTATATTTTGTAGTTAATTAAAAGTTAAACATTTTTGCAAATAGAAGTAATAAAAAATTCTGCAGCGTTTTACAGATTTTCTCTAACCATCTTAGTGGTGACAGTCTGTTGTCTTGATCGGTTGCCAATGGATACGACCACAAATGGAGAAACCTTCTGTGGTCTGGGACTTATCAGGAACCCAGCCATGATTCTCTTATTGTAGCTGGGTTATCAGGCAGGCACACTACATGTATCAGAAGATATCCCGGCCACAATCAGGAAATCATGGCTGATTTTCAGACCTTTGAAAGGTTCTGCATTTATGGTCATATCCAATGGCAACCGTTCACAAGATATTTAGAGAAAATCTTTAAAACTCTGCAAAATGTTTAATTACTTATATTTGCAAAAATGTTTAACTTTTAATTATCTACAAACTTAAAAATGGTTATGTTCATGGGAATACCCCTTTAAGCCCTCATATAACTCTGTGAACGGAAAAATAAAAAGTTATAGAGTTTGGAAGGCAGGGAGTCAAAATGAAAATCAAAAAGTGTTGTCCTTCTGCAAAAAAAAAATTTGGAGCCAATCAGAGGCTCTGTGTAGTGGTCTTAATGCTGCACTGTGTATTAGAAATGACCTGTAGTGATGGAGAGTCTCTGGATCTTCCAACAGAGACTTAAAGTGGTTGTCCGGGATGAAATAAAAATTAACCCCTAAAGTAACCCCCCCCCCCCCACACCTGCTTAACTTCTAATTTACTTGTATTAAAAAAAAAAAAATATCTATAATTACCCATATTCCTGGGGCGGTCATGTCTGATAATCCAGTGACGGAACGTCACCATTAATCCCCTCACCCACCCCCAATCCCATCATACTTGAATATCTTCCTCTCCGGGAACGGCTTCTCCCCTTTCTCTCTGCCAGCGTTTGCGTCTGTAGGTGCCTGCGACACATGCACAGTAGAGATGGTACTCCATCTCTACTGCGCAGGTGTAGGATGTACTTCTGGTCTGTGTACGCACTTGCAGAGAGGAAGAGGCATCTCCAGCCTATGCACAGTGAAAGAAAAGGAGGGGCTGTCTCCCAGAGAGCAAGACAGGTAAGTATGATGTGTGTGGGGGAGGGCGCTGAGTTAGTTAGTTGGGAAAGGCTAGTAGTGGGTGGGGTAGCTAGGGAGACAGGGAGAGGGTGTAATGTAGTGTGGAAGGTACACAGCAAGCTACACAGAAGGAAGCTAACACCATGTAAACAAATGCAGAAGATGCCAGGAGCTCCTAGAGAAACCCAGAAATCACTCAAAACACTGCTAAAGGTATCTGGGTGCACTTATTAACCCAATAATAGCACTAACAGACCTTTTAAAAAAAAATTAAAAATTTGCCTGGAAAACCCCTTTAACTACTTAACTGCAGGGTAGAAGCACCATGACTTATATCAATGCATCAAATATATTTATTGCAACCTGAACCTTTAGTGTGTGTTATTTACAACCTTCTATAATGGGTTGCTTCTTCCATGTTAAAATCATGTAATCTCTTGTGTGTTACTGGAATTGATTTTTACCTAACACTATAAAGTACAAAGTGTGTGTGTGTGTGTGTGTGTGTGTGTGTGTGTGTGTGTTTTTTTTTTTTTTTTTTGGTTAGTAAATAATTTTCTATGTAATGTACATAACATTTGTGGCACTTTGAATGATAGGGGAAGCACTTCATGAGCTTGACAAGTTTAGAAAACCCATTATTGTCTAGTAGACTATTAGGGAATCCTGAATTAATATGGTGGAGAGGCGATACCTTGTTCAGGAGCTTTATCTTTTAGAATGCCTACAAAGACTCATCTCTTACTCTGGAGCACAGATGTCAAAAACAATGCCTGCAACCCTCGGTTTTGTGGACCATGGCACAGGACCGCTTTAATGGTGCAGCTGCACCAGACCCCCATAAGCCGCGTCACTCAGTTTGTTCTGTCTTCAACTGGAAGATCCATAGCACTCTATAGCTGGGGAATACTGTGGACCTTCCAGCCAAAGACAGAATAAACAGCCATAGGGGTTACAGTGGTTGCCACACTACTGTCTGCATGAAGAAAAGTATGAAATTCCCTATACCTGTAAAGTGCTGATGTGGCGCTGGGCTGTGCACCTCTTTTAATGTTCTTCTAACTATGCGGTCTCCTGCTTTATGGTACTGTATGCGGTACCATAGTGCAGATAACAGGGTAGCTGGGAGTACAATAGAAGATGCCAGGCGATGCATCAGCACTTTGCAGGAAGAAGCTAAGTATGTAATTTGGTGCGGGTAGGAAGAAATATTACCTGTGGGGGTCACCAATATTTGTTTGTGTAGGTTGACACTATTACCTATGGTGGGACTATTAGGGGGGATAATTAGGAAACGGTGGACTGGAGTGATAATTGGCGCTTCCTTGGATAAAATTTTGATATGGGAGTGGAGTTGTCCAAAATATATTGATGCGAGATTCTCAACTTTCTTCTCTTGCAATGCAAGGTACAAAAGTGAGGCTGCTACCCCTGAACAAACTCCTCTTGGGGTTGAGTCTGGGCTAGATGAGCATAAGATGTCAGACATTAAAAATTTCTGCACTGCTAGCCTATAACCTGGTGAGAACTAACTACTATCCAAAGCGGTGGATAACGCAACAATATTTACTGATGATTGACAAGTCCAGTAGTAATGCATTTTGGGGTATATTCATCTTTTGGGTATGATTGGGGTATGTTGATCTTCTTCAGACTGAAACAGGACATCTAGGTGAATTACAAACAATGGAGATATATAATCGTGTGTGTGTGTTCAAACGAAGCACCAATTATGGTGGGTTAAAGGCCCTATATGTAAGATATGCTCATTGGCATAATATACAATGTTACATTCATATTAGTATAAAAACAAATATTGCTACTAAAAAGGATTTTCACATATCAAAAACAAATACAGTTAATGGTAACTATAAACTGGTATTAATGTTGACTAGGTGCAAAGGTTGAGACTGTTAAAAGAATCTAAATAATCAAGCCTAAGAGCTCATCATTTCAGCACAGGCTTTGTAGCACTACATTGCAATAAATATACTATAATCTTCATCTTTTATAGTGATCTGAATTTATGGCTTAATCCTCATTTCTTCTCTTTCAACATGTTTGAGTTTGCCAGTCTAAGGGAGGGTTTTCTCCTTAATTTTCCTTTCTTCACTTCTGTGTGAACACATTCTTGAAATTCCTTTTTGCTACACATTGCCAGCTTTTTGGGTCCAAAGACAACCCCTGTTGAGGGCATCATGTTTGCCTTACAGTAAAGGTAGATAAAGATGGTATATGCTTAGTGTGGTAGCGAGTAATATGTTCTTAAATCTTTTTAAAACAAGGAACACGTCATGTATTTCCTACATAAAATATCAAACAGAAATGAGTGAGAAAAATGATTATTATGACTTATGATCTCTACAACTTGAGTATAGTAAGAATGTATGTGCAACAACAGTTACTATAGAGTTTTAATGCTATTCATTATAGGTGTAGGTTTCTAAAATGTATCTTCTGGTTTTCTTCTATGAATGAATATTATGAAAAAAGGAAATGTGATGGTTGTAGCTTAATATTTATCCGAGACTCTAGATTTGAATGATCGTATAAATCTGACTGCTGGTATAGTATCAATGGAATAATAAGACCATACAATGCTGTTACTTACAATGTCCATATGAATAACTCAGAAACTTATGTAATTAAAATAAAATGAACTAAAAATCTTGGCTTGGTTTCTATAAACATGTACACATCAATGGCTGTTCTCCTTAAACTGTGTCCAGATCAGATAACAAGTTGTGGAAATCATTAATGGTGTTTAATTAAGAAATCAGAAATGCTTTGTAGTAGATTCCTAGCAGCAAGCTGGAATAAACAGTATCTTCCCACTCCCTCAGCATTTCCCAGAGTCTGGTATAATAGATGACATATTGCCTAGTTAATGGTAGAAAGAAGAACAGCATACAGTAGGGGAGGGTGAGGTGGGTGGAGTGCAGTGGTGTATTGTTTAGTTTGGGATGTAATCTTTGAGTTGCCCAGCAACTAGGTCATGGATATGGGAGGGAACTGCAGTTGCTCCTAGCAACAGTTGTTTGCAGAATAACAATCTGGAGCAAAGCAAACAGAGCCAAGCATGGCTGTCTTACGCCTTTACACATGGAACATCTGCATCTGTTTTTCTGCTGATTTAAACATTGTCCACTCTCCAGCAATATTCTGAAATCTCTGCGTTGCTATCTTCTTCTGTTTGTTTAGAGAAGTATTTCTGCGTAGATGGTGAGACCGATATGTATGCAGTAGATATAGAGGTTTAGTGTGTGTGTGTGTGTGTGATATGTTTGTGTATGTGTGTGTGTGTGTGTGTGTATATATATATATATATATATATATATATATATATATATATATATATATATATATATATATATATATATATATATATATATATATATATATATATATATACATATATATACAGTCATATGAAAAAGTTTGGGCACCCCTATTAATCTTAATCATTTTTAGTTCTAAATATTTGGGTGTTTGCAACAGCCATTTCAATTTGATATATCTAATAACTGATGGACACAGTAATATTTCAGGATTGAAATGAGGTTTATTGTACTAACAGAAAATGTGCAATATGCATTAAACCAAAATTTGACCGGTGCAAAAATTTGGGTACCCTTATCATTTTATTGATTTGAATACTCCTAACTACTTTTTACTGACTTACTGAAGCACAAAATTGGTTTTGTAACCTCACTGAGCTTTGAACTTCATAGCCAGGTGTATCCAATCATGAGAAAAGGTATTTAAGGTGGCCAATTGCAAGTTGTTCTCCTATTTGAATCTCCTCTGAAGAGTGGCATCATGGGCTCCTCAAAACAACTCTCAAATGATCTGAAAACAAAGATTGTTCAACATAGTTGTTCAGGGGAAGGATACAAAAAGTTGTCTCAGAGATTTAACCTGTCCGTTTCCACTGTGAGGAACATAGTAAGGAAATGGAAGACCACAGGGACAGTTCTTGTTAAGCCCAGAAGTGGCAGGCCAAGAAAAATATCAGAAAGGCAGAGAAGAAGAATGATAACAGTCAAGGACAATCCACATACCACCTCCAAAGAGCTGCAGCATCATCTTGCTGCAGATGGTGTCACTGTGCATCGGTCAACAATACAGCACACTTTGCACAAGGAGAAGCTGTATGGGAGAGTGATGCGAAAGAAGCCGTTTCTGAAAGCACGCCACAAACAGTCGCCTGAGGTATGCAAAAGCACATTTGGACAAGCCAGCTTCATTTTGGAAGAAGGTCCTGTGGACTGATGAAACAAAGATTGAGTTGTTTGGTCATACAAAAAGGCGTTATGCATGGCGTCCAAAAAACACAGCATTCCAAGAAAAACACTTGCTACCCACTGTAAAATTTGGTGGAGGTTCCATCATGCTTTGGGGCTGTGTGGCCAATGCCAGCACTGGGAATCTTGTTAAAGTTGAGGGTCGCATGGATTCAACTCAGTATCAGCAGATTCTTGAGAATAATGTACAAGAATCAGTGACGAATTTGAAGTTACGCCAGGGATGGATATTTCAGCAAGACAATGATCCAAAACACAGCTCCAAATCTACTCAGGCATTCATGCAGAGGAACAATTACAATGTTCTGGAATGGCCATCCCAGTCCCCAGACCTGAATATCATTGAACATCTGTGGGATAATTTGAAGCGGGCTGTCCATGCTCGGCGACCATCAAACTTAACTGAACTGGAATTGTTTTGTAAAGAGGAATGGTCAAAAATACCTTCATCCAGGATCCAGGAACTGATTAAAAGCTACAGGAAGCGACTAGAGGCTGTTATTTTTGCAAAAGGAGGATCTACTAAATATTAATGTCACTTTTCTGTTGAGGTGCCCATACTTTTGCACCGGTCAAATTTTGGTTTAATGCATATTGCACATTTTCTGTTAGTACAATAAACCTCATTTCAATCCTGAAATATTACTGTGTCCATCAGTTATTAGATATACCAAATTGAAATGGCTGTTGCAAACACCCAAATATTTAGAACTAAAAATGATTAAGATTAATAGGGGTGCCCAAACTTTTTCATATGACTGTGTGTGTGTATATGTGTGTGTGTGTGTGTTTATATATATATATATATGTATATGTATATATATATATATATATATATATATATATATATATATATATATATATATATATATATATATATATATATATATATATATATATATATATATATATATATATATATATATATATATATATATATATATATATATATATATATATATATATATATGTGTGTGTGTGTGTATGCACACACAGTGGTGCTTGAAAGTTTGTAAACACTTCAGAATTTGTTTCTACTGTATTTTTCAGACTAGAAGACGCACTTTTTTTCCCCCAAATTTGGAAAGAAAATAGGGGTGTGTCTTATAGTTCAAATGTGGGTGTTGGGGGTGGGGGGTGGGCTGGAGGTGCGGGGTTGCAGCATTACCCCACTCCTGCTGCCGGCTTCCTGTAGCTGGACTTCCTGCAACGGGAAGAGTAGGACGATGTGTGGGCCCTGACCAGCCTCAGTAGTAACGTACAGAATCTCCCATAGACTGCAATACACTTATATTGCAGTCTATGGGACTTGCAATCAAATAATTGCAGGTTCAAGCCCACTAAAGGGGCTAATAAAATAGTAAAAAAAAAATAAAAAAAAAATGAAAAGTTCTAAGTCACCCCCCCCCCCCTTCCCTAGAATATATCTAAAAGTAGAAACTTACTGTGAAACATACACATCAAATATCCCTGTGTCCAAAAATGCCCGGTCTACAAACTTATGAAAATATTTTTCCTGTAGGGTGAATGTCATAGCGGGAAAAAAAAATCAAAAGTGCCAAACCGCTGTTTATTTCATTGTTTTGCTTATGATTTGAATAAAAAGGGATCTAAGCAATAGACATTCCCCCAAATTGCATAACTAAAAAGTACGCCTAACCCCACAAAAAAAAAGACGCCCTATGCTTTCCTGTACAGCTGCAGGGCCACCTGTCAAAGTGGCCCTGCAGCTGTTGCAAAACTACAGCTCCCATATATTAAATATTTTCCCATCACCCACGACAGCACCCAGAGAGAGGATCCGCCCCCAGGGACAGGAAACCTACTGTATAAAAAGGAGGAGCCTCTCCTACCCCTCAGTTGTTTCCTGTCCCTGGAGGGAGACCTACATGCCTGCTGGAGGCAGGCTTACCTGATGGCATAGGAAAGAGTTGGTCCTGGTAGGGGTTGCCTCTCTTCTTCCTTGGGTAGCTGTTAGCTGTGGCCCAGTCTGGAGTCAGGTGCCATCCCCCCAGCTATGCGCCGCTGGTGTTCCGGGCGCGGGGGTTCCGATATCCAGGCAGGAGTGTGTTTCCTCTGCTTTAGGTCGCAGGAGTTCCGGGCCTGCAGGGAGACACATGGAGGTGCCAGCCGGCAGGAAATAGGCGTGGCTTCCGGTGGAAGGGGCGTGGCTTACTGGTAATGAAGGCATTGCTTCCGGTGGAAGGGGCGTGGTCTAGCGCCTGAATGTCCATATAATGCAGATTGAAGGATGGTGGAGCTGCTAAGCAGTTCCTGGCCCTCCATGCACCGAGTCTCTACAGTATGGAAGAGCAGCAGTCGCCGCCACAGCAGCCGCTGCCACCGGCAAGAGGAAGATCCCAAGATGGAGGGCAAGATGAAGGTCCACCTCCACCTTCCTCGGTATTCTAGGGGGATGTAAGTGGCTGCGTGCCAACCCTTTATTTTTTATTGATTAATGGTTTCCCCTGTCTTTTGTAGGATAGACCTAGGAAATTCTTGGTGAAATCTAAGAATAAGGAATGTGCCTTATATAGAACTAGACTTTCTTCTTATGAGAGAAAGTTCTGCCCATCATGCATTAATAGAACTATTGCTGAGAGTCCCCGTCATTCTTACAGGGTATCAGATCTATGATACAGGAGGAGGTCAGGGGTTCCCTTAAGGGTAAAAGTGGCCAGAAAAAGAAGTCCAGTTCCTCTCCCCGGGGTCATGACTCCTCTTCTGAGGAGGAGTCTGTTCAAGGTGAAAGTGGAGAATTATCCGATGATGTCTCTTCTTCCTCCATATCTGATGTAGAGGGAGGACAGTTGTGTTTTCCAGTTGAGGACACTGACAAATTGCTCAAAGCCATTCGAGCGACTATGGGGATTGAGGACTCTAGACCCTCCTGTTCTATGCAGGACAATATGTTTGGAGGTTCGTCAAAGGAGACACTTTCCAGTCCAAAGATTATCAGCTCGCTCCCTTGCCCTGACCAACTCTTCCAGGAGGGCTATATGGCTGAAGAGTTGGACAGGTGATGTAGGGTCTAAGACCCGGCTGTGCAATGTGGCCTGTGACGGTGAATATCTATTTGGACCAGCCTTGGATGACATCTTAGCTAAGGCAGCAGATAAAAAGAGAGGTTTTCCTGTGCCTTCCTCTGGTCGTACACGGAGGTCCTTTCGTCCCTTTGGAGCATACAGAGGGCAGAAAATTGTCAAGTCCAGAGATAATAGCTGGTCAGGATCCAATAAGAAACACAAGGGGTTCTTATTTAACAACTCACCCCGTAATAAAGATCCAAGACCCAATAGGCAATGACGCCGGGCCCGGGCAGGGGGGAGACTGAGGAAATTCCTTCCTGCCTGGAGGAAAATTTCATCAAGCCCTTGAATCCTGGATACAGTGGGAGTAGGCCTGAAGTTGGAGTTCTCTTCTCCTCCGCCTTCAAGTTTTCAGATTACCAGAACTCAGACTTCCCTAACCTCTCAATCGGCTCTGGAATTGGTAGTGAAGAGCCTGATCTTGAAAAGGGTGCTGATTCCAGTTCCCCAGGAAGAGGAGAGGCAGGGGTTTTATTCCCATCTGTTCTTGGTAAGGAAACCCGATGGCTCCTACAGAACCATAATAAATCTAAGGAGGTTAAATCAGTTTCTGTCTTACAAGAAATTCTGGATTGAGACAGTGCAGTCAGCAGTGAGATTAACTCCCAATTGCTGGATGGTGGTGATAGATCTGAAAGATGCTTATTACCATGTTCCAATTTTTCCAGGTCACCAGAGGTTCTTGCAAGTAGCAGTAGAGATGGAAGGGGTGGTTCAGCATTACCAATATCAGGCTCTTACCTTTGGAATCTCCATGGCCCCAAGAGTCTTTACCAAAATAGTGGCAGAAATGGGGGCACATGTAAGAGAGAAAGACATTCTGTTTATTCCATATCTAGACGACTTTCTCATTGTGGCAAGATCCAGAATAGAATGTTTAGAAAGTGTCAGAGTAGTACTGGACATTCTGGAGGAATTAGGTTGGATGGTGAATCTAGAGAAGTCAAGTTTAGTTCCTTCTCAACAGAAAAAGTTTCTAGGAATCATTTTAGATTCCACGGCTCAGATCTTTTCTCCCTCCAGAGAAAATAGAGAGGGTTCTGTCCCTAGTAAAAGCCCTGATCCAGTCCCCCAGGGTCACTATAAGAAAGGCTATGTCCATCCTGGGGACTCTCACGGCCTGTATTCCAGCTGTACCATGGGCTCAGAGCCACTCCCGAGACCTGCAGTGGGAAATCCTGGTAGCCTGGCGTCAGGAAGAGAGAATTCTCGACAAATTTATGTGGGTGTCTTAGCCAACAAGAGAAACCCTGGGTTGGTGGTTAGTCAGGGGTCACCTAGAAATTGGAGTTCCATGGAAGATCTCAGACCACCTAATTATTACCACGGATGCCAGCCCTCGGGGGTGGGGTGCCCACATGGGGGATCAGGTGTTCCAGGGCTGCTGGCCAAGGAGTCTTTCTCAGGCATCCTCAAATCAGAGGGAACTAATGGCGATTTTGGAGACCTTGAAAGTCGTAGGTCAGGGTATTCGGAATCGCCATGTAAGGATCATGTCCAACAATATGACAGCAGTTTCATATATAATCAAACAAGAAGGTGGAGAGATTTTTTTTTCCCTAAACCCAGAGGGATCCCCCTTTGGGGTGGATGCTCTGTCCCACAAGTGGGATTTCAATCTAGCTTTACGCTTTTCCTCCCTTCTTTCTCATTCCAGCAGTTCTGAGGAAGATCAGGGAGGATCGAGCAAGGATTATTCTAATTGCCCCCTTTTGGCCGAGGAGAGCCTGGTTTACCTGGCTAAGGATCCTGTCCGTTTCGGACCCTTGGATTCTCCCAGTCAGCCAGGACCTTCTATGTCAGGGCCCCATTCTCCATCCGGAGTCCAGCCACTTACATTTGACGGCCTGGAATTTGAGCGGAGATTACTAGCTTCTAAAGGTTTTTCTCAGAATCTCATTTCCACTCTTCTAAAAAGCAGAAAACCGGTCACTACTAAAATATACGCTAGGACTTGGTTCCGGTTTTTTGAATTTCTAGGGGATTCTCTGGGGGAGCTTAGGGATATACCTGGAAAACAGATTCTAGAGTTCCTTCAGAAGGGACTAGAAAAGGGGCTTTCTACCAGCACTTTAAAAGTTCAGGTTTCAGCCCTTAGTGCTCTGCTAAACGTTAAATTGGCTGACGATCTCTGGGTGATTAGGTTCATCAAGGCGGCCTCTAGAAGTAGACCAGTGGTTAGTTCCAGAGTTCCTCCCTGGGACTTGAACCTAGTTCTGTCTGCCTTAACTAAACCTCCCTTTGAACCATTGGACTCTATCCCTATTAAAATTTTTATCCCTGAAAGTGATTCTTTTAGTGGCCCTTACCTCGGCACGTCGCATAGGAGAATTGCAGGCTCTATCAGTTAATCCACCCTTTACTGTTATTACAGAGAACAGGGTAATAATTAAACCAGACCCAGCTTTCTTGTATTTATTTTGTGAACCCGGCACTCACTGGCGGTGAGTGTGGTTTTTTATGAAAGAAGACTCAGGTGTGAGCCAAAGCGGTGTTGGCGCACTGAGGATCTTTCACACCCAGATTCTACAGTTGTCCGAACCAGTGGTCTTCATGTCTGCCTTGCATATCAAAGGGTCAGACAATTTGAGGCCAGATTTTTTTTTGAACTGTTTAAAGCTTGAAGCAGAGTGAATGAGAGCTGAATCTGGCCATCTTTTCAGAGATAACCAGGGCTTGGGGGTGCCAGAGATCGGTTGATTTGTCGCCAAACAGGTGAAATTCTTTTCTCTAAACCCAAGGGAATCCCCATTTGTGGTGGATGCTCTGTCTTTCAAACTGGCATACGCTTTTCCTCCCTTCTTCCTGATTCTAGCAGTTCTGAGGAAGATCAGGGAGGATCGAGCGAAGGTCATTCTTATTGCCCCCTTTTGGCCGAGGAGAGCTTGGTTCACCTAGTTAAGGATTCTGTCTCTTTCAGACCCATGGATTCTTCCTGTCAACCAGGACATTCTCTGTCAAGGTCCCATTCTCCACCTGGAGTCCAGCAACCTACATTTGATGACCTGGAATTTGAGCTGAGATTGCTAACCTCTAAAGGTTTTTCTTACGGCCTAATTACTACTAAAGATTAGGAAACTGGTTACTATCAAAATTTACGTTAAGTTTTGAGTTCATGAGTGTTTTCCCAGGTACGCTGAAGGATTTACCTAGAAGTCAGATCCTGGATTTCCTTCAGAAAGGACTAGAAAATGGACTTTATATCAGCACCTTTAAAATTTCAGGTTTCGGCCTTAAGTGCTTTTCTGAACACTAAACTGGCTGACTATTCTTGGATTGATAGAAAGAGTTAAGGGTCTACTTCTAGAGGCAGCCCCGCTGAACCTAAGGTTCCCTCTGGGATTAGAATTTGGTTCTGTCCACTTTAACCAAACCCCCTTGGATTCTATCCCCGTTAAGAATCTGTCCCTCAAAATGATTCTGTTGGCTCTTATCTCAGTCCCTCCCTAATTCTCCTATTTTACACTCTCTCTGGGTGCTGTCGTGGGTGAAGATAAAAATGATTATTTACCGGTAAATTGATTTTCTAGAACCCACGATGGCACCGTCCTTTCTCCCTCCCTTTTTTTCTAGTAAAGATCTTTGTTTGGCACATGGTGTGGCAAGTAAAAAAAAAAAAAAATTGACCTAAATGTCTGGTGTTAGACAACTGGAGTCTTTCTCTTCTCCTACGAAACAACTGAGGGGGCGGCTCCACCTCTTGATACCATAAGTTTCCTGTCCCTAGTTCTCTACATCTCTCTACCTCTCTATGGCTTGCAAAAGTATTCATACCCCTTGAACTTTTCCACACTTTGTGACCTTACAACCACAAACTTAAAATCTCAACAAAAAACATTTAAGTGATAGACCAGCACAAAGTAGCACATAATTGTGAAGTGGCACGAAAATGATATACTGTTTTCAAACTTTCAATCAATAAAAATCTGAAAAGTGTGATGTGCAAAAGTATTCAGCCCCCCATATCAATACTTTTGTAGAGCCACCTTTCACTGCAATTGCAGCTGCAAGTCTTTTGAGGTATGTCTCTACCAGCATTGCGCATCTAGAGACTGAGATTTTTGCCCATTTTTCTTTACAAATTAGCTCAAGCTCACCAGATTGGATGGAGAGCGTCTGTGAACAGCAATTTTCATGTCTTGCCAACGATGCTCAATGGGATTTAGGTCTGGACTTTGACTGGGCCATTCTAACACATGAATATTCTTTGAAATAAACCATTCCACTGTAGCTCTGCCTGTATGTTTAGGGTCATTGTCTTGCTGGAAGGTGAATTTGCTTCCCAGTCTCAAGTCTTTTGCAGCCTCCAACAGGTTTTCTTCCGGGATTGCCCTGTATTTAGCTCCATTCATCTTCCCATCAGCTCTGACCAGCTTCCCTGTCCCTGCTGAAGAAAAGCTGTGTTCAGGATGATGAGCAGTGTTATTTTTCCATCACACACAGTGCTTTGCATTTAGGCCAAAAAGTTCATCTAACCAGAGCACCACCTTCCACATGTTTGCTGTGCCCTATATACAGGGCCTTGCGAAAGTTTTCGGCCCCCTTTGAACTTTTCAACCTTTTGCCACATTTCAGGCTTCAAACATAAGGATATAAAATTTTAATTTGTTGGTGAAGAATCAACAAGTGGGACACAATTGTGAAGTGCAATGAAATTTATTGGTTATTTTAAACTTTTGTAAAAAATAAAAAACTGAAAAGTGGGGCGTGCAATATTATTCGGCCCCTTTACTTTCAGTGCAGCAAACTCACTCCAGAAGTTCAGTGAGGATCTCTGAATGATCCAATGTTCTCCTAAATGACTGATGATGATAAATATAATCCACCTGTGTGTAATCAAGTCTCCGTATAAATGCACCTGCTCTGTGATAGTCTTAGGGTTCTGTTTAAAGCGCAGAGAGCATCATGAAGACCAAGGAACACACCAGGCAGGTCCGTGATACTGTTGTGGAGAAGTTTAAAGCCGGATTTGGATACAAAAAGATTTCCCAAACTTTAAACATCCCAAGGAGCACTGTGCAAGCGATCATATTGAAATGGAAGGAGTATCAGATCACTGCAAATCTACCAAGACCCGGCCGTCCCTCTAAACTTTCATCTCAAACAAGGAGAAGACTTATCAGAGATGCAGCCAAGAGGCCCATGATCACTCTGGATGAACTGCAGAGATCTACAGCTGAGGTGGGAGAGTCTGTCCAATCAGTCGTACACTGCACAAATCTGGCCTTTATGGAAGAGTGGCAAGAAGAAAGCCATTTCTCAAAGATATCCATAAAAAGTCTGGTTTAAAGTTTGCCACGAGCCACCTGGGAGACACACCAAACATGTGGAAGAAGATGCTCTGGTCAGATGAAACCAAAATCGAACTTTTTGGCCACAATGCAAAACAATATTTTTGGCGTAAAAGCAACACAGCTCATCACCCTGAACACACCATCCCCACTGTCAAACATGGTGGTGGCAGCATTATGGTTTGGGCCTGCTTTTCTTCAGCAGGGACAGGGAAGATGGTTAAAATTGATGGGAATATGGATTGGGCCAATACAGGACCATTCTGGAAGAAAACCTGTTTGGAGTCTGCAAAAGACCTGAGACTGAGACAGAGATTTATCTTCCAACAAGACAATGATCTCAAACATAAAGCAAAATCTACAATGGAATGGTTCACAAATAAACGTATCCAGGTGTTAGAATGGCCAAGTCAAAGTCCAGACCTGAATCCAATCGAGAATCTGTGGAAAGAGCTGAAAACTGCTGTTCACAAATGCTCTCCATCCAACCTCACTGAGCTCGAGCTGTTTTCCAATTAAGAATGGGCAAGATTTTCAGTCTCTCGAAGTGCAAAACTGATAGAGACATACCCCAAGCGACTTGCAGCTGTAATCGCAGCAAAAGGTGGCGCTCCAAAGTATTAACTTAAGGGGGCCGAATAATTTGGTACGTCCCACTTTTCAGTTTTTTATTTTTTACAAAAGTTTAAAATATCCAATAAATTTCGTTCCACTTCACGATTGTGTCCCACTTGTTGATTCTTCACCAAAAAATTAAAATTTTATATCCTTATGTTTGAAGCCTGAAATGTGGCAAAAGGTTGAAAAGTTCAAGGGGGCCGAATACTTTCGCAAGGCACTGTAGCTTGTGACAAACTGCAAACGGCACTTCTTATGTCGTGTGGTTGTGTGTGTGTGTGTGTGTGTGTGTGTGTGTGTGTGTGTGTGTGTGTGTGTGGTTTTTTTTTTTTTTTTTTCCCCCTTTTGCAAGTAGAATCCTAAAAGTATTAATTTGGACCCTATTCTCAACATCGAGTGAGATGTTGACCTAAGAAAGAGAAGGATTTAAGCAACTCTATAGCCACAGAAGATCTGTGGTTAGTTCTTAAGCATGTTTGGAACAACATGACTGCCAAGTTCCTTCAAAAACTGTTTGCAAGTGTACCTAGAAAAACTAATGCACTTTTGAAGCCCAAGGGTGGTCACACCAAATATTGATTTAATTTAGATTGCTCTTGTTTATTAACTTGGAAACATTTTTTCCACACCTCCCAAAAACTTTTGGACAGTACTACAGGTGCATCTCAATAAATTAGAATATCTTCGAAACGTTCATTCATTTCAGTAATTTAATTCATAATCAGCAGTCTTCCTTGATTGTGTGTCCTACTGAACCAGCCTGAGGGACCATTTAAAGGCTTAGGAAACCTTGGCAGGTGACACACTGAATTTACAATACTGAACTTTTTTTACAATATTCTAATTTTCTTAGATTTGCGTTTTCATTACCTGTAATCCATAATCACTATTTACAGAAATAAAACACTTGAAATAGAACACTGTGTGTAAAGAATCTACAAAATATACGAGGTCACTTTTTTAATTAAATTACTGAAAGAAATAAACGTTTCAAAGATATTCTAATATATTAACCCCATGGGGACACAGCCTAAAAGTACCTTAACCCCTTCCTGACATCCGCCATAATAGTATGAAGAAAGCGGAGACCCGGCGCTAATGTCCGTGTTCAGAGTTCTCTGATTTCAGGCCAAGATCCTCCCCCAAATTAAAAAAAAAAAAAAAAAAAAAAGGCCTCTAGGGCTGGTCCCCGCCGACCCCGTACCTTTATTGCTGCAGGCCGACTCCCCAGGGAGAGATCGCGAGAGCCGACGTGTTCCTCTGGCTCCCAGGCTTGTCACTGCATTATAGCTATTGAGACTTGTCTATGACCAGCCTCAATCACTTTGTAGTGAATCTCCCATAGACTGCAATATAGTTGCAGTTGGGGGGGGCTAATAAAATGGTAACAAAAAAAATAAATGGTGCAAAACACCTACCTTTCCCTAGTATACAGTGGGGGGAAAAAGTATTTAGTAAACCACCAATTGTGCAAGTTCTCCCACTTAAAAAGATGAGGCCTGTAATTGACATCATAGATAGACCTCAACTATGAGACAAAATGAGAAAAAATATCTAGAAAATCATTGTCTCATTATTTTTTTTTTTTTTTTAAAGAATTTGAAAATTGTGGTGGAAAATAAGTATTTGGTCACTTACAAACAAGCAAGATTTCTGGCTCTCAGACCTGTAACTTCTTCTTTAAGAGGCTCCTCTGTCCTCCACTCATTACCTGTAGTAATGGCTCCTGTTTGAAATTATCAGTATGAGACACCTGTCCACAGCCTCAAACAGTCACACTCCAAGCTCCACTATGGTGAAGACCAAAGAGCTGTGGAAGGACACCAGAAACAAAATTGTAGACCTGCACCAGGCTGGGAAGACTGAAAGTGCAATAGGCAAGCAACTTGGTGTGAAGAAATCAACTGTGGGAGAAATAATTAGAAAATGGAAGACATAAAAGACCACTGATCTCCCTCGATCAGGGGATCCACGCAAGATCTCACCCCGTGGGGTCAAAATGATCACAAGAACGCTGAGCAAAAATCCCAGAACCAAACGGGGGGGACCTAGTGAATGACCTGCAGAAAGCTGGGACTAACGTAGCAAAGGCTACCGTCAGTAACCCACTACGCCGCCAGGGACTCAGATCCTGCAGTGCCAGACGTGTCCCACTGCTTAAGCCAGTACATATCCGGGCCAGTCTGAAGTTTGCTAGAGAGCATTTGGATGTTCCAGAAGAGTATTGGGAGAATGTCATATGGTCAGATGAAACCAAAGTAGAACTGTTTGGTAGAAACACAACTCGTGGTGTTTGGAGGAGAGTGAATGCTGAGTTGCATCCAAAGAACACCATACCTACTGTGAAGCATGGGGGTGGCAACATCATGCTTTGGGGCTGTTTCTCTGCAAAGGGACCAGGACGACTGATCTGTGTACATGAAAGAATGAATGGGGCCATGTATCGTGAGATTTTGAGTGCAAACCTCCTTCCATCAGCAAGGGCATTGAAGATGAAACTTGGCTGGGTCTTTCAGCATGACAACTCAACCCCATAGAAAACCTTTGGAGGGAGTTGAAAGTCCGTATTGCCCAGCGACAGCCCCAAAACATCACTGCTCTAGAGATCATCTGCATTGAGGAATGAGCCAACATACCAGCAACAGTGTGTGCCAACCTTGTGAAGACTTACAGAAAACGTTTGACCTCTGTCATTGCCAACAAAGGATATATAACAAAGTATTGAGATGAACTTTTGTTATTGACCAAATACTTATTTTCCACCATAATTTGCAAATAAAGTCTTTAAAAATCAGACAATGTGACTTTCTGGATTTGTTTTCTCATTTTGTCTCTCTAGTTTTGGTCTACCTATGATGTCAATTACAGGCCGGCCTCATTTTTAAGTGGGAGAACTTGCACAATTGGTGGCTGACTAAATAATTTTTTTTTTCCCCCACTGGACATATAAAAGTAAAATATTATTGTGAAACTCATACACATTAGGTATTCCTGTGTCCAAAAACGCCCAGTCTATAAACTTATAATGATATTTTTCCCATACGGTGAACGCCATAGCGGGGGAAAAAAAAATCAAGTACCAAACCTCCCATTTTTTTTTTTTTTCACTATTTTTCCTCTGATAAAAATTTGAATAAAAAAATGATCAAAACAGACATTTCCTGAAATGGCATAATTAAAAAGTACACCTGGCCCTGCAAAAAAGACACTCTAGGCATCCCCGTACACAGAGACATAAAAAATTTTGGATGCCAGAATATGGTGACTTTCAGAAAAATTTTTTTTTTTTGCAAAGTTTTAGGTTTTTAAGGAGTTAAAATGGAAAAAAAAAAACTATATAAATTTGGTATTCCCGAAATCGTACTGAAACCTAGAATACAGGTGACATGTCATTTTGGCTGCAGAGTAGTGAAACAATACTGTGAGTCAGTATGACACGAACATGACAGGCGTCACTATTAGAACCACTGCACACTTCACATATTTGGCCGGAACTGGTTACTGGGCCAAAACTGACCAACTAACTCAAGTGTGAAATCAGCCTTACAGGTCCATGTTAGTGCCAGGTAGAAAGAACCGTGCAGATGCCCAACATCCTACTGTAGTGTGAAAGAGCGCACTCCTTTTACACCGTCGTCTGCTGATTCCACATACATGTCTACAGAGTGGCAAGGCGACATAATGTGGAGGTGGCAGCAGCATGAGGAGGCCATTCAGTGACCCAGTGGCAGCGGCATGAGGAGGCCATAGAGTGACCCAATGACGGAGGTAGAGGTGGAGCAGCATGAGGAGGCCACAGAGTGACAAGGTGATATAATTTGTAGGTAGCAACAGCCTTAGGAGGCCATACAGTGGCCCGGTGGCAGATTGAGGGGGTGGCAGCATGGATCATTTAATCTGCTGCATCAAGCATTGGTGGGTGGAAATTCTGGCTGATCCATGCCTGATTCATCTTCACAAAGGTCAGTCTCTCCAAATTTTGGGTGGACAGGCGAGTTATCCTTGGGGTAACTATGGCCCCTGCTGCACTAAACACCCGCTCTGATGCCAGTTGCTGCCACAAATCCAGCTGCCCAGTAGTCAAGCGGATCTTCGATGACTGATGGCAGGGTGCACTGCTGCTGATGGAGCCGATACTGATCCTGCCACCCCACCCCCTCCCACAGCTGCTATGCCAGTGCAATTTGAGCGCTCAGAGTCCCCCGGTCAGACATGCAAGAGGATGGACGATGGCGCAGATAGCCAACGGCCATCTTGCTACATAGCATGTTTCTATAGTAGTTCAGTTTGTCCTCCCTCTCAGCTGGTGTAAAAAAGGCCCCCATTTTTCCCCGGTAGCGAAGGTCTAAACATGGTGGAGAGCCAGTAGTTATCCCTCTGCCGAATGGTGACAATTTGCCTGTCACTGCGCAAGGATGTGAGCATGCATCGGGCTATTTGTGCAAGTGACTCCGAGGGACTCCCTGCATCCATCTCCACTGCATACTGCCACGGTATGTCTGGGTCATCTGCTTCATCCTCCTCATCTCCCTCTGGCTGTTCTGGTTGCTCCTGCTCCTCCTCTCCACCCATTTGGCTACACATTGTTTGTGCTCCAATCTCCTTCTCCATCATCCTCCTTCTCCTCCTCAGTCGTCATTGTCATCCTCCTCCTCAGTCATCATCAGTCATCGTCATCCTCATCCTCCTCAGTCGTCATCAGTCATCGTTCGCAACAGGGGTCATGTGGCCTTGAGAAGCAGACGCCACATCTCCAGTCCCCTGACCAGCCAGATTGAAAAGCATCTTTTCCAGGATGTGAATGAGTGGAATGACGTTGTTTATCCCATAGTCCGGACTACTGACTAATAAAGTGGCCGCCTCAAAGGGAACGAGCAAACGGCAGGTGTCATGCATGAGCTGCCACTGGCTAACATTGAAGTTACACAGGGGAGTACCTCTGTCCGCTTGGATCATCAAGAAATCGTTTGACTTTTCTCTGTTCATATAGTAGATCCAAAATATGAAGGGTTGAATTCCAACAGGTGGAAACATCGCATATCAGCCCATGTTATGGGTGGCCGTTCTGCCGCTGCAGCTCAAGGAGGGTGTGCTTGACATGTACGAGAGGCTGAAGTGCATGCAAAGTTTTCCATTTTCAGGATGTCTTGCAGATGGGTGGAATACTTAAGGAAACGCTTGACAACCAGATTAAACAGGTGCGCCATGCACTACGCATGGCTCAGCCCTCCTTGACGCAGCGCTGACATCATGTTCTTCCCGTTGTCAGTCACCATAGTTCTGATTTTAAGTTCTCTTGGAGAAAGCCAGGATTCGATTTCTTGATTGAGGACATGGAGCAGTTCCTCCCCTGTGTGACTTCACCCAGGCAAACGAGGTGTAGAACAGCGTGGTATGTGATATGCTGGAGGAGCAGTGTGAATTGTCCCTGCACTGGAGGTTGTGGAAACAGTGGAGGATGAGGTGGACACTTTTGCAGGACCAACGGCGTGAGAATGTGGAGGCGTCTCCTGGCCAAGTTGCTGTTGACAAGGTGACAATGTCGAGTTGGCAGCAGCATGTGTAGGCCATACAGTGACCCAGTGGCAGAGTGAGGAGGTGACGGCAGCATGAGGAGGCCATACAGTGACGCAGGGCTGTGGTGCCAACATTGGTACCTTGGCCACGCTTCACCTTCTGCCCACAGATTGACCACATGGCCATGTTCACCTCCCCCTGCGGCCTAACAAAAAACTGCCACACCGCTGTGTAAGTGATTTTTTATTTCCCCCCCCCCCCACCCTCCGCACTAACTGACTGCTACCACCACTGCCTGCGTGAACCCATGCACCACTGCTTTCCAGGCAGGTGGGCTCCTGCTAAGCGTGTGGTCTACCCTGGACACGTTTGGCCTCCCACTGCTGCCACCCTGCTGACTCCCCCACTGCCTCATGCGCAAGCTACAACCCTCTTCTCCTGATGACGATGAAGCTCCTTCGTCACCTAGCTCCCAATTGTGATCAGCTACATCATCCACTATTGTCTGCAGGTCCCTGATGTCCTCTTTAACACCAGCTCCCACGCCACTCTCCTCATCACTACTTGCCTGCCTACCACAGGAAGCGGCAGATGTCTCCTCCACATCTTGGCTGACCAGTAGCTGCTGACTCTCCTCTAGTTCCGTCTCCTCACTGTACAGTGGATCTGAGCCCACAGCATAGAGTAGTTCTCTAGCTGAGGGAACAGAAAAGGACAGAGGCAGGTGGAGGACAGGTGAGAGCACAGGGCCTGCTGCCGGGCCATGCCAACTAAGGGTTGTGTCTGACGAACCCACCGACTCTTGGCTGGTGGTGTCTGATGTGACTTGGGATGAATTGGATGACCAAGTCAACCAGTCTACAACTGTTGGGTTGCTGGTCAAGACACGACTGCTACTTGACACTGGGAGCTCAGGCCTCTAAGTGACCCCTGCTGCCACGCCCCCTTGCTCTGCTGCGACCTATGCCTGTGCTAGATACATTTAGGCCTGTGGCCCTCCCCTGTGCGTAGAGTCTCGCTTCTCTGTGACATACTGTTCGATGAAAAAAACTTAATTGCAAAGGAAATAAATACAGGACAAAAATGCCTGTAATTTTGTACTCTGAAGAGAACGGCAAATATGGCACTTATTTCTTTCCCCACTAATTATCACGCTTTTTTTTTTTTTTTTTAAATAGGTGTTCAAGGCAGAGATTTATGGCTAAGAAATATTGATTTTTGCCAGTACTGTATTGAGAAATGGCCTGTAACTTAATAATGGGAACACTATGGTGAATATGGTCCTTATGTGTTTCCACACTAAAACACCTTGAAAAAGGCATTAGAGCAAATAACTGCAGATATTAGTGGATGATGATTCAGTTTTCTTTGGCACAGTAGTACTGACCAAAATGATCTGTAATGTTATGCTATGGAAGAACAGTGAATAAGCCCCTTATAATAATCACCTTGAAAAAGGTGTTTATTACAGATAAGTGCAGATATTAGTGGATGCTATACTGCACTGCAAAAGGCTTGTTGTGTTCCACCTTGAAGACACAGGTATGAGTAATGAGCAGCAGTGAGTGCAGCAATGTATATTAAAATACAAATTCATTTTTCAATTCCTCCCTATCCTTTCCCTACAGTTTTAAGGCTCAGCCTCTTTCCCTGAACTTCTATGTTTTTTTTTCTATTTTTTCTAAGTCTTTCCCTAGCTCCTGCTGACGTCTGTCCCTACAGTAAGAGCGATGTGAATTGATTGTACCTAAAATGGCCAAGGGTTTTTATAAGTCTGTGACATCACAGGGCCGGCTGGCTGCTGATTAGCTGCACGCTTCGCATTGTGGGTGATTCCACATTCCACATGTGCAGCAGCCATTTTATAAAAAAAAAAGCGATTCGAAGCGTGAGGAAACCCGGAATCGAGGCAAATCGAAGTTTAACTGAAATTCGGATCGAATTCCACTTCTGCGGCCTCGATTCGCTCATCTCTAATAGTAATATGTCACTTTATCCCTAAAGCTTTCATTTTCACAAGGGTTTAAGGGAGAAAAAGCACTACAGTTTTTTAAGCAATTGCTCCTGAATACCCTAATACGTGATAGTAATCTGCTGTATGGGTTCATGGTGGAGATCGGAATGGAAAGAACGTTATTTGGTGTTTGGAGTGCAGATTTTGACACTGTTGGGGATTTATTCAAAATTGAAGGAATACTGAACTAGCATGGTTACCACAGCATCTTACAGCGGCATGCTATTCCATCCAGTTTGCTTTTAGTTGGACCATCATTTACTTTTCAACAGGACAATGACTCCAAACACGCCTCCAGACTGTAAGGGCTAGCTGACCAAGAAGGAGAGTGATGGGGTGCTACGCCAGATGACCTGGCCTCCACAGTCACCAGACCTGAACCCAATCGAGATGGTTTAGGGTGAGCTGGACCGCAGAGTGAAGACAAAAGGGCCAAGAAGTGCTAAGCATCTCTGGGAACTCCTTCAAGACTGTTGGAAGACCATTTCAGGTGACTACCTCTTGAAGCTCATCAAGAGAATGCCAAGAGTGTGCAAAGCAGTAATCAAAGCAAAAGGTGGCTACTTTTGAAGAACCTAGGATATAAGACATATTTTCAGTTGTTTCACACTTTTTTGTTAAGTATATAATTCCACATGTGTTAATTCATAGTTTTGATGCCTTCAGTGTGAATCTACAATTTTTATAGTTATATATAATATATACTTCGCACTGGTATTTCATTTTTTGTTTGTGTAGTGGCCCCATAAGAATTGGTCAGTTTTGCACTTGACATCCAATATGGCAGTCCAGTATAGGTACAGTCAGTTTATGGCTATGTGGTTATGGAAACATGGTAAGTGAAATGTGAACTCATATTGGCTGATGCACGTGATATGAATATTTATTTAAGGACCTGCGAACTGCTGTTGACGCCTACAAGTCATAAATAGCTTGGTTGCTATAGAAACCTGGTGTAAAGCTGTGTTTGTCAAGACTGAAGAACCTGCGATTTTTCCATTGGTCCATAATGGCTGGGTTTTTATGGAAACATGGAGTACAGCTGTGTGCATGTGGCTGACAATACCTTGTCAGATTGGAGACTGGCGTGGGTCTACTGAGAGTTTTCATTAGCTCAAGCAGCAGCCATGCGTTTTGCTGCAGGGAGCATGAGTAATTTAAAAATGTATCAATTTATAAGAATGCTGACATCCAGTATGGCAGTCCAGTCAGTGGCGTAAATACAGGGGTAGCAGCGGTAGCTGCTGCCACAGGGCCCGGGGCATTAGGGGACTCGGTGGGCCCCTGATGTGTGTGGGGTTGTTTTTTTGTTTTTTTGTAATGGGCCAGCCGACAGGTAACACAAAGAGGTAATGGGCCCTATTTACTTACCGATTCCTGCTCCTGCTCACGGCCGCCTGCACTTCACCTTCTGCGGAGGCGGCTGTGAGCAGGAGCGGGGATCGGTAAGTAAGACCGCGGGCCGTGAACCCAACAAACACTGCTATCATTATACTCTGGGATCTTTGCGCCCATGTCAAATGTTTGCCTTGGGGACCAGCCATTCCTAGTTACACTACTAAGTCTAGTATAGACAATATGGCTGTGCTATGAAAACTTGGTGAATTAAATGTTAACTTTTATATTGGCTGATACATGTGATATGACTGAATATTTAAGGACCTGCGAACTGCTGTTGACTAATACAGGTCATAAATAGCTTTGTTGCTATGGAAACCTGTGTGCCTGAGGAGACTAAGCATCTGCAAGCTTCTGTTGGCTGATGTGACCGTGTGTATGGCAGTTGGAATGAGTGAGAGACTTGCAGGCTTGTATTATCTAATGCAGGTAATTTTTTTTGGGAATACTGTATCTCAGGAACGGTACGTCCTAGAGAGCTGAGACCCAGTCTAAAACCTTCCCGGACACCTGATGTATCTGTGTACCAAATTTGGTGAGGTCCGGCCCAGTCGTTTGGACGCACATAAAGAAGACAGACAAACTCATTTATATAGATAGATAGATATAGATATAGAGAGAGAGAGAGAGATATCATGGAACTTGTAGTAAACTCAGAAAGGAAGTTAGGTATGTAAACAAATGCTGAAGATGCAATGAGCTCACTGAGAACCCCAAAAATCACTGAAAACACTGCTAAAGGTATTTGATGGCATTTATTAACCCATTAATAGCACAAACAGACCTTTTTTGAAAAATGATTTTCTTTGCCCGGAAAACCCCTTTAATGCCATATGTGGGTATAAATTTGCTATTTTGGGCATATCTGGGCACAGAAGGGAAGGAGTTCTATTTGGTTTTTAGGAGCACAGTTTTATTTTTTTTCTTTTTTTTTTTCTTCATCTAAGTATAGTGAAATCCTCAGACTTGTGACCCCATTTTTTAAACTACACCACTGAAGGAAGTTAAGTGGGATAGCGAGCATTTTTATCTCTTAATCGTTGCATTAATTTCCAGAAATGAATGCGCAGCTGAAAATGAAAAGTGAAAATTGCAATTTCACATTTCAGCATCAGCAGCGTGTTCATTTCTGGAAAATAAATTAATGCAACACTTGGGAGTTAAAAATGCCCACTTTACCCCTGGTCAAATTTCCTTCAGGGTGTAGTTTCCAAAATGGGGTCACATGTCAGGGGATTCCACTTTACTGGCATTTCAGGACTATGCAAAAATGGCATGACTTCCAAAAACCAAACTGTCTAAATCTGTGCTCCAGGAAACACATGGCACTCATTCTTCTGTGCCCGGCTGTGTGCCCAAATAGCAGTTTATACTCACAAATGACATCAAGTACGTTATCCTGGGTGCAACAGTGTCATACATGTGGGCAAAAAGTTTGGGCACGAGGGCAGAGCCTGACCGCGGAGAGAGATGGCAGCTTGATCTGAGAGCTCTGTCATCAGGGAACCCACAATAGCCTTCATTAGCAGTTACACATCCCAAAATGGTTAAAATTGGCAGAGACAGACCCTCTGAACATGCAGAGACCGTCAAAAGCTCACACTTGCAGGCGGACATGCAGAAATTCCTGAGGAAAAAGACGTCTCTCTCCCCTGCTAAGCAACCTAAGATGGCGCTGGATGATTGCAGTAGCGCGGTGGAAGCGGCGGCAGATTCAGATGATGACGGCGGGCAGGAAGACAAAACCGCTTCAGTGATCACCAAGGGATTCCTTAGGAAAGCACTCTCACAAGCTGTGGCTCCGGTTTTGGCTGAACTAGCGGACCTCCGAGCTGACATCAGGACGACAGGACGAAGGGTAACCGTTTTGGAGCAAACACAGGAAGAAGCTTTGCAGATCTCACACGCAATGGCTGACAGGTTAGAAACTCACACTGACCAGCTCAATAAAGCTCACCTACTCCTAGAAGACCTAGAGAATAGGAGCAGAAGGCGTAATGTAAGAATCAGAGGCCTCCCAGAGAAATACACTGCTGATGCACTTATGAATATTACTATGGCCATCTTCACAGCCCTGGTAGGGGAGAACGCGCGAAATCCATGCAGGTTGAAAGGGTGCACAGAGCAGTAAGGCCTAAACCTTCAGAGTCTGAGCCTCCAAGGGACATTATTTGCGCGCTGTTATCCTCGGCACACACCGCTGAGCTTTTACGTGCGGCAAAAGATCACGTAGCTCTTATGAAGATAACCCAGTCCAAATATACCAGGACCTAGCTCCATCGACGCTACAGAAACGTCGTACAATGCAACCGTTGCTGGACAAATTAAAGGAGAAAGGTCTATCCTACGCATGGCTCTACCCATTCGGCCTTTCAGTCCTCAGGAATGGTCGGAGGATCAACATTTGCTCACCAGCGGACCTGGAATCAGCCTGGCCGGTGTTGGGAATCACACCAATGCATATCCCTTCCTGGATGCCGATCCCCGCTGAATCTTTACCCACATCACCACCGACGATCCAGGAGGAGAACCTTCCGCATACTTCGGGGAGCTCCAATTCACCAAGAGGGAAGAAGAAGCCGCAGAAATACCAGAATATTCGCTCGGGGACGACTGCACCTATGGCTGGATCACTGTGCCAATAGATGTTGGACTGCCCTGAAAGGAGCTTACGAGAGGAGTCCGTGAGTGAAGCTGGCGGAGACATATATTATTATTTTTGCATAAGCAAACATTTATAGCATAATATTCTTAGCTTAACACTGGTCTCTGCACTGACCTCGGGTCACCATCACTATCACCGCTAATGGGAAGAGAAACTGTTTGTATCGCATATGCTTGTTCTATTATGTACTCAGGAAGGGCCTCTTTGTAGCACTCAGTTATAATAGTTTTTAGAGTTGAGTATTTGTTGCTAAGCATTGAAATGGGTATAATAGTCCAGTCTCATCAAGACGCAGATTAGCCTACTCAGCAGGTTGAGTTCTGAGGAATTCACGCACTAGTAAGGAATGTATGGTTATACTTAAGTATATTGTTGTGACTGTTCTGAGCTTGCATATGACCGAGTAAGGCCCTTGAAGCAGAGCACTCTAACTCATTAGCGTGAATAGATACTAACTGACCATTTGGGGCGGAAGGCTGATATCTCATAGGTGACGGTGGTTTCCAGACAGATCAGGAATTCCTCCATCCCCCACATAACTGCCAACACCTCGACAAGTTAGGCTCGGGTGTGCAGTTATACAACCACTATACCCAGCGGCACACAGACTCACCGCTGAGTTTGTAGTCTTCGAGACAATTTTCTATAGCGTACTAACCAACCTTTAATAATAACCAACTACTAACAACTGACCACCACCTACAAACTACTAAACGCAACTACTAACAACAACTAACCACTACCACCACTGCTCCCCTCTAACATCCCCCCCCCCCTTTTTTCTTCTAACACTTCACATACACGTTCTTCTTGTCTCTTCTCAACCCTTCTATTCTCTGTACCCAACCCCTCTCTCCTATTCCTGAGGGCACGGAGGTGACTAGGATCCATGGCTCCAATTGGCAAAGATGCTGGTATTCAGCAAGCACCCAAAGCGGCGATTCTTACTTGTACCACCTTCAACGTGAAAGGATTTAATTCACCAAACAAGCGACACCACATCCTACTTCTCCTCCGGAAAATGAAAACAGGAGTAGCCTTCTTACAAGAGATGCACTTCAAAGGGGACAGGATCCCTGAGCTACCAGAGACTTTTCCCAGTGGTTCCATTGCACTAATCCGGATTCGGCCACGAGAGGAGTCTCCATCCTTATCCACAACAGAATCCCGTTCATAGAGCACCAACGATATGCTGACGCGGAAGGCAGAATACTCTTTGTGAAAGGCACAATAGCCTCAGTAAAATACACCCTGGCCAATCTTTACGCACCAAACAAAGGACAAGCTACGTGGCTCATCAACGCTCTTCAGACTCTGCGACTATTCACAGAAGGACATTTGATCCTGGGAGGCGACTTCAATATAGCTCTCAACCACTCAATAGACTCTACTGCTCCGACCAACCCTATCTCGCAAAGAATGATAAGCAAAGTCATGAGCGCCCTACAGGACCTAAAGATCATTGATGTGTGGAGAACCCATCACCCCACCACAAAAGATTACACCTTTTATTCGCACCCTGGTCACTCCCACCACAGACTAGATTATATTTTTATTTTGCAGGAACTGCTGCCGCTCGCTAGCGTCTCAAGAATTGAAGCCATTACAGTTTCGGATCATGCACCTGTATTAGTATCCATGACGATGCAACAGATTCCCCAAGCACAATGGACCTGGCGGTTGAATGAATCTCTCTTTGATGCAGTTGAAAACGTGGAAGCCCTGTCCAAACACCTGGTTGAGTTCTTCTCCATTAACTCCACCCAAGACATGTGTCCAACGATAATCTGGGAATCACACAAGGCATACATGAGGGGCGTTCTTATATCCATGGCATCCAGGATAAAGAAAGACAAACAAAGGAAACTGGATTTCACCATGGCACGTATTGCTGAACTGGAGAAAATCCACAAAAGAACAAGGGCATTAAGTGCTCAAGAAGAGCTGACCACCCTGAGGGAATCGTTACTGGATCTTCTGAATGCCAGGTCGGCAAAGCAACACCTACATTTCAAGAAACTCTTATATGCCCACGGTAATAAGGGAAGCCGCCTCATGACGTCCTTGATTCGGAAGGCAAAGGCCCGATCCTTCATCTCTTCGATAAGAAATGACTCAGGTCAATTAAAAACGACCACAACAGAAATATCAACAGAATTCGTAAGTTTTTATACCAAGCTTTACAACTTAAGAAACGAGTCCCCAGCCCGAACGGATACAGAAAGAGTCACCCTCATAGCAGAGTTCCTAGCACGCTTCTCTTTACCAAAAGTCTCCTCAGAACAAGCATTGGAACTGGTAAAGCCCATTACCTTATCAGAAGTGATTGAAGCATTAAATAGTTTCCCGATGGGGAAGAGCCCAGGACCTGACGGATATCCGCTGGCTTACTACAGAAAGCTCCAACAAATCCTGGCCCCGCAGCTCACATTGCTATGTAACGCCTTGCTACAGGGGAAAGAACTACCTACACAAGCACTAGAAGCGCACATAGCGCTAATACCCAAAGAAGGCAAAGACCCTTGTGAGTGCGGAAGCTACAGACCAATCTCACTACTGAATTTTGATCTAAAGCTTTGGGCAAAGATCCTAGCACTCCGTATGAAGTCCCTGATTCCCACATTGGTACATATGGAACAATCGGGTTTTGTGGGTGGAAGAGAGGGAAGAGACAACACGGCGAGACTACTCCCCCTGATACAGAAAGCGCAAAATACCAGCCAATCCTTAATCTTGTTGGGAGTAGATGCAGAGAAAGCATTTGACAGAGTCGACTGGGACTTCCTACGAGCCACTCTACAAAAATTTGGATTCCCGTCTTCATTTGTCACAGCGATTTTCACTCTCTACGCCAAGCCACATGCCAAACTAAGAATTAACGGAACTCTATCTGACACTTTTTACATTTCCAATGGCACAAGACAGGGATGCCCGCTGTCTCCCACGCTATTCATCTTGGTACTAGAAACGCTATTACAGCGAGTTAGGCAAGATCCCAGGGTTAGAGGGGCTACAGTGGGAGAGTCTACCCTGCAGGCCACAGCTTTTGCAGACGATGTACTTTTCATCATCTCGAATCCAGAAGAAGGACTACCGGCGATCATGGAACTCCTGCTTCACTTTGGCACAGTATCTAGATACAAGGCGAATTTTTCCAAGTCGGAGGTGCTGAACATAAATCCATCGAGCGCAAGAGTTAATAAATTGCAAAAGAGCACTCCGTTTCAATGGACTAAAGGGTCGATAAAATATCTAGGAGTCAAGCTAACTCCTGATTTGAATGATCTATACGCTAGCAACTTCCTACCCCTTTTAGGTGAACTGAAACGAGATCTTATCGCATATGAAAAGCTGCCACTCTCTTGGTTTGGCAGGAAGAATCTGATTCAAACTTATTTAATCCCTAAGGTGCTCTATAAAATGACTATGTTGCCAATCTATATCCCCAAAGCGTTCTTTGCATCTCTTCGTAGCATTTTCACGAGGTTTATATGGAGGAAACGTGCCCCTAGAATCGCTTGGTCACTACTTATCAAGCACAAGTCTGCGGGAGGAGTGGGCCTGCCCGACATCTGGCAGTACTATCAGGCATTCCAACTGGGATGGTGGACGTCACTGGCAAGACCCTTGGACAAAAGGGCTTTGGAGAAATCAGGGCCAGCACTCGTGGAGCTTTGGCTACCTTCTGTGACACAGAAAACAACCCGAGCAACCTGTCCCTTGACACGGGGAGCATTGGAGATCTGGAAGGAACTAGGCCATAGATTAGCTCCTTCACCTTCGCCTCTCCTACCAGTGGGCCTAATACCGCACTTATTACATGACGCTTCAGAGTTATACCCATCAGTTTGGAATGCTCTTAGTCACCTCTCCCTAAAAGACATCTCAGATGGCGGCTTGTTGAAGCCATGGGAGAATTGCGCCACCATGTTCCCGCAACTCAAGCTGACCTTCCTTCATAAGGAGCACTTAAAGCACTATTTGAACCGCTTCATTGCAACTTTTCGCATAAGGAAAGAACTAACACCCTTTGAAAAATTACTGCTCTCTAACACTAAACTGCTGAGGAAAACATCAAACTTTTTGCACAATTATATAGCTCCAGCAACACCTTACAAACCAGCCTTTATCACCAGCTGGGAAAAGGAACTAAAAATTTCTTTGGATGATAGCGAGGTGAAAGCGGTCTTGCGTTCGTCTCATGGCTTCTCAACCTGTATACGGATGAAGGAAAATCACTACAAGCTCCTCTCAAGGTGGTATAGAACGCCAGAGTGGCTATTTAACAAACATCTCTCCACGGTAGACACATGCTGGCGATGTTCCGCTCACATTGGAACGTACTTACATATATGGTGGACCTGTCCTGTCATTAAACAATATTGGTCAGAAATACAAGAGTGTATGCGAAGAGCTCTGAAATCCGCAATAACCCTCAAGCCGACAATCATATTCTTAGCTCTCCTAGAGAAGAGAAAAGTTATAAACCCAAAAGAGACCTCCTAGCCACTCATCTTATCTCGGTAGCAAAATTATTAATACCTCAATTTTGGCTCCAGACCAACGGACCACCTATCACACTGTGGAAGTCTAAGGTCCAAGAAATTATGAGGTTCGAAGAACTCATTAGCTGGAAGAACAGGACCCATGACCACTTCTCAAAAGTATGGGCCCCTTGGATACGCTACACTAAAGCTATAAAAGCACAAGATACCCGGCTACAACGGAAGTAATCCCTGTACACGCCTGTGAAGCCAGGACCGGGCCTCCATGGTGCCCTCCCCCTCCCCTTCTACCCTCCCCCCTCCCCCTTTCCTCTCTTCTCATCCTCAGCATCTCAACATTATTTACACTTCTTAGCAAACAATTATCCGCATACACACTCACATCGCATCGTCCTCATACATTCCACTCCAACACTAGGTCCCTCAAATCACTCCTCTACTAACTAAATCCTACTAACCACCCCGAATCCCAAACTTCATACACGTTCAGCTACTCAAGAGTTAGGAGCAGCAACAGGAACAGCTACTCCTAAGCAACATCACCCAGAATAAAAGGGAAGCAAGAATACGCACTCCTAAGTTATGTGCGCACTCTCCTGTAAACAGTGTTTATCTTGCAATATGGTGATAGAGATCTAACACTGCCTGTAATTGAATGTATTGGATGGAATGTTTACTTATACTGTTAATATGAAAACCAATAAAAAACTTTGAATTAAAAAAAAAAAAGTTTGGGCACAGCAGTGCGCAAATGTGAAAGGAGCGCTATGTGGCTTTTGGAGCGCAGATTTAGATGTTTGATATCTGGACACCATGTCATGTTTGCAGAGCCCCCTAGGTGCCAATAAAGTGGAATTCCCTAGGGAGTGACTCCAGTTTGAAGCCCTCGAAGAATTTATTAATGGGGTGTAGTGAGCGTTACTATCTCAGTGAATGCACAGCGGATGGTGAAAAGTGAATATAAATGCTGTGCCTGAGTACTTTGGAAACTCCAAATTCCCTACTATTTCCCTAGTAGCTCCTATGATTGGGGTGGTCACTCTGGGGGTCACTTCTGGTGTTGTAGCAATGAGGGCTGTTTTTTTTGCGGTATGAGATGCAATTTGTAATGACACTTGGGCTTGTTCAAAATTATTGAATACATTTTATTAACACTATTTGGTGGATTAAAAAAAAAGCGTGATGGCATTGCATTTTACACTTTTTTTTTTTTTTTTTTTTTTTTTTTTTTACATTTTTTTTGCCATGCAGCGTATACCATAAGCAACATGTTACCCTTATTCTGAGGGTCGGTCCGATTATGGCGATACCTAATTTATATTTGTGGTTTTTTGTTTTTTATGCGATACTAATTTTGCAGAATTTAAGCCCATTTGGGAACATAAATCAGTTATTTTTGCATTACCATCTTCTGAGATGCGTAACTTTATTTTTCAATCGAGTTGTTTGATGGCTTATTTTTTGTGGGGTGCCCTGTGCTTTTTATTGGTACTATTTTGAGGTACATATGACTCTTTGATCACTTTTTATAATCTTTATGTTCACCATGAAGGTTACAGTTAGGTCCATAAATATTTGGACAGAGAACATTTTTTCTAATTTTAGTTCTGTACATTACCACAATGAATTTTGACCAAAATAATTCAGATGCAGTTGAAGTTCAGACTTTCAGCTTTAATTCAGTGGGTTGAACAAAATGATTGCATAAAATGTGATGAACTAAAGCATTTATTACACACAATCCCTTCATTTCAGGGGCTCAGAAGTAATTGGACAAATTAAATAATTGTAAATAAAATGTTAATTTCTAATAATTGGTTGAAAACCCTTTGTTGGCAATGACTGCCTGAAGTCTTGAACTCACGGACATCACCAGACGCTGTTTCCTCCTTTTTAATGCTCTGCCAGGCCTTTACTGCAGCAGTTTTCAGTTGCTGTTTGTTTGTGGGCCTGTCTGAAGTTTTATCTTTAACAAGTGAAATGCATGCTCACTTTGGTTGAGGTCAGATGACCGACTTGAGCATTCAATAATATTCCACTTCTTTGCTTTAATAAACTCCTGGGTTGCTTTTGCTTTATGTTTTGGGTCATTTTCCATCTGTATTATGAACCGCCAACCAATCAGTTTGGCTGCATTTGGCAAGATTTGAGCTCATAGTATGAATACCTCAGAATTCATCCGGCTGCTTCTGTCGTGTCACATCATCAATAAACACTAGTGACCCAGAGCCACTGGCAGCCATGTGTGCCCAAGCCACCACACTGCCTCCGCTGTGTTTTACAGATGATGTGGTATGCTTTGGATGATGAGCTGTACTATGCCTTCACCATACTTTTCTTTGCATCATTCTGGTAGAGGTTGATCTTGTGTGTGGTGTGTGTGTGTGTGTGTGTGTGTGTGTGTGTGTGTGTGTGTGTGTGTTTGCTTTGTTTGTTTTTTTTTTTTTTTTTTTTTTTAGCAAAGTCCAATCTAGCCTTTTTATTCTTGAGGCTTATGAGTGGCTTGCACCGTGCAGTGAACTCTCTGTATTTACTTTCATGCAGTCTTCTCTTTATGGTACATTTGGATATTGATACTCCTACATCCTGGAGAGTGTTGTTCACTTGGTTGGCTGTTGTGAAGGGGTTTCTCTTCACCATAGAAATTATTCTGCGATCATCCACCACTGTTGTCTTCTGTGGGCGTCCAGGTCTTTTTGCATTAATGGGTTCACCAGTGCTTTTTTTCCTTCTCAGGATGTAACAAACTGTAGATTTTGCCACTCCTAATATTGTAGCAATTTCTCCGATTTTTTTCTGTTTTCACAGCTTAAGGAAGGCTTGTTTCACCTGCATGGAGAGGTCCTTTGACCGCATGCTTTCTTCACAGCAAAATCTTCCAAATGCAAGCAACACACCTCAAATCAACTCCAGGCCTTTTATCTGCTTAATTGAGAATGACATAAGGAAGTAATTGCCCACACCTGCCCATGAAACAGCCTTGGAGTCAATTGTTGAATTACTTTTGGTCCCTTTAAAAACAGGGTGGCACATGTTAAGGAGCTGAAACTCCCTAAACCCTTCATCCAATTTTAATGTGGATACCCTCAAATGAAAGTCTGGATTTTATGTCCATGTCCATTATATAACTATAACTTGAAAATGCTTCATTAAACAGGTAAAAAAAAAAACCAAAATCTGTGTCAGTGTCCAAATATATATGGACCTAACTGTATATGTTTGTGTTACTGTACAGTTTGTTACGGATGCGGGGATACCAATTATGTATTATTTTTTTTTTTTTTATATAAAATTTATTTTATATAGGAAAGGGACATTTTAGGGCATTTATTCATTTATTACATTTTTTTTTTTTTCCACTTTTTTTTTGTGTGTTTAATTTTTTTGATGTCCCACTAGAGGACTTGAACCATGGTCTGTATGCTGGTTCAGTACTATTCACTGCAGTACACACATAGGCTGACTTCCTCCATTCGGCGAAAGCATCTACCAGGTATGGGGACTCCTGGCTGCCCACAGTCGCTGGCTAGACCCCAGGTTGCAAAAAACACATATTGAAACCCCTCGATCTCTCTACGGGGGGAGGGGGCGATGGGTCATTTATTAGCGGGGACCCCTTAAATGCCACGTTCAAGTTTAAACCCCCAATTTTGGGTTGGAGCAGAGTTAACTAACTTAAAATTAACACCCGCTCCATCAGCCACCTGCTCACTCTGAGTGGGCAGGAGGCTTACACCATAATAGTACGGCGGTTTGCCTTAAGACCCAGGCAGTTGCGCCGTAATAGTACAGCACTAGTCGCCTAAGGGTTAAAGGGGGTTATCCACATTCTGTATTGATGGCCTATCCTGCCGCTCACTTGCCGAGCACACTGTAATGGTGCTTTAGTTACTGTGGCGCAGTTCCATAGATTTCAGTGGGGCAGCACTACTGTAACCTAAAGTTGCTGCTATACTTACTTCAAGTGAGTAGAGTGGCTCCCGGCATGTAAAAATTAGAGTTGCACTGTCCTGGTGCAGTTAATCTGGCATGTTGGTACCTCACAGGTCTGATATTGATGGCCCATGAAAATTGAGGGTGACACCGGTAGATACAGTGGTCTTGATAGGGAATTTTAACTACCTGGATAATGAATGGGGTTATGGTTCTGCACCTTTGCAATGGGGAGAATTTCTCAATTTACTGCAGAACAATTTTATGGTTCAATTTGTAGAAGATCCAACTAGAAGAAATGCTATAGGTAATTTTTTAATAATGCAGGACTTGTTGCAAATGTAACACTGAAAATCTTGGTAATAGCAAACTGACTCTAATCAGATTCCACCTAAATAGTAAACAAAAACAAAAAAAAAAAAACCTATAGTTTATCCTATATGCAAATTAGTCTTTGAACACGGGGGCCTTACCCCTCTGCTCCAAGTACACATGAATCAGCAATGACCGTTCTTCACTGCCCCTTCAAGTCGTGATTTCTCCTCTTCACTGCTTCAGCGCCGGCACAGTACGCTTGTGTAAGAAGAAATCCAACATGGTGCTCGAAGCATGCGCTATATGCTTGGCCCGTGGCCGAGTGTACAGTGCATGCTCCGTGCGCCATCTTGGATTCCTTCTTACACGAACGTGCTGCGCCTGCGCAGTACGCTCGTGTTCTAAGGAAGTGTAACAATCGGTGAAGAGAAGTCCCGATCATCCTTTTGGCTTCAAAACCGTGTCAGTTGTTCTAGGTACTCTTGCACACAGTTTTTGAAGGGACTTGTTCCAGACATGCTGGAGAACTAAACACGGATCTACTGTGGATGGTAGGGTTGCTTAAATCCTTCTATCTTTTCATGTAATCATGGATAGACTCTATGTTGAGATTGGGGTCCATATCAGTATTTCCAGGATTCCTCATCCAAAGGGAGGTCGTATGAAATATTGATTAAATGAATGAACAAAAGAGAAATATAAATCTAATGTTGTTAATAGTCTGTTGTAAATTAACATAGTAGAGAGATAGATAGATAATAAATACATACATACAAAAAAAATATATAACATATACTCTGTCAAGTCGCGTTATTTTCACCACCTCCTACTTTCGACATTGGCAGCCAGTGTCAAGGGTTGTCTTTGTGGGTACATAAGGGGTGCGATAGCCTGTCTGAACACAAATCACTTGTTGTCATCATGGGTAAAGGCGGCAATTTATTAGAGTTGCAAAAAGGAATGATTATTGCCTTTTGGGCCAAGAGTTGGCAGTATTTCTGGAAAAACCCAGTTTGTACTGTTTGCATACTCCTGTGGTGAAAGTGTATTGAGTAAACAAATAGTACCATTGGGAATAACCGACTTAGAAACTGTGGAGCAACACTTGATGTGATAGGAGAACATCTGCTATAAAGGTGTGCGAGGGTCAACCAACACGCATGAGTGGAACAGCTCACCGTCAAAAGGTGGCTACCAGATGTGTCTAAAACAGTTAAGCTTTACATTCATCCACACAGTGTTCAGTCATTAAATGGAAGAAAAAAAAATATACAGTACAGACCAAAAGTTTGGAGACACCTTCTCATTCCAAGAGTTTTCTGTATTTTCATGACTATAAAAATTGTAGATTCACACTGAAGGCATCAAAACAATGAATTAACACATGTGGAATTATATAAATAACAAAAAAGTATGAAACAACTGAAAATATGTCTTATATTCTAGGTTCTTCAAAGTAGCCACCTTTTGCTTGGATTACTGCTTTGCACTCTCTTGGCATTCTCTTGATGAGCTTCAAGAGGTAGTCACCTGAAATGGCCTTCCAACAGTCTTGAAGGAGTTCCCAGAGATGCTTAGCACTTGTTGGCCCTTTTGCCTTCACTCTGCGGTCCAGCTCACCCTAAACCATCTCGATTGGGTTCAGGTCTGGTGACTGTGGAGGCCAGGTCATCTGGCGTAGCACCCCATCACTCTCCTTCTTGGTCAGCTAGCCCTTACACAGTCTGGAGGCGTGTTTGGGGTCATTGTCCTGTTGAAAAATAAATGATGGTCCAACTAAACGCAAACTGGATGGAATAGCATGCCGCTGCAAGATGCTGTGGTAACCATGCTGGTTCAGTATTCCTTCAATTTTGAATAAATCCCCAACAGTGTCACCAGCAAAGCACCCCCACACAATCACACCTCCTTCTCCATGCTTCACGGTGGGAACCAGGCATGTAGAGTCCATTCGTTCACCTTTTCTGCGTCGCACAAAGACACGGTGGTTGGAACCAAAGATCTCAAATTTGGACTCATCAGACCAAAGCACAGATTTCCACAGGTCTAATGTCCATTCCTTGTGTTCTTTAGCCCAAACAAGTCTCTTCTGCTTGTTGCCTGTCCTTAGCAGTGGTTTCCTAGCAGCTATTTTACAGTTGTTGTAGAGATGTGTCTGATGCTAGAACTCTGTGTGGCATTGACCTGGTCTCTAATCTGAGCTGCTGTTAACCTGCGATTTCTGAGGCTGGTGACTCGGATGAACTTATCCTCCGCAGCAGAGGTGACTCTTGGTCTTCCTTTCCTGGGGCGGTCTTCATGTGAGCCAGTTTCTTTGTAGCGCTTGATGGTTTTGGCCACTGCACTTGGGGACACTTTCAAAGTTTTCCCAATTTTCCGGACTGACTGACCTTCATTTCTTAAAGTAATGATGGCCACTCGTTTTTCTTTACTTAGCTGCTTTTTTCTTGCCATAATACAAATTCTAACACTCCATTCAGTAGGGCTATCAGCTGTGTATCCACCTGACTTCTGAACAACACAACTGATGGTCCCAACCCCATTTATAAGGCAAGAAATCCCACTTATTAAACCTGACAGGGCACACCTGTGAAGTGAAAACCATTTCAGGTGACTACCTCTTGAAGTTCATCAAGAGAATGCCAAGAGTGTGCAAAGCAGTAATCAAAGCAAAAGGTGGCTACTTTGAAGAACCTAGAATATAAGACATATTTTCAGTTGTTTCACACTTTTTTGTTAAGTATATAATTCCACACGTGTTAATTCATAGCTTTGATGCCTTCAGTGTGAATCTACAATTTTTATAGTCATGAAAATACAGAAAACTCTTGGAATGAGAAGGTGTGTCCAAACTTTTGGTCTGTACTGTATCTCTTAATGGAAAACACTTTACCTGCCAGTTTTGTACAAAGGCTCATGAGAATTTTGCTTGCATGACGTCTCTAATCTAATATCACTTTTCTCTGTTTTGTTTACCTAGCACCATGCAAAGTTCAGACAGTGGTTCAGATTCTGCGACCTCAGTTGCATTACGGACCTCAGCATCGGCTCAGGCACCAGTAGTTCAACCAGTTCCAGCTTCTCAGCAGGTAATATGACTGATCTCAGGAAGCATGTTTAACCTTCAGGTAGCCGTACACAGTAAACTAAAGTTGATTAAAAATTGATGATTTGAGTACCTCCAGTTAAAAAATTATCTTCTCATAAATGGATAGTACAAGTGAAAATAAGGAACTTTGTAATATGCCGTTTTAAAGATATTTCCCTTTCCACTTCCCAAGCAGTGAGTTTTTCCATAGAACGCTGTGGAGGCGGGAGGAGGAGGTTGTTGGAAAATACACACAAAATTGCTGCTGCTAAACTCTCCTGAGAGCTTTTCTGATACTGCTAGATCTTCAAAATAAGACTCTACCACTACTCAGAATGAGACAATAAATCAATAAATAAAACACAGCATAGGGACCAAAATTTACCACTAACACAAAGTACAATGTCATGAAAAAGCATTCTCAGATAACTCATTATATATTTATTTTTTATGGCCTGTCCTAATTTATAATGATCAATAGGGGGCCAACACCCAGCCCCCAATACTGAGCTTTCTGCTTCCGGCCCAGTATTGTGTACTGGACGGGTAACGGAAGCGGCTCTGTACAGATGATCATATATTTATAGTCTATCCAATATTCTCATAATGATACCAGTAGATTGCTCGTCCTGTGTCTGCTTTCATTAACGTCCTCCCAACAGCCGCCCTAATGTTACGGCGCAGCCGGAAAGGATTTCCTGCATACCGTCGTACTAGTAGGGGCGGAAGCATGGTGCGCACACAGAAATTGTGTGCACACCATGCCTAGCGGATGTCAGCTGTTATATACAGGTGATATTTTCCTCTAACACTTGTGGTCGGAGCTCCGATTCGGGTGTTAAACCCTGAGATGCCGTGGTCAAACATCTAAGGGGTTTATTTTATATAATTTGCCTCCGACTACCTCTAGAAATGCAAACTATAAAAACAGTATGCAAAAACCTAAATTGTTAGAGGTCATATAAGAACAGGGAGTTAACAAATTGAGTGTTATGCTAAATACCAAATAGTAAACAATTCAGCAGAGGTGAATAGAATACAGAACTAAGAATCTTGAAGTAGTGTAGAGCAGTCTTTAGAGTATGGGAGCAGGGAGTGGGCAAGTCTATATGATACTCATGACAACCATTTTCTGTTGCGAAATGTGGGAGACACTGGCAGATGTCCAGGTTGTCAGGCATAGATTCATAGATTGTAAGCCCTTGTGGGCAGGGCCCTCTATCCCACTGTGCCAGTTGGTCACTGTTTGTATTATCTGGTGTACTGTATGTAAATTCGCAAATGTAAAGCACCATGGAATTAATGATGCTATATAAATAAATAAATAAATAATAATAATAATAATAATAATAGATCTGAGAGACACACTTTTAAGAATTTGACTGGAGCGAGTAAAAGATTGAGATTGTGTCTTCCCTGTAAGTCTGTGGGTATGTTTCCAGATGTTGGGCGAGATGCAGTAGGATCCGGGAAGAAGGTAGGCACATTCATATTCAGGAGGGAATAGTAAAGCCATACTCTAAGATTGTTTGGGCATCAGGAATATATTAGTCCAGGTCTTATCTTCGGTGTTGTCACCAATCTCTAAGAGTGGAGAGATGAGGCCATGTGGTAGTTGTGGTAGGTATGCCCAAACCTCCTCTGACTCTTCTTTTATTGACAATGGAGGCAGGGATCCTGGGTTTTTTATACTTCCTTATGAATTTGTTGTTCAGCGCATTGATTTTCTGGAGGAAGAAGGGAGGTGGAGATGGAAGAATTGTCCTAAACAGATTCAAACATTTCGGAAGTATTATCATTTGAAAGGCAGAACTTCTGCCAAGCTAAGATAGGTTATGTTTAGTATAAGTCTGGAAATCTTTTAAGTTCAGTTAGTCGCAGTAGAATGTTGTCTTGAATGGTTTGAGTAAGTGATGGAGTAATCTTTATTCGAAGAAAGTCCATTTCGGTGGATCCCCAATCAAAGGGGAAATGTTTGTAACTGCTCCAGGGAGGAAGGGGATATGTTCAGAGGGAGTGTGATGATACAAGACTCAGATATGTATTTCTTGAATATCTGTACCGATGAGGTGCAGAAGTACATCCTGGACCGGGAACCCAAGGACATTCACACGGCTGCAGCGATGGCGGATCTGTGTATTTAGTTGGGAGGGTGGGGGCACGATCCAATGCCAACCGTAAACTGGTCTGTGTGGGGGTTAAAGTGGTCATGAGATTTCGGGACACTGGGGCGGATTTTACTCTGGTGCAACCTGATTTGGTCCCCACGGACGGTATCCCCGTGAAAACTCTAACCCTGAGGGGAATTGGACAAGAACACTTAACTGTACCCCATGGCTTGCATCCATCTGGACTGGGGTGTGGGAAAAGGAATGCAGGATGTGGGGCTAATGTCTGATCTGCCTGCTAATGTGCTGTTGGGGACAGATTTAGGGCCCATGGTGTTACTGCGATCAACTGTTTGTTCATGATGACTGAAGCTTGCTGTGAATTAACAATTGCTAATGAAGGTACTGTCAATGTAATTGCCAATTCTTATGAAAATGTACAGGGTAGCTCCTCTGAGGTACTGGAGACAACTTCATCCTCTTCACCCAGTGCCTCAGATCAGCGCCCAACTGCTGACTATGTGCACAGGGGTCAAGTGGGTCACGAGGATCTCAAGGCTGATCCGGGTGAGGGACGGACTGCTGGTATTGCGGTAGTAACCCGCAGCCAGAGTGCTAACAGGGTGTAAGGCGCTCTGACCCTTGAGCCGTCCCCTATATCACCCGGAGATGGTACTGAGACCGCCGTGACTAACAAGGGCGAGGAAATTCGGCTTAGGGAAGAAACAGTTATTGGTACCCCAACCCTACTGGGTGGAGTTGTTGCGGATCTCTTATGACATTCCCCTGGCAGGTCACCTGGGGATTGCTAAAACCAAGGCTCGCCTCAGCCACTTATTCTACTAGCCCAAGGTGGGGAAGGGCGTATCTAGATACTGCCATTCATGTGACACATGTCAGAGGGTGGGCAAGGCGGGGCAAAGGTCAAAGGCCCTTCTGATACCTATGCCCATCATGGTTGAACCTTTCCAGCGGGTGGTTGTGGACCTCATTGGAACCCTGTTCATCCCCAGCAGCTCCGGGAAACGTTTCATATTAACGGTATCTAGACTATGCTACTAAGTACCCAAAAGCTGTCGCTCTGTCCTCAACCCAGGCTGATGTAGTGGCCAAAGCCCTGGTAGGCATCTTCTCCCGTATTGGGTTTCCCAGAGAGATACTCTCTGACCAAGGTACCCAGCTCATGTCTGCCTTGATGCAAGGCCTGTGTAAGGTAATAGAGGTTCAACATCTGGTGTCCAGCCCGTATTACCCACAGACCAATGGCCTGTGTGAACGGTTCAATGGCACCCTGAAGCAGATGCTTCGGATGTTAGTCAAGTCCCTGGGAGCCTTATCTACCGCACCTGCTGTTTGCTTACTGGGAAGTTCCTCAAGTCTCGAGGGGGTTCTCCCCCTTCGAGCTCTTGTATGGGAGACGTGTCCGTGGACCCCTAGCTCGCGTGAAAGAATCCTGGGAAGAAGACACAGCCATCCAAGGTATGCCAGTCGTGGAGTATGTCCTGCGATTCCGTGACCAAATGCAGACTGGCGCAGCTGGTGCATGACAACATGGTCCAGGCTCAGGCTGACCAGAAACGCTGGTATGATCAGAATGCCTGCAAGAGAACATACCAGCCAGGGCAGAAGGTATGGGTCTTAGTCCTTGAGTCCCAGGACAAGCTTCAAGCCAAATGGGCTGGTCCATACGTCGTGCACCAGCAGGTCAGCAGCATCAGCCACCTGGTCATAGTTGATCCAGGCCAGAACAGGCATAAGGTCTTCCATGTCAACATGATGAAGGATCATCAAGACAGGGGAGCCAATGCCTTTCCGGTGTGCAGTCTGTTAGAGGAGGGGGAAGAGGAAGACCTTGTTGACCTGCTCACTCATTTTGGTGAAGAGGGGTCCGCCAAAGAGGCTCATTTTAACCCCCTGCTGACTGAGACCCAGAGGTCCCAACTGAATGATGTTATGTGCACCCTACCCGGTCTGTTCTCCAGGAAGCCTGCGAGAACTGACCGGGCCCTCCTCCACGTGGATACAGGAAATCATGGCCCTATCCAGCGGCCACCATATTGCGTCTCCTCGGAGGTACAGACCCAGCTGCGCAAGGAGCTCGTCGAGATGCTGAAACTAGGGGTGATTCGCCTGTAGTCCTTGTGCCCAAAAAGGACCAGAAACCCAGTTCTGTGTGGACTACAGGGAGCTCAATGCGGTTAGTCAGTAACGTGTACCCCATGCCGCACATCGACGACTTACTGAACACATTAGGTAAGGCCCAGTATCTGTCCATCATGGATTTGAGCTGGGGATACTGGCAGATCTCCCTGTCCCCACAGGCACAGGAGCGGTCGGCCTTTATCACCCCTTTCTGACTGTACTAGTCCACTGTCATGCCATTCGGCATGAAAAATGCCCCTGCCACTTTCCAGAGGATGGTCAACTCCCTGTTGTCGGGATGTGAAGGGTTCGTGGCTGCGTACCTGGACGACATTGCCGTCTTTAGCACCACTTGGGAGGAGCACCTACAGCACCTGTCGCAGGTGCTGGGGTGGATCCACCACGCGGGCTTCACCATGAAACCGGAAAAGTATCAGCTGGGCATGTGTGAGGTCCAGTACCTGGGCCACCGGGTAGGTGAGGGAACTTTGAGACCAGAACCTGAGAAGCTGGACGTAATCATGTCCTGGCCAACCCCCCAGACCAAGCGAGAGGTGATGTCTTTCCTGGGCACAGAAGGGTACTATAGGAAGTTCGTACCAAACTATAGTGCCCTTTCTGCTCCCCTGACAGACCTCACCAAGAAGAAGTTGCCGCAAGCCATCCAGTGGAAGGATGCTTGTGAGCACTCCTTCCAGGCCCTGAAGGCGGCCCTGGCAAGCGCCCCTGTACTTCAAGCGTACGATGAATCCCATCCGCTTGTATTACAGACAGATGCCAGCACCTTTGGTCTCGGTGCTGTGCTGAGCCAGCTTGACTCAGCGGGGCAAGAGCACTCGGTGCAGTACCTCAGTAGGAAGCTTCTTCCATGGGAGGTGGCCTATGCCACGGTGGAGAAGGAATGCCTAGCAATTGTTTGGGCCTGGTGCTTCAGTAATACAATTTCAACATACAGCAGAAGCCCAGCCGGGCCCATGGCCATGCAGATGGCCTGTCCCGGCGAGGTGAAGCTGCGGAGGCGCTCGAGGAAGAGAAGCATAGGCTCCTTCTTCCTCTAAGCACCATCTAAAAAAGGGGGAGGTGCGGAATTCTCTCAGCTAGCAGCCAGTGTGGGAGAGACCCTGAGAGACCGCCGGGGTGGGATCTCTGAACTGGTACCTCATTGACCTGGGGTTTTGGGTATGGAGCTGCAGGATGCCAGCACTCTGGAAATGGACCCAGAGCAGTCCAGGGGTAGCCAGGTGGGTGGAGACTGCCGCAACGGGATCTTTGCACTGGTACCTCAAGGGCCTGGGGTTGAGTGTGGGTCTGAGGAGCGACAGCACTCAGGGAAGGGACCCCAGAACAGGAGGTAGCCAGGTGTACATGGCTCAGAGCCTGAGCCTTAGAAGTGTCTTCACTCAGACTAGAGAGGAAGCGGGTATCAGTGTGCTGGGAATACAGTCAGGTACCAGCGCAGGTCCTGGCGGGGTGAGGCCGCGAAGGTGCCTGCGGAAGGTTATCTTAGGATCGTCCTTCCTCCGAGCACGCTCTAACAGGGAGGAGGTGTGATGATATGAGACTCAGATATGTACAGTGGGGAAAAAAAAGTATTGTCAGCCACCAATTGTGCAAGTTCTCCCACTTAAAAAGATGAGAGGCCTGTAATTGACATCATAGCTAGACCTCAACTATGAGAGACAAAATGAGAAAACATATCTAGAAAATCACATTGTCTGTTTTTTTTTAAGAATTTATTTGCAAATTATGGTGGAAAATAAGTATTTGGTCACCTACAAACAAGCAAGATTTCTGGCTCTCACAGATCTGTAACTTCAAGAGGCTCCTCTGTCCTCCACTCATTACCTGTAGTAATGGCACCTGTTTGGAATTAACAGTACAAAAGACACCTGTCCACAACCTCAAACAGTCACACTCCAAACTCCACTATGGTGAAGACCAAAGAGCTGTAGAAGGACACTAGAAACAAAATTGTAGACCTGCATCAGGCTGGGAAGACTGAATCTGCAATAGGCAATCAATTTGGTGTGAATAAATCAACTGTGGAGCAATAATTAGAAAATGGAAGACATAAAAGACCACTGATAATCTCCCTTGATCAGGGGCTCCATGCAAGAACTCACCCCGTGGGGTCAAAATGAGCAAAAATCCCAGAACCTAGTGAATGACCTGCAGAAAGCTAGGACCTGCAGTGCCAGACGTGTCCCCCTGCTTAAGCCAGTACATATCCGGGCAAGTCTGAAGTTTGCTAGAGAGCATTTGGATGATCCAGAAGAGTATTGGGAGGATGTCAGATGAAACCAAAGTAGAACTGTTTGATATGAACACAACTCGTCGTGTTTGGAGGAGAGTGAATGCTCAGTTGCATTCAAAGAACGCCATACCTACTGTGAAGCATGGAGATGGCAACATCATGCTTTTGGGGCTCTTTCTTATGCAAAGGCACCAGGACGACTGATCCGTGTACATGAAAGAATGAATGGGGCCATGTATCGTGAGATTTTGAGTGCTGGGTCTTTCAGCATGACAATGATCCCATGCACACCGCCAGGGCAACGAAGGAGTGGCTTCGTAAGAAGTATTTCAAGGTCCTGGAGTGGCCTAGCCAGTGTCCAGATCTCAACCCCATAGAAAACCTTTGGAGGGAGTTGAAAATCCGTGTTGCCCAGCGACAGCCCCAAAACATCACTGCTGTAGAGGAGATCTGCATGGAGGAATGGGCCAACATACCAGGAACAGTGTGTGCCAACCTTGTGAAGACTTACAAAAAACGTTTGGCCTCTGTCATTGCCTACAAAGGATATAAATCAAAATATTTAGATGAACTTTTGTTATTGACGAAATACTTATTTTCCACAATAAATTCTTAAAAAAAAAAATCAGACAATGTGATTTACTGGATTTGTTTTCTCATTTTGTCTCTTAGTTGAGGTCTACCTATGATGTCAATTACAGGTCTCTCTCATCTTTTTAAGTGGGAGAACTTGCACAATTGGTGGCTGGCTAAATACTTTTTTTTCCCCACTGTATTTATTGTACTAATATTCGCTCATATACTGTGGTTCCTGTCTGTTAACAGCCAATTAGTCATAGGCTTGTGGGATCTGTAATCAACAACCCTTTGTTCCCCAGAGAGTCACGGACACAGGCCTTTATTTACATAACGCTGCTACACTCATTAACCCGCGGGGGTTCCTACAGAAAGGATGTGCTGGGCGAGCCCTCTGCACACCATCCAAAGACAAGCTGGAGCCAGCTTCACTTCAAAGGGGTTATGGTCTTATAACAATATCTGCCTTGGGGAACCTCTTACCGTCGCCCCGATAAATTCCCTAGATGCGTAAGGTCAAGGCACATGCTCAGAATACAAACGTCACAGTTCCAAGCCTGGTCCACACACTGATCTCCTTACCCAAAGGGGATTGGGGTGTCATCCTTGTGGTCTTCACGTTGGGGATCTCGCCACGAACCCTATAATATTGCTGGCCCGACTCTACAGTCATCGGGGGGAGGAATCATAAGGAAATACGATTTTGAGAGATGTAGAAAGGGGGGCAGGGCTCCTCCTCCTTCTGACCTCACTTAGGGGGGAGACCAGGTTAGGTAAAAGGTCTCAGACCAGGTAGAGGCGGGTCTTTGTCTTCTGTCTTTTGTCTTGTATTGTTCCTAGAGGAGATGTGGGGGCAGGTAATGGTGGAGACTTCAATCATGTGGTTTACCATGCGGTCGAGCATTGAGGCCTGAGACCCTTTTGTTAACCTGGAAAAAATGTAACAGCATGTAGGAAACATACTCTGCAAACTTGCTTAAGAAAGAACCCTGCATCCTACCACATGGGCTCAGAGAAACGGACTATCTACTAATTCTGGTAACCTGCTATATATGGTCTTTTGTTCTGCTGAAAGCCCCCGGATAGCACTGCCCAGATCTAGGGGGTTGTGATGATTCTGCTTAAGTGTGGCTATAACTCAGCTGTATTTTGGTCTCTGGGTAGCGTATTTCTCTCTAGTTCCATTTATTCATACTGTGCGCAGCTATGAGCCTAGGTGTATATTGGCAGTAGTGGCCGGGCTGGAACAATAGGGCTCCATTGAATTCATACACAGTCCTGGCTGATCAAACAAACATGCATTGTCCAGCTGCACTGGTTGACCAGATATGGCTGATAACATTGTATCAGGTCATTTGGTCTCATCTACATACAAAAGATCTGGACTTGATTGCATTAACTCATCAGACATGCTGTTGCCGGTGACCTCATTCTGGGAGGTGGCATAAAGGGTATGAAAGATGAGGTAAGAGTCAGTGGGAAGAGATTATGCTATAGAGTTGATGCTATGGAGATCATGCTAGGGAGTTGACACAGAGACCATGAGGAGAGGCTGCTGTGATGAGATTCTGTTGAGACTGGACTAATGCTGAGATTCCTGTGAAAAGCATGCAGGCTGGATTATTGTTTTAATGCAACATGCTAAACAGCCTCCACTGGTTATTCACACATGACAGAGCATGTGTGAGTGTTGGACTACAGAACCACATCAAGGACATGTGTGGTAAAGTAACTATTTCACCTTTATCCCTTTTATTTTATTTGTACTGTATCTTGTAACTAGTAACTGTCAATGCTTGCATATATCTGCATATCTGTTCTGAACTGTATATGTTAGATTTTAATACCGACCCATTTAGGGGTTAATAAATTATATAAAATTTAGAAGGCTTGTCTTGTATTTATCTGGTGAACCCGACATTCACTGGCGGTGAGTGGTGTGGTTTTTATATGGAAGAGGACTCAGGGTGTGGCCAAAGCGGTTTGGCGCACTGAGGATCTTTCACAGGGGTGCCGCCACTGGAATAGCATGTCCGGGCGCATGCTTTTGGACTGCTTTTAAGTACGTGCCCTGAGCTCATCATCCGGAGCCCAGAGAACCAATCACAGTCTTGTGTTGGTAATATTTCTTTTCCTTCTGTTTTATTCCATTTTTATGTTGTGCACCGTGTCATGTTGCTTTCCACTTGTATTTGCTTGCTAATCGCTTCATGTATTCTCTGTATGTGTTAAGTGTCTAGTACCGACCCGTTTAGGGGTTAATAAAAATATAAAATTTAGAAAGCTCATGTTGTATTATCCTATCGGCTCAGAACACTCACTGGAGTTGGGTTTGAGGCGATCTCAGGTGTGCCGGAAGCGGCTTCGGCAGGACGAGATCCTTCACAGGGAGGGTTTGAGTTTTATTTTCCATAGTGCTTGATCAGGTCGATTGCATGTGAAAGTGAGGTTAAGGAGAGTATATCATCGGTATAGAGAAAGATATCAGGTGAGATGAGTTTGCTATGTTCGCCCAGTGTATCAAGTTGTGCTGTCTGAGTGCTTGTGCTAGTGGTTCGATGCTGAGGATGAATAGCAACAGTGGGCATCCCTGTCTCGTGCTTTTCGGATGTCGAAGCCGTCAGGTAAGATGCCATTCGTAAAGACCCTAGCTGGTGAAGAGTATAGTATCACCATAGCATGTAGTATCATCCTGGAGAATCCAATCTTGTCTAGCACTGAGAAAGTGAATGACCAATTGATATGGTCAATCATCTTTTCGACGTCCAGGGCAACTAGTAAGGAAGGAGTTTTATTTCTTTCTAAAAGGTCGATCAAATGTAGGATACGTCTGGTGTTGTCAGGAGCTTGGTGACCTTTAATGAATCCTACTGTGTTTGTTTGTTTGAGTTGGAAGGGACCTCAAGGGCCATCGAGTCCAACCCCCTGCAAAAGCAGGAATTCCTAAATCATCCCAGCTATATACCTATCCAGTTTCCGCTTGAAGATTTCAATTGATGAAGAACTCACCACCTCCCGTGGCAGCCTATTCCACTCCCTCACTACCCTTACTGTTAGAAAGTTTTTCCTAATGTCTAATCTGAATCTCCTTCCCCTTAGTTTCATCCCATTACTTCTCGTGCTTCCTTCTGCTAATGAGAATAGGGTAGATCCCTCTGCACTGTGACAACCTTTCAGATATTTAAATACCGCTATTAAGTCTCCCCTTAGCCTTCTCTTCTGCAAAGTAAGCAGTCCCAATTCTTTTAGCCTTTCCTCGTAGGACATGGTTTGTAGACCTTCCACCATTTTGGTTGCTCTTCTCTGGACCTGCTCCAATAAATCGATGTCTTTCTTAACCCCTTAATGACCGGGCCATTTTTTGTTTTTGCATTTTCGTTTTTCCCTCCCCACATTCCAAGAGCCATAACTTTTTCATTATTCAGTTCACAGAGTCACATGATGGCTTATTGTTTGCGAAACAAATTGTATTTTATAATCTCACTATTCAATATTCTGTGCAATGTACTGGGAGGCTGGAAAAAAATTCAGAATGAGGTGCAATTGGAGATAAACTGCATTTGCGCCAAATTCATATGGGTTTAATTTTTACACCATTCACTGTGTGGTAAAAATGACATGTTACCTGTATTCTGTGGGTCAGTACGAACACGGCGATACCAAATTTATATAGTATTTGTAATGTTTTGATACCTTTTAAAAAATGTAAAACTTTGCTAAATAGAAAAAAATTTTTGCGTTGCCATATTGTGTCACCTGTAACTTTTTCATATTTAAATGTATGGAGCTGGGTAAGGCGCTCTTTTTATGCGGGACAACATGACGTTTTTATTGATACCACTTGGGGATGGTTTGATCACTTTTTATTCAATTTTTTATAGGAGACAAAGTGTTGAAAAAAACGCTATTTGGCCATTTTGATTTTTTTTCCCCGCTACGCCGTTCACCGTATGGGATAAATATTTTAATATTTTAATAGTTTGGGCATTTTGGAGCGCGGGGATACCTAATGTGTTTGTTTACTTTTGTTTATTTACTTTTATATCTGATCTAGGGAAAGGGGGGTGATTTGAACTTTTGTGGTTTTTTTTAATTTTTACATACTTTTCAAAACTTTTTTTTTTTTATACTTTTACTTGTATGATCAGACTCCCTAGGGACCTTGAAACCTAGGGAGTCTGATCGCTCATACTATTCACTGCGATACTACTGCAAAATGCCTTCACTGCTATTAGACGATGCCTCTGGCATAGTGTAATAGCTATACTGAAATGACAGGCCTGGGAGCCTTCAATAGGCTCCCGGCTGTCATGGCAACCAAGCGCCGCCCTCCGCCCTCCGACGCCCTCAGCCGGCACCCGCGGTGTATGGAGAGCGCTCAGCTCCTGAGCGCTCTCCATACATCGTCATGCGACTCAGGACGTACTATTACGTCCTGGGTCGTTAAGGGGTTAAACTGGGGCGCCCAGAACTGTAAACAGTATTCCAGGTGGGGTCTGACCAGGGCAGAGTACAGCGGAATAATTACCTCTCTTGATCTAGCTTCAATGCTCGTCTTTTTTTGTTCACCTCAGCCCAATGTTCCAGTGTGTCCAAGTCCTTTTGGATGCACTCTCTCTCCTCTCTAGTGTTGGCTATTCCTCCTATCTTTGTATCATCTGCAAATTTTATTAGTTCCCCATTAATCCCATCGTCCAGATCATTTATAAAAATATTAAAAAGTACTGGGCCCAGGACAGAGCCCTGCGGCACCCCCGCTTTTTACTTTCTTCCAGTTTGATGTATAGCCATTTAGAATTACTCGTTGTGCCCGATCATTAAGCCAGTTGTGAACCCACCTCACTGATATTTTATCAAAGCCATACTCGATCATTTTTTCAATAAGAATGTTATGTGATACTTTATCAAAGGCCTTACTAAAGTCAAGATATACTATGTCCACTGCATTCCCCTGGTCCAACCATTCAGTGACTTTATTGTAGAAGGAAATAAGATTAGTCTGACAAGATTTATTAGGCATAAAGCCGTGCTGGCTCTGATTAATTAAAGCCTTCCCATCCAGGTGCCTAATTAAATGTTCTTTAACGATTTGTTCAAAGATTTTTCCTACTATCGAGGTCAGACTTACCGGCCTATAATTTCCTGGGTCGTCCCTATTCCCCTTTTTGTAGATGGGGACCACATTTGCCCTTTTCCAATCTAGAGGGACCACTCCTGTTTCCCATGACTTATTAAAGATTATTGCAAGGGGTTCTGTTATTTCCTCTGCTAATTCTTTTAAAACTCTAGGGTGTAAATCATCCGGTCCTGGGGACTTGGTTTCCTTAATCTTAGCTAAATGTTCTTTTACCAAACCTTCGCTAATAATCGGCTTGGGGTCCTCTTTCCCCTCGCCACTATCACCATTAATGTTGATATTTCCTTCCATTTCTTGGGAGAAGACTGATACAAAATATGAATTTAGTAACTCCACCTGCTGATCCACCATGTTAACTTTTTCACCCTTTTCGTTCTTCAGGACGCCAATGGTTTCCTTCACTTTTCTTTTGCTCTTAACATATCCCCAAAAACCTTTTACCTTACTCTTAACTTCTTTTGCAAGCTTCAATTCGTATTCAGCCTTAGCTTTTTTAATGCTTATCTTGCAGTGTCTGCAAACTGCTGTATACTCTCCCTTAGATATAGCTCCCATCTTCCACTTGTTGTATGTTTCCTTTTTTCTTTTTTAGTAGGTTATGTAATTTTTTGGTCATCCATCCTGGAGTTTTTAGGTGATTCCCATTTTTCTTGCTTCTAGGTATTGTTAGTTCCTGTGCATTAATGATTTCCCTACGGAAAATTTCCCACCCCTCATGTGCATTTTTGTGCTTAAGTAATTTTCGCCATGGAATTCTACTAACCCTTACCTTTACCCCCCTAAAATCTGCCCTACTAAAATTGAGCCTTCTAGTCTTTTGTCTTCTCAGGTCGTCTTCTTCTTACAACCCCAAACTCGAGTATAGCATGGTCGCTGAATCCCAATGTCCCTGCTACCCTTAATTCCTTAACCATGTCCTCCTTGTTAGTTAAAACTAGGTCCAGAATAGATGTTCCTCTCGTGTTTTTTTCTACTAACTGGGCAATGAAGTTGTCTGCTAGAGAGGATAAAAATTTGATAGAGCTTTTACTCGTAGCTGTGTGAGTTTCCCAATGAATATCTGGGTAATTAAAGTCTCCCATGATAACAATTTCATATTTCTTCGAAAGCGTGGTCATTTGCTGTGAAAAAATCTCATCCATGTCTTCCGTCTGTCCTGGTGGTCTATAATAAACACCTATTATGATGTCCTTATCATTGTTTTTCCCCTGAATTGTTACCCAAATATTTTCCAATAAATTATCATTTTGTAAAACTGTGATTTCCGTGGAAATGTGATCTTTTTTTAACATACAATGCAACTCCTCCCCCTCTTTTGTTAGTTCTATTTTTTTTGAATAAGTTGTATCCTTCCATCTGTATATTCCAATCATGTTTATCGTTCCACCAAGTTTCTTTAATACCAATGACATCATATTTTTCCTTCTGTATTATCATCTCTAATTCTCCCTGTTTGTTTCCCATGCTTTGTGCGTTTGTGTAAAAACATTTCAAATTGCGCTCTGATACTTCCTTTTTCTTAATTTCCTTCTGAGTATCCTGTCTTAGGTCCTCATTACCACATCTAGTAACCTTGTTTAGTATATCCTTTAGCTGCATGTTCTTGTCTTTCTTTTTACTTCCCATCCCCTCCTCTTCTAGTTTAAAGCCCTCCTGATAAGTGTGGCAAGTCTTCTGGCAAATATGTGTTTCCCAGTCTTTGTGAGATGTATACCATCTCTAGCAAGGAGTCCTTCATAGAGGTAATTCACTCCATGGTCCAGAAACCCAAATCCTTGCTCTCTACACCACTGTCGAAGCCACTTGTTTAGCTCTAGTATTTTATTCCATCTCCTGATACCATAACCATCAACTGGGAGAATTGATGAAAATACTACCTGCGCATCCAGTTCCTTCACTTTCTTTTACTAGATTTTCAAAGTCTTTACGAATAGTTGGTAAATCATTTTTTGCCGTGTTGTTTGTACCCACATGTATCAGCAAAAATGGGTAGTTATCCTTGGAGCTGAAGAGGCCTGGAATCCTATCGGCCACATCCTTAACTTTTGCTCCTGGGAGGCAGCATACTTCTCGTGCAGGTATATCTGGCCTGCAGACAGCTGCCTCTGTGCCCCTTAGCAGTGAGTCGCCCATAACCACTACTCTTCTTTTTTTTTCCTCGCTACGCTATTTCTTGTTGCTCCCTCTTGTCTCTGGGTGACTTTTGTTTCTTCTTTTGCTGATAGATTATTCTTCTCATTTTCATCAGTCTGCATAAGAGTTTCATATCGGTTACATAGCTGTGTAAGTGGTGATGGCCTTGTGATCCTTTTGCATCTCTTGGTCACCTGTATCCAATTATCTGCCTCTGTAGGTTCACTCAAGTATTCTTCCCTTACTATATTTTGGAGGTTTGCTTCAGCCTCCACCACTGTAGGCTCTCTCATACTTTCTTCCCTTACTATATTCAGGAGGCTTGCTTCTGCTTCATCAATAAAAACCTCACTTTCTTTAATGCCTCTCAACGTCACTATTCTTTCTTCCAACCTCTGCACTTTATCTTCTAAAAGGGCCACTAGTTTGCATTTCATACAGGTGAAGTTGGCTTTATGGTCAGGCAAATCTGTAAACATATAGAATATGCTGCAGCTTACCATGTGAGTTTTCTCCTCTTCCATATTCCTCTCTCCTGGCTTTGCCGGGCTGCTGCTCACTGCCGTAAATCTCTCACCTGGCCCCACTGGGCTGCTGCTCGCCGCTGGGACACAGCGGTCTACCCTCCGCACGCTGCAACGCTGATTCCCGCTCACAGCTGACTCCCGCTCACAGCTGACCAGCGGGCACGGCAGGCTGCTCCCCGGGTGGCGGTCTGGGTGTCCGTCCCTCCCTCCCGTGTAGGTCTGCCTCCGCTCTTCCTCTTGCTGCTGCCGCCCGGCAGTAGGCCGGCAGCTCTCTCCTGGCCGCACTGGGCCGCTGCTCACCGCTGTGAAAAGCCCCCGGGTCACAGCGGTCTGCCCTCCGCACGCTGCAACGCCGCTCACAGCTGACTCCTCTCGCTCACGTGACTCGATCAGGCTAGGTAATACGGGGGCCAGTCTGGAGGCCAGTAACTTAGCGTACAGCTTTAATGTCAGCGTTTAGTAATGACATTGCCAGGGGTACTGTAGGAGAAGGCTTTGAGGTTGAAGCCTGGTGTGCCCGCAGGGTGAGGGTGAGGACAATGTGGTAGGATGTAGAGTCGTATCTTTCAAGATGATGGACTCCTGTACCCTGTCGTTGGTGCACAGTAGCAGTGTGGGTGTTAGTGATCCCGCTGGAGGTAGGTGCTGAGGTCACTGTAGTGGAAGAAACTCCTGAGAGGTGGGCCAGATCCATGGATCCCGGGCAGTGATTCGGCCTGCAGCCCGGCCGGGTTATGAATTGTGGGGATAAGGTTGCAGAGGCCAGAAAATCAAGATGGCGTTTTCTCTATTCAGCAGTGGTAGGCTGCAATTTCTAAGAGTTGATAATCTCCATGGCACGTGGCCGGATAATACCCCAGATAAGTGGACTGAGGCCTGGGGGAGAGCCTCAAAGTATTTGGAGGTGGATAAACTCAGGGATTGAGCCAATTTATGATGGATTCTGATAGCCACGCCCCCTGTGGTGTATATCTATTGAACCAGTGATCAGAAGATATGGTGGTTCAAATCTCCTATTAGGGCAAAAAGACGATGTAAAAAAAAAAATAATAATAATCGTGGTTAAAAATTAATAAAGCCCCAAAAATTAAATAAAATATAAAATATTTTATCTAAAAATAAAAAAAACATATTTGGTATCACCACGTCTGTAAAAATCCAAACAATAAAACTAAAACTAAAACATTTAAACCACATGGTGAACGACATAAAAAAAACGCAGGAAATAATGATTTTTCGCCATCAATAAAAAGTGATCAAAAAGTCAGTTGAAAACCAAAATACCAATAACAAATATAGCTCTTCCTGCAAAAAAATAAGCCCTCAACCAGCTCTGTCAACAGAAAAGTTAAAATGTTATACCTTTCAGAAGATGGCGATGCAAAAATTTGATTTTTTTTTTTTCCTAAATGGAATTTTATTGCAAAATTAATAATGCATAAAAACACATAAATTGTGTATCACTGTAATCGTACTGACCTATAGAATAAAAGTAACATTTTTATATATGCCATACGCTGCATGGCAAAAGATTTAAATGTAAAAAAAAAAAAAGCCAGGTTTTGTGTGTGTGTGTGTGTGTGTTTTTTTTTTTTTTTTTTTTTTTTTTTTTTAAATCCCACCCAGAAAGTTTTTATAACATTTAGTCAATAGGTTATAGACACCCCAGAATGATGTAATTAAAAAGTACATCTCTTTGTGCAAAAAGACAAAAACTCCAAAAATCACCAAATCATTAGGACAAAACTGGCTGCGGCAGGAAGAGAAATGCATAAGTAGGTTCGCAGCATCGCCTCACTCTTGCCGCCGGCTTCCTGCAGTGGGGGAGTAGGATGATGTGCGGGACCTGGGCATGGAGGACAGGATGTCCCAGCAAATCCATCCCGGCATCCATCGTGCTATTACGGCGGAGATGATGGGGGCCGGTCTGCTGCAGAGCGGTCGCCATAGCTACCAGATCTCCGCTGAAATGTACAGCGCAGACCCGGAGCTAATGCCTGGGCATTACTAATTCAAAGTTCCCCCTAAAGTATAAAAGTAGCCCCAGGGGCCGGTCCCCACCTGTCCGAACCTTTCAAGTTTCTGGCCGACTCCCGCACAGCGAGATAACGGGAGCTGAGCTGTTCTTGTGACAGCTGGGATCCTTATGAAGGCTCCCAGGCTTGTCATAGTAATATTACTATTGCGGCTGGTCTGACCAGCCTCTGTAGTAATGTACAGAATCTCTCATAGACTGCAATACACTTATATTGTAGTCTATGGGACTTGCAATCAAATGATTGCAGGTTCAAGCCCCTTAAGGGGCTAATAAAATAGTAAAAATAGTAAAAAAAAAAAAAGTGCGAACCGCCGTTTTTTTTTTGCTGTTTCGCCTCTGATTTGAAGAAGTAATCAAAGCAATAGACGTTCCCCAAAAAGGTAGAACTAAAAAGTACATCTGGCCCCTCAAAAAAAAAAAAAAAAAAAATGCCCTATGCATCCCCGTACAGCTGCAGGGCCACCTGTCAATGTGGCAAATTTTTTTCCCCATTTTCCTAAAACCTAGGTGCGTCTTATAGTCTGAAAAATACGGTAGTTTTTCAACAAAAAATTAGGTTTTATATTCAGCATGGCTTATTTTCTGGACTCCTAGTCAGTGTGTAAATTAACCAATAGTTTAGTATAGTAGAAGGCTGTAAACTGCTTGTGTTATCTCTAGCTAGGCTCCCTGCTGAGAGAGAGCAAACATTCAGGAAGAAACTGAAGAGAGGGGCTGGCAAGGGAGCAAATTCTGCTAGCATGTCAAGAAGGAAGACTCTTTTACTTTACTATGATCACTATAAAGAGTTAAATTTTGTAGATACACACATGGACAAAATTGTTGGTACCCCTCGTTTAATGAGAGAAAAACCCACAATGGTCACAGAAATAATTTTGAATCTGACAAAAGTAGTAATATATAAAAATTCTATGAAAATGAACAAATGAAAGTCAGACATTGCTTTTCAACCATGCTTCAACACTTTTTTTTTTTTTTTTTAAATAAAGAAAACTCATGAAACAGGCCTGGACAGAAATGATGGTACCGTTAACTTAATATTTTGTTGCACAACCTTTTGAGGCAATCACTGCAATCAAACGATTCCTGTAACTATCAATAAGACTTCTGCACCTCTCAACAGGTACTTTGGCCCACTCCTCATGAGCAAACTGCTCCAGTTGTCTCGGGTTTGAAGGGTGCCTTTTCCAGACTGCATGTTTCAGCTCCTTCCAAAGATGCTAAATAGGATTTAGGTCAGGGCTCATAGAAGGCCACTTCAGAATAGTCCAATGTTTTCCTCTTAGCCATTCTTGGGTGTTTTTAGCTGTGTGTTTTGGGTCATTATCCTGTTGCAAGACCCATGACCTGTGACTGAGACCAAGCTTTCTGACACTGGGCAGCACATTTCTATAGAATCCCTTGATAGTCTTGAGATTTCATTGTACCCTGCACAGATTCAAGACACCCTGTGCCAGATGCAGCAAAGCAGCCCCAGAACATAACAGAGCCTCCTCCATGTTTCACAGTAGGGACAGTGTTCTTTTCAAGATATGCTTAATTTTTCCGTCTGTGAGCATAGAGCTGATGTGCCTTGCTAAAAATTTCTATTTTTGTCTCATCTGTCCATAGGACATTCTCCCAGAAGCTTTGTGGCTTGTTAACATGTAGTTTGGCAAATTACTTTTGTCAGATTCAAGTTATTTCTGAGACCATTGTGGGTTTTTCTTTCATTAAACGAGGGGTACCAACAATTTTGTCCACGTTTGTAAAAGTGATGATAAAAGTCTAAAAAGCTTCCATTATCACAGTGTAACTCCTGGACAGTAAAGTCAGCATAGAGATGCTGCACTTATCACTATTGCAGGAGCAGGTGTATATCACAGGTGTTTCACTTCAATTAAGGTGACTGCAGCATTGGGCATCAGATAAAGCAATGTAAATAGCCAGATTAGCGAAGTCTAGGGGTTAACAAACTATGGGGTGTGTTTTCTCCTTTTTATACTACTTTTGTGAAAATTAGAAATTTGGGCCTAATGCAACATTTTATTGGAGAAAAAAAAAAGTAATTTTTCATTTTCACATCCCATTGGCAGTAAATACAGTGAAACAGCTGAGGGTTCAAAATGCTGACTATACCCCTCAATAAATTCCTTGAAGGGTCTAGTTTTCAAAATGAGGTCATTTGGTGGGGCTTTCCACTGCGCTGGTATCTTAGGGGCTCTGCCAATGCAACATGGCACCTGAAACTGATCACATCAAAATCTGCCCTCCGAAAAGCTCAGTGGTGCTTCTTCCCTGCTGTGTACCAATACAGAAATTTATATCCACATGTGGGGCATTTCTGGAGCTGGGAGAAATTCCTTAACAAATTGTGTTTTTTTTTTTTTTGTTTTGTTTTTTGTTTTTTTTTAACCCTTTGAAAAAAAATGAAATATAAATATGGAATTTTCCATATTTATGTCCAATTTCTGTGAAAGATCTGTAAGGTCAAAGTTCTCACTATACCCCCTTGATAAATTCCTTGTGGGGTCTAGTTTCCAAAATGAGATTACTTTTGGGGGGTGGTCATTTCCACTGTTTTGGCACCTTGGGGGCTCTGCAAATAGAACATGGTACCTGAAAACTATTCCAACAAAATCTGTCCTCTGCTAATTGGCGCTCTTTCCGTTTCAAGCTTTGCCTTGTGCCGGTACAGCAGTGCACCAGCACATTAGGGCTAAAGCAACAATTTATTGGAAAAAGGTCGTTTTTAATTTTTCAAATGCCCTCCATGACAGCACCACAGGAGGTTGTATCTTCAGGGGCAGGAAAAGCACACTCCAGAGGTTAAATAGCCCCTCCCTTCCTCAGTTTTTTCCTTTCCCTATTAGTGGGCAGACAAGAGGTTTTGTGTGTGTGTGTACTTACCTGGCAGAGTGGGGTCCAGTGCGTCTGGCTCTGCAGTTCTGCGCCATTTCTCCTCGGAGTCTCGGTGGTACCGTCTCTTCCGGTGCCATTCTGGTAAATTAGAGACGAGTAGTGCAGGCCTCGATCCTTTCTCCGAGGCTCCCTGGCCTGTAGTGTCCTCTGCCTGCTTGCCGGAGCCTGTTTTCCACGCTGGGATGCACAGATGTCCCTTCCAGTTTTGGGAAAAGGCACCAAAAAGAGGGAAATTTAAAAAGTTTGGCGTCCTGAAGGAGCAGGTGGACCAGAGACATTCCTATTGGAGGCGGTTTTAAAAAGCCTCCCATATCAAGCTTTTTTCTCAAGGTAGGACCATCTGTGTCTGTCATAATGCTTAGAGATGGCGTATGAGCCTGGCGTACCTCCAGCCCCAGTGAGTAATCTGGTAATGGGTTGTTACATGGTATGTTTATTGGGGTTCTCATTTCCATTTATTGTCATGTATTTATTTAGGGAAAAGAAGCTAAAGATGTATCTTCCAAATCTAAGAAATTGGCTGTACTTCCAATCCTCCCTAGCTTCTTTTCCCCATATCTTTTCCTCTTCTGAGCCACAATCTGCGGCTAAGAGGAGGAAATTAATTACAGAACCAGATTCAGACGATCCCATCTGTGTCCAAAGATTTCCTTGAGGAATGGGAGTTACCTGGGGGCCTTCAGATGTTGAGGATAGAAGATGCTACTTCTCATCTGAATTTACTCGAACTTTTTTCTGCTGTTAGAAACACCATGTATATAGAAGTAGTTCAGGAGAAGCAAACAGTTCATGATGATATGTTTGCAGGGCTTAGACCAGGGGTGTCAAACTCATTTTCACCGGGGGCCACTTCAGCCTCACAGGGTACCTTGAAGGGCCAAGATTATTTTACACATGTATAAAAGTAACTTCTCCTTAACAGTTAAGTGAGCTATTAAGGAGTAGTTACATTTGTAAATTACTACTGTTACAATCGGCCCTTTGTTAAAACCTAAGACATTGGCATGTTACATACTATCCTCATCCGTTTCTGAATATATCAAAAATTAAGCAATATACAAATACCGTTTACCCCTGCAAACGGTATTATGCTCTATAGTTGCCTCTGCACACGGTATTATGCCCCACAGCGGCTCCTGCACACGGTATTATGCTCCATAGCTGCCCCTGCAAACGGTATTATGCTCCATAGTGGCCCCTGCACACGTAATTATACTCCATAGTGGCCCCTGCAGTTGGTATTATGCTCCTTAGTGGCCCCTGCATTGGTATTATGCTCTATAGTGGCCCCTGCAAATTATATTATGCTCCTTAGTGGCCCCTGCATTGGTATTATGCTCTATAGTGGCCCCTGAAAATTATATTATGCTCCATAGTGGCCCCTGCACATGGTATTATGTCCCATAGTGACCCACTCATGAACTATTATACTCTGGGGTCTTTTCAGACCCCAGAGTATAATGATCGGAGACCCAGGTGGTGACAAACATAAAACCAGTGTTACTTACCTGGGCTCCGGTGCGCTCCCTGCGTTCGGCCTTCTTCAATGTCACACAGACCGGCGTCGCAACATAATGACGTCAGGCTGCCTCACGTGACGCCTGGGACGTCACCAAAGAAGGCCGAAGACTGCTGGGAGTAACATCAGATCGCCGGAGAGGTGAGTAACAATGGTTTTTACGTTTATCACCTTCCCTGGGTCTCCGATTATTATACTCCGGGGTCTGAAAAGCCCCCGGAGTATAATAATAGTAGTATTTGATGGGGTTCGCGGGCCGCGGCCTCACTTACCATCCCCGCTCCTGCACACAGCTGCTTCTGCGTCCCATAGCAGAAGGGGAAGCGGGAGTGGCCACGACCAGCAGCGGGGATCGATAAGTAAATAGGCCGTTACATGCCAGGGATGCTCCAGCAGGCAACGGCCTATTTATATATATATATATATATATATATATATATATATATATAAAACTTATCCTCACCTACCTCCGATGCCTTGATGCAGCCGCCGCCTCCTCTTCTTGTCTGCGTGTCAGCGTAGGAGGCGCGATGACGTCATTGTATCGCCGCCTGCGCTGACATGCAGAGGTCTCGTAAACCAGCCCAGGACAGGTATCGCGCAGCTTTGTTTTTTTTTTTTTGTTTTTTTTTTAAGCGGCCTGTCCTGGGCTGGTTTACGTTACATAGACAATAAAAAATGCCGCGGCCCTGCGGGCCAGATAAGTGCCGGGCCGGATAACAGAAGGCAGCGGGCCGAATTCGACCCGCGGGCCTTGTGTTTGACACCTGTGGCTTAGACCAAAGGAAAAACTAGTATTTCCCATTCACGAGAATTTAGGATGAGTGGCTACATCCAGAGAAAAGGCTGTTTCTGTCCCAGGAAATTAAGGATAGGTTTCCTTTGGATGAGTCTAAAATCAAAGGTTGGGCCGAAGTGCCAAAATTTGATATACAGGTTGCTGAAGTGGGGAAAAAAGACTTTGAAGACTTGTCTCAACTTAATGGAAAGCTGACAGACTCCTTAAGGGAAGATATCTTGTCCTCCATTCCTCTGCTACAGAAGGCCACTGGCGTCCTAGCAGACGCATCGGCAGAGTCTGTGGGGATTGCCTGTAGATCTAGGGTCCTCTCAAATACAACTTGCCGCACATTATGTGGGCCGGTGACCCAGTATCTAAACAGAAGCTATGTGTTCTTCCCTTCTAGGAAGAATGTGTTTGGTCCTGAATTAGATACGTTGCTTAATAAAATCACTTCCAGAACCAAAACCTACTAAGAAAAAACAGCCGTTTCGAGGATACAATCCTGAATATAAAACCAAGGGTAAAACAGGAAGATGGAGTTATCCTAATGAGGGCAAAGGAAGAAATATAAACTTTAAAACCTTTAACCCCTAGACGTCGCCAATCTGCCTTTTTACATCACTGTAGCTGATGCCCCGTGCTGCAGTCACGTTAAATAAAGTCAGCTGGCTCAGCTGTGTTGGAGAGCTAAGAGCTGGCTATTATGTGCAAAGGTTTATTGTTAGGGAGTTCCTCTATGACTGTCATGTCCCAGGACTTGGTTTAATTCACTGACATGTATCTGTGATACTGTTTGTCTTTGTAGTTTGTCCCTTTTCTCTCTCTGTATCCTTAGCTGTGATGCTGTAGCTCCTCCTCTCTCCCCCTCAGTTTAGTTTCACTTCTTTGTAAGCAACATGTCTGCTCAGCTCCTGGTATTTCATCATTTTTCACCTACTGCTGTATGAGGTTCTACAAGATTTACTTGGATTAAAGCATCTGGAATCTTATCTACGCCTCCTCAGTTGAGTTGAACACTATCTGATAGATATCTTGGTGTAAATTGCTGGTTAGCATAGAGACTACAGGACACTCTCACAACCTCACACTTGCAGCCAAGCTATTGAGTCAGAACAGTGAAAAATGATGCATAAAGACTGCCAGATACGGCTGTAAGACAGTTCACCAACTTCTGACATACAGTCAGTCACAGCAAGTTACCTGAGGCCAGAAGGAATCAGCATTGTGTAAGTTGCATCTGCAGCTCAGACCCCCTCAGCATAGAAGATTCTATCAAGCAGCCATCTTACTCCAGCAAAGTTATATTTATCCTGTTTGTGTTGCATCATGGCTGAAGGGCACCCTGAAGCACAAGGTAGCATGGACCTCAGTCTGCAGCCCAGTGAGAAGGCTAGACGCTCAATTAAACAGGTTAGAGACAATCTAGAAGGTTTAAAGCATGAACTTTCCTGTGAACTCTCAAAATGGTGGCAGGAAATACAGACTAAGATATCTGCCATGTGCTTGCCTGCATACCATATATCACCACTAGAGGGAGCTCTGCGACAGCTTTGTTCTATGCATGGACATTATAAAATGAAAGCTGAGGAGTATGAAAGCATATTGAGGAAATTTCATACAGACGATTCCTTAGTTGAATTGCAAAGCTTCCAGCATCTCAATTCAGAACGAGACAGCTTAGTACATGAAACTAAGTTAAGGACAGAGGCAAGAATTGCGCAACTGCAGGAAATGGCATCCCATGTTTCTGAGTCTACCAAGCGTTCAAAGTGTACATCTAAGTCACGTTCCTCAAAATCTTCCACACTCAGTGAGCAACTTATAAAAGCACGTGCAGAGGCAGAAGCTACTAAGATACAGGCAGCCTTTGCACAACAGAAAGCAGAAATGGAAGCTAATGCAGCTCAAAAAAGGGCAGAACTAGAAGCTCTAGAGAAACAGTATGAGCACGCTGCAGCCATGGCAAGGTTAAGCATTTTAGAACAAGCCATCAGTGGAAGTGAAAGAGACAGCACCAGTTTGTGTGATGTGGAAACAGAGGATTCCCTTAAGCGCACAAGAGACTATGTACTAAGCCAAAGCAGTGAATCCCTATTTGCCACAAATGTTCCTGTCAGGGACGACATTTCTCCAGAGCAACAGGGCACAGTATCTTCTGCAGCACACCGCATTCAAGGTCAGTACAATGCCCTGCCTGTCCAGCATCCAGTTTCTTCTTCCTTCATGGATTCCCAAAGCCTTGCACCTCAGCAAATGCAATATACTGATACTCAGGTAAACACCAATGTGACACCATACCACCAGACTGCAAACAACCGTCCAGTCTCACATCCATATGTGGCTAAACCTATGGACTTTAAGCTAGCTCCTAGGCTGAATGCCTACGCAGCCCCTACACTACCTACCTCTGTTAACCAGAACCCCACTAACAACGTAATCACCGCTACTCAGCCAGCAACTCAATATTTAAAGTCAGAGAGAACAGACATGTCAGAGTTTGCAAGGTACATGGTTCGCCGTGAGCTTACTAAGACTGGACTCACAAGGTTCGATGACCAACCTGAGAACTACAGAGGCTGGAAATGTTCCTTCAAAACTGCAATTAGTGACCTTGGCATTACTGCAGCTGAAGAATTAGATTTGCTTATCCGGTGGCTTGGCCCACAGTCCACAGAACGTGCTAAAAGACTCAGATCCGTCCACATTTACAACCCCATAGCAGGCCTTACCGCTGCTTGGGAAAGACTGGAGAAAACCTATGGCAGTCCTGAAGCAATAGAGAATGCTCTGTTCAAACGATTGCAAGGGTTTCCAAAGATATCTGGTAAGGATCATCAGAAATTTCAAGAACTTAGTGACCTACTCATGGAGCTCCTACTAGCCAAGGCGGACACTCTCCTACCGGGCCTCAGTTACCTGGACACTGCTCGTGGGGTAAACCCGATAGTCACCAAGTTGCCATATAATATTCAAGAAAGGTGGACCACAGTTGGGTCAAAATACAAAAATGAGAATCAAGTCTCCTTTCCTCCATTTTCCTACTTCTGTGAGTTTATCAAGAACATTGCAGAATCCAAGAATGACCCAAGCTTTTCCTATGGGGATCCCAGTGTTCCTGGTTCACCTCCTATTAAGTATGACAGCTCACATTCTAACTACAGAAACCGCAGAGGCCCAGTTTCGGTGAAAAAGACTGATATTCTTCCTATACCTACATCAGCACCAGAAGAAAGCAGTTGCAACAACAACCAAGACGAAAAGGTAGAAAATCCTAACCGTCTGTGTCCTATTCACAAGAAGCCTCATCCCCTCAAGAAGTGTATTGGCTTCAGGAGGAAACCAATCCAGGAACGTAAAGAGCTTCTAAAGAAACTAGGGATATGTTTCAAATGTTGTGTCTCTACTGAACATGTTGCTAGAGACTGTAAAATTGCTATTAAGTGTATAGAGTGTGGCAGTGAGAACCATGTACAAGCTCTTCATCCATCCCAGCCTAGTGCCACACCGCCTAGAGGTTCCCCTTCCCCAACTAAGCATGGCGGGGAGAACACAGATCAATCAGCAAATACTACCACAGTATCTTCCTCATGTACAGAAGTCTGCGGAGAAGACCTTTGTGACAAGTCCTGTGCAAGGATATGCCTAGTCAATATATACCCCAAGGGCCAACCAGAAAGGGCTCTGAGGGTGTACGCCATCTTGGACGACCAGAGCAACCACTCACTTGCAAGGTCAGAACTCTTTGATCTGTTTAACTTAAAGGGTGATACTTATCCGTATACCTTGGGTACTTGTAGTGGCATATCAGAGGTTTCTGGAAGAACGGCCTGTGGTCTCGTAATAGCTTCTCTCAAGGGCAATTTGGAGATACCTTTGCCCACACTTGTTGAGTGCAACCAGATACCATCAAACAGAGAAGAGATACCCACACCAGAGGCGGCTTTCCAGCACCCTCATCTAAGGGCTATAGCCAGTGAAATACCATCCCTTGACAAAAATGCAGACATTCTAGTTCTGCTAGGTAGAGACATTCTCAGACTGCACAAAATACGCCAGCAAATTAATGGACCACATGATGCACCATTTGCCCAGCGCCTCGATCTAGGATGGGTAATCATTGGCAACGTCTGCATAGGTAGGATGAAAAGGCCCACCAATATTTCTTCATTTAAGACGCATATGTTACCAAACGGTCGCAGCACTTGTTTTCAGCCATGTCCACATCACTACCAAGTGAAAGAGAAGATAAGCAACAGTAAGTGGCTGCATAATCACCGAGACAACGTGAATACTTTCCTGCCTGGGGACGACACCCTTGGATTAACAGTGTTCAATACAACAAGTGATGACAACAAGCTGGCACCGGCTATAGCTGATAAAGAATTTCTCAAACTTATGGACAAGGAATTCATTCAAGATGATTCCAACAGCTGGGTAGCACCTTTACCTTTCCGCTCCCCGAGATCAAAACTACCAAACAATCTGAAGCAAGCAGTTTCTAGATTTTCCTCTTTAAAACGTACCCTCATGAGGAAACCAGAGATGGAGAAACACTTTGTAGGTTTCATGCAGAAGGTATTTGAGAGAGATCATGCAGAACCTGCACCTCCATTAAAGGAAGGAGAAGAATGCTGGTACCTTCCATCATTTGGCGTGTATCACCCTCGCAAACCTGACCAAATCAGGGTCGTGTTCGATTCTAGTGCTCAGTATGAAGGCGTCTCTCTCAACAACCTGCTCCTCACTGGTCCTAACCTAAACAACAGCCTCATAGGAGTCTTAATCCGTTTCAGACAGGAACCAGTTGCAGTGATGGCCGACATCCAACAGATGTTTCATTGCTTCATTGTTAAGGATGATGACAGAAACTATCTGAGGTTCCTATGGCATAAGGACAATGATGTCAACAATGAAGTCATAGATTACCGGATGAAGGTACATGTCTTTGGCAATAGCCCATCTCCTGCAGTAGCGATCTATGGACTGAGAAGGACCGCCCAAGAAGGTGAGAAAGAGTATGGCTCTGATGCTCGTCAGTTTGTTGAGAGGAACCTCTATGTTGATGATGGTCTTAAATCCTTACCTGCAAGTGAAGAAGTGATCGATCTCCTCTCTAGAACACAGGAAATGCTGTCTGTAGCTAACCTCAGACTTCACAAGATCATCTCCAACAATATGGAGGTAATGAAGGCATTTCCCTCTGATGATCATGCAATCAACTTGAAGGATCTTGATCTCAGTTCTGATGCTCCTCCTATGCAACGCAGCCTAGGATTGCTATGGAACACTGAACAAGACACATTCACATTCCAAGTGTCTTCTTGTGACAAACCTTTCACCAAACGAGGAGTTTTATCTGTTGTGAACAGCATTTATGATCCTCTTGGTTTCATTGCTCCCATCACCATTCAAGGCAAGCTACTACCAAGACAGCTTACCACTGAGAACATGGACTGGAACACTCCACTGCCTGCTGAGAAACAACTGAGGTCTGACTGTGGCACTAACTTCGTTGGAGCCTGCAAAGAACTGCAGTTAGACAACTTCTTATCCAACAATGGGTGCACTTGGACGTTTAACCCTCCACATTCATCCCATATGGGAGGTTCCTGGGAACGTATGATTGGGATCACACGCAGAATCCTTGACTCTATGTTGAAGGACCACAAGTCGACACTGCTTACCCATGAGACGTTAATAACCTTTCTTGCTGAAGTGTCTGCGATAATCAATGCAAGGCCACTTGTCCCAGTATCTTCAGACCCTGAATCTCCAATTATCTTAACCCCAGCAACGCTTCTTACTCAGAAAATTGGTACTGCTGCTACCTCTCCACGTACCTTAGATCACAGTGACATTTACAGACGCCAATGGAAACAAGTTCAACACCTGTCCAATGTGTTCTGGCACCGCTGGAAAACAGAGTACCTCCACATGCTACAGAGCCGTCACAAATGGCAGACCTCAAAACCTAATCTCCAGGTGGGTGACCTCGTCCTTCTAAGGGATAAAGAAGTCCATCGGAATGAATGGCCTATGGGTCTCATCACTAAAGTTGTCCCTAGTGATGATGGAAAGACACGGAAAGTGGAGGTCAAGGTAACCAAGGGAGGCTCAGTGCGAGTTTTCTTCCGCCCAATTAATGAACTGGTGCTTCTTCTTCCAAGAGGAGACGTCACATAAAAGAAGATAAGGACACCATTCACAGCTCATGGCGGGGAGCTTCCTTCCATGAACTAAAACCGTGTTCTTGTGGATTACAGTGTGGGTCGGTGGAGGTGTTGGCAAATTGCGGCTTCCCGATCTGAAGATTGGTTTATTTGGACTAACTGTTGATTATTGTTTGTTGTGCATGTTTCTTTTTTGTTTTTCATGTTTGAAGAGGACTTTATGGACATCTCAGGACATTTAATGTTTGTTTTCATTGAAATCTAAAGATTTCAGGCGGGGAGTGTCATGTCCCAGGACTTGGTTTAATTCACTGACATGTATCTGTGATACTGTTTGTCTTTGTAGTTTGTCCCTTTTCTCTCTCTGTATCCTTAGCTGTGATGCTGTAGCTCCTCCTCTCTCCCCCTCAGTTTAGTTTCACTTCTTTGTAAGCAACATGTCTGCTCAGCTCCTGGTATTTCATCATTTTTCACCTACTGCTGTATGAGGTTCTACAAGATTTACTTGGATTAAAGCATCTGGAATCTTATCTACGCCTCCTCAGTTGAGTTGAACACTATCTGATAAATATCTTGGTGTAAATTGCTGGTTAGCATAGAGACTACAGGACACTCTCACAACCTCACACTTGCAGCCAAGCTATTGAGTCAGAACAATGACACCTGAACCAGTTGGTTCCCTTATCACCACTGTGATCATAATTATTTAACCATTTGTGGTGATCACAGTGAAATAAAAGTAAACTCCTGAAGCAAGATGGATGTGATTGTGTTTCAGAAGCTGCTCTCCTCTTTCTCAGCTTCTTCCTGAGCGCTGTTCTGCATGTAGAAAGCCTCCCCAGTGCTATCAGAAGAAGCTGACAGCACTGTCCTTCATGCAGGGCTGCTCTTAGGGACTTGCCCTGTGATAGAATCATTTGCCTCCCTTTATCACCACTGTGATCATCATAAATGAACTATGATGATTAACAGTGAAGTGAAACTAACTTCTGAAGCAGGATGTGTATGAAATTGTGCTATCAGAAGCTGCTCCCCCTGCCAGCCCCTCCCCTCACCTTCTGCCTGGAGCTCTTCTAGTAGGAGCCTCCCTAGTAATAACTGAACCAATAGGTTCAGTATGTGGCTCTGTGATCATTATGATTCAACTTATCATGATGGTCACAGGAAAGTTTGTTTTACAAATAAACTTTTTCCACTGCTGAAACTCTCTGCCTCCTTCACTTTTCTGTCAGCTGAGGAAGAGAGAAGGAGATATTGTGACAGCAGCCATGCAGTAAATGCATTTGAAAAACAGAAATGTATATGCTGAATATAAAACCATATTATATCTGATTTTTTGCAAAAAAACCTGTATAAATGTGTAGTCACTATAATCAGAAGAAATAAAACATATTTTAATATGCTTGTACAATAGTACAGTAATACCTCGTACATTCGCGAGGTTAGGTGCCAGAGAGGATCGCGAGGAATCGCGAATGTTTGGTACAAGCGCTTAGAAGCGCTTACAATGCCGGTTTCTAATGTTTAACCCCTAAATATCAATAAACTTTACCCTACAGTACTGTACAGTATACTAAAGTATACTGTACAGTACTGTATATTAATACATTCATTCATTTTTCTTATACACTCACAGTAAAATGAAACTAATTACCGGGTACGTAACGAACAGAACGCTACTACCCAATAGCGAAGGTGTTTTTTTTTATTAAATTTCACAGATCTGAAAAAAAGAGTAAAATCTATATATGTTAGTTGCCAAAAAAATATCGCAAATCTGTGAATTCGCAAATTCGGAAACGCGAGTGTACGAGGTATTACTGTATATAAAAAAAAATTATAGTATATAGACAAAAGAAGCAAAATTTACATTTTCACATTTTATACCATTTTTCTACTTCTAACAAAAAAAATAAAAATATTCAATTTATTTACAAAGTAAGGCTCCTTATTTCAAGCCTTATGTGTCCTGAAAAAAACATGGCAAAAATAGTCAAGATGCTACAAACCATTAAAAAGATATTGGTATGTAAAACAATGCATACCTAAAGTGCTAAATTTGGCTTGAGCATTGGGGCATCAATGACCTATGGTCCTGAAAGGGTTAAACAAATATATAGTTTGTCGATTCAAGATGGAATTGTTTAATATCCACAATTCCCCTGTTAGCGCAGGACCATTTCATGGCTACCATCGATCTTCAGGATGCATCACATCCCTATTCATCCTCTCTACCAAAAATATTTTAAAGTTTTTCAGTCCAGCATGGGGTGGGGGGGGGCACACTTCATGCCCCATGGAGATTTGCGAAGGTGATGGCGGAATTAGTATCCTTCCTAAGGAAACAAAACCTGATAGTGGTTCTTTATCTAGACCATCTCTTAGTGGTGGCCCAGTCTTATTCTTTTTTCCAAATAAGGTTCAGATAGTGTCAGACTCTACAAAAAAAATAGAATGGATCATAAATTGGGAGAATTCCACATAGTCCCAAAGTATCGCAAAATAGTTGAGTATCCTGCTTGATTCCCATCTGCAGATGTTTTTTCTTCCTCCAGACAAGATAGTGGCTCTAATATCCAAAGACGTGGTCTTTCAGAGGAAGGCAAAAGTATCCATAAGAGAAGCAATGTACTGGGGTCAATGACCTCTTGTATCCAGGCAGTACCCTGGGCTCAAGCTCATTCAAGAGATCTCCAGTCCCTAATACTATCAATTTGGGATAAGAATCAGCATTCATTAGACACATCTATGTGTTTCACAAAGTGAAAGCCTCCCTTCAATGGTGGAAGAAGGGCTCAAATCTACAACAGGGAATCCCTTGGAATCCATCTCCAATAATTCAAATTACTACAGATGCAAGCAGATTGGGTTGGGGAGCAATCCTCTCTTAGAAAACGTTACAGGGGGTATGTCCTTCGGCTCTGTGCAGCCATTCCTCAAATTTCCTGGAGCTAAGGGTAGTATGGGGAGGCATTAAAAGCAACCGGATGATTGATAACTCTGTCAGGATATTGTCAGACAACATGACCACAGTAGCATTTCTGCGCCACCAGGGAGGTACTCGATGGCTCTGTGGCAGAATCAAGTTCTCTCAAGTTCTCTTGCACAAATATTCTCCTGGACAGAGAGACACCTAAAATCCATTTCAGCTTTCCATTTAAAGGGATCTTCAAACTGCCAAGTGAATTTTCTGAACAAAAAACTTCTAAACCCTAGAGATTGGAGTCTAAAGCTAGAAATCTTCCAGCACGTTTGTCAGATCTGGGGGACTATTGCCATTCGTCAAAATACAAAAGTTCCCCAGTTCTTTTCACTCATCACCTTGTCTAGGGGTAGATGCCCTTTCCCACATTTTGGAGTTCACCCTGGCATATGCTTTCCCTCCAATTCCTTTACTTCCAAGGGTCCTAAAGAAGATCATTAGGAGAAATCTGAAGATCATTCTAATAGCCCCAGTATGGCCCAAAAGAGCGTGGTTTGGGCTTCTAAATCATCTCAAAATAGCACATCTGATGGTGCTTCCGTTAGTTCCAGACCTTATACAGCAGGGTCTGATATTTCACTCAGATCCTCAAAATCTCCAGTTAGCAGCCTGGCTTCTGAAATCTCCATTGGAAATCAAGAGGACTGTCTGAGTCGGTTATTCAAACCTTCCAAGCCGGGGGGAATAAAGTTAACCATGCTATCTATAATAAGGTATGGAGGAAATTCCTTTCCTGATGTGGTGGTAGTGTCAAACATAGCAAAAATCTTTAGATTTTTTGCAAGCAGGTCTGTAAAAGGGTCTAAAACCTAGTACTCTGAAGATACAAGTGTCAGTCCTTGGTAATTATTTTGATTTTGGCTTAGCTAACCATCACTGGGTCAAAAGGTGTGTGTGTGTGTGTGTGTGTGTGTGTGTGTGTGTGTTTTTTTTTTTTTTCCTGGGGCCTGCAGGTTTCTCTCAAGGTAGAAGATTTTACTTCCACAGTGGGATCTCAATGTGGTCCTTAAGATCCTGACTCTATGCCCTTTGAGCCAATTGCTGATGCTAATTGGAAAGTGGCTTTTCTGGTTGCCGTACCATCTGCCAGGAGAGTTAATGAAATCAAGGCCCTATCTACCAGAGACGGTTTCATAAAAATCTTAGAGGACAGAATAGTTGTCCGTCCTGACCCTACTTTTTTTTTTTTTTTTTTTCTTCCAAAAGTGGTTTCTGAATTTCACATATCTCAAGAGGCCATTCTTCCTTCCCTTTGTCAATATCCGTCTAATAGGAGGGAAGAATAGTTATATTCGTTAGATGTAAAGAACTATCCTTTCTTATCTTAAAGCCTCCTTCGGCTGGAGAAAAAAAAACTATCAAAAAAGTCCCTTGCCAATTGGATTAAAAATGCAATTTGTTAGGCCTATCTGTGTCAGGACTTATGTCCTCCAAAACACCTTAATGCAACGGTGGATTGAGCAAAAGGTAGAGGTAGAAGAACTTCCTATATATTTCCCATTCCTTTTGTAGCCATTGTTGGCTTTGGCTAAAAAAAAAACCGTAACAAAATCTGCAACAAAAAAGCTGTGTTTCCGCAACATGGGGCCATAGCCTAAAGCTCATTCTACCAGCGCAGTGTCAGTTTCTTAGGCTGATGCCAAACTTGTAGAGTAGCTACTTGGTCGTCCGTCCATACATTTACGAAACATTGCAAATTGGACCTTTTTTTGTACATTGGACCTCTCTTTTGGAAGGAAGGTCCTGCAGGCGATAGGACCCTCCAAAATAGTTATTTGGCATTCCTCCTGTGGTGCTGTCATGGAGGGCGTTTTAGAAAATAGAATTACTACTTGATGATAATTCGGTTTCTAGTATAGCCCTCCATGACATCACTTGAATTTCCCTTCCTTTACCTTGACTATATTTGGTTTCGGATATACTAATAGTGGTCATTTGGTCAATACACTGAGGAGGAAGGGAGGGGCTATTTAACCTCTTGTGTGCTTTTCCTGCCCTTAATAGTGGGTGGAGATGCAACCTCCTGTGGTGCGGTCATGGAGGGCTATACTAGAAACCAAATTACGGGTAAGTACTAATTTTATTTTTCACGCAGTAATTCAGTAAAAAAACATGTAGGGTCAAAATATTCACTATACCTCTTGATAAATTCCTTCAGGGGTCTAGTTTCAAAAATGGGGTTACTTTCTGGGGGTTTCCACTGTTTTGGCACTTCAAGGGCTCTGCAAATGCAACATGGTGCTTGAAACTGATCACAGCAAAATCTGCCCTTCAAAAGCTCATTGGTGGTGCTTCCCTTCTCAGTCTTGCTGTGTGCCCGTATATCAGTTTACATACATTACATGTGGGGTATTTCAGTAGTCTGAAGAACTTGCATAACAAATTGTGCGATGCATTTTCTCTTTCAACCCCGTGTGAATGTGTAAATTCTAGGAATAGATGAATATATTAGTAAAAGAAAATTAAATGTTTAAATTTTACATCTATTTTATCAAACATTTTAACAAAAATTAAGATACTGTGTATATGCAGTTTTGGCTTATTTAAGGAGTGCAGTTTTGAAAATGTGATTTATGGGAGTTTCTAATACAGAAGCCTTTCAGAACTAAATTGGTTCCTTGAAAAATGGGATTTGGACATATTCTTGAAAATTTTGAAAATTGTTGTTTGAATTGTAGGCCCTATAATGTCCGTCAAAAATTAAAGGGTGATTAAAATTTGATGTCAATATAAAGCAGAGAAATGGAAAATTTAGATTTACAAACTAATTTAGTATGGCTATCTTTATGTAAAGCAGATCGTTTCAAACTTTCTATTTTTTTTCATAATTAAACACAAAACAGATCAACCAAAATTTACCATGAAAATGAAGTACAATGTGTCACGAAAAAACATTCTCAAACTCACTTTGGTGAGATAAATTGTTAAAGTTATGAAGTGTCATATGTCAGATATGAAAAATTGAGTGCTCAGGAAGTCAAGAACTGGCTGCCACAGGATGGGGTTAAATATGCATGGCCAGTTAAAGTATTACTACCTCCATGATCATATTATCATCCCTTAGCGACGTGACGTACTATTACGTCCTGGGCGCCTGGTATTTGGCTCAAATGGACGAAATAGTGTGTCGCGGGTGGCATTGATAGCAGGTGTTAGCTGTAACTCACAACTAATGCCCGCTCAATTAAACCCCGGTCAGAGATGAGCTCTGATCGGAGGTTTTAACTCCTTGGATGCTGCAGTCAAACATGCTTTCCAGGGGTTACGTCATGTTTCTGACCCCCTCAACACCTCCCCGTGGCGATATCGGGTGGTGCCGATATCTATTTTCTGCAGCCTTGGGTCTGGCCAGTGGCTGCTAGGAGCCTCACATACCTGGTTGATCCTGTCTGCATATGCTGACTTCCTCTATAGACTGCAATACATGTGTATGCTCGTGTATTGCAGTCTATAGTACTGAACCAGTAATCAGTGCATTGCTGGTTCAGGTCCCCTAGTGGGACAAGTGGGGGGGGGGGGAAGGTAACCTACACGGTGAACGTCGGAAAACACCCCCCCCCCAAAAAAAAAAAAAAAAAAAAAAACGCCTGAAGTAATGATTTTTGCCTTTCAAAAAATGCTATAAAAAGTGATCAAAAAGTCACACATACCCCAAAACAGTATCAATAAAAAGCACAGGTTGTCCCACAAAAAATAAGGTCTCAACCAAAAAATAAAAATGTTACACATCTCAGAAGATTAATGTAGAAGATTTATGTTCCCAAATGGGTTTTTGTTCTACAGAATTAGTAAAACGCAGAAAAAAATATAAATTGGGTATCGCTGTAATAATACCGAACCGCTGAATAAAGGTAACTTGTGCTGTACGCTGCACGACAAAAAAAAATTAAAAGGTAAAAAGCTATGCGAGAATTGCTTTTTCTTTTTTTTTTTTATATATATATCCACCGAGAAAGAGTTAATAAAATGTAGTCAATAAGTTATAGGTGCCCAAAAATTGTCATTACAAAATGCTTCTCATCCTTCCAAAAAAAAAAAAAACAGCCCTCACATGGCTACATCACCAGGAAAAAATAAAAAATAAAAAAATATATATATAGCTTGTACAATGTTGATTTTGTGCTTACAAGGGGAACGAAACCAGAAGTGACCCCCAGAGTAATCCCCCAATCATAGTAGCTACTGGGGAAATTGAAGGGAATTTGGTGTTCCAAATGTACTCTGCACAACTTACATATTCACTTTTCACCATCCATTGTGCATTCACACCTGGGATACTAATGCTCACTACACCCCTTGATAAATTCTTTGAGCGGTGCAGGTTTCAAAATGGGGTCATTTCCCTAGGGGACTGCACTTTTCTGGTACCTTAGGCTCTGCAAGCATAACATGGCGTCCAGATACCAAACCTGTAAATCTACACTCCAAAAGCCACATATCACGCCATCTCATCTGTGCAAACTGCAGTTTATGCCCACATGTATGACACTTTTGTACCCAGGATAACGTACTTAATGTCATATCTGGGTATAAACTGCTTTTTGGGCACAAAGTTATGCACATAAGGGAAGGAACGCTATTTTGGTTTTTGGAGCACATATTTAGATGTTTTGGTTTGGTCATGACACTTTTGCAGAGCCCTGAAATGTCAGTAAGGTGGAATCCCCTGACATGTGACCCTATTTTGGAAACTACACCCCTGAAGGTATTAATCCGGGGTACAGTGATCCTTTTTTTTAATCCCCAAGTTTTGCAGTAATTCTATTTTCCAGAAATGAATACGCAGATGATGGTGATAGGAGAAAATGAAATTTTTCTAGGACTACGTCATTTCAGTGCATAATATGTTGTGCCCGGCTTGTATCAGAGACGAATGCTCCAAATGCTGTTGTGCCCAGGATACCTGCTTAACCGTTTTTGGAGTCTGTGTTTCTGCTGACACAAGCTGGGTACAACCTATCAGGCACTGAAATGGCGTATCTCTGGAAAAATTGCAATTTTCACTTTTTTGCATGTGCTCCAAAAACCAAAATAGCACTCCTTCTCTTCTGGGCTCTGACCTTAAGTATGTTTTCCTGGGTACACCACTTTCATACATGTGGGCATAAACTGCCATTTGGGGGCACAGCAGGACACAGATGTGAAGGAGTGCTATGAGCTTTTGGACTGCAGAAACAATATGGAGTCCAGAAAAAGTCCCTCTAAATCTATACTCCGAAAGCTAAAAAGCGCATTGCTTCTTCGCTTCTGAGCCTGTGTGCCCAAGTAGCAGTTTACACCCACATATATAACTTTTTTGTACCCAAGATAGCCCACTTCATAGTTTTAGGATTGTTTCCGATGACACAATACAATGTTTTGGGCACTGAAATGGCATATTTCTTTTAAAAAATAAAAAAAAAAGTCAACTTTCACTTTGTATATTCATTTTTGGTAAACACTCTTAGGCTCAAAATAATACACCTTGAGAAATTCCTTGAGGGTTGTAGTTTCTAAAATGGGTTCACTTTTGAGGGGTTTCCATTGTACTGGCATTTATAGGGGCTCTGCAAATGCGACATGGCACCTGAAAACTATTCCGGCAAAATCTGCCCTCCAAAAACCAAATAGCTCTTTCCCATTCAGAGCCTTGCCATTTACCCAAAAAGCAGTTTACAACCACATTTGGGGCATTTCTGTGTTCATAAGAAATTGTGTAACATACTGTGATTTGTTTTCTCCTTGAACCCCTTGTAAAAATATGGTGCCAATGGACAGTTTATTGGAGAAAAAAAAAAATAATTTTTTTTTTTTCATTTTTACCTCCCAATGCTAATAGAATCTGTAAAACTGCTGTAGGGTCAAAATGCTCGCAATACCCCTTGAGAAATTCCTTAAGGGGTGTAGTTTCCAAAATGCGGTCACCTTTTGCGGGTTTCCATTATTTTGGTACTTTAGGGGCTCTGTAAATACAACATGGCACCTGAAAACTATTCCAGCAATCTGCCCTCCAAAAACTAAATAGCTTTTTTCATTCTGAGCCTTGCCATTTACCCATACAGCAGTTTGCAACCACATGGGGGGTCTTCCTGTGTTCAGGAGAAATTGTGTAACAAAGTGTGGGGAAGTTTTTCTCCTTTATCCTCTTGTGAAAATGAAAAATTTGGGGCTAAACTGACGGTTTATTGGAAAAAAGTAATTTTTCATTTTCATGTCCCATTGTTAATAAAATCTGTGAAACAGCTGTAGGGTCAAAATGTTCACTATACCCCTTGATATGTTCTATGAGGGATGTAGTTTCCAAAACGGGGTTTTCTTTATTTTGGTACTCTAGGGGCTCTGCAAATGCATCATGGCACCTGAAAACTATTCCAGCAAAATATGCTTTTCAGACGCCCAGTGTTGCTTCTTCCCTTCCCTTCCCTCCGCTGCTGTGTATCCAAACATCAGTTTATACCCACATGTGGGGTATTTCTGTGCTCTGGAGAAATTGCACAGCAATCTGTGAAATGCATTTTTTCCTTTTAACCCTTTGTGAATGTGTTAATTTTAGGGCAAAATGAATGTGTATTTGTGAAAAAAAAAAATGAAATGTCTAAATTTAAATGTCCATATTGTTTTAATTTCTTTGAAATGCTTAAAGGGTTAACAAACTAACCAAATGCTGTTTTAAATTATTTGAGGGGTGTAGTTTTGAAAATGGGGCGATTTATGTGGGATTTCTAAGAAATGTGCCTTTATAATCCCCTTCAGAACTGAAGTGGTCCCTAAAAAAAAATTGGTTTGGGAAATTTTCTTGTAAATATGGAAAATCGCTGTTACACTTGTAAGCTTTATAGTGTCCAAAATAAAGTAAGACTATTAAAAGATGATTCCAATATAAAGCAGAGAATATGGTAGATGATAGATAGATATAGATAGATATCGATAGATATAGAGATAGATAATATATATATTTATTTATTTATAAATAAATACAAAAAAAAATTGATTAGTGTTTCCCACGAACATGAAGTACAATGTGTCGGGCAAAAAACAATCTCAAAATCACTTGTGTAAGTTATAGTGTCTCAAAGATTTTACCATTTAAAGTGACATACAGTCCCTGAGAGAAGTTCTGTCGCTTATCCATGTTGTGGAATCAGAATCTTATAACCTGACTTTAAATTCATCCCTTGGTTTTAGATTGGTTAGAATGACTCAATGAAAGCTGAAACCCTCCCAAATGATTTTTTGGTTAAGAAAATAAATTGGCTTCATTGCTGAAATATTCATCATTTAATGAACACAGAAAGGTCAGATTTTTGCAAGACAAAAGTTTTGTCGCCTTGTCATATAATGCACCCAATCCTAGTTTAAAGCCTCACCTGTGCTCACTAATTGATCGGTTAATTAGTGGGTGTGTATAAAAAGAACTCCAGCACCCCAGACCTTCACTTGAACTGCAACTTCACCTCTGACAACATGCCAAAAATCAACCCTGCGGCCAAAGCCTTGATTATCAAGAGGCTGAAGACCAGATCCACTGCAGAGGTGGCTGGCACCTTTAATGTGTCTCTGCGTCAAGTACAAAGAATTAAAAAAAAAGATTTGAACAGACTGGAGATGTGTTTGACAAGCCCAGGTCCGGCAGACCCCGCAAGACAACTGCTCAGGAGGAACGTTTGTTGGTTAGAAAATCATAAGCCAGCCCCTCTTCCACTGCAGCAGAGCTCCAACAGGCCTGGTCACCTCAAGTCCCTGTGTCAACTAGAACAGTTTGTAGGATTCTGTCTCGAAATGGTCTCCATGGTCGAATCAGTGCCCAGAAGCCAGCACTAAACAAAAGGCAATTAAAAAAACGTGTGGCATTTGCCAAGGCCCACAGCCTGCTAAACGGATGGACGCTGGAAAAGTGGCAGAAGGTGGATTTCTCAGATGAATCTTCAGTTGAATTACACCACAGCCGCCGCAAATACTGCAGGAGACCTACTGGAGCCCGTATGGATCCAAGATACACCCAGAAAACAGTGAAGTTTGGTGGTGGAAAGATCATGGTCTGGGGTTACATTCAGTATGGGGGTGTGCGAAACATTTGCAAGGTGGAAGGCAATATCAATAGCCTAAAATATCAAGAAGTATTAACATCCTCTTACATTCCCAATCATAAAAGGGGTCAAATTTTGCAGCAGGATGGTGCTCCATCTCATACATCCATCTCTACATTAAAGTTCCTCAAGGCAAAGAAGATCAAGGTGCTCCAGGACTGGCCGGCCCAGTCACCAGACATGAACATCATTGAGCATGTTTGGGGTAGGATGAAAGAGGAAGCTTGGCAGACAAAACCAAAGAATCTTGATGAACTCTGGGAGGCATGTAAGACTGCATTCTTTGCTATTCCTCATGACTTCATCAATAAATTGTATGAATCATTGTTGAAACGCATGGATGCAGTCCTTCAAGCTCATGGAAGTCACACAAAATATTAAATATGTCTCTAATATCACCACAACTTCATTCACCAATGTTATGAAACATATCTTTGTTTTTGAACGGAATTATTGGTTTGATTTTCACATTACTTTATGTGTGCGACAAAACTTTTGTCTTGCCAAAATCTGACCTTTCTGTGTTCATTAAATTATGAATATTTCAGCAGTGAAGCCAATTTATTTTCTTAACCAAAAAATCATTTGGGAGGGTTTCAGCTTTCATATGAGTCATTTCTAAAACCAATGGATGAATTTAAAGTCAGGTTATAAGCTTTTTGAGTCCACAACATGGATAAGCGACAGAACTTCTGTCAGGGACTGTATGTCAGTTTTGAAAAATGAGGCCTGGTCCTTTAACGCACTTTTGGGCTGTGTCCTTAAGGTGTTAAACCCTTTCCTGTTAAGGTTTGAGGTTTGAAATCTGTACACTGCTTTCACCAAGTAAAGTGTTGGCTATGCTCTTTTACATTGCAGGGAAGCTGTGGCTTCGGGGCTTCTGTTGTCATATAAAAGAGGAGATTCTAAGTTATGCCTATATTATATTATTTCCATAGATCTTGCCAGTTCAATACACTTGGGATCGAGAGCATATAAATATGCTAATATCGACACTGTTTTTTAACTGGTGATTCCTCTGGAAGTTTTGCAGGTGGAATTGTGATCTTCATTTCATATAAAAGCAGAAAATCTTATCTTTTATATGAAGCACCGTTCTGTGCTTTTGAATACCCGAGATATAATCTTAGCCTCTGTTAATAGGCCACACTACACTGATTCCAGCACAGTTGGAATTTTCTCTCTAGCCCCCACCATTAAGCTCTGTTATGTCAGAAGGGAAGTGACAGTCAGGAGGTGTGATTCAGAGCTCCAGTCAGAGGCAGCCAGTGTCAGTTCAGAATCACACTCCTTGTCTTCTAACTGAGACCTCTCTTCTGACAGTACAGAGCCTAAAAAACATACCAGACACCAAAATTAATAGCATTGATTGCTCGAGAACAGTGGGGGCTAGAGAAAAAACAGCCCTGCTTATCTTTGCCTTTCCAGCACAGCCCTGCCGGCTAGCTAGTGAGCGGATAGAGGGAGGCACTGATAAGACTTAAATGAACAGGACTGCTTTGATAGGTCCGTGATAACAGGCAGTATTGCGCTACTTTCAAATCTATGTTTGGCCATCGGTTGTTCTGGTTTGCTCAAAGATCAGAAGAATGCAAAAACGTATCCATTCTATGAATGACACCGCCAGGGACCCCATTGAGGTGTTTTGTTTTTTGTTTTTTTTTTTAAACTGAAATCGCTGGACAAGAGAGATGAGCTTGCAGCGCTTTTTCATCTAGAAAATTCTGACATATCTGCGCTAAAAGCTCTGAACAGAACGTAGCCTTAGACAGGTAGCGTGAAATAAAAATTAGGTTAGTTTGTATAGTGATGTATAGGGCAAGCCTCCTTAGCTTGCTCATAATCAGTGTGTGTATAGTACACGTTATTCTTGCTGATTAGGGAACTGTTTAGAAATTGTTAAAAAATAAATAAATAAATGAAAGCCTTAGGCTGGTGTCCATGTTGTGAAAATGCAGGGTTCTGGCTAAATCCATCCACACGTTGCAGAAAAAAAATCTGCAGCAGAAAAGCTGAATTTTCAAAACTCTTGAAAACACGAAAAATATCTATACAATACACTACTGTATTACGTGTTGTTTAAATCCATTAGTTTAACAAACCAAATTCTTCTATGTGAACGGCCCCTAACGCCCCTATTTATAAAACAGATATGCTAAAATGATTTATCCTTGTTCTTGGATATTGAAATGTTGAGACTTACTTTACATGTGCACTTCTAGAGACTGTAAAAAGCGAATTTTGTCATTGTAGGTACAAACTGTGCAACATGTCTACCCTGCACAAGTGCAGTATGTGGAAGGAGATACTGTATACACCAATGGAGCCATGTAAGTACACCTTTCTTTTCGGTTTTATTTCTGTCGTGAAGCAGTTTCAGATTTAGAGCATTTGCCTATAAATGAGAGGAAATCAAAAGGGAAGCTGTCGGGTATGTGTATGGAATACTGTATGAAGTCTGTGTAGATTTACACCACACACATGAAAACTGACGTACCTCACACATTTAGTACCATGTAAGTTTTTAGTCAGCTATCTGAAACTTTTATACATTTATATTATGTATATATTTATCTCTTTGATATAGTTCCTCTTTATTTCTGTAACTACAAACTCTGTCTAGGCCAATTAGTTGTGAATTCACCATGCCTTTTTAATTTTAATCAACAGCAGAACAGCTTATTCCTACAATGCTGAAGCACAGATCTATGCTCCAAGTAGTGGGTCCTCTTATTTCGACTCTCAAGGCGGAGGTGCCCAAGTGACCACTGTGGTCTCCTCTCCTACTGCAATACCCTCCCACAGTATGGTGGGCATCACAATGGATGGGAGCCAAATCATCTCTAGTTCTGGAGCTTACTTGATCCATGGTGGCCTGGACAATTCTCGTCATAGTTTATCTCACACTTCTCGATCCTCACCTGCAACGGTGCGTATATTGTGTATATATATTTTTTAAATTGCGTCCATTGCATATTTTCTATAGGCTGTATCTGTTACTGAAAACCATTCCTGTGCATTTAAAGGTCACATAGTTTTTCATCCAAAGCATATGCAGTAGAATAAAATTACAGGATAAAGTGAAGTTCACATAAGCTTCTTTTAAGTATGTTGTTCTGATCAATCACAGGATTAGAATAGATTGAAAAATGTAAAATGATGGATTCAGAAGGGAGCATGTGCTGTCTAGATCAGTCCTCATTCACTGTAATGTGTTTAAAAAAAAAAAAAAAAAAGTGTTTACTTTTTAGTTAGTGAATGATGACTGATGTAGACAGAACATGCTTTGTCTGTCCATCATTTTAAGTTTTGAGTCCATTGTTCTTATCCTATGACACATCAGAACAACAAACTTGAAAGAAACTGATGTGAACATGGCATAATTTTTATATACAGTGGGTACGTAAAGTATTCAGACCCCTTTAAATTTGTCAATCTTTGTTTCATTGCAGCCATTTGCTAAAAGCAAAAAAGTTCATTTTATTTCTCATTAAAAACACCCCCATAGCATGATGCTTCCACCACCATGTTTCAGTGTTGAGATTGTATTGGGTAGGTGATGAGCAGTGCCAAAAAGTTCAATCTTCGTCTCATCAGACCAGAGAATCTTATTTCTCATAGTCTGGGAGTCCTCCATGTGTTTTTTGGCAAAACTCTATGCGAGCTTTCATATGTCTTGCACTGAGGAGAGGCTTCCTTCGGGCCACTCTGCCATAAAGCCCCGACTGGTGGAGGGCTGCAGTGATAGTTGACTTTGTGGAACTTTCTCCCATCTCCCTACTGCATCTCTGGAGCTCAGCCACAGTGATATTTAGGTTCTTCTTTACCTCTCTCACCAAGGCTCTTCTCCCATGATTGCTCAGTTTGGCTAGACGGCCAGGTCTAGGAAGAGTTCTTGTCATCCCAAACTTCTTCCGTTTAAGGATTATGGAGGCCACTGTGCTCTTAGGAACCTTGAGTGCTGCAGAAATTCTTTTGTAACCTTGGCCAGATCTGTGCCTTGCCACAATCCTGTCTCTGAGCTCTTTGGGCAGTTCCTTTCACCTCATGATTCTCATTTGCTCTGACATGCACTGTGAGCTATGAGGTCTTATATAGACAGGTGTGTGCCTTTCCTAATCAAGTCCAATCAGTTTAATTAAACACAGCTGGACTTCAATGAAGGAGTAGAACCATCTCAAGGAGGATCAGAAGGAAATGGACAGCATGTGAGTTAAATATGAGTGTCACAGCAAAGGGTCTGAATACTTATGACCGTGATATTTCAGTTTTTTCTTTTTTAATAAATTTACAAAAATATCTACGTTTCTGTTTTTTTTTCTGTCAAGATGGGGTGCTGAGTTTACATTAATGAGAAATAAAATGAACTATTTTGCTTTTAGCAAATGGCTGCAATGAAACAAAGAGTGAAAAATTTAAAGGGGTCTGAATACTTTCCGTACCCACTGTATGTGGAATATCTTGCATTACTATCCTTTGTGAAATCTTGCCAAGAACAAGACTAGAATTGAAATATTTATCCTGAGGCTCAACGCAGCTACCTTTTCCTGAACATAACTTTCTCATTTGTAGAATGAGTGACTTAACCCTTAAGCTCACCAGGACGTACAGTTAAGTTCTAGTGCACGTGAATAAACATGGCGGCCGCTCTGAAATAGAGCGGCTGCACTAGCTGCCGGGTCTGTGCGGTTTCATACAGCAGGGACCCGGCAGCATTGCCCGTGATCAGACATGTGATCAAATGCGACCATGGCATCTGAGTGGTTACTTTCACTTTCTATGTGCTTTTCAGTAACAAATCTGCCATAGACTACAATACAGTAGTATTGGAGTCTATGGCACAGGTAATCTAAAGTTTTTTTTTTTTTTTTTTTTGAAAATATAAAAAATAAAAAAAACCTAAGTTTAAATCACCCCCTTTCCCTAGATCACATATAAATGTAAACATAAACACATTAGGTATCCCCAAGTCTGAAAATGCCCAAACCCTTAAAATCTAAACATATTTATCCCATATGGTAAACTGTGTAGCAGGAAAAAAAAATCAAATTGGCTGATTTGGCGTTTTTTCACCAAATTACCTCCCTAAAAAAAATGGAATAAAAAGCATAAAACAGCATACATTCCCCAACTTGGTATCAATAAAAACTACATATTGTCCTGCAAAAAGACACCTTACTCAACTCCGTCCACTGAAATATAAAAAAGTTACAGGGGTCAGAATATGGTGATTAAATGAATTTTTTTTTTTATAATTTAGAATGTTTGTAGATTTATTAAAACATGAAAAAACTATATAAATTTGGTATCACTGTGATTTGTACTGACCTGCAGAATAAAGCTAACATAGCATTTTTAACGCAGACTGGAAGCCGTAAAAAAAAAAAAAAAAAAAAAAGACATAAGAAAACGGCGGTACTTCGTTTTTTTTCTCAATTCCATCTAATTCTGAATTTTTTCCCCGGTACATTGTACAAAATAATAAATGGTACTATTTTGAAGTAAAACTTGTCATGCAAAAATCAAGCCCTCATATGACTACATAAACAGAAAAATGAGAAAGTTATGGCTTTTGGGATGTAAGAAGTAAAAAAAAACGAAGGGTTTAAAAGGGTTGTACGGGATAAAATGATCTTTCTAATCTTAGTCCAACCCTGCGCCAACCTTCTAAATTACTTAAATTACCAAAAATCTATACCTAGATGGCCGGGGTGGTCATGTGACCGTCCTAGGCACATTTCCTCGGTTGACGTTCTGTTTCCCCGTTTCCAGAAGCATAAGGTCACCAATACTAACCTGCCAAAACCAAATCCCATCATACTTACCTGTCTTCCTTTCTGGGTCTTCTGGGCATGGGATGTCACTTGTTCCTTGCCATTGCCTGTGCAATAGAACTGGAGGGGGTTGAGTTAATTAGGAAGGGCTTGTAGTTGGCGGGCTAGCTAGGAAAACAGGGAGGCGGTGTGAGTGAGAAAGGGAGGTGGTGTGAGTCGGCTCTGAATGAAGCGTAAGGCATCATGGAAGTTGTAGGAAAATAGAACAGGAAGCTAAATGCAGAAGATGCCAGGAGCTCCCAGAGAAACCCAGAAATCACTCAAAACACTTCTAAAGGTATTTTGGTTGCACTTATTAACCTATTAATAGCTCTAACAGACTTTTTTTTGAAAATAATTTTTTTCTCCGGAAAACCCCTTTTGACTTTTACAGATGTCAGCATACTTGCTTATACTAGGTTCACACTAGCATTCAACTTTCCATTCTCTGGTCCGCTTGGGGACCTGAGGAACGGAAACATAATTCGCTTAAAAAGTGGTTACCTTCAGAAACCCATGGACCTCATAGACTATAATGGGGTCTGCCGGGTTTCCACCTGAAAAATGCAGAGAGAAAAGTCCTGCTTGCATTTTTCAAGCGGATTCAGGGATGGAAACCCCGAATGGAGTGTATCCAGCGTTGGCAAACTTATGAAAACTTGCATACCTTTTTCTTAATTTTTATCTTTCCTTTTTAAATCTTTGTGTTCTTGTATCATTAACACCAGTCCTTTTTCATGTGCTGATTTGCTACTCTTGGTCTTATTCTTAAGGAACACTTCTTTTTTTTTTTTTTTTTTTTTTTTTTTTTTTTTGCTGTCTTCACATTCTACTGTTGAAGAAATGAAGCAATTATTAAATATTGTCAGATGTGCTTTAAAAATTTTATCATACCTCAACTTTTGAACAACTTTTGATTTACTGCCAGCATGCGTATCCTTAATAAAATTATATAATCTACTTCATTAATGGATTTTGGCTCTTTTCCATGAACTCCTACACTAAAATTCACTTTCTGTCCACTGTTTCTCTATTCGAATTAGAAATTCTCACAGTTTCTGATAGAAACTACAGGTGTAATACAGTGAAACTGAGGGTGGGGGTGAATACAAACACTTGTACCTGAGGTGTAATAAAACATAGAACCATGCTCGTAAAACCATTCTCATTATATGAAAGAGGAGATTCTTGGGCCAACTCCCCCATCCCCATCCAGACTCAGATTCTCTGTATTACGCCTATATACTCTGGTAATGCCAATAGTGAAAAAGGGGTTAGAAAGTGGATTTTGGTGCAGGATTTCACAGAAAGGAGTAAAAAATATGTTGTAAAAAGTACATTACAAAAACTTTAGAGTTACAGCTCTGCTGCCATTCTCTTTAGAGAGCAGAGCTGCAGTAAGGCTGGACAGCCACTATCCAATGCATGGAGCTATCTGCTTTCAGCTCTGTACATCAGCAATTTCCAATCAAAGTACCATTCAGTTTACTAGTGATGTTCCTGGCTCTGCGTAAGGCTGCATTGAGCCAGAACCAAGAGTATGAGAACCACAAAGCTCTGTGGGTATGGGGCCTTTGTAAGTATTCCTTTTCTTTCTAAATGTATTGCACAACTACTATGAGGGCCACTGGAGAGCATTATACTTATATGTATGAGTGTAGGGCCACTGGGGGAGCATGGTAATGATAGACGAATTTTGATATGTGGTGGATGGGAAGTATAGCATGGTGTAGCTTTGAGGGCACCTTCACATGGTGCAGTTTAAAACTGCATCAAAGCTGCGTTAGGAAACTGCATTGGAAAAAGATGCATGCACTTTTGATGCGGTTGGGGGAATCACTGTCATACACTAAATAGTACTGGGCCTGGCAGCACTATTCATTGTGTGGCTTTGTTTTACTACTGCGCCACCTTTGCTACTTCCCCAAAAAGAGGGAATGGTGAGGGCGGGCAGGTGGCAGATTTATCATCATTTACACCAGTAATCTATGAGCTATGTGATGACAGAAGCCTATGTTTTCTTATGTATGTATTAATACTTAACCCCTTAACGATGAAGGATATATTACTACGTACCTGGCGGCAGGTTCTCACTATCTGAGTGGGCGTCATCGGTAGGGGGTATCGGCTGTAACTGACAGCTTCCCCGACAACCCCCAGATCGGGGGAGGGTGGTGGGGGTGCTTGCCGTTATCTATTTTCTGGATAGGGGGCTAGGAGCCGCCAGTATCGGGCTGATCCTGCATCTCCATAGGCTGACTTCCTCTATAGACATGCAATACTCGTGTATACACATGTAGTGTCCTAGTGGGACATAAAATAAAAAAATTAAAATTAAAAAAGGCTCAAAAATGCCCTTTTCCTAAATAAAATAAAATAAATTATATAAAGAAAAACCTAAAAATTTATAAAAACAATACATATCTAGTATTGCAGCATTCGTACCAACCTGTACAATAAAACTGAAACATTATGTGAACAAAAAAAAAAAAAAAAACGGAAAAAAAATCCGCAAGTAATGATTTTTCGCCATCTCACCTTACAAATATAAAAAGTGATCAAAAAGTCATATGTACCCCAAAACAGTATCAATAAAAAGCACAGGTTGTCCTGCAAAAAAGAAGCCCTCAACCAACTCTCTAAACCGAAAAATAAAAATGTTACACATCTCAGAGATGGCGATGCAAAAATAGATTTCTGCCCCCAAATGGGTTTTTGTTATGCAGAATTAGTAAAACACAACTAATTTATATTGTTTGTTTATTTTTATCACCATAATCATACCGATCTGCAGAATAAAGGTAATATGTTACTTATGCTCTATGCTGCATGGCAAAAAATTTAAAAGGTAAAACACAATGCCAGAATATTATTATTTTTTTTTTTTTTTTTTTTTTTAGATCCACCAAAAAAAAGTTAATAAAATTTAGTCAGTTATAGGCACCCAAAAATGGTGTCATTACCAAATCTCATCCCGCACAAAATTAAGCCCTCATATGACATCACCAGAAAAATAAAATAAAATTTTAGCTTGTACAATGTTAAGATGACAACCTAAAAAATCCCCAAAACATTAGAACACACCTGGCTGGGGCAGGAAGGTGTGCAAGCATATATCGGGACCCCCCAGATTTAGCGCTTACAAGGGAAAAGACATCAGAAGTGACCGCCCAAATCATAGAAACTACTGGGGATATAGTAGGGAATTTGGTGTTCCAATGTACTACACACAGCTTAAATATTCACGCTCCACCATCGTTGTGCATTCCCATCTAGGATACTAATGCTCACTACACCCCTTGATAAATTTCTTGAGGGGTGCAGTTTTTAAAATGGGGTCACTCCCTAGGGTATTCCTTTCTTCTGGCACCTTAGAGGCTCTGAAAACATGACATGTTTGTTATGGGGACGACATCAAATCTGTGCTCCAAAAGCCACACAGCGCTTCTTCCCTTATGCCCTGCTGTGCCCAAACTTTGTCTACATGTATGACACTGTTGTACCCAGGATAACGTACATCATGTCATATGTGGGTATAAACTGGGGAGCAGAAGGGAGAGTGTTGGTTTTGGGCGCACAGATTTAGAAAGTTTTTGGTTTTTAGACATAATGACACTTTTGCAGAGCTCCTGAAAGGCCAGTAAAGTGGAATCACCTGACATGTGACCGCATTCTGGATTCTACACCCCTGAAGGAATTTATCCAGGGCTACAGTGAGCATTTTTAACCCCAAAGTGTTTCTATAATTTTATTTCCCAGAAATGAATACGCAGCTGATGGTGAAAGGTGAAAATGACAATTTTTCCAGAGATCTGTCACTTCCGTGCACAAGATGTTGTGCCCAGCTTGTATCAGGGATGAGCTCCCCAAAAGCTGTAGTTCCCAGGATACCCACTTAAGTTTTTGAAGTGTGTTTTTCTGTTGACACAAGCTGGGCATAACTTATCGGGCATGGAAATGTGGTATCTCTGGAAAAATTGCAATTTTCACTTTTCATTATTAGGTGTGCATTCATTTCTGGAAATTAAGTTAATGCAAAGCTCAAGGGTTAAAAATGCTTGCTATACCAATTGTTAAAGACCCTAAAATTGCCCCTACAAAAAAGGGTCACTTCTTGGGGAATTCCAGTTTACTGGCACATTAAGGGCTCTGCGAAAACATGGTGTCCAGAAAGTCCCTGTAAATTTATACTGCAAAAGCTAAATAGTGCAGTGCTCATTCCCTTCTGAGTCCTGCTGTGTGCCCAAGCAGCAGTTTACGGCCATATATACAACATTTTTGTACACGGGATATCCCACTTAATAGTTTTAGGAGTTTGTGTTTCTGATGACACAAAGTGGGTGCAACATATTGGGCACTGAAAAAAAGTTCAAATTTCACTTTGTTCATTAATTTTGGGAAGCACTCTTGGGCTCAAAATAATACCCCATGACAAATTCCTTGAGGGGTGTAGTTTCTAAAATGCGGTCACTTTTGGGGGTTTCCATTGTATTGGTAGTCTAGGGGCTCTGCAAATGAGACCTGGCACCCGAAAAGTGTCGCTTTTTCCCTTCCCTGCGCTGCCGTGTGCTCAAACATCGGTTTACATCCACATGTAGGGTAATTCTGTGCTCGGGGAGAAATTGCATAACAATCTGTGAGGGGCTTTTTCTCCTTTTAATCCTTTGTGAATGTGTTAATTTTAGGGCTAAATGATTGTATTGAAAAAAATATGAAATGTCTAAATTTCACATCCATATTTTTTTAATTCCCATGAAATGCTTAAAGAGTTAAGTCTTCCTAAATTCTGTTTTGAATTATTTGAGGGGTGCAGTTTTGAAAATTGAGTAATTTATGGGGGGGGGGGGGGTTCTAATATATATAGGCCTTTTATAATCCCCCTTCAGAAATGAAGTGGTCCGTAAGAAATTAGTTTGGAAAATTTTCTTGTAAATCTGGAAAATTGTTGTTACACTGGTAAGCCTTCTAACGTCCAAAATAAATTAAAAGACAATTATAAAATGCCAATATAAAGCAGAGATATGGTATATAATATTTATTGTATTTTGGTGGTATGACTGTCTGTCTGATAAACAGAGCATTTTACATTTTGGAAATTACAATTTTTCCACATTTCCATTAAACTTAGTTTTTGGTTTTTTTTGTTGTTTTTTAATAAATACAACAATATTGATCAATGTTTACCACTAACGTCAATGTGTCAAGAAAAAACAAAATCTCAAAATCACTTGTGTAAGTTAAAGCTTCTCAAAGTTATTGCCATATAAAGTGACAGTTTTGAAAATTTGAGTCTGTCCTTAACGCACTTTTGGACTTCGTCCTTAAGGGGTTAATCGTGTGTGTGTATGTATAATCTCATATATATAAAAATGAGTTTCTGTCTGTCTGTCTGTTCTTTATACGCGACCAAACGACTGGACCGATCCTCACCAAATTTGACACACGTACATCAGGTGTCCGGGAATATTTTAGACTGGGTCTCAGCTCTCTTGGACGTACCGTTCCTTAGATACAGTATTCCCAAAAAATGACCAACATTAGCTAATACAAGCCTGCAAGTCTTTCACTCATATTCCAACTGCCATACACACGGTCACATGTCCCTTATCAGCCAGTAAGAGCTCGCAGGCGCTTACTCTCCTCAGGCACACAGGTTTCCATAGCAACCAAACTATTTATGACCTGTATTAGTCAATAGCAGTTCGCAGACCCTTAAATATTGTCATATTTCGTGTATCAGCCAATATAAGTTCACATTTAATTTACCAGGTTTCCATAACACAGCCATAAATAGACTGTACCTATACTGGACTCAGTGGCGTAACTAGCAATGGCTGGGCCCCAAGGCGAACATTTGACATGGGACCCCGCCCCCCTGCACAAACTGCATTCCTGCACACACTGTTAGGCCCCATAGTGGCCCTTGCACACAGTATTCTGCCCCATAGTGGCCCCTGCACACAGTATCATAGTGGCCCCTTCATATAGTATTATGTGCACTCCCTGCTACCTCTTCAATGTTGGACCAGATGTCACGTGAGCCAGGCATGCATCGCGACGCATGATGACGTCGGACTGGCCCACCGACATCTGGGACGTCACCAAGGAGGCCCGAAGCCTGCTGAAAAGACCCCAGAGTATAATGATAGCAGTGTCTGTGGGGTTCACGGCCCGCAGGCCTTACTTACTGATCCCCACTCCTGCTCACAGCCGCCTCTACAGAAGGTGAAGCGCAGATGGCCGTGAGCAGGAGCGGGGATCGGTAAGTAAATAGGGCCCGTTACCTGCTGGTGTTAGAACAGCAGGTAATGGCCTATTAAAAAAAAAAAAAAAAAAAAAAATCAGGGGCCCGCCGGGACCCCTAATGTCCCGGGCCTTGTGGCAGCCGCTACCACTGCTACCCTGGTATTTACGCCACTGACTGGACTGCCATACTGGATTTCAGCATTCTTATAAATTGAACCGTTTTAAAACTACTCATGCCTCCTGCAGCAAAACGCATGGCTGCTGCTCGAGCTAATGAAAACTCTCAGCAGACCCAAGCCCATCTCCAATCTGAAAAGGTATGTCACAGACAACAGTGAGGTGCTGAAACAACCCAGCAGACCCAAGCCCATCTCCAATCTGACAAGGCATTGTCAGCCACATGCACACAGCTGCACTCCATGTTTCCATAACAACCCAGCCATTTTTCTTCACTGCTGTGGGTCAGCTTTAATGGGGCAGGGCACTGTGGATGACACTGTTACATAAGGTCACATACACACAGCTTTACTCCAGGTTTTCCATAACAACCGATCGCAGGTCTTTTACTGATATCCAAACTGAGATACACATGTTCACATGACGCTTATGGACCAATGGAAAATCGCAGGTTCTTCAGTCTTGACATACACACAGCTTTACACCAGATTTCTATAGCAACCAAGCTATTTATGACCTGTATGAGTCAATAGCGGTTCGCAGGTCCTTAAATATTCAGTCATATGACGTGCATCAGCCTATATAAGTTCACATTTCATTTACCAGGTTTCCATGGCAACACTACCATAAATAAACTATACCTATACTGGACTGCCAAAAGGATGTCAAGTGCAAAACTGGCCAATTCTTATGGGGTCACTACACAAACAAAAAAATGAAATATACCCGTGCGAAGCTGGGTCCTTTATATATATATATATATATATATATATATATATATATATATAAAATTTTGAATGTTTTGTTTGTTTTATCGGTCTACCTAAGTAGTATGTGTGTATACAATGTGGAGGGGGGGGGGTCAGGGGTGAAATGCTTTTCTTGCTTGGTAGGAGATGTCAGTTTTATTTTTTTTATGACGTTTTGGTTGGGCAGGCAGAGGAAAGGGGTATCGTGACCCTGGGCTAACCTCAAAGCCCTGCAGAAACACAGCTCTGCAAGGCAACGAAAGAAAATTAATCTTTCCCAGATAAAGATGAGTTGTTGATTTCCCACCTCAGGTAGTATGAGGGGCACCCTGGTTGGAAGGTGTGGCTAAGCCCAATCACAATAATTAGCATTCTTTTTTTCTCCCATTTTAAGGCTTTTTGCATTTTGTGTCATTTGTTATCTTTATATATGTATATGCATACCTCCCAACCGAGAGGTATGTCCCTGATTCGGAGACCGGAGAGGACGCAGATGAGTTGAATACAATGGTGAAGCAGGAGCAGACAGCTCCGGGAGCTGTAGGTGGGATGTGATGATGTCACTCACATCGCGCCTACAGCTCCCTTAACACACTAGGACAGGAGACTGCAGACTGCGCAGCAGGGGAGCGAGGAGAGGTATCAGTGTTTTTTTTATATGAAGAGGGACATTAATCTGTGGGGGCATATGAGGGGGACATTAAACCGTGGGGGTAAATGGGGGGGTAATAAACTGGGGGAGGCATATGAGGGGGACATTAAACTGGGGGCAACTGGAAGGGGGACATTAATGTCATTAATACGATGCTGTGCTTGGTAAGTACTGAAGAGGCTGCAGCGCTCACCTGAATGCCATTTCCCTTTCAGACAGCCTGTTAATCACCTTCTGATCTTTATTATGTCTATATACACACATAGACAAAATTGTTGGTACTCCTCGTTTAATGAAAGAAAAACCCACAATGATCACAGAAATAACTAGAATCTGACAAAAGTAGTAATATATAGAAATTCTATGAAAATGAACAAATGAAAGTCAGGCATTGCTTTTCAACCATGCTTCAACAGAATTTTTTTAAAAAAGAAAACTCATGAAACAGGCCTGGACAGAAATGATGGTACCCGTAACTTAATATTTTGTTGCACAACCTTTTGAGGCAATCACTGCAATCAAACAATTCCTGTAACTGTCAATTAGACTTCTGCACCTTTCAACAGGTATTTTGGCCCACTCCTCATGAGCAAACTGCTCCAGTTGTGTCGGTTCTGAAGGGTGCCTTTTCCAGATGGCATGTTTCAGCTCCTTCCAAAGATGCTCAATAGGATTTAGGTCAGGGCTCATAGAAGGCCACTTCAGAATAGTCCAATGTTTTCCTCTTAGCCATTCTTGGGTGTTTTTAACTGTGTGTTTTGGGTCATTATCCTGTTGCAAGACCTGTGACTGAGACCAAGCTTTCTGACCCTGGGCAGCACATTTCTCTCTAGAATCCCTTGATAGTCTTGAGATTTCATTGTACCCTGCACAGATTCAAGACACCCTGTGCCAGATGCAGCAAAGCAACCCCAGAACATAACAAAGCCTTCTCCATGTTTCACAGTAGGGACAGTGTTCTTTTCAAGATATGCTTCATTTTTCCTGTCTGTGAACATAGAGCTGATGTGCCTTGCCAAAAATTTCTATTTTTGTCTCATCTGTGCATAGGATATTCTCCCAGAAGCTTTGTGGCTTGTCAACATGTAGTTTGGCAAATTCCAGTCTGGCTTTTTTTATGACTTGTTTTCAACAATGGTGTCCTCCTTGGTTGTCTCCCATGAAGTCCACTTTGGCTCAAACAGTGACGGATGGTGCGATCTGACACTGATGTTCCTTTAGCTTGAAGTTCACCTTTAATCTATTTAGAAATTTTTCTGGGCTCTTTTGTTACCATTCTTATTATCCTTCTCTTTGATTTGTCATCAATTTTCCTCCTGTGGCCACGCCCAGGGAGGTTGGCTACAGTCCCATGGATCTTAAATTTCTGAATAATATGTGCAACTGTAGTCACAGGAACATCAAGCTGCTTGGAGATGGTCTTATAACCTTTACCTTTTAACATGCTTGTCTATAATTTTCTTTCTAAGCTCTTGAGACAACTCTTTTCTTCACTTCCTCTGGTCCGTGTTGTGTGGTACTCACCATGTCACTAAACAGCACAGTGAGTATCTGTAGCCCTATATTTAGGCCCACTGACTGATTACAAGATTGTAGACACCTGTGATGCTAATTAGTGGACACACCTTGATTTAACATGTCCCTTTGGTCATCATTTCTATCCAGGCCTGTTTCATGTGTTTTCTTTAAAAAAAAAAAAAAAAAATTCTGTTGAAGCATGGTTGAAAAGCAATGTCTGACTTTCATTTGTTCATTTTCATAGAATTTTTATATATTTATTACTTTTGTCAGATTCAAGTTATTTCTGTGACCATTGTGGGTTTTTCGTTCATTAAACGAGGGGTACCAACAATTTTGTCCACGTGTGTAATGGAAAAAAATAAGTAAATAATGTGTGTGTGTGTGTGTGTGTGTGTGTGTGTGTGTGTGTGTATATAAAAAAACTAATAAAGACAGACAGCTCTGGTATCCAATGGAAGGTGCCAGGCAAAGGCTACTGGCGAATTGACCCAATCTATAGAAAAGCAAAATCAGACAGCACTCCAAAAAATGTAATGAAAAAAGTGAGAGTACTTTAATGCCTCATAAAAGCAATGTTTCTGTTTGTGTATACAACAGAGTATATAAAGCCACATTTGTTCAATTAATGTATCGTACAAAAATCAATCATTTGTAACCATAGGGCCAAAAATTGTACATAAATAGTGACACACACACTTAGCTACTAAGCTGCATAATGCGTAAAAGTGTACATACAGTTGTATCCTATGCCAAACGTGGCTCAAAAATATATGGTGATAAAACATAATTGAGCTTTTAATTATTAATATCCCCTTTGAAGCATATTGTGATAATTTGCTACTCCAATATCCAGTGTTCCCACATATAACACTGCATGCGTGCCAACAATACATGTGCGCACGCTAGCATTCCAATGTGTCATAGTGTCCATATTAGAGAAGGACATCCAGCATCAGAAAGTTAGGTAGTGCATGCTTAATAGCCCTAATGTATCTCCAATGGCAATATGTGTGTAATAATATATATTAATGTGTGTATAGATAGAATCTATCATGTGGAGCGCTACATAAAGGCCTGGAATCAACAGGTACAATTGTTTCAAAGAAAGCAAGCAATGCACTCAACCTCCATGGCTTGTATGCACGCTCACCACACAAGACTCCATTACTGAACAAACAGGATGTTTAAGTGCATTAAAAGTGTGCTCAACAACATTTAGATAAGCCTGTGAAATAGTGGGCAAATATATATATTTCTTGCATGATTATATATTATCTATATTTCTAGAGAGAGAGAGACACACACACACACACTTATAGATATATATATCTATATAGATTGTAAGTATGTGAACCAGAGGGCGCTGTTGAGCGACCCAGGCCAGAAAAGGCTCTCAGCCACGCCTTTGGGTGGTGGCACGTAACTCCAGAGGGGCTGGAGCATCCTGCAGGAAGCAGGAAATGGTGGACCAGCTAGGACAGAGAGAGAGGCTCTGTCCCAGAATGGCTGGGGTCCACAGGGGACTGTTGCTGGAGCTGAGCAACAGTCAGGACAGTTAGGGGCTCAAGGAGTGAGTTAGGACCCTAACTGTGGTCTAGGTTTTTCGTTGTTTTGCTATGTTGCAGTTAAGCTGAATAAAGCCATTTTTATTTTACACTTGGACCGTCTGAAAACTATCTTTCCGGCGCCCAGTACCACGAACCACCGCTGTCCGGACCAGGAGTCTGCCGCCATTTTGAGTCTAATTCCCCAAATTGTCACAAGAGATATATATATATATATATATATATATATCGATATCTGCAGGGTCTTACTGGGCAGTCTGTTCTCTGACTGCGTAAGCCTTCATACATGGTGTCCTAGTAGTTTTTCTGCTGCTAATAATCTTGTTATAGCTGCAGCACTACTTAGATTTGTCTCCGAGGCACATGGTGTGTAAAATAAGGAACAGGCTGCTCTCTCCATGATAACTCTTAGGCCAGTTGCAGACGACCCTGTGCTGCCAGCCAGCCGTGAATTAAAGGCACGGGTGGCGCACGTGGGACACGCGGATGTCACCCGTGCATGAGCCGTGCTTCCGCGGCCCCTTTCATAAAATGAATAGGAGCCACGGAAGCAAGGGCCACAAAATAGGACAGGAATAGGACTGTCGGTCTGCACACGTGACTGTGTAATTCACGGTCGTGTACGGGCAAATAGAATTGAATGGGTCAGTGTGCTATCTGTGAAATACACGGATTGCACACTGATCACGGCCACGGTCGTCTGCAAAGGGCCTTACTGGAATGTTTTATATGTAATTCTGCCACATGCAACTGTACAATAGCAAACGAATATCTGAAAATAGCCCAGGTGACCATCCAGATCCAGGAACACTGTACTGCAAATACATGCAGGCATGCTGTAGCTAAAAAACATCCCTAACACAGGAAAAGAGAAATCTACAGGACCTTACTGTCTGTGAATAATATTCCATCCGCAATAATACAAGCAGTCAGAAGTTGATACAAGTGTACAGTTAGGTCCATATATATTTGGACACTGAGACAATATTTTTTTTTTTTTTTTTTACCTGTTTACTGAAACATATTCAAGTTATAGTTAGTTATATAATGGACATGGACATAGTCCAGACTTTGCGCTTTCATTTGAGGGTATCCACATTAAAATTGGATGAAGGGTTTAGGAGTTTCAGCTCCTTAACATGTGCCACCCTGTTTTTAAAGGGACCAAAAGTAATTGGACAATTGACTCCAAGGCTGTTTCATGGGCAGGTGTGGGCAATTCCTTCCTTATGTCATTCTCAATTAAGCAGATAAAAGGCCTGGAGTTGATTTGAGGTGTGGTGCTTGCATTTGGAAGATTTTGCTGTGAAGAAAACATGCGGTCAAAGGACCTCTCCATGCAGGTGAAACAAGCCTTCCTTAAGCTGCGAAAACAGAAAAAACCCATCCGAGAAATTGCTACAATATTAGGAGTGGCAAAATCTACAGGGTTGGGCCATAAGTATGGATACACCCAGATAAAAATGGAAGTGGTTACTGATATCACCTTACCGTTTGTGGCATATTAGTACATGGCAGGGGGGAAACATTTGAGGCTGGGTGACGCCCATGGCGGCCATCTGCAAAGCCGCCATTTTGGATTTAGCTTAACTTTTTTCAATGGGAAGGGGGTCATGTGCCACATCAAATACATGGAGAACTACACAAGAAAAACAATGGTGTGCTCATTTTTAACGTAGTTTTATTCATTATCGAGTTATTGACACGTTTTGTTACAGCCATTGACATGTCGCAGAGGTTAACAGATGAGGAGCGGACAGACGTGTTGCTGTCTGGTGAACGCAGTACCTGGGTCATTGCAGCAGACTTCAATGCAAGAAACCCTACGAGACCACCCATCTCCCATGCCACTATTAGCAAACTGCTCGCCAAATTTCGTGCAACTGGTTCGGTGTTGGATAAGCCCAAATCTGGACGTATGAAAACCGAGGATGAGATGTTGTAGCAGCTGGATCTTGTAAGGGTGCCATCTGTGTGTAGCCAGTATCCGTCGAATAAACGTTCGACTGATGCCACACTTCAGGGACATACGTCGAGTGCTACACTGTGGGCTTTTGGTAAATGCTGCCAGGACAGCCACTGATGTTTCGTCATTGGTGACAGTTTTCATATTTTATCTGGGTGTATCTATTCTTATGGCCCACCCTGTACAGTTTGAGATAGAAAGCAAGCACTGGTGAACTCATCAATGCAAAAAGATCTAGACGCCCACGGAAGACAACAGTGGTGGATGATCGAAGAATAATTTCTATGGTGAAGAGAAACCCCTTCACAACAGCGAACCAAGTGAACAACACTCTCCAGGATGTAGGTGTATCAATATCCAAATGTACCATAAGGAGAAGACTGCATGAATGTAAATACAGAGAGTTCACTGCATTTTGCAAGCCACTCATAAGCCTCAAGAATAAAAAGGCTAGATTGGACTTTGCTAAAAAAAAAAAAAAAAAAAAAATCTAAAAAAGCCAGCACAGTTCTGGAAGAACATTCTTTGGACACATGAAACCAAGATCAACCTCTACCAGAACGATGGAAAGAAAGTATGGCGAAGGCATAGTACAGCTCATGATCCAAAGTATACCACATCATCTGTAAAACACTGCGGAAGCAGTGTGGTGGCTTGGGCATGCATGGCTGCCAGTGGCACTGGGGTCACTAGTGTTTGATGATGTGAAACAGGACAGAAGCAGCCGGATGAATACTGCAGCCAAACTGATAGCTCTGCGTTTTATAATACAGACGGACAATGACTCAAAACATAAAGCCAAAGCAACCCAGGAGTTTATTTAAAGCAAAGAAGTGGAATATTATTGAATGGCCAAGTCAGTCACCTGATCTCAACCCAAGTGAGCATGCATTTCACTTGTTAAAGACTAAACTTCAGACAGGCCCACAAACAAACAGCAACTGAAAACTGCTGCAGTAAAGGCCTGGCAGAGCATAAAAAAAGGAGAAAACGCAGCGTCTGGTGATGTCCATCAGTTCAAGACTTCAGGCAGTCATTGCTAACAAAGGGTTTTCAACCAATTATTAGAAATTAACATTTTATTTACAATTATTTAATTTGTCCAATTACTTCTGAGCCCCTGAAATGAAGGGATTGTGTGTAATAAATGATTTAGTTCATCACTTTTTATGCAATGATTTTGTTCAACCCACTGAATTAAAGCTGAAAGACTGAACTTCAACTGCATCTGAATTGTTTTGTTCAAAATTCATTGTGCTAATGTACAGAACTAAAATTAGAAAAATGTCTCTGTCCAAAGGACCGAACTGTAAGAAAGTTCTACTTATGTACTTGAAAACTGTGATAAGTTCAGTCCAGTGCATGGAGAAGGCTGTTTGCAGATGTGCTGTGAGGGAAAACTAGCCCCATCCCTCTCCATTTACTGTGTGAAAACAGAACTGTCCCTCTTCCTTCCACTCACTGGGAGGCTGCTTTAAGCCTGATGTCTCTAGAGACAGGGTTTCCCTAGTAATAGGGTTTGAACTGCAAATTAACGGAGACGCTTAATGGCAAGAACTTTTAGAGAGGTTTTTCAGGCAGAAAGCAGCAATATTTTAAAGTTCATTGCTTTTGGTCCAGAATCACCTGCTGTATTAAATGAGACTAAGTTATCGAAAAGTTAGTGACCATGTAAGTATTGTTTGTTGAATATTGCTAAAAATATAATCTCTCAGATATATTTAAATTTTATGTTTTCTGAATCATCTCTTTCTAAACATGCCCTCCTAAACAAAGCAACAGTGAGAAATATACTTTGGGTGTGGTGATCCTGACGTCTTTTTGTTCATTTCATATTTTACATTGTGTAACGAAGTAATTTGGATGTGTTGACATGCCTCTTCTGACAGCCTTGTTTGAAAAATAGTTAATGCTTATAATTTAATGTTAATGCTTATAATGTGTATATGAAGTAGTTAACCTCTGCACCCACATTTCACTTTTCTATATTTTCTGTATAAATGTACTGTATCACCTCTACCTTGCCTATATAATGCTGTGTTTATGGATGTTGTGTTCTGCACAAACAGTAACTGTTACCTAACAAAGTGAATTTATTATAAAGCATCTACCTGTATCTTCCAGTGTAATAATTCTGTAAGTTCTTATTAAATCTTTTAGTGCATGTAGCAGAACCAAAAAGCTTTTTCAGCTCATATGTGCCCGTTCCTGCCCCCCTACGTGTTCAGGGCTCCGTCTGATATTTCCTTTGTTTTTTGCATGCTTCCTCTGTAGCTTGAAATGGCGATTGAAAATCTCCAAAAAAATGAAGGCATCACCTCTCACAAAAGCAGCTTGCTCAACAGCCATGTAAGTTCACTTCTAACTTCACAGTCTGCTCACCTAGGAAGTTCTGTCTGTCCTAAGAGCTTTATTGGCATGCTTGTTTATAACTCTCTGCACCGTATTTTACTCTAGTCATAATACTATTTCATATGACTTTATAGAAAGTGTAGAAGATTGATCTACTTGGAATATTGCTCTCAAATTGAAGTTTGGAGCCCATTTTGAGGTAGATTCCGTTTCAAAATCTGCTCCAAATTGATGTCTGAATCAGCCCCCCCCCCCCCATAGATTTCAATAAAAGGTAGGGACGAATGCCTTTTTTCAGAATGCTAAAAAAAAAGAAAGTGTTCCTTCTCAATCTTGGCGTGGGTTCCTCAGATGATTAAACTGCAGAACCCATGGTGCAAGACTATAGTTCATTAGCCCTATTGTGTCTGGGACTAATAAGTGAGTAAACATGCCACGGGGTGCACATGGCTGCAGAGTAGAGTGGAATCTGAGGCAGAAGACAGCCACAAATTGCTCTTCATTTTCCGCCATGTGAAAGTCCTGTAGTGATCTTTCAGTTTCATGGATAATTAACTGACAGTAAATGGACTATTTACTGTCAGTTAATTATCCCTGAAACTGAAAGAAGATTATTTTAACACTTTCTAATAGTTGGGACAAAACACTAAAGCAAGGGTACCATGCTATAATGCATTTGGCTTAGTTTAGTATTCTTTCTGCTGAAGTGTTACAAAACAATCTAAAATTTATGGCGTATTGGGATAACTCAAGTAATCCTGCTTTATCCAGCAGATTTCCTGAAATATTTAGATTAAGTTAAGATGGCAGAAAATAAAGTTGAGGTGGACATCCAGGGAGAGCATACACAAGGCTGAATGCATGACAAGCAGAAATTCTTTCCTGTCTATATAATAATGCAGAATACATTTGAACTTAGAGCAAAGTAGCAGCCATCTAAAGGCCCTCCTGCAGACTTGTATACTTCTGCCACTCGTTCTCTTCTGGCAAATTTTCCTGGTATTCACAAATGTGACTAACTTTGCCATTTGGTTTGTGAAATATAAAATTTGTGAATGTGGATTTGGTGGTTAGCTTTTAATACAGGAAAACAAACACTTTAGATAGAATACCATAGTTAAAATACCCTTTAGTATACACTATTCCCATCCGCTTTCTATTATTTTTGCAGCTCCAGTGGTTGTTGGACAACTATGAAACCGCCGATGGCGTGAGCCTTCCTAGAAGCTCTTTGTACAACCATTATCTGCGACATTGCCAGGAGCACAAGTTGGATCCAGTTAATGCAGCTTCATTTGGCAAATTGATACGCTCTGTATTTATGGGGCTACGAACGCGACGTCTTGGCACCAGGTTATTTTGCAACATTGAGATGCTTGTTTGTTTTTAAACTATCACACTGTGTTTCACTTTTTTCCCCTCTGCATGCCCTTTCTAATTTTCAGTTCTTTTTGAGTTGTTGGTTTGACACTACATGCTATGTTGTCTCCCCGGAAAGAACAGGGTTTCTATTGAAGTTTCTCTCTCCCACTCAGAACACTCAACAGAGTCATATAGGACATTTGTATGACATGGAAACTTACTATTTAGCTCCAGTAGCCGATAGGTTTGTGCCTGTGTCTCTCATCTCTCACTCTGTGATCTCCTGCTCACACCTCCCCCCTTCCCCTCTCCAAAGACTTCTGTGTAATCTATTACTTCTGTTGGTTTCAGCAGAAATTTCTCTGTGAAAATAACTTTATGAAGGAAGTAGGAGGAGGAAAATAGCCAGCGATAGTGATATATTCTGGTATGTACACTTTGGAAGAGTATACTGAGATTTTTTTTTTTCTATTTCTATAATAGGGGGAACTCTAAATACCACTATTATGGTATACGGATGAAACCTGATTCTCCTTTAAACCGACTTCAAGAAGACACCCAGTATATGGCAATGAGACAGCAGCCCATTCATCAGAAGCAAAGGTTAGTGAACTTTTTTCATGTTTCAGTACCATATTTATAATTTCACCCTGCATAGAAAGTCTCTGTTGTTAAATAAAGTCTTCTGGACAATGGCTTCACACTGTAAATGTTTAGATTTAAAACCTAAAAACATAGACTAGTCTCAAGATTCAGGGTTTTTTTTTTTTTTTTTAGATCCTTTCCCTCAAGATAGGTTAGGGTGTTTTCTCCTTGGGAATTGGTCTCTCTGTTGCTGAGAGAGTCAATATGCAAATGAGTTCTTTGGAGTAATAAGGAGCAAAGAAAACAGCAATATCTCAACAAAGGAGGCACCAATTCACAAGGGGAAAGCAGTTAGATTGATTTAGGTGACCCTAACCTGTCTGTGGGTTGGGTTGATGTGCTGGGTTCTGATGATAGACTCCAGTGAAAGGTTCAATTAAAGTCTGCTCATTTTTCTTTCATTCGTTGATCTCTTTTGAGTAGATACAGACCTTCACAAAAGATGGAAGGCATGCTAGAAAACACTGCAAATATCAGCCAGCACACTTCTCCAGAGCAGTCTGTAGCTGCACAGAGCCAGCATCATCAGCAATTCATAGGTAAGTCATAGCTATGCTTAGTAGCATATTTTAATGTGTCTGAAAAGTTAGGGCAGGAATTCTAGGTTTTGTGCCTTTTGGAGACAGAAATATCATGTAATTTGTCTTTGTTTTGCTTGTAGATCTATCCCATGTGTTCCCAGTTTTCCCTTCACCAGATCTGGGCACCATACTCTTACCAGATGGCATTACCATGACAGATATAAAGAATTTGCAACTCTTGTACCGGCGACACTGTGAGGTTAGTGTTCTTCTTTTACTTTGTGCCCAGAGTGAGATGGCTATTAAAACGTTATACAACTGATATAATGAAACATTTCTTTTCCATGTTGATTTGTCTGACTAGGCAAAATCTTTTATCTGCAGGCAACTATTGATGTGGTTATGAATCTACAGTTCCAGTACATTGAGAAGTTATGGCAGGCGTTTTGGAACTCAAAGCCAACCTCTCCAGATAGTTCTACCACACTAGCAAGGTGTGAGATCAAAAATTATGGTTTTTGGATATTTTGAACTAGTTTCACTGCATTGTGACTCTTAACCCCTTAAAGGGGTATTCCTGTGAACATAAGCATATATATATATATTTGTAGATAATTAAAAGTTAAAGATTTTTGCAGACATAAGTAGCTAGACATTCTGCAGAGTTTTAAAGATTTGCTCTAACCATCTTAGTGGTGACAGTCTGTTGTCTTGATCGGTTGCCAATGGATACGACCACGAATGCAGAAACTTTCTATGGTCTGGGACTTGTCAGGAACGCAGCCATGATGTTTTTTTATTGTAGTTGGTTTATCAGGCAGGGACACTACATGTATCAGAAAATATCCCCGCCGCAATAGGGAAATTATGGCTGACCTTCTGACCTTAGAAAGGCCCTGCATTTATGGTCGTATCCACTGGCAACCGATCAAGACAACAACTTGTGACAACAAGATATTTAGAGAAAATATTTGAAACGCTGCAAATTGTTAAATTACTTATATTTGCAAAAATGTATAACTTTTAATTTCATACAAATTTATAAATTTTTGTGGTTGTGGGTCGAGCCTAAAAGTGCGTTAATGACCAGGCCTCATTTTTCAAAACTGATGTGTCACTTTATAAGGCAATACAGTGGGGAAAAAAAAGTATTTAGTCAGCCACCAATTGTGCAAGTTCTCCCACTTAAAAACATGAGGCCTGTAATTGACATCATAGGTAGACCTCAACTATGAGACACAAAATGAGAAAAGAAATCCAGAAAATCACATTGTCTGATTTTTAAAGAATTTATTTGCAAATTATGGTGGAAAATAAGTATTTGGTCACCTACAAACAAGCAAGATTTCTAGCTCTCACAGACCTGTAACTTCTTCTTTAAGAGGCTCCTCTGTCCTCCACTCATTACCTGTAGTAATGGCACCTGTTTGAAATTGTTATCAGTATAAAAGACACCTGTCCACAACCTCAAACAGTCACACTCCCAACTCCACTATGGCGAAGACCAAAGAGCTGTGGAAGGACACCAGAAACAAAATTTGTAGACCTGCACCAGGCTGGGAAGACTGAATGTTCAATAGGCAAGCAGCTTGGTGTGAAGAAATCAACTGTGGGAGCAATAATTAGAAAATTGAAGACATACAAGACCACTGATAATCTCCCTCGATCAGGGGCTCCACCCAAGATCTCACTCGATCAGGGGCTCCACCCAAGATCTCACCCTGTGGGGTCAAAATGATCACAAGAACGGTGAGCAAAAATCCCAGAACCACACGGGGAGACCTAGTGAATGACCTGCAGAAAGCTGGGACTAACGTAACAAAGGCTACCATCAGTAACACACTACGCCGCGAGGGACTCAGATCCTGCAGTGCCAGACGTGTCCCCCTGCTTAAGCCAGTACATATCTGGACCCGTCTGAAGTTTGCTAGAGAGCATTTGGATGTTCTAGAAGAGTATTGGGAGAATGTCATATGGTCAGATGAAACCAAAGTAGAACTGTTTGGTAGAAACACAACTCGTCGTGTTTGGAGGAGAGTGAATGCTGAGTTGCATCCAAAGAACACCACACCTACTGTGAAGCATGGGGATAGCAACATCATGCTTTGGGGCTGTTTCTCTGCAAAGGGACCAGGACGACTGATCCGTGTACATGAAAGAATGAATGGGGCCATGTATCGTGAGATTTTGAGTGCAAACCTCCTTCCATCAGCAAGGGCATTGAAGATGAAACTTGGCTTGGTCTTTCAGCATGACAATGATCCAAAGCACACCACCAGGGCAACGAAGGAGTGGCTTCGTAAGAAGCATTTCAAGGTCCTGAAATGGCCTAACCAGTCTCCAGATCTCAACCACATAGAAAACCTTTGGAGGGAGTGCAAAGTCCGTGTGACAGCCCCAAAACATCACTGCTCTAGAGGAGATCTGCATGGAGGAATGGGCAAACATACCAGCAACAGTGTGTGCCAACCTTGTGAAGACTTACAGAAAACGTTTGACCTTGTCATTGCCAACAAAGGATATATAACAAAGTATTGAGATGAACTTTTGTTATTGACCAAATACTTACTTATTTTCCACCATAATTTGCAAATAAATTCTTTAAAAATCAGACAATGTGATTTTCTGGATTTGTTTTTTCATTTTGTCTCCCATAGTTGGGGTCTACCTATGATGTCAATTACAGGCCTCTCTCATCTTTTTAAGTGGGAGAACTTGCACAATTGGTGGCTGACTAAATACTTTTTTCCCCACTGTAACTTTGAGATGCTTTAACTTAAACAAGTGATTTTGAGATTGTTTCTCCGACACATTGTACTTCATGTTAGTGGTAAACATTGATCAATATTTTTGTATTTATTTATAAAAAAAAAAAAAAACTAACTAGAATTTGATGGAAATTTGGAAAAAAAAATCAATTTACGAAATGTGGAATGCTCTGCTTATCAGACAGTCATACCACCCAAATACATTAATAAATATTATCTATCATAGCTCTGCTTTATATCGAATCTTCTTTTAATCGTCCTTTTAATTTAACTTATTTTGGATGTTAGAAAGCTTACAAGTGTAACAGCGATTTTTGCAGATTTAAAAGAAAATTTCCCAAACTAATTTCTTAGGGACCACTTCAACTCTGAAGAGGATTATAAAGGCCTATATATTAGAAACCCCCATAAATTACCCCATTTTCGAAACTTTTAGCATTTCACGGGAATTAAAAGAATATGGAGGTGAAATTTAGACATTTCATTTTTTTTTAATGCATTAATTTAGCTTTAAAATTAATACATTCACAGTGGGTTAAATGAGAAAATGCATCACACAGTTTGTCATGCAATTTCTCCCGAGCATAGAAATACCCAACATGTGGGTTTAAACTGATATTTGGGCACAAGCGGTGCATGGAAGGGAAGGAACGACACTGGATGTTTGAAAAGAAGATTTTGCTGGAATAGTTTTCAGGTGCCATGTCTCATTTGCAGAGCCCCTAGAGTACCAAAACAATGGAAACCCTCCAAAAGTTGACCCCATTTTGGAAATTACACCCCTGACAGAATTTATCAAGGAATATAGTGAGCATTTTGACCCTACAGCCGTTTCACAGATTTTATTAACATTGGGATGTATAAATTAGAAATTACTAAAACGTCACTTTATCTCCAAAGTTTTCGTTTTCACAAGGGGTTAAAGGAGAAAAAGCACCCCACAGTTTAACAATTGCTCCTGAACACGTGAATACCCCATATGTGGTTACAAACTGCTGCATGGGTACATGGCGAGGCTCAGAATGGAAAGTGTGCTATTTGGCTTTTGGAGGGCGCTTTTTTTGGAACAGTTTTCAGGTGACGTCGCATTTGCAGAACAACTAAAGTACCATTACAATGGAAACCCCCAAAAAGTGACCCCGTTTTGGAGACTACACCCCTCACAGAACATACCAAGAGGTATAGTGAGCATTTTGACCTCAGCTGTTAAACAGATTTTATTAGCATTGGGACCTTTAGAAATTATTTTTTTCCTATAAACCGACCATTTAGTCTCAAATTTTTCATTCTTACAAGCGGTTAATGAAGAAAAAAACACCCCATAGTTTGTTACACAATTTCTCCTGAACACGGGAATACCCCATATGTAGTTGTAAACTGCAGTATGGTTACATGGCGGGGCTCAGAATGGACAGAACGCTATTTGACTTTTGGAGGGCAGATTTTGATGGAATAGTTTTTAGGGGCCATGTCGCATTTGCAGAGACCCTAAAGTACCAATACAATGGAAACCCCTCAAAAGTGACCCCATTTTAGAAGCTACACCCCTCAAGGAATTTTTCAAGGGGTATTACCATTTTGAGCCCAAGACTGCTTCCCAAAAATTAATGTACAAAGTGAAATTTTTCTAGAAATATGCCATTTCAGTGCCCAATATGTTGCGCCCAATTTGTGTCATCAGAGACATACACTCCTAAAACTATTAAGTGGGCTATCCCGGGGACAAAAAAAAGTTGTATATATGGGTGTAAACTGCTGCTTGGGCACACAGCAGAACACAGAAGGGAATGAGCACTGCACGTTTTAGCTTTTGGAGTATAGATTTAGAGGGACTTTATGGACACAGTGTTGTTTTTGCAGAGCCCTAGAGGTGCCAGTAAACTGGAATTCTCCAAGAAGTTACCCCATTTTGTAGTGCAATTTTAGGGTATCTGCAAACGTTACATGGCGTGCAAAAACCAACAATCTAAATTAGTGGTCTTATAAGCACATAGTGCTCATTCACATGTGTGCCCTGTTGTGTGCCCAAACAGCAGTTTATCCCAACATGTATGACACTGGTGTACCCAGGATAAGGTACTTAACAATGTCACATGTGGGTATAAACTGCTATTTGGGCACAGCCGGAAAGAAGAGCTATTTTGGTTTTTGGACGTCATGCCACTTTTGCAGAGCCCCTGAATTGCCAGTAAAGTGGAATCCGCAGACGTGACCCCACTTTGGAAACTACTCCCCTCAAGGGATTTATTAAGTGGGATAGTGAGCTTTTTTAACCCTTGAGCATTGCATTAATTTAATTTCCAGAAATGAATGCGCAGTTCATAATGAAAAGTGAAAATTGCAATTTTTCCAGAGATACGCAAGTGCCCGATATGTTGTACCCAGCTTGTGTCAGCAGAGACACACACTCCAAAAACGGTTAAGCGGGTATCCCGGGCTCAACACCCTTTTGGTGTTCACCTCAACACCTTTTGTCTATGATACAAGCCGGGCACAACATATTACGCACTGAAATGACATATCCCTGGAAAAATTGTCATTTTCACCCTCAGCTGCGTATTCCTTTCTGGAGAATTAATTAATGCAACACTTGGGGGTTAAAATGCTCACTGCTCCCCTGGATAAATTCCTTCAGGGGTGTAGTTCCCAAAATGGGGTGACATGTCAGTGGATTCCAGTGTACTGGCATTTCAATAGTTTTGCCAAAGTGTCATGACGTCCAAATAACACCTACCTCCCTTCTGTGCCTGGTTGTGTGCCCAAATATCAGTTTATACCCAGATATGACATTAAGTACATTATCCTGGGTACACCAGTGTCATACATGTGGGCGGAAACTGCAGTTTGGACACACAGCAGGAGGCAAATGTGAAGAAGCACTATGTGGCTTTTGGAGTGCAGATTTATATGTTTGGTATCTGGACACCGTCATGTTTTCAGAGCTTCTAAGGTGGCAGAAAAGTGGAATCCCGTAAGGAGTTACCCCATTGTGAAATCTGCACCCCTCAAAGAATTTATCAAGGGGTGTAGTGAGCATTATTATCCCAGACGTGACTTCACAGCGGATAGTGGAGAGAATATGTAAGCTGTGCGGAGTGATTGGGTACACCAAATTCCCTGCTGTATCCCCAGTAGTTCCTGTTATTGGGGGGGTCACTTCTGGTTTATTTTCCCTCGTAAGCTCTAAATTTGGTTTGTACCATGATATACGCTCACACAGCTTATACATTCCCCTCCTGCCGCAGCCTGTTTTTTGGGGGATTTTTGTCTTCACATTGTACAAGCTATATATTTTTTTTTATTTTTCTGATGATGTAGCCATATGAGGGATGAGATGCATTTTGTAATAACATTTTTGGGCGCCTATAACATTAACTTATTGAATAAATTTTATTAACTTTTTTTTTTTTTTTTTTTTTTTTTGTGGAATACAAAAAAAAAAAAAATCAATTCTGACATTGCGTTTTACCCTTTAAATTTTTCGCCATGCCACGTATAGCACAAGTAACATGTTACCTTTATTCTGTGGGTCGGTACGATTATCTAATTTATTTTTATTTTTTTTAGTTTCGTTACTAATTCTGCAGAACAAAAACCCATTTGGGGAAAGAAATCAATTTTGCATCGCCATCTTCTGAGAGGCATAACATTTAAATTTTTCCAATTGCAGAGTTGGTTGAGGGCTTCTTTTTTTGCAGGACAACCTGTGCTTTTTTATTGGTACTGTTTTGGGTACATGTGACTTTTTGATCACTTTTTATTGCATATTTTGTAAGGTGAGATGGCGAAAAATCATTACTTCCGGAGTTTTTTTTTTTTCCATTTTTTTTTTCCGACGTTCACCGTGTAGGTTCAATATTGTTTCCGTTTTATTGTACGGATTGTTACGGATGCAGCAATACCAAATATATATTGTTTTTATTAATTTTTAGTTTTTTTTTAAATATAATTCATTTTACATAGGAAAAGGAAATTTTGGGGGCTTTATTCATTTATTAATGTTTTTCACACACTTCAATTTTTTTATTTTTTTTTTTTACTTGTCCCATTAGGACACCTGAACTAGTGATGCTCTGATCGCTGGTTCAGTACTATAGACTGCAATACACCACAGCCGCATAGGCTGACTTCCAGAGGTCCTGGCAGGATCAACCAGCTTACAGCCGACACCCACTCTCGATCTCACCCGCTCAGCTTCTGAGCGGGTGACAATAAAATGACTGGCACGTTCTTTTGCACTTACGTACTCCTTCCAATGACCTACCAGTACGTCGTTTTGCGTTAAGAGGTTAAAGGATTTGCCTGACCAAAAGGAGGGGGAGGAGGGAATCTGTTTTTTTTTTTTTTTTTTTTTTTTTTTTTGTTTTTTTTTTTGATCGGCCGCCCCAACCCTTCCCCCTGCTTTTTCTTTTTTGTTCTCATTAGTGTCTTTCCTGCTCTCTCTCGACACACAGATAATTACCGTTCAGACACTGACTGGCCAGGTGGCATTTTCTATGTGGTGAGGGGGCCAGGAACCCGACCAGCAATGGGCTTGGGCAGGATCGGTACAGAAGCAGCTGGGGATAAATTAGTCATTTATTTAGTTTTGTTTTATTCAACATTTTGAGTCTGCTTTAAAAATACAAGTGCTGAAATTGATTATGCAGATCAACCTTTTTTCATGGTAAGCATCAAAGCCGCCTTTTTCCTTTTCTGTTTTTTCTGTTGAGCCTGAAGTGCAGTGTCTCAACCAATCAATTGTTTTGCCACTCGGATCCATGGAACAGTGTAATGTTAATTTTGAGATTACCTTTATTGATTAGTGGAACCAATGCCAATAATAGAATTGAGTAACAATAGAGTTGTCTTATTGCACAGTGATGAGGAACCAGAGGCAGTTATCTCAAAGGACAAATTAATGATTATGTGCAAATATGACCCCATTATGAGATGGATGAGGAGCTGTGACCACATCCTGTATCAAGCCCTTGTGGAAATTCTTATTCCAGATGTTTTGCGTCCTGTGCCCAGTGAGTATATAAAATTAACCTGGCTATTTTGAATGTATACTTAGAAATTTATCATTAATACATTCAATAATCCATTGAGCCTAAACATTGAGCTGTTTGTGCTCTTAGAATTTCTAAATATGCTTTGATTTCAATATGAATTTTTGTAAACTGGCAACCATTGAGCAGTGTATTTGAATAAACTGGTTCTAAACAGTCCTATGTAACTTGTTACCTTTTGTTTTAATTTCAGTTTCCTTCTTTTATCATAGGTACTTTGACTCAGGCTATTCGGAATTTTGCAAAGAGTCTGGAGGGGTGGTTGACAAATGCAATGTGTGACTTTCCTCAGCAGATTCTCCAGACAAAGGTAATGTTATTTATTTTCTTATTTTTAGAGCACCATTAATTCCATGCTGCTTGACATTTGAAGATGGTTTACATACAAAAAGCAAAATACTCAAGTATAAAACAAGAATAAAGTAACTAGCAAACTGGTATCGCAGACTAGAGGACCCTGCCCACAAGGGCTTACAAT